>CM043018.1:33738107-34357396 GCA_023690525.1 Holotrichia oblita | reverse complement strand
TTACAGGTAAATTCTGATCAGCGTAGTTATTGAAGGAAAACCTTTTGTGTATACAGCAAGTCTAATATTTACTTGTAAATCTTGCTACGCAGTTCTTTTTCCGTCTTTGTTGAATATGGTGCATGATCGATAACAATGATGTCTATTTTGGTCAAGAATTCATGCTTTATGCGATGTTGCATTGTTATCATCAATCACCAACTGTCTGCTCTGAATAGGTCCAGGTCTATCGTAATCCAATTCTCCGAGATAATATTCTGCGTTTACTGTCTGACTTCTGGGACGAATTCACTTTGAACCCATTCCCTTTGAATTCCGCCACAACGATAGTCAGCCGCCTAACCACTGCGGCTATCGACCGTGCTTAATAATTATAGTTCCAATAGAGCCCATAAGTTTTTAAAAGAAAATGGAAAACAATGAACAACATTGTTACAGAAGAAAGGAACAGGTACTAACGTCGCAAACTGACACTGATTCTCTTTATAGCTAGTCGCAGCATAGCAGTTAAAATATGTGTAATTGGTTAAATTTGTGACCACACCATACTAGCTCCGATGATTTCGAATAATTATCCGGTTTTTAAAAGACAGCCCCGCTTCATTTTTCAAATAATGCATAGATTGGCATGCTGATGCAAGTAGTAACGAAATATCCATCCAATTAAAGTAGTACATTTAAATATTAAATATTCAATTGTTCTAGTTACTCTTAACATTGTTCCGAAGTTTTAAGCTTCTACCTATCACAAATGGTCACTTACCCATCTTCTTCTTCTTCCACTCGCCCTTAGCGTTTTTGTTCATATTCGGAGAATCGTTTGAGGTTGTTTCCGATTGGAAACTTGTTAAATTCTACTGATTTCAATAGACTAAAAAAACTACTTACAGCTACTTAAAATGAAGAAACAACAATCAAAAATTTAACTCACATTCACAGAGGAAATAATAGAGAAAATAAAACAAAAATTAAAACAACAACATCATGAAGTTCTTCACTGGATCTCTTGGTGCAGAAATAGAACACTTTAACCCACTAAACACCAAACAAATTTTAACTAAAACAACGACGTTAGTTAAAACTTGTTTGGTGTTTAGTGGGTTAAAGTGTTTAGTGTGCAACAATATCATAAAAGGGAAAAATAGAAAAATATTTAAAAACTGGAAGCGCTCCAACATCTCTATTTAAACTAGTTTTTTTCTGAACCACTAAGTATCGAACTAATCAATTACCTAAACCAATTGGGAAAAAGTATTAGTGGATCTAGTGAAGTATCAATCATTGATAAAAGAATGATAGGATAATGATTTGCTGCACGAGTTCTGCAAATGATACCGCTTTAATCTCTAGATTTACTCCACTGCAGATGAACTTCTTTTTTCAACATCACAAAACTACCGCTAATTTGAAAATCGCTAGAAAATCCGGAACTTTACAATCAGCAATTTCAAAACTTTACTAGAACCAGTTGGATATGGAGCAATTTCAAAACTTTTACTAGAACCTCAATTAACAAACCAATCTGGCTCATTCTAATCAATACTAGGTTAATCATTTCTTTGGAAGGAAACTTAGCAGTGAAAGGTTTTGAGATGTGCTCTACTTAGCCATATAACCCAAACATGTTCGAAGAGCAGGACTTGGTAATAGAATAAGGCGAAAGTTATCTAGAATTATGGAAACCAAACATTTGCAAATCATAGCATTGCTAAACTTGATTCACAGGTTTTAAAGGCACTGTGCTATCGTAGGTATATATAAATAAGATCATTTCAAGTGAATAGTTCACTTGATCTACTTGACATAAACTATAGATCACTAATATAAACAAATATGTTAGTATATAAGGCCGACAACCAGACACTTCAATATTTACTAATCTTAATTTATCATGCACCTTTTCTTCAAGAACTGTTTACCATAAATAGAAAATTGCCATCGACATTGTCATACGAAAATAATAGGCACATTATGAACTCGGAACTCTTACATCCGGTTTTCTAACGGAAGTATTCACATTTAGATCAATACCTCTATATTTCCGAAAAATACGCAACCCGTTATCCGTACAGCCCCTTCTATTAAAAATAGGTCGGCAGGGAATAAATTATGTTCCTTCTACCCTTTCTTCAATCAAATATTTAGGTTACCATACAATAGACATAGTTATCATTGTATCTTTTGTGTACAATACATATACGGTACAGGGTACACTGTTACAATGAGTGAGTGTTATATATTTTCAGATATCTATTTTCCATAAAGCTTTCATTGCAAAATTTAAAAAAAAATTCTCTGAGATACATATTCAAAATTATAATCTAAGTTGTATAGTTCAAAGTAAAAATAATTTACACCATTTTAAGGATAAAATTTATTTAAAATTATCTAAATGAAACTGTAGTGTAGTAGATTTTATTAGTGTAATACGGTAAGTAATTTAAAACTAGTTTTCCTCTCCTTTTTTATTCCGGAAACCCAAATAGAAGTCCCTTTTTCAACCCTTTCACATGACAGGTAATCAGCAGACAAGGACGGCTGTCCTTTTTTCGTACACAGCGCTATATGGGAGAAGGAAGGGTTAGATTCAGGAAGAAGTGCGGTGTAGAGGTACCGTTTTTGCATATTGAACAGCCGAATACATTGTTGTTCACAATATCGTACATATGCATATGTTATTTGGGTTTTAGAATGCAGAGATGAATGGGTAAATGGAGTTAGTATCAGTTTGACTGTGTTATCGTGATGGGTACCTCTAGTTTTATCCGTAATGATTATAATAGTGAGGGAATAGTGTTATTTCAGTGCATACGATAGCAATCTTCAAGTGTACAATGACATGATCATAGTTTCGTTGCTGAGTTTTGTAAGATATGGTAAGTTAATTATTGTTATACTTTTATACATATAATATAACGTCTTTAACAACGAATGTGAGAACTTAACCAAAACAATTATCTACAACATCATCTTTTAGTTAGACGTACTTTTATTTTATTAATTAAAACTTGCATAATATTAAATAATTGAATAATAGAAGAAAGCCAAGAACAATGGTCATCAATATTCTAGTCGGACTCTTCTAGTAATGTAACAGCAAGCCACATAAAATCTAATTTAAGTGTACCAGTAATATGACATGGTATAATCAATGGAAGAATGTTATAGTTTCTGACAAGTATGAACTTAATTTGGATAGCTCTGATGGTTTGTATCAGAAAACTGAAATTGCAATAAGTCGTTCTTTATTTTTGTAGGGATGATTATCTGATCCTTACAACTTTTGAAAATAGTTCTGATAGGCTCTGGCGAAGAAATACCGCCGTAAGACTGGAATTTTCAGCAAGATAACACTACTATACAATAGTCATATTACTCACTTGACTTAAACACCATCAAAATCGAATAATAATAATGATAATATCAACATATTTCCCCAATGGCATCAAAAAACAACAGAAAACAATACAACACATCTTATTTCTAATAAAACACTTGCTAAAGACATCATTGCGGTATCAAAATGTACTCAAGTGATAATAGAGCTTGTTTGCTATAAAAATGTTGCCCAATCTCCTGAAAAATGTTGGCAACAACAGTATATGCCAGCATTGAACAATATTGCCTCAAAGGTGTAAAATATGCGACAGCGAGGTGCTCGAGTAATATTTCCGTCTCAATATTGACTAAGTTGGTAGACAGTATGCAAAATGGGAGCTTTATAAGTTTGCCAATATGCCAAATTTGGTACAAATCTAAAAAATTCTAAATAGCAGAAATCAACTCTCTCTACACCATCCAACATGGTTTTATATAATCTCCAGTACTGTCATAAGGTTTTGTCTGAGAAAAGACTGCTTAATCTGACGTTAAAGATCATCTCCCATGAAGATTTTGGAGAAAACTATCGTCAACTTTAATCCTACAGAACAATGTTGGTTGTAGCAAAAATCTTTTAAGAACAAAAGCCGAAATACTTGCCAAAAAATATTCTTAACTTTGCTAGAACTTCTATTCTAGTTTCAACATCAACCATCACAGAGTGATAGAATGTTCCATGATTATATAAGAAAGATGATGTGCAGAATTTATTAATTATGTCTGGCAGCTCATGTTAGTGAAGTGTTGCTTAAGATACATAGAATCTCCAATCGTTAATTAGAATATCTCTACAGGGTGTGGCACGAAAAGTTTTGATTAGAAGTTTTTAGGGATGCAGTAATAGGCGAAATGTTAGATTATACTATCAACAATGCTGATTTTAAATATATTTTCACGAATGATCTACTTCCAGCATACCGGCAGTAGATACCAACTCGCGTATTTGAAATAGAACGTAGTATTTTTTATTTTATTTTTTTCTTCTAAATTTGCAATTACTTGCTATAAAACATGAACTTTTAAAGAAAACAGTCAACAACATACCTAATGCATATATAAACAATTTACTATTAAGTTGTCACTTCTGTAACAGTCACGACGAGTTTCGTTATTTTTAAGTAAGATAATGAAATATCTCAAAACCGGTTAGGTATAGGCAATGTTAGTATCAATTAAATGAGAATGAATGAAGATACGAATTGAATACTGATATACACAGGGTGTTGTATTTGAAATAAGCGAGTTATAATTGTTTGAAATTGTTGAAATTGAGTGGTATGTGGAAAACGCCCTGTATTAAAAAGTTAATAATTTAAAGGACGAGATACTTTAGTGATATCTTGCAATTTTCCATGTCAAATTTTAAGTCATGTTTGTAGCAATATAGTGATTTATTTTGGACAATTTTCTAGAAAAAATGAAAAAAATTGAAATATCTCAAGAACTAATAATTTATGATATAGGACATGGTGCATGAAATTTACTCAAAATTTGATAGAGAATTGAAAAATAAAATAAAAAGTCCCATGTTCTATTTAAAATAAGCAAATTGGTATCTACCATCATTCGTGAAAATATTATATTTAAAATCAGCATCATCGATAGTGTAATCTGATAAAATTTGGCATTTTGCCTGTTACTGCATCCCCAAAAACTTCTAATCAAATTCAACCAAAATTAGCAAGACTTCCCTCTTACTTGAAATAAAAGGAATGATTTGGCTTATTTTCCATTACGTCGTTTTTGTTGCAGTTTTTGTAATTGTGATTATCAGTGTATATCTTGATTGAAACACATGATGCCTTTGAAGAACACTCGACAGATTAACCTGTAATGCAAATCAACGTTTAATCTGGCTAGGTGTTTCTGCATTATAAATATTATAAAAACCATACGACTATTGCCATACGATTGTATGGCCATTATGATACAATCGAAAATTTTCTGCTAAAATATTTTTAAGCTGTTGATCAAAAAAATGAGCTCCTTCAAATCTAGCACAGACATACTGTTGTATGCTGTTTTAGGTTCACCCCAAGTCATGCTACAATTAATATGGATAACAAGCAAATTAAAACTATTCGAAGGTGTAAGGACTAATTATTAAAATGAAAACTTTCAAGTGTGGAAGTTCTCTGACTGTTATAAAATTCTGTAATTACAATTTTACTAAACTGATTTAATTCCTGCACTAGATTCTTAATTTCTTCGTTGTAAAATCAAGAATTATTAAATCAGATGCTTTCGAGAGGTTAAATAAGTCAATTTCGTTACAATTATATTGAATACAATGTGTTTATTACATTTCAATTGTAAATCTTAGCTTAAAACCGGGTTCGCCAGATGAATTCATCATGTTTTTTGTTAAAAAAATGGCACAGCTTAATAGCAACAGTCTGAGCAATAAATAATCTTTGAAAGTGTAGTGAATAACGCAATTGATGATCACTCTTATTAAGTTTAGAAACAACTGCAGAGGTTTTGAGCAAAGACGGAAATCTATCAGTACAGGCAGCCACATTTATAATATCTAAGGATAGAAGGATAATAAAACTGCACACATTCCCTAACCAACATAACGAAAACTTTACCAACGCCAGTAGATTTTTTATTTGGTAGATTACAAATAACGTTAATTACAATGTAAGATGTGTGTACAAAACATTCTCACGGTCGTATTCGCGCATATAGTGTACAAGGAAATACAACATTTTTGTCCAAAAATAACTCTCTATTCATATTTCCTTAGTAATCAAGGTGGTCTCTTAATCGCAAAAGTCTCCTATTCTTTCCTATTTTAATTGTTTGAAGGTCATCGCCATCTTCACACTAAATTAACTTATTCAATTTGATCAATGTTAGAAAAAAATTGTTAAAAGAAACGAATAAATAAAATATAATAACACAGTACAAAGTCATAACATATATTATACTAACAGAATTATATTATAACAGAATTACTAGCTTGACAAAAAAAATACATTGATAACGTCCAATTTAATTAATGAAAGTTTCCAGTTAAATTCAAATATTACAAATATACCTAAGATAAATTATTTTAAAATCATTAGAAATATTTGATATAAAAACCTTAACACAAATCAAACCAGCACGTTTTTATGATATTTATAGTACCTACGTGACATTAACCATTTGCAGTAGCGTAAAGATATGCGAAAAGAATAAACAGGGAAACCTACCTAAACATCCCCTTGTTAGTCTTCATAAATAAAACAAGTACAGATTAAATTTACTCAGAGAGAAACCCTCTCACTTATAAACGACTAATTAAAAGTTTTCCACACACTTTTTACCCCTGCCATCCATCTCTATTGCCGCCGTTGTCCCACAGATCTCTGGTTCCTTGTCTGTCTACCTAGCGTAGAAACTTCCATTTGAGAACGGGTATTCTATAACTTTCGCTCGTCGAGCTGTTTGGTGCAAAAGTTCGGAATATACACCAGAAAGAGGAAAGACCCCGGCACTATTTAAAGACGGGACACGGACAACGTTACGGCTTATCGAGAGGATGCGGGGCGAAGAGACGTGAAAAGACCATTTTTACAGCTGATATAATTTGTAATGAATTTTAAAATGGAAGAGAGTAGCGGGCAATCCTGGTTGAACGTGCTCAGAATGCAAAGCCTCCGCTAGAAGTTTTCCGCATCGTTCTTTTTGAGAGGATGATGATACAACAAGTCCACGTGCTATTCAGCCTCTCCGACTTTGTCTCTAAATTAAAATTTCCGCGACGTAAACGAGGACAGATATTGGGGCGAAATGTCTAGAACTATGAGATGAAACGAGACAGGTATAGCTAGCGGAAAGTGTGTACAATCTGCACCGCTTTTGCTTATCACCTCGTCCCGAAGTGGATGATCAAATAAAATATTAAACTGGAACATGATTTTTATGCGCTTTCCGTGTTAAGGGTTTTAAATGCTTTATCTTGGTCTGGGAAATGGTTTTGCTTATATTAGCGAATGAAATTTAATCGTTTGTTGTTCCTTCAGGTACGTTTTCGATTACTTACACCCGTATATGAAAGGTGTTCAAAAGTTCTGCAAAAATATAATAGACTATCACTATGGTCACGTCTTATAGCTTTATTTTTGGCCATCTCAACCTAAAAAAAACGTTTAATGTTTAGTAAAAGACCGAGAATTTGCACCAACGCAAATACATAAAAAACAACGTCTTCGAATCCTTCAAGCATTATTATGCCTAATTTAAAAAACTAACAGCAAAAATTGCACGTAATTATGTTCGCAACTGTTCCCATTACTATTTTCTAAGCTTATCTCTTAAACTAAAGCAAATCGCGCTGCAACTTTAATAAATCGTTTTATTTATACACGAAAATAGAGTTTGTTCTCCAAGTACATGTCGAATTCTCAAATTAAAGACTTACCATTCTAGCATACTAAAATAAAAATGGTTACATTGCTACATCTCATTAAATCCATACGTGTCTACTGGAAGCTGCAGGCTCCAGTAAACGAGATTACAGCGTCCGCCATTTTGTATCTCACGCGCTATTGACCAATGACGGTCCAACTGACCCTACATCCTCTTTTTCCGGACAATTGTGTTCGCTCGACATGCGGTAATTATAACGAAAGGTCAACGTAGACTTCGTATAATTCTATTGGATATACTCAAGTGAAATTTATATGACACGCACAAATTGTCTTCGAAAGAGGTTTACAGAGAGCAACATTTTATCAAAATATGTACTTGTATCTACTCCTTACTTCTTACACTGCTTAACATGGACTAAATTAAAGCGGTTTTTTCTCCTCATTTCTGTTTAACAGACATGGAACGTACAATATATTACTTAATTCGCTCTCGTAACAGACGGCGTTCACCGTCGCAAGTATATAGCTCCTTCTAACTTAATTTATTGAGTTCTTGCTACGACCTCCATCCACTCTTCTTTAAAAACGTAATTTATGGATTGCATTCGGGTTAGTGTTACTACTCTACGACTGAATGTCTCGTTTGAATTTAGCTCTTGTGCCAAGGTAAATTTATTACTGTAGGATAATGGTGTTACAGAGTCATTGGGCATATTAGTAGATACATATCTTTTAAAAAGTTAGGTTTTTTTAAGTTTATAAACGCTCATGATAATCTAAATTCTATTCGAACTGTGTGTAAGTTTAGAAGAAGCCACTTATATTACTATCGAGTTAATATATTTTGAATAATTCTAGTTATTTTATTTTGTAATCAGTTTATTTTTGTACTGCACATACATTAAACAACAATAACACAAGCAAAACCTGCAACCATACATATTTTTTCTCCGAAAATGGATATTTTAGTATCTGATAGACTGATTATGGTATATTGGACTAGAGCCATTATGTGGTCTCACCAAAAGCTATATAAGAACTCACAAAAGATTTCGCTCTGGACAAACACTCCTAAACTAAGGCAGTCAAAACAGTTTATTAGTTTTTCAGTTAACAAGGCGAAATCTATGCTGAAGCTCAACAGTAAAGACCTCAGCACCATCATAGCTACGGTCCTTTGAGGTATCACCTGAAGGAGATGTGCAAGGTGGACTGTGATAAATGCTGATTCTGTTTGGAGCATAGTGAGACGACGGAGCTCATTATACGCAATTGCGAAAAGTTGGCCCAGCAAAACCACTGCTAACTCTAACAGGCGCAGGTAAAGCCGGCTGACATTAGAACCATAGCCCCCAAGAACATTCTAGACTCCTTCAGAAATCAATTGGGACGAAAAGATTAAGGGTACTTACAATAGATCTTATAGGTCGCAGTAAAGAGAGGCAACATTGCCTACACAACCCCCTACTAATATAATTTAATCTCTTCGCTGCCTGGCAGATTGCTGCTTTACCAACATGCTCGAATCCCAACAACTTGGGATTCACAATTTTGCTTATATTATCTTATATTATTCATATATTTTGAATTACCGATGAGCAATTTGATGATTATTTTAGACAACATTACCGTTTACCACAATTTCTTTGGTTCTGTAACTTGTTTTTTGCCTGTCAATTTTTTATTTGCTATTTTCTCGGTTATTTAGTTCCATGATTTCTTTGGCCCAGCCAAACATCTTGCTACCCAGTACCACATGGTTAAGGCGTCTTTTCATTTTACATTTTACGAATTGACCACTTTTAAAGAATAATAGAAATGCAACTCCCTTTGCATGATCATAGTACGGCCTTTCATTTGCACGACCGAAAATTTGGTCTAAGGAACCTGAATTACCTCAGCATGACTGAAAAGTCGGTGTAAGGAATTCTGTATACCGTTTAATACAATTACAATACATTCGCCATGTTCGATAATGTTAAAAGAATCACTCAGCAGGTACGTTTCGAATGCATGTTAATTCTGTAGATCGCATATTTTGCCATTTACTTTCTAAATGTGTTGGTGATGTTATACATATCTACTTATATGCACATTTGATATATGCTTATGCGTCTATTATCTTCCGCGTTTGGGGACATCCGAAGTTTGTATTTTATGTGAAATAAATTGTCTTTTCGTTATCTTACTTTGTTGTTAAAATTAACGACAAAAAAGACTTCATCTTGTACTGGGAAATCATTTCTAACACATGATGTTATGGTAAATATGCTAAAAGAGGGACCGAGAAGTTAAATCTGATTCTCGTTAGAATATGATTAATTTGATTGAATAAGAAAATATATTAGATGCGAATTTTAAGCCAAGCATGTAAATGTCACATAAAAGAAGTAAATTTGTTACAGAGTTTAGCAGAAGTTATAGTCAAGGAATCTTTGTAAGATTGTTTTTATTGCATTTGGAATTTTATACGCTTCAGTTTGGTAGTATCCCAATTTCAAACTCCGAAAAAGCTACCATTGCTTTATAAAGTAAATTTCAAGGTTTAAGAAATAATATAATTTGTAATAATTATTCTAAGAAAGGAGAGGTGGAAGTACTGGCTGTACAACGTTAAGTTTTAATACACACAGAGAAAAATGTTCTTGAATTAAGAAAATATACTGTTTTACCCAAATATTTTTAATGCTAGAATATTTCTGTTTTGATTCAAACACATTTTCTTGGAATAAGTAAATGCGTTTAATACAATCTAGACTATATTTGTTGTAAAATACGTATTTGATTTGAATAACTTCCCTATTTGTGAAATAGCTGAATTGCAAATTTCGAGCAGCTGCATTCGAGATTATATGTGTATATGAAGCGTTTATACGTGCATTTTTATCTGCGTGCACGATTTTGCAAGAATTAGATACGTATAAGTTTTTTTATAGTTAAGGCGTGGACATTTGCAGTAATAAAAGTACATATTTAATAATGCATTATATTATTAGTATATTTTAGCTTCATGGGAATTGGAGGAATAATTTCGCCCAAACGTTGTACTTGAAGTAAATCCATTGGCGAAACTTCCGAATGTCGACCACTGAACTGGCAATTTATAAGCAATTTAACGGAAAGTACAGGTTTTACTGAGTCCAAAACAGACCCCCGTTTCTTGCGGAGATCAGTCTAAGATACCTAAAAATCGTTCTAAGAAGTGTTATTCCTAGGTTATGTTTCGCTAGTGTTTTGACATTTCTGCGAGGATTTTCACATTAGCGAAACATAACCTAGAAATAACACTTTTTAGAACGATTTTTAAGTATCTTAGACTAATCTCCGCAAGAAAAGGGGGGCCGTTTTGGACTCAGTAAAATACTTTCCGTTAAATTGCCTATAAATTGTCAATTCAGTGGTCGACATACGGAAGTCTTACAAATACATTATATTCTTACATTAAAACAATGTTGTTTTGCGGCAAAACAATTTTCTTAGAAAATAATATTCTTGTGATAACACAATATAGTTTTGCGGATATACAAATACGGGATTGTTTTGAACTGAAACAGTCTGTTTTAACTCAAGATAATATTTCTCTGCGTGTAGACACAATATTGGGGAAGCAGCGAAATGAAACTAGTAACTCCTTATTACTGTGTAAGCTTTCGTAAAATTTATTTACTTAAGCCATTTACTTAAGACGAACCTCTTGAAATAGATGGGTTGGCCTTTTTAAAGTTAATTTCAAATTTTAATTTGTTGTGATAATCGTAGTTATTTTATAAATTACTTCCTAGTCTTCATGCAAAATTGAGCGTTAACCTTTTTACTGTGAGGATGACCATCGATTTACATTGATGGCTTGTCTTATATTGTCCGATTTTTGTCTCTGATGAAGTAAATAAATTTTACGAAAGCTTAGACAGTAATAAGGAATTACTTTCATTTGGCTGCTTCTCCAATATTGCGTCTATTGAAACCTAACGTTGTACAGTCAGTACTAAAGTTTTTATGTTATTAAACAAATCTGGATGCCATTACTTAACTTAAAAAAAATAGAAAAGAGACTTTAGATTTTCTAAGTATGCAGGTCCAAATATTTAACAGAAATTATTTTGCGCATCGCATTCCAAAAATGCTGCATGAAACAGTAAATGTTACACAGTTTCATTCATTTGGCTCAAATTTGATACTATTTCTAAAGTTGCGCGTCTTTGGTGTTCCATACGTACACTAGGCCTTCTCACAATCGGACCATTTTCTTTTTGATAGGTATGTCCCAACCAATTGGCCTGCATGGGCTTGCGATTTAACACCACTCAGATTATGTATAGAGAAAAGTGTACGCCAATAAGCTAGCAAGAATCAATGACCCGAAGGAAAACGTTCAACATGTTACCCAGGAATAGAGCTAAATTTACGTGCCAGTGTTATAGAAAATTTTACAGAATTAATAAGCTTGTGTCAAAACAGTCGAGGTGGCCTTATGAATAATGATCCTCTTCCATTTATAGCCTTAACGTTAGCTATCAAATAAATATTATTATGTTACAATGAGCCCCATAGATATACTACTATATCCTTTGCGTCCAAGAAATTGACGTGAAAAGAATAGTTAGTAAAATCTTATATTAATTACGCTTTTTTATGTGTGGTGGGTTCTTAGTTGCAGTGACTCCGCAAACTGTATTGCTTGTCTGGCTATCATGCAACTCTCGCGATGTAGTTTTGTATATGTAAATTGTATTCAAATGGCTTTGTGACAGCATCATATCGCCTTTTATAATGGAGCGCTGTTAATCACTTTGCTCCCAACAGTGAATGGTAAGTCGATCCGGATTTCAACTCTGAAAAAATGTCACTATTCCTCCAGAGAATTGAAACCCGGCTCCTATCGCCCCTCCACAACGATAGTCAGCAGCCGGACTACTGCGGCTATCGACCCGTTTATACTCGTTTAACTATTGTTAATTGATTTATATAAAATATAATTTGAAGATACCAACACCAGATATCAGATCACTTAATATATGAGTATACTATCACTTTTTTGAAACTAATTTTCTGAACAGCGAGGCACTTTCAATAATTTAACGAGGCAACTATCAATATTTAATTGCAAAATATTTTGTTTTTTTTTATGTCTAGACTAGATATTCTTGTAGAATATCCTTCCATCATGATTTCTTTTTGATCGACGTAATTGATTCTCAGAGTGGAGGCTTTGAAAACCAGTGCTTCGAGATTACCTCAGATAACAGTACATAAAATTACTTTGAGGGCAACTATAAAAGCGATAAAATCCATGTCATTTTCTGAGTGTGTTGCAATTTATACACACCGCAATGTTTCTACCATATTCTGAGTCGCAAAACGATGATAATAATAAAATACATTGAAAAGGAAATAATGTTTTACAAATTCTTGGAATATGTTTTCTATTAAAAGTAAGATAGATCAGTTCATTTATTTAGATAAAAAAAACAATCTTTTGGAAGAAAATGGAAAAAACAGGTACATACCTATTGGCAATTCATTAATTTATTATGAAAAGAATGGCCCTCAAACATAAAATCTTTAGATTTAAACCTTGGCTATTATACAACTGGCGTAAAATTTTGGACACTCCAGCACTATGACTCAACTTAAATCCAATTCAGCATTTTTGTGTACATTGCCAACTTAAACTTTCTGAGATATAAAAGTTTTCCATCAAAGAAAAAAGGTAGTAGTTGAACCATCAAAAACTGTGCCAAAGATTCAAATGATTCTCAATTATACAAATTTGTTTTTGCCAATATTAATATATTAATCAATGTAGATCTATTATTCTAATCGAAGAGTGCGTAATGCCCAACACAGTTAAAAATAGACTACTAAACTAAACATTAAGGAGAAGGTGGTAATGAATGTTATAAGAGATAAAATATTGCAGTTAATAGGTTCGCGTACTTTCCCTTGCACACAAAACAGCACGACTTCGCGAGTAAGCACAGCAGAAATCTAGCTATACACTAAAGAGGAGCAGAGGTACGCCTGGAAGAAGTTAGAAAAGAACGGAGGATGAACCCGTCGTCTGGTTGCGTTTGTTACGCTTTTTTTCTTTCGCATAATGAGAGTAAAAAAGACGCGCTTGGAAGAGAAGAAAACTTGTTGCTGCCGTTCCATCCATCTCGTCTATGTATACGGCATTATAAGAATATTTGCATATATAACCCGCGCAATAATTACGAAAAGAAAAACGATATTACCTACAAAGCTAGTAGAGTTTTTGAAGCGGTTAAATGGATTTTCAGTTAGGTAAGTGTTGTATCATGTATGTGGATATAAATGCGCATTTTGTCTTACATAAATATGCATGTAGTATAGGTATATCTTGTAAGGTATCTTAACTCTACAGCATATATAAACTAAATCTCCATAAGAGCATACATAAACTTAAGTTGAAATTGAAAACAAACAAGCGAGCTCTCCGCGTGTATGTATGCCCTTACTACTGTACGACCGACGCCGACACATGCACACAAGAGTATATAGGAGAGCAGGTGGGTAAATATGGCGGATCGTGACGCCATCACGATGCTACCCCAGAGGGCTGTTAGCGACCACAGTGCCTAGCAACCCGCCCTCGCCCTAGCAACGGCTAGCCACTAGCCGCGGACACTTATTGATCACGCCACCCCCGCGCTACTCTTCCTCCCCGCAACCCCATACAACATCCGAGCTAGCAACCCTCTCGCACACGACGGACACCGCCACTTGATACATCCACCAACGTCGACGAACACCCTCCTCTGTTACAGCAATCCCCGCACATCCCCCAAAAGGTCCTACATCGCGCTATTTCCCTCTGTTAGGCCACCCTCCTAGCCCTCGAAAGCGACTCGGATAGCTACAGGACGATACAATCCGGCCGTACACTATACTTACTACTCCTCTTTCCCCTTTTCGTCTAAAACGGGGTGGTGAGGGTGTGTAAGACGTTGACGATTTATAGTAGTGAGGATCTAAGCAGAGATGCAAAGACATCGCGTCCATGTACAAATTTATTTTTTTATGGTTTCGTCTTGCTAGGTGATTTACTTTCATTTCATCGCTTTTGAAAGTTCGTTTACTTTTTGTTTTACTTTTTTCTATGTTGGAGTATATTTTTTCTACTGTCTTTTTTAATGGAAACTAGTTAAATTAATTATTCATTGAAGATTTCAAATTGAATGAGAATCTCATTTGAAGTTACAATAGCATCTTTACATCAACAAAAGGCTGTACAAACGAATATGTATAGGATTGGATATAGAACTGCGGCAACTTCATTTAATTGAACGTAACGTGACACTAACATTAAGCAAGCATTACAGCATGAAAAGAGAAGTTAGGAGTTATTCGACCAAAAACAGCAGTGTATGCCCTAGTGCATAGCAATTTCTTTTTGTTCTGATTCTAATCAAGTATTTCGCTCTTGTACTACAAAAGTTTTGGTTATCTCTTTTCTGATATCAATTCTTTGTTCTTCAGCACATAATACATATTTGACGTCGCCAAGGACAACATTTCTGGATGTTTGTTTATATGCAAATGTTGTGCCAGTGATCTCTTAAAGTAAAGTATTTGACAAACTTTCTACGTGTCATTATAATATTGCATTCAGTAATCAATTTTTTTCTTTATTGTGGTTTTTGCAAATAAAGAATCATACAAAGCAACAACCTACTAAATATTATGCAATATAATATAAACCTGTTTGAGGTACAAGCTAAAAGGACACTGCTCTTTAGCGAAAGCTATCCGATCTATACCCATGTGTGGTCAAGCTACTCAAACAAGTAGTAGTAGCTAAATCATTTCCCAGATAATACAGTAAGTGATTTGTATATTCTACTATCGTGACAATATACGCTAAAGCTGTTTCATTTAGTTATGTCTTTTTTTGGTAATTTAGAATAAGAATGAGTTGGTATTACTTTAGTCATTTCGTCATTTCCTTCCAGCAAATTGGTATAACTAAAGAAACAATATTTCCAGTTGTACCAATAAGACGATGTGTATCTTGTTAAATATTATATAAGATGTAGAAGTACAAGGTTGTCTTCCTGCGTGAAATTTATATCTCCCTATAAAGACAAGCTCAAATCCTTATATTTTTGTAACAAATCTAACCTTTTTAACAAAAAACATATTCAAGAATCTAATAAATCTAGATGAAGTTATTGTTATAAACAGTGCATCCACATCTTTTGATCAGATGTATACAATTAAATAATAAGAAATTATCTTCCTTTATTGATTTATAAACATTTAACAGTAACACATAAAGAAGAGCGTTTGAATCACTTTTCATTTAGATATCATCGCCCAACAAATCAGTTTTAACATCATATCTCCACGCTTGGTAAAAATCCTCCATATTTCTATATTAGGGACGGTTTATTCAGGTAGCAAAGAGTTTATTTTGTCCTTGGTAAAGATTCTTTACTAGTGTGTCCAGTAAATTTTGCGAATTTATATGTAAATACAAACTTGGTCATTTTGTGACTTTTTTGTATTGTATTGTATCCACTTGCGACATATTGGCGTTTGAAATATATGTAGTTGCCAAGTTCAGGATAACTCATTTTTCAAATGTGAATACACATTTCGAAAATATAAATAACACAAAATGCAGTTTCTACGAAATAAATCGCTATAAATTGATCGCAAACTTGGCAACATAGAAATTGACAAAATAAAGATTTAAAAATATTTTTTAACTTATTAAACTGAACAGCAAAACACCCGCTCAAATTTTCATTTTCTCAACATTTTATTAGCCTGAAATATGGTTTGAAACTAGGGAAGCTTTTAGTTTATTTCTTAATTTTTTTGTAAGAATTAAACTTCGAAAAAGACCAATTCTAAAATAAAACAACAATAAAACAATAAACACAAAATGACAATTACAATAAAGTTTCAAATATAATTAGGAAACACAAAAGTAGTCTTTCAAAATTCGCTTGAGCATATTCCACAGACATCTGTGTTAACATATCCGTAAATTACAAGTTGTAAAAGTGAAGATCTTTCAATGCTGCTTGATGTTAGGAAAATTTCGTAACCTTACGACAATTTTCATTTTAATTTAATTTTGTAGTTTGAGCAAATTTAATATTCGAACAATTTGCAGTTTCTGATGGATTTCTAATAACTATTTTGTAAGATTTTTTAAATGTTGATGAGATGTAATCTTTGTGCCCGATAAGATTAGATTAAATTAGTGGTGGGATGTGTAGACAATGCTGCCTCGCTATAAGATTTATTATTAGTAGGTACCCTTAATATTTATGTCCCAGTTGATCTTCAAAAGTCTAGGTTTTTCTTGGGGAATGTGGTTCTTTTATCAGCCGTTTCTATGCGCTCCTGTTCGAGGTAGTGATGCCTTTTCCGAGTCATCGCCTCCGAACAGAATCGGCATTTATCACGGTACACCTTGCCCTTCTTCTGTAGGTAATACCTCAGCCATGGTGGTGCTGAGGTCTCTTCTGCTGAGCTCTAGCAAAGATTTTGCCGTGTCGACTGAAAAATTAATAAACTTTTTTGATTGTCTTAGTTTTGGAGTGTTGCTCCAGTGCGAGATTTTTTGTTCACTTTCCTACTGTTGGACATGAGCTCAGCTTTTGATGGGACCACAGAATAGCTCTGGTCCAATATATTAGAACGCCTTTCTTTGTAAGACCGTCGGCAGTTTCGTTACCATCACATCCCTAGCGACTTGGTACCCAGATCAATGTAACTGTGTTTCTTTGGACCAGAACATTGAGACTGAGCAAACAGTCCCACACGAGTTTAGAATTACAGGTATAAATCCCCAAAAGACTTTAGTGCGTGCAACTTGGTAATGTCTTTTCAAACAATGGATCAGACTGGAATCGTAGATACCTATGCTCACTCCTGAATCGGTTTTGGACCTGTCCTCCTATATTTAGAGGTCTTGATGTACCAGCTCAAACTGTTTGTTGAGATAAAACCTCGGTATCATGTGATCTGTTAGCTTAGCTAGTCCTCCTAATTCTTTTATGTAGTTATATATACAAAGTTGCAAAATATGTATTGAAGTTGAAGCTAAACTACAATGAAAGGTAAACGCAAGACAGAGTAATATTAAATGAAATTGCGAAATGTCTGTCGGTCCACTAATTCAGAATGGATAAATAAACAAAAAATTAATGATTTGAGTTATTAAAATTAATCATGAGTGCTCAAAAAATTCGCACTTGATACTGCTTACCAAGTTGGTCACAATGTTGGAATAATAATATAATAATAATAATCTTTATTAATCCAAGAATGTTTCAAGTACACTATTATCAATCTTACTAACTAAATATTACATATACTGCATGAACAATATGTGTTCTGCGAGAACTGTAAAAAAATTGCTTTTGGACAATCCGTTTTATAACTTCAATGAATACTTATCTCACCCTTTTGAACATGATCATGCTATAATTCGTTCTGTTGACTAAATAAGATATGTATTTGTCATATGTGTATATGTTGTTATATATGTGTTTGTAATTAGTCTCGTTAGACAACTGTGTAACTTGTACATGAGTTTTATAAGCTTTTTTATTTTATGTTATTACCTTTGACGTGTCACACATACACATACATATATTGTTGTTGTTGCTGATGACTAATAAAGATCACTATCACTATCACTTATAACATACAAATTACAGTATTTCTTAAACTGACTTATATAAGCATATAAGCATACTTATAAGCAATCTTATTGTGGTACATCGTTATAGAAGATTTTAATTATTTGACACTATCTTACTATTCCAAACCAATCCTTTATTCGTTTAAAAGTATAGTGAGCAGAGTTGTCTTGCAGAAGTATTCAGTCTTGCGACGTCTTTTCTTCGTCGAAATCTATTAGAACTTTCATCGCAAATTTCACAACACATTTTTTGTACAAACTGTGTTAATAATTGTTGAAATAATCAAAAAATTCTTTTTTTTTCCAATCGAAAAGTTTTACTGTCACACTATAAATATAAATTATTATTCTTGAGCAAACGTATAGGAAGTTGTAGAAAGTTTTATAATTAATACGTAGAAACGTTCTCTAACCATGCCTTTTAAATATGCTGCGATTAACGGCGGGATAGCTGCGTATTTTCTCAAAATATTAACGGAAAGAAAAAGAAATAATAATAAAAAAGCATATTAATCCGCACGCTCTCAAATTATAGCCCATCTATATTAAAATTAGCAACCAGCTTCATCTTTCAATACTAAACCTAAACAATATATATATTCTCCTTTTACACAAAGATTAAGAATTAATTTATTACAAACACAGCTTGTCGTTGGAACAAACGCGGAATGACGAAAAACAAGACGATAACAGAAGACAATCGCCCTGAAAACAAGCGCGACAACTCCCGTAAAACAATTTCCTAATTATAAGCTAAGTGAACGATAAATGGGCGATAGCGCGCACTGGAACGAAAGCGAAGCGAAAAGAGCGTACAAGAGAAAAAAGAAGACGCGCAACGTTGGCAGAGAACACGAAAAAGAAAAGAAGCAGTAGAGAATCTTCTCACTTCTTATTTTTAATAAACTTCGTTACGTTATTATTTACTGTCTGAGAGACTCCGACATTGAGAACGCCTCGCTATAAAGGAAGAACGAGGAGCTCTTACGGCGTAGAAGAAGACGGAAGATGGAAAAGTGAAAGTGAAAATTAAAAATTATTCGCGGAAGGATGAACGAACCAACGAACGAATGAACTGGCGGCAACCTGTTGATCTGACGGATGTAATTAGAAAAATAAGCAGCGAGAGAAGAATATAAGGGAAGGAATAATAAAATAAATTAGGTAAAGAAAGTAAACAGTTTCGCCAAACTGGAGAGAGAGTGTTTGTTGTTGTGGATATTGTCTAATATGGTAAAATGAGAGAAAATTTATTTTGCTTTCAGTTAATATGTTTTTATTTCTTTTACTACAATTGGATTTCAAACTTTTGACGAGAAAGTTATTAAAGATGGATGATTAAATCACATACTATTTTATAAATGGTGTCAATAATCCAATCAACATCGGAACAGTTGCTGAACATTGTTGGTCGTCTGTCAGATGTTCGATGTCTCGATGTTTTCTTCATTTCGAGTGGTTTTTGGTGTCGCTGCTCGGTAATCGTCTTTTATCTAATTTAATTTAATACTTTTAATCGCTAAGAATTTGTTTGAATAAATCTCTACTTATTAACTAGAAATTCTAGAATTCTAATTTTATTACAGGTGATTTTCTTGTCAAACTTCTACCAAAATAGAAGCAACGTTAGCTTAAATAATCCATTTAGAATAATGAAAACTGAAAAATCGGCACTCCAAAACATCTGGCGTCTACAATTTAATATTTCATGAAGCTGCAATGCAAATTATTTTGTTCTATTTAGTAGCTGATTCGAGTTAAACAATTGCACCATTGTCTATTCACAAATAGGGGCATAATTTAGAGGTAAATGCGGTCTCTGTAAATTTAGCGCAAGTGAGCATAAATATTTATGCGGCGGCGAGATGTAAATTCGGAGACATAGAACCGCGGGATGTTGCAGCATACGGCGTCGGGGCAAGAAGTAAAATTTAGTGTCAGTTAGGTTGACGTAAGGCAATATGGAGGCAGACAGGACAGGGCAGGGGCGGCCCAACACAAATCACCCGCCGAGTTAAGCAATGTCACCGCAACAAAGTTTATAACTAGACAGGCGAGGGAAAATAGGCAAGCAGGAAGACGGTGCACAGTGGGAATACTCTACTAGAACAGCAGGTATCAATAAGCTGTAAATTTATAGCGTGCATACCCTTAAGAGGAAATTCACAAGACATATAGCTATGTGCCTCCGGTAATATTACTAACTTCGTAAATTGAAATGTGCATCTACAAATTTAGTCTAAAGTAAGATTAGCATTAGCATATTAAACTAAGAATTGCAAATAAAAAGTCTAGTAATATATTAAATTATACATATCGTACATCTACCTTTCGTATTAATGGTAAAATCAATCAAAACAGTAAATTACTCATTGTGAAGTATGAACTATTAAAAACGCCAATGTAAAAAATGCTACATAGAAAATTATTTAAGTTGTAGCTCAAAATTATTAGTATAAACTTTCTTCAGGTCAATAACGTGGCTTTTTATCTAGAAAGACCCGAAAACATATGTGTGTTGTATAAACTTTGATATTTTCTATTTATAGCAACTTGCAAAATGTACCTACTCTAAAAAAAGGAAATTCATGGTTGCTGTCTCTCCCAAAAAATGTTTTGAACGCTTTATACGCCAATTTTTAAATAAATTTAAATTTGGGGCAATTTATCTTCGAAGGTCGTTCGTTTTTTATTTTTTCCTTTCAATTGGCAATTAATTACAAGACATTACAATTTCAGTTGTTAAAATTTGCTCAACGATGGCAAAATCTATCTATAAAGTCCAGTGAAAAGATAAATTTTGAAATGTTTTTTTTTTAATTATTACTGTGATGAAAATTCGAGATTATCCAAAAAATCATGTTGCTGGTAATTTTATGTTTCGTCGTTATTGCAAGCAAACATATATAAAACAAAAGTGTGAAAAAATGTGAAACTAAAAACGTACAATTTAATAAAAGGCCATGTTTTGTCCAAGAACTTAAATACTATTATTCTCAGGTTAAAATTCAGAGTTATAAATACATTGCTTTATAAACGCCAGAAAATGGTCTTTGGTAAAAGGCATTCAAAACTGAGTATTTCGGTGGAAAGAAAAAGGTTTACCATTTTTCGTTTTCATTCAATTTTGATTTAGTTAGAATATACATAAAAAGTAACGACAAGTGCAGAAAAATCCATCGAGGACCAGGTACGTTTTATTGTAATAAATGTATCTCCTCAATAACAAAGCTAGTTTGGGCTATGCGGCCAACACAGTAAAGTCCAGAGGATGGCCTGCTTAGGTATCACTGGAGCAATGTCTTCGACGCCGACTGCGGCGATGGAGGCGATCCTTGGGCTACCTCCTCTGCAGCTTGTCTTGAGGTCGGAGGCAGTCCTAGGGGCCTACAGGGCAAAACGTAGTGGATGCGGGGTTTCTCCGGTAAAACGGGAGATCATACCAGCATCTTCACCTACATAGAGCAGACAGCACCACTGGCCATGAGGGCGGACAAGATCTCGCCTACTTTCAGCTTCAGTGGGGGATACATTGTAAACATCTCCAACAGAGAGACTGCCAAAGCTTCCGTCCACAAACCAAGACGGGAGGTATCTCGCTGGTTTGTCGACGCCTCAAAAACGCCAAACGGCACGGGAATTGGAATTTGGAAAGATGGTGAAACCCAGGGTGAAGCTCTCAGCCTGGGGAGCACTACGACCATTTTCCAAGCCGAAGTAATCGCAATCCAGACCTGCGCACATGTGGGAACTCCTATGGCAGCATCAAAGCCTTTGTCAGATCTGAACTCGCTGCTAGGCATTGCTCCCACTGCAATGCCCTTGCCGGCATGAGACACTGTAAAACCCTCGGGATTCGCCGGGCTGAAGTTACTTACAGGAATCTTAACCGGTCACTGCGCACTGAACAAACACCTGCATTGCATGGGCATAGTAAACTCTCCCCTGTGTAGAAACTGTGGGAATGCGGAGGAAACTCCAATCCACCTTTTTGCGCACTGCTCGGAAGTGGACAGGGAGAGGCGGAGTTATTTCGGGGTCGGACGTCTGGACGATCCCGTACTAAGAAAACTAACTCTCGACCAGGTTGCGGACTTCTTTGTCCGAGTGCAACCTGGCTAAGAGGAGTAAAACAACACGGGGGCACAATAGGCCTCCCTTATGGCCGAGTTTGCCTTTACGGTTTTTCCGCCCGTGCAGTCCAAAAAAAAAAATCTCCTCAATAATCCGCTGTCTTAATTTATTTAAATTACGTGGCCCTATAAGAAATAATTAAAAGAGCGTAAATAAAGAGTAATCTGGATAACTATTTAATTTTCATTCATCTGTCAACCCATCTATGGAAGAAAAATTCAGCCAGGTATGCATGCATTTGAAGATTAAAGTAGAGAGACGCTGTTTTACTTAAATCAAATAATATTAAAATTTCAGTCAAATTGCTCTCTGTGGAAAACGGACCTTGAATTTACATCAATTCCCATGTCATTAAAAAGAAACTATTTTTCTTCTAAAATTAATATTTCTACTGCCCCAGACCCAGTACTATTGAACTCCTATCGAAATCATCTTCATGTATTAGCTTCTAAACTTAGTTTACTTTGTAAAAGCGATATTTATACAATTTAAAAATTCTACTTACTGGAAAATTTTAAGTGTTGTGTTCGAGCTTTCAGAATCAAACACTGACTATCCTCAACAAATATTTGCATTACTTGAAAGAATGTTTACTCATTAATTGCAGTTTTTTGACGTTCTGCAAGTACTCTATCCCAATTCGAACCAACCAAGTTCTTCAGAGATATAAACCATTTCAGGACTGTAGATTTAGCAGTGAGAAGTCGATTGACGAAAGAAGCGTAAAATAAATTAGCAGTTTGTTAATAGGTTCGTTTCCCTTCGCTTTGTTGACAATAGCTTGATCTTGAACCACCCTTTCCCTCCCTTCCCCTCTCCATTACTGAGTAAAATTTTACATTGGATGTGGTGACCAAGCATTAATTCACAAACGGGGTTTTCAGGTGTGTTTTCCAAAATGTGAATATGTTTTGAATAAATACTACAAGATAGAGATCGATTACGTCAAGAATCAAATTAGGGAAAATACTCAAAATTTAAGAGCTTTGAAAATTGTGTTGTTAAGTAATAATTATAATATCGGAGACTAACTCGAAAAGAGGAAGCATAACCTGTGAACGCTTCTTCTTCTTGTTCTTGTACTATAAAGGTAAATTTAGTTTTTGTTCCTCACCGGAGAGGTTATGGAACCATCGGCAAAATTTCTTTTTCCGAAATGTCTTCTGTAACTAAGTTTCTACCTTAATAAAATGCAAATAAACAACACCAATCAATATAAATGAACGAGAGCATGCATGAATGAATTACTAAAAAATTAACTCAAAAGGAAATTTATGATATGCATGGAATCCAAAAACCAGGAAACTATGAAAGCGTAAAGAGACATTCAATATCACTATTTAAGCAACTATTTATAACAATTAACTGACTACAACAGCATGCATAACTTGTATACTAGCAAAGCAAACTACTTTAAATTAGGGTAATTATGACATGTATGACTTCCAACAGCTCAAGCGGGATGGTCTCCTAGCAGCAAAACGTCTTCCGGGTGGTCGTTCAGAGACTCTTCATCCCTTCCTTTCCCAGCTGTGAACGCGTATTATAGGCATATAATATTAAGGTAGGTTAATAAACCAAAACGGTTAGGGATATCATAAATAAAAGCACACTAAATACGTTACGATAGAACTAGTTTTGGTACAAAAATATTTTTGCTGATTGCGTCAATAAAAGGAATATTTTTAGCTTCACCAGCCAATTAGCAGACAATTTAAGATAAGAAAACAACAAATTTATCGCCCACAGAAAGTACTTTCTTTTAATATAAAAAAAAGCCAGGGACATATATTTTGTGAAACTATCAACCTTTAAAACGATCTTTTGGTTTCCTCCGTGTCATAGGGGATACAAATGCCATTCACGTTTTTCTAATTTAACAAACCTCGAATAAAGTTATTGTGGAAAATGGAAACTAAAATAGAAAACTGCTAGCAAGCAATGTAAAAATACGTATTCGTCGAAGAACTACCATTAACAGTGGAATCAGTATCGAGAAATGAATAAATATCACAGAGAACCTCAACTAGAATCTCGAAGCTCTTTTATACAAATGAAAACTATAAACATTCTACGGCATAATAATTTAATACTGCCAAGTCAAAAATATTTTCTTCTGATACCAAGTTTAATTTTATTTCACGCGTGTTGCGATTCGAAAATCATTTATTAAGAAAATGACACGTCACGCGAGACTGACCGCAAATAGTAAATTTAACTTGCACACTCACAAAGAAATAATGACGCGCACGTTTCAAACTTAATCAAAAACGTATGTCTTTGAACCGGTTTCGCACGGTCCCTCGAGTCCACGGACCGGCTGCGTAACAGACCAAACTTTGGGCCTTCGTGCCGGCCAATTGACCCAGGGTCGCGCCCTTCCAGGCATTACGCTGACCATCACCCGTCCCCCTGACCTTTGTACCTAGCCACTCGCCATATAAACACACCATCCATCATCGTACCGCCGAATTAGAAACGAATTTGAACTAGCCCCCATGTGTGTTTTCAGTCGGAACTGGACGTCGTATAAATCATTCTCTTTTTAGGTAGAATGTTTTGCAATTGGTTCTAGGTAGTATAAGCTTTACTGACAACATGGAAATAGAATTCCCTGTTTACTTCTGAAGTATCTGTTTAAAATACTCATATTTGATTAATACATAAATCTATGAATGAAAAAGTAGTTAAGATCAATCTTCTCAGTTTATCTGCACTTCGCTATATACTAGTTTATATTTTAATTCTATGCGAGCTGATGGTCGCAAATAATCTTGGTTGTATTATTAAAGTTCCATTTTCACGTCTTTTTATTGACGTGTTGATGTATTAGACGTTTTTAGTGTGGCAGCGTGTTAGCGCTTTAGTGTACGAGACAGTAGTAGCTGAATCTAACCACGCTAATTTCATATTACGAGCAACGCCCACGCTGAAAAGTTAATATATATGTTAATAGGAGCGTACATAAAGCACGTGAGACATGAACACACAACAACGTTATTACCTGCTTTATTACTTCATTATTTAATATCACGGCATGACAAAACGAGCAGTTGAAAATCTTGGATAATACGAGGGTAGGTGTAAGAATTTCTAGGAAGCTAAAAACTAGGCCACTTTGGTAGGAAGCGATATTATTAAAAACTAAAGAATTTCTATTCCATTTTGCTGTTAAAATATGCAAAATTAAATTTTGCGTTTTTATATGCAGGGAAAACATTATCGCCCGCAAGATAATCATGAGCTCTATAATACCTCATTTTCAAATCTTATCTGGAGGATCTATAACAAAGTTTAACTTATTCAAGGATATGCTCCTTTAGATTTCTTATTTTTGCCTTTATTTATTGATAATTATTGATTATTAAATTATATGTTTATTAACAAGCACCAATTTGAACAACATGTGAACAATTCATGACTGTAGTTTTTGTGTGTGTATGTTGTGTTGAATTGGCTTTGTGACAGCATCATATCGCCTTTTATGATGCCGCGCTGTTAATCACTTTGCTCCCAACAGCGAATGGCAAGTCGATCCGGGATTAAACTCTCTGAAAAAATGTCACCGTCCCTCCAGAGAATTGAATCCCGGCGCCTATCGTCCTCTCACAACAAAAGTCAGGCGCCTAACCACTGCGGCCATCGACCCGTTAAAAATAGTACTGTTCCTAGTAAAACGTACTATCAATTTTGGTTCCACCTTATTTATTAAGGTTCTTATTTGTGTCATCTATAAACAACCTGTGAGGTGTGCACTTTTTTCGTATATCTTCAAAAAAATTAATTATTTCACAAACTTAGAGCAAACATTGAATGGGAAGTTTAAAATAATTGATACAATTTTTTTAAAAACAACTTCTCCGATATTTTAAAAGCAGTTCCAAAATTCTGTTAGTATAAAGCTCTCACATGATCGTGTTTAGTAAACTAGGAACCCTTCAAAATTGGACTCTTTGGTTCATCTAAAACAAACAGCTCGGTCGGAATTTTGGTGTCCCTTCGCTATGCCAACGCACAAAGCCCATTATAACAGATACTGCTAACCTCTATTTTGATCAGCTATCATCCAAAAAAAGGCTCAAGAAATGTTAGTGACACAAAAACCAAAGTTAAATGCAGATGCAGCAACATCCAGAGCACCTGTACAACGAACAATAAGACCACTGTTCGTTAAAAAATAATGGATTATGTAATCCAAAATAGATTGTAATGGATTGGAAGCATTTTCAACAAATTTATTATCGTTCACTACATACAGGGTGAGGCATTAGTGCGTCAAAGCTCAATATATTCATTAATATTAAAGATATCACAAAATATTATATACAAAAATCATAGTTAGTCTTAAGCTACATATTTTAAAATTATCTTTGTATATACAGAGTGTTTCATATTGCCAGGGTGAACCAAACATACATTTTCTTAAATGGGACACACTATATATTATTTCAAATTTAGATTAAGCATATATTCCTCATTCCTTCTATGTAAGGTTTCATTGGGTTATACCGAGTATTTCAGAAGTTATGGTCAATTTTTTCTGAAAATCATTGCGTGTTTCCTGTGTATTCCACACGAAACAACTTGAAATTGTATTTGTATGGAATGACTTTTTTATATTGCTACAGTTTCATAGCAAAGTGATATTTTGCCAATATTGCGAAAACTGTGTACAGGGCGATTCAAACGCTATATTTTATATTAAGAAAAGGAAGGACACTGTATGCACTTTCATTTTTATTAACCACTCCCTATATCTAAAATTGATTGATTGATGATTTCTGAGATATTTAATATTTTCTTTATTTTCTTAATGAAAGGTGAGCTTTATCAAAATAATTGTTAAGATATCAAATTAGCCATGAAAAATGGCAGTAAATAACTATTAAATCATATATTGAGATAAAGTTATTAAATACAGAGCAACTACAAAATGATAAACTTATACCGGTAAGTAATATTTAATTATTCCAAGCCAAATGTTCGGGATATAACGGATTTCACAATAAATGTTCAAAATGTCCACCAAAACGATCAAACAACGTTATAGTCGTTCTTCCACTAACTTCTGAAATACTCGGTATAACTCAATGAAATCTTACATCGAAGGAATGAGGAAGATAGGCTTAATCTAAATTTGAAATAATATATAATGTCTCATTTAAGAAAATGTATGTTTGGTTCACCCTGGCAATATGAAACACTCTGTATATACTAAAATAATTTTAAAATATGTAACTTAAGACTAGCTATGATTTTTGTATATATTACTATTATATTATATTAATATTAATGGATATATTAAGCTTTGACGCACTAATGCCTTACCCTGTATATATTTTTATAATGTATTCAAGGACAGATTATTAGTTAAAGCTGTAAGGTTTAAAATACATTAAAAACTTAAGTTTCTACATTGAAGTAATCAGAGTATTATCTCAAAAAAGAATTTTAACTTTTAACGATTTGAATTCTACCTAAAATTAATTTACCTACATTTTTTAACGGAATTCTTCCAGTAAAATAAGTTAATGAAATGTGTTCATTAATACCCGCTTATTAAAAAGCTACACCTTCACTGTCAACGAATTAACCCGATATAACATCAACGATGTTTGTATTCTATAATCTAAACAAAATAAAACATCTGGTCATATAAAATAAACGTACAACAAATACATATCAATCAAAGCGAACATTTAAAAACAGCAGGACTTTTACTCAAAAACAAAAGCAAAATAGCAGCAATAGAAAAAAAAACATTGTCGTATGGTTTCTTTCATCAAGTAATAATTCCGTTAAGAGTTCCCACAGAGCGATGTCACATCGGTGTGGCATTGCAAAGCTTCGGGAAGCTAAAACAAAAACTCGGAAAAATAGAAAACCATGCCCCTTTCTCTTTCCTTCCCCGACAGAAAAGACTTAGAAATAAAAATTCCGAAATAAAAAGGTGACGAAGCACGGGCAAACGCTGCATTGTAAAAACGTCAAATCGTCGATGCGAAAAACTAGTACAAAAAGAAATTGACGTTTCACATGCACATTCGAGGTTCACCGTATGAAATGAACGAGTAAGAGAACATTACAGAACATACGTCTCGATGGCTTTACAGGCAGTACGTAACTCACCGTGCATAAGACGGCGAACGTCAAGTTCTTAGCTTTATACGTCTCTCTATTAGACTGTGAACGATTGTCGAATAGAATTGTATGATGTTTGTAGCATTCTAAGATCATATCGGAGTATAATATCCGTCAAGTATGATAAGAAGCATTCGAGTATGTGATAATTAGTCTCGGCTACCGGCAGTGGAACACGACTGGGAGTCGGTTTGTTATTAGTAGGTTGGTCATACAAGTAAATTCAGTTATTACATTGAACTACTGCCGCAATTCGTATTAACTGACTGCACATATTTTATGAACATTTACTTTAAGTTGGTAATATATTAGGGATTCTATTACCTACTGGAAGGATGAGTTTAGTGAATATATAGGGGCGGCTAAAAATATTGACCGAATTTTGTCATATTATACTTGATTCCTTCTACGAACCCGAGGACAAAGAATTCATGAATCAGCGCTCAGTTCAAACATTGGAAGCCGTGTTATGCAGTGTGCTTCATTAATAATGGGAAATATTTTAACTGGAGATACGACGTGTTAAATAATGACCATTGACCAAAAATAGCCATATTCAAAATCGCATCGTTTTCGAGATGAAGGTCTCCAAAGTTCCAGAAAAAAAAAATCGTTTTTTCCATCTTTAAGCTAATCTACTTGTACGATGAAAATAATATTCACCATAATTCTTATGGTGGAATTTTCCGAAATTAGCGAAATTATAACAAAGAGAAAATAATATCCCCTTGTATTAACATCAATAGAACTTCTTTGTTTTTTTGATTTACAAGTACGAAATTAGCATCACCTAATAGACCAGTAAAAACGAGAAAGTTCGGAAGGATTTGTGGCTAAAAATAATTTAAACAGTAAAAATCCGGGTAGGCCAACACTCAAATTCTATGTCAATTTTTCCATTATTCTTGAATACTTCCTATGTAAACAACATATTCATTTTTTTTTCTGGAACTTTGAAGACCTTCATCTCGAAAACTGTGCGATTTTGAATAAGGCTATTTTTGGTGAATGGTCATTATTTGACAGATAGTATCTCCAGTTAAAATATTTCCCATTATTAATGAAGCACTCCGTAGATCTATTAGTAGGGCAATTTCCATGCTTGGGATATGATCGGCGAGACGCTTCGCTATTATCCGACATAGGGGAGATAAGAAGAAGAGTTGAAATAGCATGATTGGCCATCCCTTTGACTACTTTACAACTTATTGACTCCATGCCTTGCCGTTCCTGTATAGCAGATCAGGGCGCTGCCAAACGTAAAGAAGCGCAATGGGCCATAGCACCTCATCTACATGTCGGCACCCCGTCATCGTGTACTACCGTGTACCTCGACCATGTATAATCGCACACCTACCATAATGCTGTGCTGGCAGTGGATATAACATGGTTGGATGCACTGCTCAAGGTGAGACTCTCACCTGACATGTCTCGAAAGAACCACCGTCATCGCCAATCGCCGACTCTCAATTCGAATCTGGATTTGTCGAAAAACGAAATGTGCTTTCACGCAGCAGTCCACCGATGTCTTGCCTCGACCCACTGGCACCAGGTATTGCAGGAAGGTTATTTCGTGCGTATAATTGCGGAAAAATTGCAAATTATAAAATCAACTGTACAGTATACTATTCGTCGGTACCGAACCATCGGGTCATTGGAAAACCGTAATCGTCCAGGTCGACCAAAAGTGACGACACCTATGGAAGATCGGCGCCTTAAAGTACTAAGCAAGCAAAGTCGACGATTGGCAGCGCCCGAAATCGCAGCAGAAATCAAAGAGGGAACGCGAACGACCGATTTCTCTAACCACCACTAAAAGCCGCTTAAGAGAAGCCGGCCTTTTCGGTTGTGTTGCAGCAAAAAAATCGTCCTTGCGTCCTGGTAACCGTCAAAAATGATTGGAATGGGCCAAAACACATAACAATTGTACAGAAGAGTGGAAAAAATGTTCCTTGAACCGATAACTCCAAGTTCGAAATCTTTGGTCAGAAACGAGATTTTGTTAGGCGATCAAAAGGCGAAAGAATGTGTTGGTTTGGCAGTGTTTCAGCAGTGCAAGGACCGAAGATTTGATAAAAATTGACGGTATTATGCGCAAAGAGACTTACAGACAAAGACTAGAAGAAAACGCGGTAACATTCGGATTACGTTTAATTCACCAGAATTTCGTATTTGCACACGATAACAACCCCAAATATACTGCACAAATGTGTAAGGACTATCCAACGTCACAAGAAGAACAAAATGCTTTAGAAACCATGCCCTGGTCCAGCAAAGTCCGGATTTGAACCCCGTCGAACTACTGTGGGATGACCTCGACAGACGATTACAAAGAATCTGTCCAACACCGAAAGATCATCTGTGGGAACTGCTACAAACTGAATGGAACAACATTTCCGGTGACAAATTTAATAGAACAAATGCCGCGAGTGTTACGCGCCAAAGGAGGCTATTTTTACGAACAAAAGATATAGAGTTATTTTATAATGAGGATGTTTTATTTTATTTATTTTTTGTTATTTTTCTTTCTTATAAGCTTATGTTTTTAGTTGTAGCATTAAATTTTTATTTTCTTTTGCATTATTACCGTTTTTATTCATATTTTCAATAATTTACTAGCTTTTCTAGCTTCAATGGCCGTGCAAAAAGTGGCCAAAAATTACTGAGCAGGATGCTTGGGTATAATGCCAACCCCTGCTGTGAAGACATTATTGGCCATTGCTTGCTCTAAATTTCTTGATAAAAGTAGAATCATTAAAAACAAGAAGACAACAAACCAAGCTTCGCTGCGATAGGATCGTACAAGATCAGAACTCATTCTTGAGTATCTCGGGATACTGTGGGAGCTAATTGTGACAAACATAATTAAACTGGTCTAGGTTTTTGGTCATTCTACTGCAGAAAGAAACCAGAAGACTAGATAGACTAGCAAGATATGTCGTTGATGCTCTAAAAGAAATGGAACTGAATATGATATACCGTAAGATTCAGGCACCTACAGGTTTGGTCTCTATTTAAGAAATAATAAACTTATACAAAGCGTTGATTTGATTGGCCAGAAATTTAAGTTAAAGTCTCTTAACAGTTACATTCACATAAGCTAATTTTCTTTTAACATGTTCATTAGGAAAACCTAATAAAACAAAATATGCAAATTATCATAGTAACTACGTAAGCTAGATTATTTATTAACAAATATTGCAACTGTTTACTAAACGGCAAATTACAATATTCAAACCAGACTTTCTTTTATTTGTATGGTAAGTTGCAGGTATGTACGCATGCCACAGATTGCATATTACTACCAACAATAGCACTTATACTCAATCAACAATGTAAACCGTTATGCACAGTTCAGAAACATGATATTCATAGACAAGACGGTTGCATAGACAGTCAAGAAACCGAGTATTCTCGAAACTAAACAGATATTACATCATGCAAGAGAGCTTAAGACGCCTTGACAGGCAATGTGCATCAATGATGACTAAGACCGTGACGGGGCGGTCTTACCTCAAATATTAATTACTTATTTTGCGGCGCGCTGCGAACTCTATAATAACTTTGCTCGTTTCACGTTAATAAAAACTTTCTCCTAACACACGTTAATATACACCTTTACACACGCTCGCACGCCCACGTCAGCCACAAAGGCATACAACACACCTTTACTTTGAAAACTCTCCAAAACGGAGCCTCGACTTCTGATCGTCTTACATCCTTCATAATTACGTTTTATAATGAATGTATGAGATTTCGTGCTCCTTCGCTTTTGCTTTTTGTTGTTGAATTTTGTTGTACACGTTCTAACATTAATTAAGTTATCGATACTACGTTTGTAAATTTCGCTTTTGGCAAACTTTAGTTTTGAATAAATGCCCGGTTGTGCACGTAATGAATGATAATTTTTGTTACTTGAATAAGCTAAATACAATTATTTTAATTTATTTAACTCGATTTTAATTTATTTTATATGTTAGATTATAACAGTTATGTATCAGTTCAAATCGCCTAACATTATGTGTTGATTACATTAGTTTCATTTAATTATACAGCTAGCTCAAACCAGATTTCTTTTATCTTTCCAAGTACCTAAATAACCATTGTCCGCTGATTACAAGTTTATGGGTACTTGAATTGAAGTCTTCAAAATAAAGAAACGTTTATTGAAGTCTTCATAAATGTTGTTTTAAAGTATTTCCTTCACAATTTGGCATTCTTATATTGCATTGGCAATTTTGAATACCACGCACTGCACAACAACCATATCTATGTTCGATCAAAATGCCACCTGAACCAGAAATTTGTAAAGCAAACCTAACTTCAATGTTTTTTCTTTTTGATCCACAGTCAGATTTCTTATATTGTTTATGACGCAATCAATGTAATATTATACATAACCAATTGAGGTCTGTGTTAGTAAATTTTCTTTACAACTCGTCTTAAACAGTGAGAACGAGTTGATACGATATTGATGTTTCCCTGGCTCATTGCATTCCAGATTGGATTCGTAGAATTGGCCAACAAAATCTGCCAATTTGACAATTCTGACTTTGTATCTTTGGAAACACATCAAAGGTCAGGTCAGCTAAGGTCAAGTTACAAATCCTTTTCCAAAACGTCAGTTAGTTATCACTCTTTTAAAAATTAATCTTTAGACAGAGACAGGAAGAGATAAGACTTTCCAATGCAAAGTCACTATCAGACATCCTCTATACATATCTCGAGCTGTTTAATAATGGGCGACAGCGAATTTGTTGACTCAGGAAAGTAGGACAAAAGTAAAATCACTGATTTACTCTAAAAATTAAATAAGACCGAATTCAAAATCGATCTAGTGTTCCTATTAAACAAGTATCAAACATGCTTATACCTGACATCTTAAGAATTAAATTTAAACGATCGACGACATCAAATGCACCCAATAGGATTAAAAAGATGCCAGAAACTACAACATAGTTCCTTCATATGCTTTTCTATTGGCTTCAAGTACATTCTTCTCTAAACTTTTGATGTGTTTTATATAAACTTCCAACTGGAAACGCCCAATTTTGAAATGCAATTAAAAAAAAAACAAATATCCAAAGTTACAAAATGCGACAGGAATTTTTGTGATAATGCAATTATTTCAAAGTGACAATTGTAACAATTCAAACATTGAAAAAAAAACAGTTGAGGGACTCTAAATGCTATTGGGGATTGTTAAAACTAACCTGATAAGTTTTGGGGGGACTATTAGATTTACAACAAACACAGTAGAATACAAGGGCGTCAGCCCAACCAAAGTTAATAGACTAAAAATTAATCTAATTTGTAGTATATGTTAATATTGATATGATTGTAGCTACAGACTTGGAGTTCGCGCATATATAGTGAGACTCAAATGAAGGAAGACTGTAGAGGCTAAATGGTAAATGATTTTTTGCGCGATTGGTTGTTTTTAACAGTTTACCGGGTCTGTGTCCACGTCGGTAAGTTGCTATTACTGGTTGCTATGTGTAACAAAACGGTAGTAATTTACTTACCGTTCACTGAACGGTGAATTAAACAGAACTAGGAACGACACCTCACAAAACACAATTTGACTTGTTTGGAGCAAAACCATAGAAACCATGGAACAGCCATCCAACGGTTTCAGTTCCAATCTTCTTGATTTTCACAAATTTATTTATATAAATTATTATTATTCTAGAGATTCCAATCGTGCAAAAAACGTTATAAGCATGTCGAACGTTAAGGGTTACCGTTCGCCATACTCAATATACTATAACTGTGCTTCATTCAAAATTTTGCAATAAATAGTTATACTAAAAAAGAAGAATTGTATAATAATCTTGTCTTCATTAATTGGAACCCACGCCTTTCTGTAATACCTTCCTTATTATGTAAATATATTTTAAGCTAATCAAAATGTGCTTATATATGTATACATGGAATGAAGATCTTTCCTCACTATTACGTACTGACGTCTTGAACAGTTTCCTTATATATGGTTAAATAATGCAGATTGGTAAAAGTCTCTAGTAAGTTGAGGATATTTAGTTAATAAACTATTTTTAATTTCCTATAAAATAGTACATATTTGCTGCAATAATACACTATTTTATTAGATATTTAATAAAACCCAAATTAAATATTATACAATCAATATTGTTCGAGCTCAAATGTGTATATGTACATTATCATTAACTTCTCGAATACAACTTAACACAGCCGAAATAGCTCAGTTGGGAGAGCGTTAGACTGAAGATCTAAAGGTCCCCGGTTCAATCCCGGGTTTCGGCACAAGTTTTTTTTTTAATATTTAACTACCTTCAAGTTTTTTTTACATTTTCTGTAATTAAAAAAATATATATAATAATCATTTTAATGAAAACGTTTAAATTTCGTTTTGTGTAAAATCTTTTTTTTTAATATTGGTTTAAAGCTCAAAATAGCTAAATTCTTAAAGATAAGTTTTGGCTTTACCCTAACTTTTAAAAGTCGTCATTATTTCAACTAAAACTTCATTATTCTCTTCTTGCTTCAGATCCATTAAGGTGCGTCTGTTATAGTTCAGTTCCAGTTGTACGTTTTAAATGAAGCAGTGAAGAAGTTTTTTAAATATCGGTACATACGACAAAATGTTTTTTTTTTTGTTATTCTGATTCAGAACTGAAGCCTAAAAGCACGGAATACAATCATATACAGGGTGCTCGGATCGATAAACAAATAATTTAAAGACGTTTGGTAGAATAATATGTTTGTAATGACATATGACAGAATAAATTATTTTTATTTATCTTTTTTACCGAATGGAAAATTTCCTAACAAATAGTCAATAACAAGCTTACCTTCACTCATCTTTGTCTTGCTTTAGCATAATGCTTAATTTTTTTTAACTTTATAAAGCTTCATGTTAGATTAAGCAATTATATTCCACGTATCTTGTCAATACTATTACGTTATATACCTTCACAAAGAAATATTTACAGCTAAATTATTTATAAACATTTTTTATTTTGCTGAATTTTAAGATGCCATCGATTGAATAAAAACAGTTCCACATGTTGCTATCGAATGTGGGATTTCTTTAGCAATTTATTGATTTAGCCAATCCAATATTCCTTGTAGCTATTTTGCTTCTTTAAGTATAGCTTGAACAACGGCATTAAAATAGAAGTGAAAAAAAACTTATCTCTGAAGCGAAGCAAATGAAACACCATGTTTATACAGAGAATCATTTCTGCTTCACAGGTCCTACTTTGCCAGAGAGCACGGTTTCCTTTGGTAGTCAAAATTATTACTATATCCCTGACAGGGCCTGAGTAGTGATTGCACATTTACAAAACAGATATAGGTACCGCTAAAATTGAACAAAAGGCAAGGTTTCTCTGATCCATCATATTATATTTGTCTAGAATATCCACATTTTTAATATTGTTAGCCACAAATATGGTTTTGCTCTTGCTTCTCTTGTTGATACACAGTTCGAAAACAGAGCCGTGTAAACTGTCTAGTGTTAGGGGAGAGTACTGTACCTTGGGACGGCATGTACGTTAGGACACTCATCAAAGGACACCTATCGGCGTTAAGACAAAACTTATAATAAACCTCTCTATAACCGTTTTGGTCTATAGTATACGTGTCACCAGTTTCCCCCCAGATGTCAGTCAATTATCGTTGTTATTAATAGGCCGTTATTTTGCTAGTGAAAAGTAAAATAGTTTTAAAAGTTGCTCATTACCTGGAGAATAAAGTGAGTAGCTTTCAGTATGATTATTATCTGTATATCAAGTGTATGTATGTAAAGTATGAATGTGTTAAATAAAAACTGATCTAATTCTAACCTAAAAATTATGATTGACATGTTTTTAAAAAGATGTAGTGTCTTGTACCTTTGGACACGATGATGTACTGTACCTTGGGACTGTCCCAAGGTACAATACTGAATTTGATTTATTATTTATAGATGCCGAGGAGTAAAAAAGGGGCCAAAAGAGTTAAAGTCGAGAGTACTGATGTTGAAAGGGCAGCAGTTTTGGTATTGAAAAATAGTTGGTCAATCCGACAAGCTGCTTTGGAGTTTAAAGTTTCTAAATCTACATTAGCAAGGCACTTGAAGATACACAAAGCAAGCGAAAACGAAGAATTCCAATATAATGCGAGATGTGATATAAATCGTGTTTTTTCTCCTGAAGAAGAAGAAAAGCTAGCAAACTATCTGAAACAAGCATCACAGATACACTATGGGCTCACAAGAAAACAATTTAGAATTTTGGCACTTGATTTTGCTCAAGTAAATAAAAAGAAAATTCCTGAATCCTGGATTACAAATGGCTTAGCAGGGAAAAACTGGTACTATGAATTCATGAATCGTCATAAGGATGCCCTTTCTTTACGCAAACCACAGGCAACAAGTTTATCGCGTTCCACAAGCTTCAACAGACATAATGTGTCCACCTTTTTCACCAAACTAAAGGGTTTGATGGAAAGAGAGCATTTTGCTCCTGAGAGGATCTATAACGTCGATGAAACTGGATTGTCAACAGTTCATAATCCTTGCAACGTCATAGCCACAAAAGGAGCCAAACAAGTAGGACACATGACGTCAGGGGAAAGGGGCATCAATGTTACAATGATCGCAGGCGTAAATGCAATAGGTAATTCAATTCCACCGGCTTTTGTGTTCCCCAGAGTATTTTTTAAGGAGCACATGCTGAAGGGAGCACCGCCAGGAGTACCGGTTTTGCTCACCCTTCAGGATGGTCAAACTCCGAAATCTTCTACGACTTCCTTAAACATTTTATTAACCACTCCAGACCCACAATGAACCAAAAGGTGTTGTTAATAATTGACAACCATAAAAGCCATATTACAGTGGATGTTTTAAATTTGGCCAAGAAATCCGGAGTAGTCCTTTTGACGTTTCCACCGCACACAAGCCATAAACTCCAACCTCTGGATAGAGGAGTTTTCGGACCGCTTAAAAAATATTATAATTCGGCTTGTGGCGAGTGGTTGTTGAAAAATAGTCCTAAACCAATGACAATTTATGATATCTGTGAGTGCGTGGGAAATGCTTATCCCTTAGCACATACCCCTCATAACATCTTGGCGGGATTTAGGGTCTGCGGAATATATCCGTTCAACGAACATATATTCCAAGATTATGAATTCTTAAGCTCTTCAGTAACTGATCGCCCTGAACCAACTACAGATAATACTTCCACCATCTCAACTGCTGAGTCTTCTGTGCAACCACAGCAGTCTGGATCTTTTACTTTGGCAAAATTTGTTAGTCCTGAACAGGTACGACCGTTTCCGAAAGCTGAAGCTAGAAAGGTAAGCCGTGGTGGACCTAAGCCTGGTAGGTGTCGGGTATTGACTGACACTCCAGAAAAAGAGGAAATAGAAAACGAAGAAGCAGCGAGGAATATGAAAAATAAATGCAAAGTCACCAAAAAAGTACAGGTAATAAAACGAAAAGTGTTCCAAAACGATGACTCAAGCAGTTTAGAGGAAGATGAAGCATCATATTCAAGCAACGATTCAGAAGACGATGAACTTGAGGCCGCAGAATCAGTGGACATAGAAGAACAAAATGACGTCAAAATAGAAAACATAAGAGACGGCGATTACGCATTAGCGCGCGTTGCCGGTAAAAGGACAGAACATTTTTATATCGTGGAAATTCAAAAAGTAAGAGGTTCTATTTTAGAAGTACGTTATCTTAAGAAAGTAAATAGTTTTTTAGGAAATAAATTTGTTTATAGCTCAGCTCAAATTTATGAACTTTCAATTAATGATGTTATTAAAAAACTGCCTGCACCAGTCCCTGTTGGGTCCACCTCAAGGCAAACAAACTTCATGCTTTTTGAAGTAGAATTCGCAAAATATAATGTCGAATAAGTACTTACCTTATGCCTATAATAACAATAAAAATTCTTTTTTCTACTAATGTTTCTTTATTCTGGTATTTTATTGTCTCGTCCTAAGGTACATGACTATGTGTCCCAAGGTAAGGGACGGTATTGTACCTTGGGACAGAAACCAAGTGTTAAAAAAATTAATTTCTCAAGTATTCATAATAAAAATAAAAATTCAAATTTCTATGATTGTGTACTAGGCTTTATAGCGAACAGCTATGCGTCAATAGATAATTAATTTATTGAAAAAAAATACATTTAAAAAAAGTTTCAAAAAAAGTGTCCCAACGTACAGTACTCTCCCCTACTGGTAAATATTTTAGAGTAAAAAATGTAGAGTATATACCTATTTTAAATTGCCTCTAATAGTAATTTTACACTAAATCGAGCAGTAAAGGAAAGCAAGCATGCATCTAAACAAAGACGGTAGACGATAGTGTAAAATTTCCTATCAAAACAGTGTTAACTTCAATGTTATATTATTTATATCTGTAATAATTGGTGTTTGTAGAGGTAGTTTGGCATCTCTCCTGCGGCCGGCAGGATGTGAGGAACTCGACGAGGCCGTTACCATTCTACGCGGAAATAATAATTTTTGTAATCGGTATAGGTTAGGTTTCGTTATAGATTATGTATATACATTAAATCGCTATGTAAAACTATCGGAATTCGTAGGTCCGTGGTAATGTCATCGCTTTGTCATGCGGAGGTACGGGGTTCGATCCCGCTTTGAGGCACGATTTTTTTTTCCACAAAAACATTTTTATGATTACTTTTAAATGGTAATGAAGCTGGTGCTGGTCAATGGAGGTGGTCCAAACTGAAAGAATTTGGATGGATCGGCTAGAAATATATCTGTAACGTGTAAAAGTAGAGTAACTATGTTTGCACTACGTAGAGAGATGTTTACTCTAAAATTTACTCGTGCACTCCGTGTTAATATTTTACTCTAAAAAGAGTGGACCTATATAAACACCGGCTAGTGTTAATTATTTACACTAAATTTCTAACTGTGTAGATTTGTCAGTTAAGAGATATAAAACCTTTATACTCGGTGTAAACTATCGGAATTTGTTCCTTACTAGAAATTGGTACCAAACTGAAAGCAACACAAAATTATAGTTTGATAATCAAAACCATGCAACGGCCATTTATTACTTACAGTAAGAATACACTTCTCTAGATTTAGAGGAACTGCAATCGCAGAGTATTGCGTTCTATAATACGATTTAAGAAATAATAGTCTTCCAGAAAATTAGATATTTTATTGATAAATTATTTATTGCAACTATTGAAAGAAGAGTGAGACAGCTAGCTAGACGCTAGTTCATGAATTATAATAACTTTAGACTCCTTCACAACAAAGACCGTATCGCATAAAATTAATGTACACTAATTTCTACAGAGGTCTCATTATGTAATTATGGCATGTTATCATGATTACGTAATGATAAAAGCGTGTTTTTCGAAGTTGCTAGCATTTGGCCAAACAACCTAGAGCTGCTTGCATTAATTCAAGCTGAAATTTAGAAATTATTAAACAATTTTTATTTAATAAATGAAACAAATCAACATCAATTATTTATTCAATGTTTTAAAAAAAACGTAACATTATCAAAAAGAAAGAATGTTTCTTCTTTTTTTTATTTTTCTAAAAAATGTCTTCTTCTTCATGTCACTGGGCCTTTCCTTTCTTTTCTAAAGTCTCCTGCCTGAAAACATTTTCATTCAATGTAAGTAATGGAATAACTGATATGTCAAATCACAGTTTATCAATTACTGATGTTACTTACAATAAGGGCTAAGAATCATTTTATGGACATACACGAATATTTAGTTCGAACTAACCTTCAAACAAGGAGAGAGATTTGGGGTTGCTGTACAAGGTACCGATTAGGCCCAAATTTATTTGGCAGGTGAACTTAATACAAGTCGAAACTATTTTATGATATATTACAAGTTAATTTTAGAAAATCAAAGAACTCTCAAAACTATTGCAAACGCAAAACTTAATTCAAAAATCATCGGAACTATATCAATTCCGAAAATTACTCGATTAACGTGTTATGAAAATTAATTCTAGTAAAATAGCCTAGAATTCTCAAATAATAACCAATACATTGAACTCTTTATTAATGTGGTTTCTTCGCTTCCATCGTCCAGTAAAGGACGGCCAAATAATCAATAAATTAAATGAGCATTCACCCTAATGACAAACGTCTCTCCCTTTGTATCCAACGATTTCTGGAAATATATCTGACTTCGTAAAATAACTAAGAAACACATCGACCATGAGGAAAATATTGTAGGATTAATTTTAAACCTAGCTATTTAAGTATTCCACTAAATGTAATTTCATTAGATCAACTCAACACATTTATTTGTAAATTAATTTTATTTTTGACAAGAATACTCTCAAAGAGAATTATTTGTTTGTGTTACAAAGGATCAGTCTCTTTAATATTATTATTCAGCTCGTCTAGAAAAATACAAGAATTTATTTCGGAAATGCTTGTAAGAAAGAGGCTATACTATCTCGGGAATCAAGCTCCTGATACTTACAGGCCTCTCTCCCCCTTTGCCTACGACTCAGAACGTCCTAAGCTTACACCCTGTGTGATACACAAATGGGGCAGATATAGGAGTAGGGTGGACACCCTCGCGCGTGAAGAACGACCAGGCAGAACCGATCGAAGGATGTAGGGTGTGGTCGAGCCTTTACGCACACTGGTCAGTAAGTTGCCACCATTTTCTTGAAGTTAAACAGATATTTTTATACGTTTGATATACTACAATAAGTTACGTTAAACGAAGGTAATTTAGAAACGTTTTAACGTATGAATTTAAATTTTTTAATGTGGATTTCTAATTACTTCCACAAACGTTCGGTTTCTAAGGAAACTCTACCCGTATTTTAGAGATCTCAATGATAAACTCCATATTATTCTAAATAATCATCAGCAGAAGAAAGGAACTTCCCGCTTCGAGACAAGATTATATAGGTTGCTGCCGTCTTTTGTGTAGCAGCCGATCATTAAAATTATTAATTGTAGTCAAGAATTTGCTCGGCTATTTGTTCGCGTTGGCGAAACTGTTTGTAAACATGAACAACGACCGGGTGGAAAGAAGAGATATTTTACACTTTGGTTCTTTGTCCTCCGCGTTAGCTCGTCGCAATTTATAAGCGGAAAGATAAGTTCTTTGCCATCAACGATGTTGTATAATATAACAGAATAAGATCGGTGCTAAAATTATGGTAAACTTTATTTCGTCAAGTTTGAATCTGCTCTGTAACAAGATGAGGTGGGTTGGTTTTGTGTTGTGATTATTAATTAGTAATTTAGTAAAATTATTATGAGAATTGATATTCCTTTCAAGATGTGGTAGTCGTTGAATACGATTTGCTGTATTCACAAAAGCATTTAAAGTAGCACAGCATCTAAATTTATACAGTTATGTTTAATTCGAAAACCTCTTCTAATAATTCATCACCATTTCATTGCACTCGAAATTTTATCTATTATGATATCAAGCTAACGAAATTGCAGTCGTACTAATTAAGCAGCTTTAGGGAGGGAATAAATAAATACACGCTAGATAAAGCGACCTGATTGGGAACACCAAAAGTTAACATTCCTTTGAAAATTGCCCACACGAATATATTAATTCAAAACTTTTCAATTCATCAGTACTTGATTGTTTCCTTTACGAAAAAAATATATATTCCTTAATAGAGCTTTATCCAAATCTGGAACATCATCGACAAATGAAATATCCGGCATTTTTTTAACTTACCAAATTTTCCACTGCCTTCGTCATATTTATTTTGTATTACTACGTTCTTCTGGGACACCAAATTGTTTTATAATAAATATATTGTAAAATTTTTGAGCAGTGCAGATGTGGTAGACAGTTCTATAGCTAGTAGTCCTTACTGCTATACCGCATTGAAGACGTGATAGATGTCAAGAAGGACAATATCTTTTGACATTTAAATTATAATTGATTTCTTTTACAGACCTACTATTTTATTCTCTTGTTTTTTTATTTAGTGAAAGCTGGATTAGTGTTGAAGTTTTATTCAATATCTCTGATATAAAAAATCCTGGAAGACTACAAAATAACTGTCAAACAGCTCTTTTATTATATCATTAGTTAATAGTTGGCTCATTTTCCTGCTCGTTTTTGGCATCAGTTGCATTATTTCTTCGCAGTAGGGGTATAACATTCTTTTCAGTAAGTCATAACTAATGACCATAGCTTGCCTTTTGAGTTTGGAAGCAGTTTTTTGGAAAAACAAAATATCTTGGAGTTGCCGAAAATACATGATGTTATAAAAGTTTGTTCAAACTAAATTTGTGTTTAACTTATTCAAAATAACAGTCAGAACATTTCAGCTATTAATATGGTGCTTTAAAATGTTTGGAGAACAATCCACTAAGTTGCTAAAGATGAAAGAACTTGAACTTTAACATTCGTGGCACTAATGCAAGACTTAACACAATAGTGGATTCCTTATTTCCTTCCTCGTGCAATTACTGACGTATAAATGCAACAATAAAGAATTTATATTAAAATGCAACTGCTGCAACTTTAGTCAAGGCCTAGTGACATAGTTCAAAAATATTCTTTAATGTGCCCCACCATAAAATATACTAAAAGTTATGAATTTATCAGAGTTAAACAGTGCAATAGTGGTATTTAGATTCAGTACCATTAAACTGAGAAATTGAACCTGTTCATTGTCGTTTCGTCTAGGTTTTACTGACTGGTTTTCCAGTCTTTTCCGTTGGTGATTTATATTATCTCGTATTTCAAACTATGCTATTCTATTGAAGTCCTGAATATAATTTCTTGGAATATAACACTCATACAGTATTAAACATTATCCATTATATTTTATATCGGCGTAGAATAAAGGAAAGCATTCAAAAAAGAAATGTGAAGAAACTCCTCACCAGCATTGTAAAGGGAACCCAACACCAATAAACGAAGTTTTCCGTTCTTTAAAATTCCTATAAAATACGAGCGAATAAATTTTATTTTCGCGAACATCCCGGGGCCAAATTTCCAAAACCATTTCGATGGACGACAGAGTGTCGTCTGGAGTTTCATAAACAAACGAAAATTTAACGTCCAGTTGTAAAGATGGCAAGGGCGGTTGGGATGGAACGAAAACGGCATGGGATAGCCGTGTGGCGTTTTAATTTTCCGAACAAAATATCGTCGGTTTATTGCGTTCCCCGCGTCGAGTACAGCGGGGTATAAGTCGAACGACCGCGTCGTCGTTTCTCTCGACTATTTACGACCCTCACCTCGTCTTAAATCTAATGGCTTATACACATCTCCCGACTTTCATAGACACTTTTATGCTTTTCCGCATGACGGCGACCGACGCCATCGAAACAGCCGAAAAATAAACCAGGCAGCAGAAGAAATAGGTAACAGGTATAGTCGAAGACGCGATTTACTTAAGACTAAAACTTAAAACTTATTTCCACGTTGTACCACATATTGATTTATATATTAGGAAACTATATATATGAGAAAATATATACATATATAATTAAAGCATATTTTTAACTAATATACAGAGCTCCCAATTCTAATTTCTTTCGCTGTAAATTAGAGAAAATATCGCGTCTCTTACTATACACGAATCATAGAAGTAGTCATAGAAATGTGATATTGATGGGAATGGGTTTAGTTATTAATATTTTTAGTGCTTTTGCCATTCTGCTTGCAATATGCCTTAACTTTTCAATAATTTCAGAAACACGACGCAAGCCATGTTTAACGACTGTGTAATGCGTAGAATCCGGGTTTCGTTGTTTATAACCATGTATGTAGATTTTATCTTTTGTCTGACTACGAATTTAATGACCTTTCAGTATATTTCTAAGTAAATAATGTCTATATACCGTAGTGGTATTCGAAATTATAACATTTATCTTATGAGAACCATATTTCTTGAACTAACCGTTAAAAAAAATCGCATTTATTAACCATATTTGTAAACCATTGTAAGGCACAATTCACATTAAATAAAGCAATCATTAAAATATAAACAAAATTCTCAATTAATTCAATGTAATACAACAAAAAAATTAAAAGTTTTAAACAAAATCATATTTAGTTTTATTCAAGCAAAGTAACCCAATTCCAGTCAGAAGAAGGAAAAGAACTTTTAAGAGATTTTTTTTAAATTGTATGAAAGACTAGCAATGAAATTGCTCCTTGCGCACTGTAACTAAATTATTTGTACACGTAATGCAGTGTGTAAAGAAAGGAAAGAGGAAAGAAATCCAAATGTGACTGCAAAAAATGAATATTGAGCGACATTCGGCACACCAAATTTTTGTAATTCTCTAACAAATTAGTTACGATATCTTAGTAGTTTTCACTCATTTGATTTTCAAAAAATGTGATGTTAGAACATAGTTTTTAGGTTTAAGGCAATGCAAAATTCTAAAATTGGAGGCAATTGTTTTGACTGGTCCATTCCTCGGTTTCAATTTTTGAGTTTGTGGTATCATTCGGACGGATAAAGCTTTTGTAGTAAGCATCTACTCAAGTTACTATGTACGGTATCCGCCAGAATAAACAGTACCGAAAGCTGGTTGCGTGAAGTTATCCACACTTTTCCAGCCACACTTCTATCGTAACGAAAGTTGGAATGAAGTAGTAATTCCAATATAACATATACGATGGTGGTTTTCTTATAAATTTTACAATACATGGTCTACAATCCACAATATATTAACCGAATTCTCTCTGGTGGAAGCTATTTGATATATCTAACAAGGAAATTTAATTGGCTCGTCGTTTGTGGCCTTCAGAATAAAGAAAAATCGAAAAACCGCGGATGGGATAATTAAAACGTCGTGATTCTCTTATTAATTCGAGTGCCTCGACACCGACCATAGGTCATATTTTGGCATGATGGTCTCGTACCATACCAACCATCAAATTCATTTGTCTGGCCGTTTACGACCTTCAAAAGTAATAAAAATCGAAAAACCGTGGCTGGGATAATTAAAACGTCGTAATTCTCTTATTAATTCGAGTGCCTCGACACCGACCATAGGTCATATTTTGGCATGATGGTCTCGTACCATACCAACCATCAAATTCATTTGGCTGGCCGTTTACGACCTTCAAAAGTAATAAAAATCGAAAAACCGTGGCTGGGATAATTAAAACGTCGTGATTCTCTTATTAATTCGAGTGCCTCGACAACGACCATAGGTCATATTTTGGCATGATGGTCTCGTACCATACCAACCATCAAATTCATTTGGCTGGCCGTTTACGACCTTCAAAAGTAATAAAAATCGAAAAACCGTGGCTGGGATAATTAAAACGTCGTAATTCTCTTATTAATTCGAGTGCCTCGACACCGACCATAGCTCATATTTTGGCATCATGGTCTTGTACCATACCAACCATCGAATTCATTTGGCTGGCCGTTTACGACCTTCAAAAGTAATAAAAATCGAAAAACTGTGGATGGGATTATTAAAACGTCGTGATTCTCTTATTAATTCGAGTGCCTCGACACCGACCATAGGTTATATTTTGGCATGATGGTCTCGTACCATACCAACCATCAAATTCATTTGGCTGGCCGTTTACGACCTTCAAAAGTAATAAAAATCGAAAAACCGTGGCTGGGATAATTAAAACGTTGTGATACACTTATTAATTCGAGTGCCTCGACACCGACTATAAGTCATATTTTGGCATGCTGGTCTCGTACCATACCAACCATCGAATTCATTTGGCTGGCCGTTTACGACCTTCAAACGTAATAAAAATCGAAAAACCGTGGCTCGGATAATTAAAACGTCGTGATGCTCTTATTAATTCGAGTGCCTCGACACCGACCATAGGTCATATTTTGGCGCGATCATGATGCCAAAATATGACCTATGGTCGTTGTCGAGGCACTCGAATAAGTAAGAGCATCACGACGTTTTAATAATCCCATCCACGGTTTTTCCATTTTTATTACTTTTGAAGGTCGTAAACGGCCAGCCAAATGAATTTGATGGTTGGTATGGTACGAGACCATGATGCCAAAATATGACCTATGGTCGGTGTCGAGGCACTCGAATTAATAAGAGCATCACAACGTTTTAATTATCCCAGCCACGGTTTCTTCGATTTTTATTACTTTTGAAGGTCCGTAAACGGCCAGCCAAATGAATTCGATGGTTGGTATGGTACGAGACCATCATGCCAAAATATGACCTATGGTCGGTGTCGAGGCACTCGAATTAATAAGAGCATCACGACGTTTTAATTATCCCAGCCACGGTTTTTCGATTTTTATTACTTTTGAAGGTCGTAAACGACCAGCCAAATGAATTTGATGGTTGGAATGGTACGAGACTATGATGCCAAAATATGACCTATGGTCGGTGTCGAGGCACTCGAATTAATAAGAGCATCACGACGTTTTAATAAGCCCATCCACAGTTTTTCGATTTTTATTACTTTTGAAGGTCATAAACGGCCAGCCAAATGAATTCGATGGTTGGTATTGTACGAGACCATGATGCCAAAATATGACCTATGGTCGGTGTCGAGGCACTCGAATTAATAAGAGTATCATGACGTTTTAAATATCCCATCCACGGTTTTTCGATTTTTATTACCTTTGAAGGTCGTAGACGGCCAGCCAAATGAATTTGATGGTTGGAATGGTACGAGACTATGATGCCAAAATATGACCTATGGTCGGTGTCGAGGCACTCGAATTAATAAGAGCATCACGACGTTTTAATAATCCCATCCACAGTTTTTCGATTTTTATTACTTTTGAAGGTCATAAACGGCCAGCCAAATGAATTCGATGGTTGGTATGGTACGAGACCATGATGCCAAAATATGACCTATGGTCGGTGTCGAGGCACTCGAATTAATAAGAGTATCACGACGTTTTAATTATCCCAGCCACGGTTTTTCGATTTTTATTACCTTTGAAGGTCGTAGACGGCCAGCCAAATGAATTTGATGGTTGGAATGGTACGAGACCATGATGCCAAAATATGAGCTATGGTCGGTGTCGAGGCACTCGAATTAATAAGAGCATCACGACGTTTTAATTATCCCAGCCACGGTTTTTCGATATTTATTACTTTTGAAGGTCGTAAACGGCCAGCCAAATGAATTCGATGGTTGGTAAGGTACAAGACCATCATGTCAAAATATGAGCTATGGTCGGTGTCGAGGCACTCGAATTAATAAGAGCAACACGACGTTTTAATTATCCCAGCCACGGTTTTTCGATTTTTATTACTTTTGAAGGTCGTAAACGGCCAGCCAAATGAAGTTGATGGTTGGTATGGTACGAGACCATGATGTCAAAATATAACCTATGGTCGGTGTCGAGGCACTCGAATTAATAAGAGCATCACGACGTTTTAATTATCCCAGCCACGGTTTTTCGATTTTTATCACTTTTGAAGGTCGTAAACGGCCAGCCAAATGAATTTGATGGTTGGTATGGTACGAGACCATCATGCCAAAATATGACCTATGGTCGGTGTCGAGGCACTCGAATTAATAAGAGAATCACGACGTTTTAATTATCCCATCCGCGGTTTTTCGATTTTTCTTTATTCTGAAGGCCACAAACGACGAGCCAATTAAATTTCGTTGTTAGATATATCAAATAGCTTCCACCAGAGAGAATTCGGTTAATATATTGTGGATTGTAGAACGTGTATTGTAAAATTTATAAGAAAATCACGATCGTATATGTTATATTGGAATTACTACTTCATCCAACTTTCGTTACGATAGAAGTGTGGCTGGAAAAGTGTGGATAACTTCACGCTACCCCGAAAGCTAAGGTGCTATGGAATTGCTTGTGTAATATGCTTTTGATATTATTGACTTAATTGTCATTAGTTAACCTAAGAATGTTACGCTGGAGTTGAATTTGAATTGAAAATGGTTTTAACAACGGCAGAAAAAGTGTTTTTGGTAGAACATTATTTTCGCTCATACGGAAATAATAATAATAATAATAATAATAATAATAATAATGGTCGCAATGATGGTCCAAGCTTACAACAGGTGGTAGTAAGATATCAACACAGTTTAATAAAGCAGGTCCAAGTAAAAGTGTGATATTAGCTGTTGTTAAGGAATTTCGTCGCACTGGTAGTCTATTGTGTCAACGTAAAAGTTCTTCAAGTCGTCGACAAACAATCTGTACCAACGAAATATAGGACGTGTTTTTGATGAAGTTGTGCAGTCACCGCAAAGAGGCCTTGTAAGAACTGCATGTAAACTCAACATCAGTGTAACATCTCCATGTCGGATGTTCAAATCAATTGGTGGTTATCCATATCGTATTCAAGTTGGACAACGACTAAACATTGCGGACAAACATGCAAGGAAAATTTACTGTGGTCGCATATTGAGCTTAATTTACCAAGATTCCAATTTCTTGAAAAACATATGGTTTTCAGACAGAGAGTCATGTTCATCTTAGCGGCTATATTAATCGACAAACAACTCGATTCCTTGGATTTCATCGTCCTGATGTCATTGTAGAGAAACCACTCCACAGAACTACGAGAAAGAATTCAAACATTTTTCAGCTAGTTACATCAACCACTTTTTATAAATATGTTCAGTGACTTACAAAATCAATATAAAGCTTGTTTGCGTCGTAATGGTGAACATTTTGAACATTTAAATTACAAAGTTTCAAAAATAATTTTTTTTATTTCGGTACTGATTATTCTGGCGGATACTGTATTTATTATTATCGTTTTTCTTACTGCGTGTCTTCGAGGTCTTTAAGCTCATTCTTTCCTCCGCATGACTGGTGATGTATGAACAATTTACCCTAGGAAATTGCTTATTGCTTTCCGAGAACAGATGTAAAGATCATCATAAATTCTTCGACAAATGATCTACTAATTGCCTACTTTAACTCACCTACAGCACCTCGTTTGTAGTTTGGTCAGTAAAACTGTTAACTGTAGATTTATCTGACAAATTTCTTGCCTTGTTTTCATACTTTTTTCAGCAATTATACATTATTAAGCATCTATTTAAGTAGCTGGTGTATATGTCTATGTCATTATTACTGTTTAATGTATTGACAATGTCTATAAAGCAGTAAATTGGTTTTCCTGACGTACAATGGGCTACTCTTTAAATGAGACAAGTACCAAAACTGGGCATAGATATCCAATCCAATTTGCTCGTTGTTAGTATCACTGGCCCCAATGCTCATGTTATTATTGTCTTTTTCGTGATCATAAATTTCTCGTACGAGGAAGCGTTTTTATATTCGCGGAATGAGCGGGTTGTAGGGGGGTGATTAGGCGCATTGGCGGCGTGGCCTGTGCAGCGACTCATAATTAGTATAAATCCGAAGTTTCATTATTAGATAGTTAGTCTTTGAGCTATCGTCAACCAAGTAACATAATCAGGAGTGAAAAGTGAAATATGGAGAGAATCGAATATCGTGCCCTTATAAAGTTCCTTACCAGGCAAGGCAAATCAGTCGCGACCATAATGAATGAGATGTCATTGGTTTACGGCGACTCTTGTCCAGGAAAAACCATGGTGTACAAGTGGCATAGTTTATTTAGACAAGGAAGGGAATCTCTTGAAGACGACCCGAGGCCGGGCAGGAGCATTGAGATGACCACCCCAGCACTTATCCAAAAAGTTGAAAAAATTGTACTCGAGGATGCTCGACTAAAGAAGAAACAACTCTCAGAAATGGTTGCAGTATCCGATACAACAATTTTTAAAATCCTACACGATCATCTCGGCATGTCTAAGGTCAGCGCAAGATGGGTGCCGAGAATGCTCATGCCGCCGCAAAAACAACAGCGCGTATAGTGTTCGCGTGCATTTTTGGACCTCTGTAATGAAGACAAGGATGGTGTATTGAGTCGAATTGTTACTGGAGACGAAACTTGGGTTCATCATTATGAACCTGAGTCCAAACAAGACTCCATGCAGTGGCATAAAAAGGGCACAGCACCTCCCAAGAAATTTAAAGTGTCACAATCAGCTGGGAAACTCATGGCAACGGTATTTTGACTCGGAAGGAATATTGTTGATTGATTATAAAGATAAAGGTGTTTCTATAACCGGAGAATATTACGCTTCAATATTAGAGCGACTAAAAGAAGCCATTAAAGAGAAAAGACGGGAAAAATTGACGAAAGGTGTGCTGCTTTTGCACGACAAGGCGCCGGTGCACAAGAGCCGCGTTGCGTTAGCTGCCCTGCATAAGGTGGGCTTCGAAATTGTGAATCACCCACCCTACAGCCCAGACCTGGCCCCGAGTGATTATTACCTGTTTCCGAAAATGAAAAAAGAGCTGCGGGGTAAAAAATTTACTGCCGATGATGAAGTCAAGGAGGCAGTTTCGGCGTATTTTGCATATAAAGAGAAATCATTTTTTTATGAGGGTATAAATAAATTAATTGAAAGATGTGAAAAATGTATCCGTTTTACAGGTGAATATATTGAAAAAGAAAAATAATTTGGTTTTTTTATTTCCACCCCTTATCCCCCATTCCGAGAATATAAAAACGCTCCCTCATATAATTTGTTGCGTTTCAAAGGGTGATTAAAAAAGGCATTTCCGAGTCGAGTATAGAGTTATGTTAGTACTCTTATTTCCTCTTGAAACAATACTAAAGATAGATTTTACGTTATTTAAATCAATATCCAATCCAATACAGTTTTCACCGGTTCAAGTAAATGCTTAAAATTTACAGGGTTCATTTGAACACAATTTACACACACAAAACTACACCACGAGAGTTACAGTGATATCCATACAAACGCTACAGCTTACGGAGTCACTAAACGCCCACCACACAGCAACTAAACGCCCACCACACATAAGCAAAAAAATTATATACGGCTTAATACATACCCAACAATTAATAATTTCAATCCAACCTAAGCTAAAATGTTTTTCACAAATTTTATTCTAGTAAAATTTCTACACGTTTTGTCAATTAGCTATCCTCAGGAAAAGTCAGTAATTTACAGTTTAATGTAAATAATTTTAATTAATTTTTTAATTCATATTGTTTAAATTTCATATTCTTGACTATTTTCCTGAGGAATAAAATTTGTGAGCTATTGTAGAATATTTTATTTTTACTTGGATCATTATGAATCATTATAAAGCACTAAAAAATTTAGTGAAATACATTTGATTTATTACAGTAGCTGCAAATTGATATAACGTATGACAGATTTTTGCATGAAAAAGGGCTGAGAACAAGAAGACTGTTTCCATAAACACGAAAAAAAACTAGACAATGTATAGGAACAGAATACAGAAAAAGGGTATTGAAAATAATAGTTTTTATACTCAACGAAATACATTATACCTTAAACACAAAAGCCTAATTAATTTAAACATACATAGGTATACGAGCAAAAAATTACACTACTAGAAAGGGATCCTTTACACTACACTGCAATATGAATGTCAAGTTTGAAAGATCTGTTGCTTAATACTTTTTAAATTAGTAGCTTACATATTGCTGAATATTTTGTTTCCTAATATGCACTACTACCCCGAGCTCTGTTCTTCATTGTATTGTTTTTCACCTAGCATGGTAGATGCTAGGTGCATGGTTGTCTGACTACCGCGGCAAATGTTGCTTTGGAATTTGTGTCTTTAAATATGTTCTACACATATTGGTTTGCCTCAGCACTATCGTGTTTTTAATGTCAATATTTATAAAGTTTATCCTGCTTGCATCATGATTGCGTCAATTTAAAGCTTTCTTACAATTGTTATTCAGAGAAAGCTTGTAAAATACAACAGATAAGTTTATTTTGTAAATACATCTTCTTCTCACCCATTTTATTTTAGATAACAACAGAATGCAACCATTACAATGATTAGGATATGAGCACTTTTTCGGAATAACAAACTTCTTCACTTCGTTAAGGAAGGAATTATCAAAAATTCCTACATCCTACATTCTTCAGTCTTGTTTAAGAATCTATGACTGTTTATATTCTTTGATATAACGGTTTGCCAGGAACTGTATTACTTCTCAGTCAAAACAAAATTAAAACCAACCTCTGAAAAAAATAGGTGTTTATAGAATGCCATCCATCTTTATACACTAAACATTCCGAGAAAAAGACGAGAAGAAACGGAAGTCTTCCGAAGTTTGTGTGAAATAAGGGTCTATTTTTCTTCGTCTCTTCCTATCTCCATTTTATTTTCGGTTCCGACGACTTTTTTTCATCTAACCGTGGTCGTATGCGCTACGTCCTTGGCTATAATCCTAGAACTACTTGTCGCGGAAGCGCACTTTTACGATCTGTCCCGTTGACAAATAAAACGTACTACACTTCGACGTCAAGTAGAAGTATGGGGACGCGATGCGTCCTCCGTAATTTCGACGGTCGACGTCGTCTTTCCAACAGAGAAAAAATTTACATAACGCCGGCTCGTAACTCGTCGAAAATCGAGGTCGTTTTTCCCACTTTTCTACCATTTTTCTTTTTCTTTTCACGACGGTGCGGGTACTCCCTTCCCCTGTCGAATACTTCTTCTCTACCCGATGGCAATTTTTTCCTTCTTTAGCGGATAGCGGGATAGCAGCGAGCGAGCATGGGCATCCGAAAACGGTGGAGAGAATTCTCCTTTTTTTCTTTTCGTTGTGTCGTTCTTCCGATATGTCAATTCGAACGTTGGCGGCAGCGTTGTACGTATTAAAATTGAACCCAGCGGATACGTCCTCTTTATTGGATAGGTGGTGGACAGAGACGGCTTTAGAAATCTGAAACTTCTTATTATCACGATTGCATCGCACTTTCGGATGACGACTGACGATTTTTTCACTTCCGTATTTAAGTTAACGTCTGTAGTATCATCTACTTCAATGGAAACGTACGGATAAATTTGTATGTGATGTCACTGTCATTCCCTACGGCATAAATATTAACCACAAATCGCTCTGAACATTATAGGAGGTGAAATGTTTCATTATGAGCTACATAACGGCTTGGTCTTTAGCAACGACAGTTGCACTAACCAAGAAACCTCCGCAAACCAATAACATTGTCTGTTGGGACATAATTGACAGCGCCCCATTATTAATGGCGAAGTAATGTAACAAAATCGTGGAAACACCCTTAGACACGCAAATTACATAGAACTAGCAGTAGTGGATAGTCTTGACAAACACTACAGCTTAGGAAACCGCTGCAGATGCGCGCATCACAAAAAAGTATTTGATACAAATTGTTAGTAAGGATACGCCTATTGAAATTGATGTAGTAACTTTATCATTTTTGTCAATCAAAAGTACTACATCTACCATTAAAAAAGATTTAAAAAGCTAGATGCAAGTGAACATACAAAAATATTTAATTCAGTATTAGTAGTTCTTGTTATAAAGTACGGTCCTGTCTTCTAAATACGACACAAAACATCGCAATGTGTATACGCGGCCAAACCTGGCGGCGTCCGTCTTTTTCCAAAAGATGCGACGTTCTGAAGGCAACCCCTGACTATCCCATACCACGTTCCAAATAGGCCGCCACCACCCATCCACCGACAGCAACCCTTGTGAGTTTGCAAATACCACCGCCGGCCCTCGGCAGAAGACGTTGCCGGCGCGCACACACACACACACAAGCCCTTTCTAATCCCTATGTTCGAAGAGGAACTAAAATCCATAATCCCCTCACCGCGAGAATCCATAACGAAATTTAAGGTATTTCCCTTTCCCCAAAACTAACTAAGCATCATCGCATAGGTACTTTTATAGTTAATTTTCAAATATGTGCCATGCGGAATTATTCACGCCGTTATTACGTTAGGCGCATGCAAAATAGGTATCTAGGTTTTAAGAATAGCAGTAACATCCATTTACTCGACGATATGACTTCAGTAGTAACACTGTCGGCAATTAAAACATTTTATTGCAGCAATTTAATTCGAAATGGTGGCGATTATTGCTAAAGTTTGAAATAATAATTCATGATTTTCTATTTTCTGTCTATTCTCAAATAGCAGCGAGAACGTTGAGTGAATCAACTAAATAAAATAAATCTACTTACTTAAATAAATTAATGTAGATAAGTACCGTTAATGGTTCTGGATATGTGGATTCGTTTTATGGCAATAGAATTAAACTTAGAAAATGGACGCCCCCATGGAAGTTGAACCTTGAACCACGGGGTGGAAGTTTACAAAGTTAAACTCAAATATAAGGTGTCCCAAATCGGGTGGGATTGCATGAGCATCTTCCTTCTTATTGAAGATAGAGATTTGTTTCAATGGGCAATGTTTTGCAGTTTTATGCGCTGATCTAGAATCTGTTTTATAAAATTCAAAATTTCGAACCATTCAGAAATTATGTCAAAAATAATAATAATCATTTTCTTCTAAATCGAATATCTCCATAAGTATAAAAGTTACGAAAAAAGGTTTCATATAAAAAGCAATATGCTCGATACAAGCAATTCAAAATCAATGTCAAACAGAAATTCAAGATGGCGGCTTTCGAGATAACCATAATAACTTTCTTAAGTTAAATAGGCGCCATATTGGATTTTTAATATTATGTAGAGTGGGTTTATCAATGTGAGGATAAATAAATTAATTTGCAGATAAAATTTTATTCGTAAGATAATTACAATGAAACGTTTATTGAGTGTTAAATAGTTATCTGCAAAATAAAGCATTGTAGTTGCTAAATTTTATCTGCCAGTTCTATCTACGACTAAACAATAAAGTAGGTATTATATGAATCACTATTGGTTAATAATAGTACTCATAATACCCGGAGGGAATAATGAAATGCGACCAGGGAATAATGAGACATAACGTTACCATTATTCCCTGCATTCCGCCAATAAGAACATAATGATACCAACGTTATCATAGTAACGATAAACAAGTCGGAGTATTTAATTAATTGTCAAATGTCAAAACCGATATAGTAATCTATTAATTGATATTTTTGTTTGATTTGTTTTTTTAAGTAATTGTCAGTTAGTCGTAGATAAAGTAGTGTATACTAACTCGCCATAATGACTATTATTCTCTCGAGCCGAGTTACTCCCTCGATCCCCTAGAAAACAATGATCACCATTTTGAAGATTATCTATGAATTCTAAAATTGAAATTTGTTGTTTTTTGTATTTCATTTGATTTTGTTAGGGTTTATGCAAGTCCACTTGATTAAAATATAAAACTTTTAATTAAAGTAGTATTTTGTTATTTAATTACAGGTTATGTTTCATGGATGAAAAGAGAATAAAAAACTATTAAGTAATAGAAAAATCCAATATGGCGCCTATTTAACTTAAGAAAGTTGTTATGGTTATCTCGAAAGCCGCCATCTTGAATTTCTGTTTGACATTGATTTTGAATTGCTTGTATCGAGCATATTGCTTTTTATATGCCTTTTTTTTTCGTAGCTTTTATACTTATTATTAACACCTAGTTTCAAGCAAATTTGGTCTAAAATATATTTTTTCCATCCAAACCTTGCCATTCACCCGCGTAGCGAGTCAATTTCAAAAAACACCGAAACGAATGTTTCATTAATTGTGTCATTATTTACTACACAATATTTACTCCCCCTTTTCACCACGTCTCACCTCCTTAGAGGTTGAAGTTTAAATACGTGTTTCATGAATTGCACCAAAAAAAAAACATTAATACCAAGTGTCAAATAAATTCACCATAAAAACGCTATTTTCAATACAAATTTTGCCAGCCCCTTAAGGATGGGATTTGAAAAATTCCTACTTAAATGACGCTCACAATATAAAATCAATATCGTCTCCAAATTTGAAATTTCTATCCTTCTCAGTTTGGGCTGGATGTTATGGTGTCAGTCGGAACGAAGCCTTTGGTATTTGTATATATAGATATATTTGTATAAATGCGCTTAGCACTCAAACAAGCAAAGTTGTGCCGGCACTGACGGTTACAGAGACACACGAGTAATGTATGAGTACTGGCCTGTAGTAATTAGACTGCAGCCAGCTGGTCAGTGGACTGTACGACCAACTGGAGAACTGTTGAAACCTCTGGTGATCTCCATGGTGTGAAGTATGCTGTAGAAAGCTCACAATGATAACTACTACACCACAACAACGTTGACCATAAGGTCACTCAAGTTTCACATATATACTGGGTGTGCCGGCACCTTGACTGTTAGCATCGAAGCATACTATCCCTTCGGGGTTCCCCGGAAGTTGCTGTTAGCAATACAATTTTAAATCGAAGTATTTCGCATATTTATCCGCAACCAAATTTATTATTATATTAAGTTATAATAACCGTCACCTCGGTTCAAGTTTATTTTTATTATGTCTCTGGTCTTTCGGCAATAAATTAATCTTACTAAAAAATAATAAGTTTGTTGATTGGATTGGTTTTTTTAAGTTTCTCAAACAATATTGCCTAAGTGTGTTTAAAAGACTTGTCACAGCACTATCTCTCCGTTTATAATGCACTTTGATCCCAGCAGCGAATGGTAGATCGATCGGAATACAATTCTCCAAGACAAATGTTACCACCTTGTCAGGTAATGGAAGTCCGGACCCCAGCGAACTCCCACATCACTGGGTAGCCGCCCAACCACTGCGACTATCCGTCTAATTGATCTGTTTTTTTTTTCTGTTTTCTGTCAATAGTACTCTCCAAACGATCAGAACAAGCTTTAAATAAACAGTCGGCACAGCATGTTAGTCTACATTATAATCACTACATTGCCGACGTGCGCATAAAAATAAGAGAATACAAAAAATGATATAGAGATCATGTCGAATATTAATGGACATTGCAGCAATCCGAAAACAATGTGTGCATTTGCATCAAGGCATTTGAAGCATTTGCAGCGCCGGTGATGCTTCAACGTCCATATTCACCAAATATGACCACTTGCTTTTTATCACCAATTTAACTAAACACCGTACAGTATTTCGAGCACCGCAAAGGCATTGACTTTAATAGAACGATAAGGAGGCAAAATGAATAATGATGAAACATCCAGGATTTCTTGTTAAAAATGAATATGTGTTAATAGCCCCAAAATAAAACATCAATTGAAATTTCATGAGTAATAAATCAAATACTGGTAATAGTTGATGGTAAAAATGTAGTTTCCACTCTACACAAATCTTTCTCCATTCCAAAATCACAAAATTCCGAAACAAAACTCCGAAGATATAACAATAGAGAGTGTCCTGTTTCAATCAAATTAACGTCCGTGAAAAATCCGAAACGTTTCCTTATTTTAATTAAATCGCTTCTCACTTTTCGATCTTAAATATTTAACTTCAGCTAGCAGAGGTACTATACTTGGGCAAAAGGAGAGCGACAGCGCCACCATTATAATACGACGAAAGAAGGAAACACCAGAAGAAGAAGAAGAAGATGAAGAGGAAACACGCCACCGGTATATACCAGGGGTCGAAACGAAAGGGACATAAGGGAGATCCTGCACTCAAACCACCGATACCACCCTCTCTGCGCTCCTACCAAAGCATTTTCCCTGATTCAGCGCCACCAACTAGAGCGGGCACATCCTACTCGTCCATATGAAGCTCTTTCGCAGAAAGGACAAATCCCCTCACGTAACAAGGAACCACTGACCTCGCAAGTTACCATCTAAGACGGCGTTTCGCAATTCCTTTGTTATATCTCACGAATGCTAACCGGTTAGAATGTGAGAATGCTGGATTCGTTTATCGTCAAAATGGATCACGTTCTCGCTGATTTCAGTATAAGAGTAACCACCCTCTATATGTTTCCCGTTTGATCTGGAGAATTTTGCGAGAAATGCGAGAGATGCAAGCGACGGTGCTTCCTTGTCTATCGGTTAGTTTCGAATTTATTCGTAAAATGCGGTTGGTAGAATTTTGCCGGTCCCTTAATAGCGGTTCTGTTAGGGCCCGTTGTTATACAATTCAGGCCTAAACAGTTTTTTCTTAAGATATAATTATGATTAATATTCGTATACTTGTAAACTCAAAGCTTAAATTATAATTTTAGAAATTTTAGAAATCGGATCCACTATCGAGTAATCAGTTCCAAATCGACTATGTATCGGATCCAGATGCATTATCCAGTTTTCCAAACGGTGTTAATTACGCGATTCTGTGGATCCGGATTCATTCGACAGATTATTGGATAATAGATTTAGATTGAATCAGACCAAGAATCAGAATTCGAAATATCATCACCAATCTGTCAAGAGTAACAGCGCATGTAGAAGACCAACGTCTAATGAGCTTATAATGGGCACGCAACCGACCGATTTTTATAACCACCATTAAACACCGTTGAAAACAAAAGTCAATATTTACCATCGCGTTTCAGTAAAAGAACCGTTTGTGTGTCATGTAAACCGCCAAAAATGATTACTGTGGCCAATCCAAGGTCGAAGTTCTTGATGGGTGAATACGTCGTTAGACATTAGGATGACAAGGTTACTTTGAATTTAAAAATACACACATTTAGATTATCACCAAACCAATAGACTTCTATATATTTTACCAGTTTACTTATTTAACAGATTCTATTTGAATTATAATTTTAATAATTAGTTATTCAACTGAATGGTTTCAAGCTTCAGATAAGTCAGTGAAAGATATGTAAGTCTTCAGCACTCATATTATAATATGGTACAAACTTATCTCACAATGTAAAGAAGATAATAGAGCTTGTCAAACTCGTAATTAACACACAACAACCGAAGCAATTTCGTACGCCTTATGTATTATACATTCTATACTGCTAATAGTAGATGATATTTAGATTAGAGAAAGAACGTCAGATACGGGATTCATCCTTTACCACTTCGACGTATATAATATCTACTAACCATTCCGTTCCTGATGCCTTAAATCTCGGCAAAATCTCTACATCTACATCTCTAGATCTCTACGCGTCTAACAAACTCACTTCTCGCGCGGCGGATTCCAATTTGAACACACTTTCGCTTGAGGTGATTTTAATGCAGTCAAATATGAAACCGAATCCGACATTCATATTCTGAAGAGTCTTATTCTAACAAGCTGAAATAGTCCCGATATTTCCATATCAAACTTATTTGTGTCAAGAAGAGGGAAACTAGACTTTCAGCGGTGCGGAGAACTTATTACGGAGATTCGAACAAACACTTGCGCCCGAAAAGAAGAAAACCGGATGGTTGCGAGAAGGAATTTGTAATGAAGGTTTTTAGACTCTCATATACTACGTAGTACTTTGTACGGGTTTGAGTTTATGCTGTGCTAGACAGTATAAGTATGGATCAATCCAAATATCTAACAAAGTTTATTAATGAATTTGATTTATATAAGAATTATAAAGTTGAAATTATAAAATTGATTGTCTCTATGCTTGATTTGTTTTTTTTTTTATCTGTGGTGGCTGCAAAATTTTGACATGCTTTTAGTATCTAAGATTTTCAACACATTAGTATGACCTTCAAATAAGTGAGATCAAGGATATATACTCTACAGAGATTTCCAGGTTTTCGGTCGAATTGATATCTACGGCAAATCCTAATTAATGCAAGATTTGAAACCCGGGTCATACGTCTGGCCAGCCGCTCTTATCTCTGCAGATATCGAATTTAAAGAAGTACTTTAGGAAGTGGACTCGTTATGTTGAATGAAGAAAATTGCGATTATGAAAATAAATATTATAATTGCTAGCAATATGTTTAATGAAAGGAAATTTGTAGAATGCAATGCAAAATAGGAAACAGACGTGCACTTTCGGAAATGTTCAACTGTTGGTTACATATTGAATTATAGAAGATGAAAATTTTCAGAAAACGTTCCTGTAATTTGTAGAAGAATATAATTCATTTCTGTAATATAAAAATATTATCCGAATGGATAGGGGATTCCCAAAATAACATTGCATAACACAAGTGTGATTTAAAATGATCAAAGTAAAGGGATCGTAAGAAGAATATTGTAACACATGAATTCCATACTGAGTTGAGAAGTTCATTATATGATTTTTCACTTTTATTTTAATCTTTGCAAACACAAAGTAATCTGGAAGACTCGAGGGTGCCCTAGCTAACCATCTAACTTGACTAATAATACGTTCTTTATAAAATTAAATTATTATTGCTATTTTTTTTGTGCTGTATGAACTGGGGATTTGTCTTGCAGGAAACTCTTCTTTCTAATTTATTATTATGTGACTGTTTCTGAATTAATACCGGTCGCTATTGATCATATCATGTTAAAGTATTGGTGTTGGTATTCGATCATATTGTAATGTTTTACAACTCCATTTGTCACTTGACAGATGATCAACAGCTGTAGGTAATCTAGAAAAATAAATAAGCACTAAGTTAATTTTATATCCATGAAACTATAATCAACTATCTGGTCTGTGTATTTCTTTTAATTCAATTTAATTCAATTTTATAAAAATAAGTAACATCAACATGATTGCACACATGCGAAGTATTTGTTCAAAATTCATTCAGGTTAATTTAATTCAACACTATCCGATGATAAAGCAACTCTTCAAGTTGGCATGATCGGTATTTTCTTCGCATATGTGCCAGTCGATGTCATGTTTTGGCTCAGTAGCCATCTGACGCAGAAGGGGGGTGTTGGTCAGCAAAGCTCTTATGCTATGTCCAGCCAACGACAAGGACAGAAAGATGTTAAATGCACCACAATAGTATCAATCATATGTTTTAATGTAATTAATAAATTTTATATCCTTTATTTTGTACACAAACACCCATAAATATTGTAATAAAATCACACCATTAAATTCAAATCAACAACTTTTCGGTGACCCTGTATAACACAAATTTTGACCGGACCTGTAGAAATTAATCCATCAACGACCGTTGATTACCGATATTGACAGATGACTATCAAAAGGTATTTCTGAAAAAATTTAAAGACAATTGCGAATCATCTATAAAAAGCAATGCGATAGCAACAAACAGCCTCTTTTTACATAGATTATCGTACAGAGCGTTTATTTCTACGTAAACTTTATTAAATTGTGACGGTGCACCGTTGGGGCCAAATAATATTATTATCTTCGAAAAAGTACTTTCAACTAATTTAATATTAATTACCCCTACGAAGAGGACGTCGTCCATCCACCATCCGTCTAGGCGCGCGAAGACAGAAGCATTCGAAATCATACACACACACACACACACGCACACACGTAAAATAAGGTAATTTAATTTTAATTAGTTTTAAGTTTACTAAAATTTTAAGAAAAATATTTTTTTTATGAAAAATAAAACTTAGAAAAGGCCAAAAATAATATTTGAAAAATTTAAAAATTAAGGAAATTTTTTTTTAAGTAAATTGAGTTAAAGAGGTAAAAATTATTTAGTTTAATTAAAATTAAAATTTCAAAGTAATTTTTTTTTATAGAAGTCCCAACTAAGAGTTGGACAAATTTTCAAAAATTCCAAAAAGGATTTAATAGGTAATTAAACTAGTTTGTGGTGATTGCCACGCCGTTCTGGACACTGTAAACTATTTTTTTAAAGGTTTATTGATTTAAATAAAATTATTTTTTTTTTGTAAAACATCTTTCTATCTTGTAATTTTTTTTTTACGTTACTTAGATTTTTTTACTTGGGATTTTTTTTTTCAACGTACGATAAGCTCTCGTATCTGCTCTCTACACCGGCTGTAGAGTTGAGAATTCACGAACCCCTGAGATTGTTTTTTTATTTAAACCCCAAATTTTAATTTAAAGAGTAAAACTCAAATTTTTTAATTTTATTACAAATCAAATTTTACATTACAGTATATATACAGGGTGGTTCAGTGCAACAATCTATTCTGGAAGACTTATAGCTAGGAATGATCTGAAATTTTGGCACTATGCTAAAGTCGATGGAGGCCATTCGCGTAAAATATTTTCAAGATGGCATCACTCCGGAGTATATCGGAAGTAAGAATATCCTATATATCGTCACATTTTTAGATTCTACGTGGAATTCTAAATGTATTTTTTGTATAATATCATATAGCTAAGTCTAAAGCCCTTTATGACTTATTGACATTCTTATGCTAAATTTGACGTTTGCAGGCAGATAATCAATCGCAATTTTTCCATATAAGGAGAAGTTTATTTTTTAATTTGAAGTAAATTCTCTCAAGTAGATGACCTAGTTAAATACTATTTGTATAAAATTGTTACCATTGTTAATACAGAGTGTGCGAAATATACGCCTGAAAATGAAATCGGAGAAATTACCGAAAGTCAATTTGTTTAAATGGGAAGTGACAATTTTTGTAATTTTATCTTGTGCGGCATTAAAAATAAGGGTTGCTTTGTATAAGCATGTCTACTATAAAAATGTATAGTTTTCCAAATATACAATACATACTATTTGTATTCGATATTTTTTAATTAGTTAGCCATGACAGTACTTACAAAATTATAAATTGTCAGTTGACGAATAAAAATCATGTGCCTTCTAATAATTACAATAAGTCATGCCGGGGCGCTTAAATTATACAAACAATGAATACTGAAATTTGTTTATTATTGTTGATTCTTAGAAGAGCACTATACCAACATACTACAAAATTTCGAAACTGATTATTATAAATTACAAGGGATCTTCGGAAACATACAAAATTGGGTACATTATGAACAACGGGGCGATAGCCGCGCGGCGATAGGACGATAGGAGCCGGGTTTTAATTCTCTGGAGGGACGGTGACATTTTTTCAGACGGTTGAAATCCGGATCGACTTACCATTCGCTGTTGGGAGGAAAGTGATTAACAGGGCGGCATTATAAAAGACGATGTGGTGCTGACACAAAGCCACTTGAACACAATTTCCACACAAAACTGCACCGCGGGAGTTGCAGTGATAACCAGACTAGTAATACAGCTTATGGAGTCAATACAACGCAGCACACCACACATGAAACAAATCCACAAACTCAGTTCCAGTTATCAACATGTGCATTGTCATTATCATATAGCAATCAATTTTACTTAATGCATCTGGTTATCAGTATAGTTAATAATGATTTCTGATGAATTAATAATGAAGTGTCTAGTAGAATAATAGTAATAGACGTCAGGATGTTGGATACGATGCTGGAGTTTCTGATAGAATATATTTCATCATTATCACTGGATCAATATCAAATTAAAATAAAAAACTACTAATCTACTTTGGTTGCTCAAACAATTTTTTTATCAATTTTTTCTACTCCACTTTACAGTTTATATTTGGGAAAAGAATAGTTTTACGATTGTATCATAAAAAATAATGGATAATTTTAAATTTTTACCAAAACTCCTTGTCTAGTACAGTTCATCATCAAGTTCATCGTAAGTCAAAATGGCTAATTTAGATAAAATTAATTATGATTTTATGATTCCAATGGTGCTTTTCCATGCCTATAATTGGCACCAATAGCATGAATTTCATGTTCTGCAGAATAATATAGGCCAAAATTTAAAAGATGAGATTTTAAATGGAGATATTCTATCAAGATTATAGATTAATTTAATTTAATAGAATAGTCATTACATAATATTGTTATCAAATAAGATTTTATTCCATCATACAGATATTTGCCAGTACAGACTTCGCCAGTTATTATTGATTTCAGAGAAGCTTTCAATAAAGTTCTGACTGGAGCGAGTGCATAAAACGAATAACTTTTCCATCGTATATAAGTTGTTTACAAACAGAATAGTCTTAAATTGTGATATATTTTCTCTTAAATGGAATAAATAGTACAATTCTAATCTTTATCCTGATCAAAATTCCTAAATAGTTTATCGCTTCCGATTCTAAGGTTTTCAGAAAAATAATTTGAGCGTAAAATAACCCAGATACATTCGGCAATTCAATGGTTTTACTATATCATCCTGATTGCACCTACAGGTGAAAAGGGAAGTGATGATGGGCGTCATCAGGCTGGAACGGAACATGATATTGAAAGCAGGAGATCTAGTGGGTCATCTTCAAATTCTACACGAATTGGGAGAGCTGCCAAAACTAAAAGACTATATAATACCTAGGTTTCAACCAGTTCGAAGTGCTTATACAAGACAGTCAAACGTGAGAGTCTGGCGGAGCCGAGATGCAATGTCTCGGTGGCCCAACAACTTTTCAGGCAGAAATACATGCCATTGAACAATGTGCCCAGGTATGTTTGAAAAGACGTTACCAAGGTGCACGCATTTACATTTTCTCAGACAGTCAAGCAGCGCTAAAGGCTCTAAGGGCATGTACCTTTGACTCGAGGCTAACCTGGGACTGTTTGCTGACCCTCAAAACTCCGGCCCAAAGAAACACAGTTACACCGATGTGGGTACCAGGACACTGTTGATGCGAAGCGAACGAGACTGCCGACGGTCTTGCAAAGAGAGGCGCGGAAGCTCGATTTATTGGACCAAAGCCGTTTTATGACCTTACCAAAAGCCACATAAAAGCTCATCTTTAATAGTGGGACGTTAATCAAAGAATCTCCCATTGGACTAACATTTCGAAACTAAGACAATCAAAAAAGTTCATTACTTTTTCAGCCACTCAATAAAAGAGACCTTAACACCATCACGACCTTATTCATTGGCCACGGCCCTCTCAGATATCACCTCAAGAAGATAGGCAAGGTAGGCAGCGACAAATGCCGATTCTGCTCCGAATATAGAGAAACGGCAGAACACATTATATGTGACATCAGAGTCATAGCACCCAAGAAGATCCTAAGTTTCTTTAAAAGTTTGGAAATCAATTGGGACTAAAAGATCAAGGGTACTCACAATAGATCCCATTGGTTGCAGTGAAGAGAAGTAGGATTGCCTTGACCACCCTCCAGTAATCTAATCTAATATAATATCATCCTGATGAAAGGAAATTTGTTGTCACTTTGGAGGGGAAACCGTAAAGGTTTCCTTTTATAATAATGTTCTTAAAGTTACATCCAATTTCCATAAAATTGTATTTGAAGATTTTTCCTTGAATGATTCGAACTTAGCTTTGATGATTGATGATGAGCCAAATTTTATCACTGTTGTGAAAAAGATTGCAAAAATTAAGCAAAATAAAGGCCGTTATTTTCAAATAAAAAGCAGAGGTATCTCCATATAACTGTTTGGATGTTAAAAACACAGCTCACATATTCAAATAACTTTACGTTGAGAACAAATAAGAAAAAGGATTTTGATTGCTGTACTAGGAAATAAGAACTTTTTTGAACGCGATAGAAAATTTCTTCATCAATGGAAAACTAAAATAAAAAGAGCAGCATTATTAGAGCAGAATTAGATTATGTAGCTATTGAAAACGTTGTAACCGAAATATCCAACGATATTTTTTCTATATCCTACATTATTATATTTGCAAATTTGAATGTATTTTTAGTTGTAATAATGACAATCATTTGATTGATCTGACAATATGAACTTTGAGCTGGAAATAGCGGACTTTGTTTTCAACTTTAAATTGGACAAAGACGACTTTACTTCGTACACATCCGACCTACAAACTGTTTTGGCTATATTTTCAACAATCTAAGGTTATGCAAAAACCTGTCACTCCATTCACGAATGAGGAAATTGACAAACTAGATCATTTGCTATTGCTTACCACACTTGCTTAATTCACTCTAGATCGTAGATCATTCAGCTTTGTCTATCAAACTAATCGATTGTAAATCTTGTATTCAAGAAACAGTCTTGTTATTAAACATTCCAAACTGCAACTAAAGTCTACACACAGCAAACGTAATATAAGCAATAATAATAAAGCAATTGTCTGAGATCACTCGTGCAAATCTTATTTCATATTCCTTCTACAGACAATAAAAAAATGTGCGCCTAACATTACTGCTGAATTTTATTAATCGGCCTGCGTGCCCAACCAGGCATCCTTCCTTCCATCTACGAGTACCACCACACCGCCTTTTTATATTAAACATGTCACCGGGCAACCCGTTTTATATCATCCTGTTTCCGTTCTTTTTCGTCCTCGATATGAGACACAGCGCTCTCACAGGAACGATACATACAAGAAATAAAATATGCGAATAAATTAAGATTTCTTTCTCATAGTGAAGACAAAATTTTCATGGAAGTATGGAAGTATTTCGCTTCCTTGTCTTGTATATTTACAGAAGCTTTAAAGGTAATAGGTATATTTTTTATACAGTACGTAGATAAAAGAGGCATCCTTCGATAAACGAAAAAAATATATAGTATTCAATTTTTATATTTTTTGCCTATAAACTTTCTATAATGCGAATCTGTTAAGACCTTACCTTGCACATATAAAAAGGGACGTATTAAGAGAAATATTTCTGTTAGATCACACTAGCCGAGCATTTTAAACTTTTTTTGAATAACTTGTAAAAATCGATGTATTTTAACATGACTTGAGACAAAAGTTAATATTCAAATACATGTAGCGTTATAGACATTTCACGTTAGTCGATATTATATAAATTGCAAATCAAATATGAAAGTATAATATATTAAACTATAGAGATGGTTCTATACTAAAACCCTTCGAAATCGATACAATTTCCAATATATATTTCAAACATAAGTATTTCGTATCCACATCATTTCTTCTCCTTGGTTTCGAAGATGAATATATGAACTCACCCAAGTCCTATAAGAATGTTACGCGAATATGAGATCGAGAAATTTAGATTTTTTTTCTGAAATACACAATACACGTGCAACATATACATATACGTACATATGTATATACCAATGATGGGAGGAGAGCATATAAGAAATCTGAACACAATAACGCTCCAGAAAGGTATTTATATTTGCTTTCTCGAGTCGTATCAAGTTCTCCAGTGTCCCGGGGCTAAGTTAACGTACGTCTACGTCACATTCTAACAACCTGACCGAAATGTCAATGTCGAAGGCGCAGGAGGCCGACTGTGAAGGGACGTGGGTTGGATCTCTCGTACCATAAGGGACCTCTACATCGTACTACGTACACACTGTTGGCGTAGATATCTCGTTGGTGTGTAGTGTGAGGAGGACGGTAATGTCAGGCTGTGGATAGCGGCCTCCGGCAGTAGAAACCCCCGCATAGTTCCCCTTACATCCTCCGCCACCCCCTTCTTGTACCGGTCCTGCTGCCATTCCCACGACAACGTCAAATGGTCCAAAGTTAGAGGGATTCGTATATGTGTACGTTGGAATACGTATGGATCTAAGAGTGTACGTGTGTACGTGTGACTGCGAGAAAACGATTCCCAAATCGCGTGAGTCGATGTCGACGTAGGAGAAAGACTTTCGCGAATCGTTGAATTTAATCCCTTTGACCGAGTAGTGAAGCAACATTGACACATAATGTATGCATGGGATATGCATCTGCTGTTATTATATCTGCAATGTTATTGAATATATCTTACCTGTACGTATTTAATATATTATAATTAAAAACCATAACTCGTAGAGTTCTAGTAATGCCTCAAACTATTTATTTTTTTCAAGTTTTGCAATATTAGTCAACATTTTCCAAAAATCTTTTGATTTTCTTTAGAAAAGGTAGGTATACTTACGCTCGCATTAAAATGTAGGAGTACTTACTACTTAAGAGAAAAATACATTTGAACTTGTTAAAAAATATCCATATTAATATTGTATTTTGAATGCACACATATAAAAAATGTTAAAATCCTTTCATTTTTCAAATAATTTCGATTGAGCAGCGACCTTAAATCCTTTCGAATATAACCTACACATACTTCAGGATATAGCTATGTAGAAAATGTATGGATAAGTTGAAGAGAACATTTGGGCTAGATATTGGACGAACTCCCTTATCACCCCCGTGCAATTTTTCTTGTTTTCCTTTAGAAATAGATAAGGAAGTGTTCCCGGAGCGTTCATATCTCTCCACCCGTCTCGAGATAGCCGCTTCACTACGGGGGCTTTATACATATCGTTCTAGACCATTTGGTTCCTTTTGTAACGGGAAGTATGGAACAGTCGACGTAACGGAGATTTGTGTACTATTCCTTGTCAAAGTTTCGAGCTCTACTGAGGGGAAATCGCTTTTGTGTTGCTTTTATTTTCGTTTTTTACAGGAATAATAGAGCAAAATGAAGTTGGAGACTGTATTTTTATAGTTGCGTGTAAGTACACTCAAAAGATTCTTCGAACAAGAAGACACAATACAGATTAAAGAAAAAGTATATTACTTTACTGAAGTACTAGAAAGAAATAAAAAGGAAACTCCGACAAAAGATACCACTCAAGCATTACAAATATGTAGGTACTAGTAAACATGTGTGTAGTCGATTAGAAGGTGTAACAATTTCTTAAAGATTAGCTATTGCGCTCAAACACTAATCAAATTTAAATTGTGTTTTTGAAAAAACTACATTCTTTTATTGAAGCATACTTTTTATTCAATAATTTTGCATGTGGGCTCAATTTGGCTCTACATTTTCTGGTTTTGAGAAATGAAGCCTCCACAATGCTGTTATATTATTTCTTATTTCATGACAATGAGAATTAATTCTTTAAGTTGTCACTTAATTGTTCTCGCACTGCTAGCTTGCCACATTTCCAAAGGTAGATCTAATGGTTCTGGTAAATTGTTTTGCTGAAGTCCTAAATATAGTTCTCCTTCTTGGCGATACTAATTCCATAATTCCGGCCCGCACGTTAATAAGCAGAAATTGGTGCTAATGATGCGTCGCAATGGTAGCAAAGAAATTTTCGTCTGCCCATAAATACAAATTATGAGAATTTATGATGCAGCTCTTCGAAAGCCCTGAACTTATAAAATTTACGCTGCATCTGTATCCTACTAAAACCAAGTTTGAAAAGTGGATCCGTTGAAGAAAGTCTTCAGGAAGAAACGCGTCATGTTTCATCCAAGTAAATCTAGACAAAAATAGATCACCAATTACACTAGTTTACCATTTTGTACACAGGAAACGACTATGATTTGTTATGTCGTAGTACGTTAGCCCGCTTAACTCGAAGATCACACTAAAAAAAAATTATAAATAAGTTTTCCAAAAATATATTTTTTAATCTTGCTTTGTTTCTCTAATAGGTAGTTCAATCTTTTAGACCAGTGGCTGATGGTAGGAGGTGGTAAATTGAAGATAATGAACCGCAAAATGAAAAACATGTTTTGTTGCCCAAAATGAAAACTGGAGATTCAACTTTTTCAATTTTTCCAGTTGTTTTCTTGCTTGCAACTATAATGCAATTTAATTTTAGCTCCTGCTTTGTCTTCTATTGTTTGTCGAATGTATTTAGTTTATGAGTGATTCATTTCTCGGTGAAGTCATCATCCTCGTCATTCAAAATATATTTGGAATTTTTCATCTTTCAGTAGTTTTTCTTTTATTTGAGAACTTAATTTTCCGGAAAGGGATATTTTTTAAATGAAGTTCACAAATAAGCGAACGCTTGACCTTCTTTATTGGACGTTTTGATTAAATTTGTGCAATCCGAGTTCTCGTCATCTTCTGATCGGTTTCATTGGATAAGTTTTAGTAATTATCCTAGTTGAATATTTCTTGTAAGTTCGAAGTTTTGTTACCGGTTTATACGAAACATTCTCTTATCCTAATTCTTAATTTAGAATTAGCAAATGACATTGCATAACAGTGTTAACTTAACAGGTTCAATATCCCCTAATTCTAGACCGATTTTTGTAATTATTACGTTGCAATCTCATTGCATATGCAATCCAGATCGATGTTTCTCGTTTTCATTACGCAGAAAGACTCATTTCAAGCTCTCTGTTCTACTATCAAAAAAGAAACCGCCCTTCCGTTTTGCACAAGTTTCGGTTTTCAAATATTTAGCATTAAAGACTTGTGAGTCAACTTCACGCTGGCACCACACTTTTGAAATTTTTATAATTTTACCATATTATCATTTTGTACTTTAATTTATGTTACAGTCAAGGCCTTATCGTACTGTTTTCTACCATAGTTACAGAATAAAATGGACACAAAACGAAAGCATTATTAAATTTCCAAAGACCAATGTTTTCGTGTGGAGGTTAGAAATAATCTTCCCCCAACCTTGATATTCATATCTCAAGACTGAAAAGAGCTCAAAATGGAAATAGTACAACATAAATCAGCACATAACAGTTAGAAAGCGATGACGTAGTCTAGTAGCTACACACAACTTATACATACAAAACCACATCGCAAGAGTTGCAATGATAGCCAGGCAAGCGATACAGCTTACGGAGTCACTGCAACTAAGCACCCACCACACAACTTCTATTTTTGCTAAAACAATACATTTTTCCTTGTGTGGTTCATAATAATGAAGGTCCTGAAGCTATTGCGAAACGATCTGGAAAAAACAAACAGGAAAACAAAAAATTAAATTAGAATCAAATTAACCATAATACGAGGATTTACGTGCTAAATTGTTACATCAAATTATAAACTTCACAGTAATTTTGACGTTTTAAAATGAATAGTATTCGTCGTCGACCAACCGAATATCTGAAACATATTTCATCTATCCGATTCAGCGGTTTTGATGTAGAATACATCCTTGAATTGGCAACACGCAAATTATATTTAAGTTTAAATCAAATGAGATTGGATGTTGTACATTTCGCGAGAAGTAATACACATCCATATCCAAATCCGAAATCATGACGTTCGCCTCATATCACATCCACTCACCCCCTTCACCCTCTTTTCCTTCTGCTTCTCAATCCGATTATGTCAGATAACTTGATTCGAGTAAAATGTACTATCTATTTTATGATCTAGACATGAAAAGCCACCGAAATTATATTTCCATGACGAGAATAACCTTATTTATATACAATATATTGCCGCGGTTATATAGAAGAAGAAGAGATGTATCCGGAATATGAACTGGCACGGTTTTCTTGTATATGGAGTAAGCATAGGTACCTACATACTAGCAGGTATAGATGTAGACGTTTTCGATTCGCATGACGAATTCTTTTTATAACTCTTCACGCTGCATTTAAGCCGTAGCGCTCTATCTGAAGATGGAATTACGATCTGTAGTGGTGATATATGAATTTCTGATATTCGCTACGTATCACGGAAGCATGGACATTTATTATATCGCATACGAGTTGATATAAAACTGAAGAATAGAAACAAGTTTGACATGGAGACGATGTTTATTGATCCTATAGAAATGCACTTGTATTTTGAAAAAATACGTCCGCGATTTGAGAACTTTCTTTTGTTAAATGAATGTATCGCTCCCATTGTATACTTAGTCGAAATTGAAAACCAATTTAAAAAGAAGCTTGCTAATGTGCACTCACTAGACGACAACATATCATTAAATTATAAAATTCTCCAAAGCATTCTAGGCCTCGCCCTTAAGATTCTAAAAAATGTCCCTAGACTTACACAGATCAGTCAACAAACCTATTTGCATTCGAAATCGTCAGTTTGCTTTAATTTTTCCATCTCTCCCCCAAAATCACCAGATACCTACACCTAAAAAGGGAGGAATCTCTCAAATCCCATACACACAAATGTCAAGGATTCTAGAGCGATTTTTTCTCATCGACAATTCCGTTTTCGCAACTACTACAACAACTACGACAGCAACGGCGCGGCCTTAGGGGGCGCCACCACCGTGGCAAAGTCGAAAGTTCGACGTACCACCAACACGAGGCTTTGAAAGAGGGACAGAGACGGCGAGCACGAAGAAATCCTGTATTGTAAACTGGTGGAAACTCATTGCGCCATCACATTCTAAACGAGCGTGAGTTTATCTTGATGGCAGCAATAAAATACGTCACATGCAAATGTTCGTCCTCGTCGTCGTAGTCGTACAAGGGGGCACGCAAAGAGAAGAGAGCGCAACATCCCGGGTGTGGTCACAGATGCCTCCTCCAAGGCTTAATTTAGTTTCGAAGTAGTTTGCGAACCCTCCGCATCCTTACACTCGCACACGTACACACACATATACAGAGAGAGTGGAATAAACTAGAGGAACCATGCGGCGATCGGGCATAGGGGGCTGTGGAGGCGGTCGGCACTGTTGCGGGAAGGGAACCGCACGAAATTGGAAAATTTATGTCTACAGAAAATAAAGAGGGTTTGCAAGACTTCATAATGTATTTCCGGAATTTGCGGATAACATTCAACTTTTAAAGTGGATGAAATTTTCATTGCAGAACGGTGGCGAGTGCATTCGGGTGTACATCTAGCACACCACCTACCAAATCTGATCTCTAATGCTGATTTTATTACCTTCATTGTGTATGCCGTCATAGATGCAATTTAGAAGTTGCTACCCTACATAATTTAGAGTCAAAACTTGCACTGTTATGACGAAGTATGTAGAGTATAAGACACAAATATCATATTTGCATCAATTCCTTCAAAATTAACTAATACAAATATCTTCTTCGTATATAAGTAAGTAGATGCCCAACATTCTTTTCACATTGTTAGTGAACTTGTTTTTGGTCTTCCATTTCTGTGGTGACCTTCAGTTCTGGTCACATACGCATTCCAGAATTTTCTGAATTGTATAATCCATTTAATCATTATCAACTTTTTTAAACGTACATTTACTGAAATGACATTTCGTTTAAATGTTTCCAAGAAAAAAATTGCGGAGAATACTGTTAAATAAAATAAGTTAATGGTTAATGGGAAATATTTGCCTAAAATTATGACTCCGAAGATTTAAGATGTTGCCTTTCCGCTTTTATCATAAATTTTGGGAAATTAAAGAAAACCAAATTCAAGAGGAAGTCACAAGATCAGCAGCAAAGACTTAAATGATTATAGCCTTCAAATAATTTTTGGACTAACGCAGCATGTGAATGATGGAATGTGTCCAAATGTTGATACTGATGTGTGCTTCCCAACTTGGTGTGTGGTCCTTGTTATGTTCTAGATTAGAGAAGTACTATGATTAACTATATTATCATAAGACTTGTCTGTAATCACTCAAATATAGCCTTTAATCATCTGAATCTTCACCAATTTATGCAACTCAACTATACTGGTATTTTTATTCAATACAATTTTCAGGCATTTGCTTTGAAAACGTTATATTAACACGAACTTTGTGTTGATACCTATAGTTGGAAGAATGTACCTATTGTAACAACATTTACAGATATGCTCAATGTATTGCAATGCCTTTACCTACTACGTATTCAAATGTTTTTGGCCTCCTAAGTATCAAAATCGTAGCTGCAAAATTTTTGAAAGTTGATAGAAAAGATAGACAGAAAAGTCAAGGGAAGAAAGAGTATTTTTAGAAAAGAAGAAAGAAAAAAAAAGAAAAAATTTGATTGATTGATTGGAAAAGAGAACGATATCTGTCGTTCTCGAACGACAGATAGGAGAATATAAAAAAGAAAAGATTTTGAAAAAGATTGGAAAGTGAAAAAGGAAAGGAGAAAGAAAAGAAAAAACAAGAAAAGATTCCAAAGAAAGAAAAGGAATAGAAATAAAGATTCAAAGGAAAGAAAGGGACCTGAAGAGATATTCAAATTTGAATAGCGGAGTCACAAAGAAGACGTTTTTGGGGTAACTTATTTTACATATACATCACACACATATTTTCGTGTTAATTTTATTCGATTTTAATATTTTGACATAACAATATACATAATATTATAAAATTAAGGAAAGAAATCTTGGTAATAGCGGCTAGTACTGAAAATGATAATTAAATTTAAAACCAAACAAAAAGGAGGGGTGTGTCGCTTGCTGATACTCTTTATTATGGGGATAGGAAAGCTGGTGATAATGAAGCAGCTGCCTCCCTTTTTTCCAATTATTTCAGTTCAGTGTTTGTTGATGAGAAATTGGCATCACTTCACGTGGCTTCTGGACTAACTTTGTCGAGCTGGTGGCTTAGTGGCTTGCACACTTGACTAGCAGTCCGGCAGTACCGGGTTTGAACCCCGGTGCTTCCTTTCTGAGTTTGGTTTTCTGTAGTTTTCCAAATTCCACGGCAAATGCGGAAAGGTAACATCTTAAGTCGGTCTACAGCCGCAGGCGTAATAATAACTCATGGCCAGCCGATGCCCCCTATAATTGGCGCAAGCTGTTGGGGGATGCTAAGGCATGGATTATTATTATTATTATTATTATTATTATTATTGTTAATGTGTATTCATCTTTCCAGATCTGTGAATCTGAGGTTCTTGCCTCCTTATTAAAACTCGACGCGCGTAAGCGTGCTGGCCCTGACGGCATTCCTGCACTTTTCCTGCGTAATTGCGCCACTCACTTACCTCAGCCACTTGCGATGATTTTCAATATGTCACTTGCGACAGGGCACTATCCTAGTATATGGACACAATCCCATATTGTTCCTGTTTTCAAATCCGGTAATAAGCAAATGGTTGAAAATTAACGTCCAATCTCCATACTCTCAACTATGTTAAAGGTTTTCGAATCCCTTGTATATGGTTACTTGCTGTCGTCGTTCAAGAGTCAGATAATTCCTGAGCAGCACGGGCTTTTGTCTGGCTGGTCTGTTGAATCCAACTTGATATTATAGATCACAATATACTAGTGGACAAGCTAAATTCCTTAGGAATACATGGTGACTTAGTTCGTTGGGTGAAATATATTTCCAATAGAACCCAGGCGGTTAAGTTAAATGATTTTATTACAGACTTTGTCTCTGTTACGTCAGGTGTAGCTCAGGGCTCTCACCTCGGTCCTTTACTTTTCATTATGTACATTAACGACATATCAACCAGCTTTCGTCATTCCAAATTTTTGTTATACGCAATGATTTGAAAATTTATTGTCCAATGAACACAATATCTGATCAATACAACCAACAGGATTTATATCCCCTCCATGATTACTGTATCAAAAATACATTATTTTTGAATTACGCTGTAATACTCGCTAATGCATTAGCGAGTATGTATCGCACTTAGGTAGAAGTAATTTAAATATATGTTACGGTGTCGTCCTTTCATGCGATGTATGTTTAATTATAGTTCTTCTGTAGATAGTCCTTTGAAAAAGAAATTAATACATTTCGAAAGCTTGGACCGACTACAAATGGAGTAAAATTAATAAAGCCTAACCACGACTGCTTCCCAATAATTATACACTTATATGTATATATAAACATATGAGAATAGTTAGTATGTTATGTATGTATGTATGTATAGTCTCTTTCAAAAGTAATGTCTCCTCCAGCCATCGGGTTCATATCAATAATACCTTCCACTTAGCGTATTGTATTCATCGGATATATTCGGCTAAGAAAGAGGCCACAGGGGATACGATACAGATCGAACATGTATATAACCTGTGTAATTATAATTTTAAATCTCGATATGCGTATTTACCTGCTAGCGGTAAAATATAGGACTTTATTAAACCCTACTTTTATACCTGTGATGGTCAGTTTTCCTAAATATGTAATATATAACGTATACTTTTAGTTATTGTTAGTTTTTCAGACTTTTATTAGAGACAAATTTTAATGTATATTACAACAACATACGTATTAGAATATTAAAATAATATTCATTTTATTGAGGTATACACCTTTATTGATAAATCTTACAAGAAATCCGTCCCAACAAAGATCTTTTTTTATAGAAAACAAATAACTGATATATTGAAAATCCATTATTATCCCTTTAATAGTGTCGTTTCGAAGAGTCTGGTACATCGTTAATCTATTTCTAATTACAAAATGCAATATTTTGTAATTATGGTTTTAAATAGAGTAGATAGATGATAACGCAGTTAGACAATAAACCTGCTTACATTAATGCCTAGTTGTGTAGTTGTCATTATAAAATATAATTTTATAACATAATAGTGCTTAATCTTTAAAATCATTGAATATAATATACCTAAATATTAGATTTAGATATATACATAAACACGCGCGTGTTTTAAAGTTACTAGGGGCAACGTCAACAATTCAAAAATAAGTGAAGTATAAATGTCAACTAATTGATCTGTCAAAACAACCTTTTACAAATAAAAACTTATTAATAAATGTGTCAAAAACTGTAATGAGATATTTTATAATAATTTTAACGAAAAAACTCTTACTTTAAAGGAACTTGAAATGTGCAATTGATATTATATGAAAGAGTAAATCCTGCACTTGCTATATTTCAAGCACTCCGGCTTCACTGTCGTGCTTGAAAAATTGGGCATGTTTTAATGACCCTATTGTCCACACATACTTTAATATACTATTCTTATTTTTGTAAAATACATTCTCGTATTGGGCATGATAATTATTATACCGGTGCAGATATATTTGTCTGTTATAAGAGAACGACTCACCAAAATGACAGACGACAAAATAAGTAGTAAGTAAGTATGTAAAACAAATAAGCTAAGCACCCTTGCTTCCGTAAATTCACGTAACTGAGGATTTTAGATACGGAGGCTAATTAAATCGTTAGAACTTATTCACCTTCCATTTTAGATATAGGAACACCTAATATAGATTAAAAGTAATCTTTTGTAAAATCAGAATATCTAAGGAAATATATACCGTTGCATTAAAAAAAAGCGACTTTCCGAATTTTGAAGGTTTTTGTAAGCAACTGTTTTTAAACACTCTGTATAATATTGCAGAGAAGAACTTCAAAGTCTGTATAACTACACGATATCAGCTGTGTGTATGCAAAATTTCATTGGGCTCTTCTGCTCCTACGTGACGTAATATCACTATAAAGTAAGATCGGTATCTGTCACTTTTTTATTTAATTGCGAATAACTCAAAAGGAATGGTATCATATTTATAGGTATAGCATGGGATACATGAAATATGTGTATATGTATGTATGTATCTTAGAAGCGGAATTTGTAATTACATTTATAGCATGCTATTTAAAATATCGAAGTTGATGCTCACTTCCGGTTAACAGGAATTCAAATTCAATATTTTTATACAAAAATATTTTCACGTTATACTTCATATTCAACTATATCCGACCACAAAATTTGGTTTCAAAATCCCGTTTCGTTTGTATAATACTTTTAATAGGCCGTTCTTACCAACGCCGTATATCAGTTAATTGTTTTTACTTTGAAAGAGATCCTTGTTGGGACGGATTTCTTGTGAGATTTGTCTATCAATAAACGTGTATGCCTCAATAAAATAAGTATTATTTTAATATTCAAATAAGTATGTTGTTATAATATGCATTAAAAATTGTCTCTAAATTGTCTGGAAGACTAACAATAACTGAAAGTACACATTATATATTATATATTTAGGAAAACTGACCATCACAGGTATAAAAGTAGAGTTTAATGAAGTCGTATATTCTACCGCTAGCAGGTAAATGCACATATCGAGATTTAAAATTATAATTACACAGGTTATATACACGTTCGATCTGTAATCTATCCCCTACGGCCTCTTTCTTGTCGAAGATGTCCGATGAATATAATACGCTAAGCGGAAAGTATTATTGATATCAATCCATCAGCAGGGGGAGACATTACTTTAGAAAGAGACTGTACATGCAATTGTTATTTCGTGGATACTGTTACTGGGTTCGTCTTGTTTGTATCCCAACTACTGTGTAAATAAATAAATAGAATGATTAAATTTTAGCTTTTCAGAGCATTATAAACATAATATGTAGGTAACATCTTAAGAATAGAAGCAACACAGCACAAGAGAAAGCACAAAACTTAAGCCATAGTTGCTTTTCAATCTTCTTCTTGTCGAAATACCAGCATACCTAAAGCACCTCCAAAACTAAATTCAAATATTTTAAAGCAACACAAACCTTCCGGTTAGTAACAACGCAAAATTAGTACAAAACAATCTCTATAGCGTAGTACCCCAACAAACTTTTGCCATTTTGAAAATCTAGAATTTAAAAATTTTCCCTACAAACTAAATAACCCTGACTGATCATTCCTATCCGTTACACGACAACGAAATAATCTTGAAATAAAAAGCTATTTGGACACAAAACGTTTTCCATTTTTAAAGCTTTTATATGTTTAAGGTTAGTCCATAGGTTTTGCACTCTGGTAGTCTTTAGCGATTACATCCAGGTATCTCCTACCAACAAACACAGGTTTTTGACAATTGTTAACATGTTTAATATCATAACTTTTACTATTAAAAGAATTGTGTAACTAAACTAGTTTACTTTCACTTAAAGTTTCTACGTTTGAACTTTTTTTTTGTTCGTTGATTAGTTACACTTTTTCATTTACTTTCTTGTTTCATCTGACCTCACACGTCACGTTCTGTTAAAACTTTATTGTTAAAGCTCATTCAAGCTCGCTTGTTATTCATAGAACGAGATTTAGCCGTCTTAGCAGGCTTGTCTTGTGTTCTTGAAGTCATTAAGGTTGATGTTTCTTTTCGATTACTGAACTGTCCGTTTAATGTTACATGCAAATTTACAATTTACTTTGACTTCCATAATGCAGCAATGATATTTTCCTTAAAAAATAAAACTCTAATCAACCCCCATCTCTTTGTTTTCATAAAGGAGAAAAATTATTCCTTTATAATGTTAATGGAAGAGTCAAACTACTTCCAACATATTGGATATCCATGGCCAACCAAAAGCAACTGCAGCTACTGTTACACCTTCCTTGAAAATTAATTTGTGAATTTCTTTACTTTGCGATACTTATCGACAACCTTTAAGACAACTATGCGTTTAAGTGGATTATGAGCGAAAGAAAACTACTTCTATCAACTTCCAGGCGTTTTATTTTGTTGCGAATAGTTTTATTTCGTTTACTAAGAGAAATAAAAGCCCGGTAAGTGCCAATCCAAATATATAGGAGTCTTTTTTAAAAGAGAAATTATACTAAAAACTGAAAAGTCTAGAGATTAATTCATGGTCTAAAACAAACTCTTAAAACCAAAGCCCTACATTTCAGCTGACGTGAAACTATGAAAGGAGGACATATCTATATATCTGCGTTAAGTCGCTCCAGATTTGGGTCTAAACTTGTCTACAAGTGTCAGATGAATGATATACAGCTAGCCACAAGAAGCAGCGTATCCCTCATTTGGCTTCTAGTCTACTAAAATCCTATAAGAAATGATGTGACATATATAGCCTTGCAAGACCTGAAGCTAATACGGATTTTTTTGGATTAAATCCTACCGTCCATAAAAATAGATTTAAGAAGTAACTTCAATAGTGGGTAGCAAACAAATTCGTCAGCTTTTCTCTCGATAAACAATTATTCGATTATTCAAAAACACGGCATCTTAATAGATAAACATGTTATTCTTTAGTTACTTGGATGTATTGGATTATTTACCATGTTAACTTTAGAAGAAAATAAATATCAAAAGAAACTATTAATATATAAACAACTACGTATAAGATTTAATATCTCCAATAATACCGTAATCTTTTAAAAGCAAATAGTTAAACACGCAAATCTCTTTTCCCGTTTTATTTCCGATAAATTTCCGTCAGTCGCATCGTCGGTCGCTGAGAAAAATATTAAGCGTCAAGAAAACTTTCTAAGAAAACAAACTCGAGTACCCTGTTTACATTTAATAAGTCGACTAGAAAAACTAATAAAATATCGTGTTCGTGCATCGAACGTGCGCTCAGCCTTTCCCAACTTTTCAATATCCGATAATATTAGTCGAATACGCTCAGGTAGAACGTATAAAAGGGTCCTCCAATCGACCAGATTAGCGCTGCCGGTTATACGATGCGCAATCCTAAATACCGAACACTAAATCGTTGAACGATCAAGCACAATGACAGGATTAAACACTCATCCCATTGAAACATATATAAGATGGATTATTATGCTTTGACACCCGTTGAGCTACTACTATCATCATTAGTGGTTTACTTTTTAATGGTCCCGGTACAAACCGTATACAGCACGTGAAAAGAAGTTATACACTTACACTATTATCTATTATAGCCGCTTTTGATCTGAAAGCGATGCTGCAAGCGTGAGACTCGTTGTCTGCTAGCAATTTCAACGCGAATTCGAAGAGAAAGTACTTGTAGTACGTACAAATATTGAATCTAGAGAGTTGCTTCCCTATCGTTCTATGTAGCTGATAGAAATACAAACATCAAAGGATGTTATTCGTAATAAGTTTAAACAGGGAAACGCAAATACGTAGTGTATAATGACTTTCGGCAATTATCAGAATGTACATCAAATTAGCTTTCTCCAACTTCTAAGTACAAAATGCCGCAAGCAAGAATGCTAATTTTTCAGTAGAAATAAAAGAAAATTTTCATTGATATCTCAACGCTTTCAAAATGGTTTATGCGCTAAGATAATTACCTTCATAATGATGAATATATTAAAAAAATTATGAGACCTTTATTCAAACACACAAACATTGTCTATCAGAATCCGCAGCAAACAAAAAGAAACATTCTTGCAGAATACTATACTGCAGTAGTCTAAAGTCTAGTCGTACACTTCTTCTATAATTTAGCAGCCTATATTAATTTTATCCACTTCAAATACATAGAAAGCTCCTCTGTATGGACCCAACAATACAAGGGTCGTCTGAGAAGTTTCCGACTTATCAAAGACACAAGACATTTTTTTTTCTACATAGTCTTCTTGTAAGTGTGCACACTTCACCCAGCGATGGAACAAAAAGAAGTCGCTTGGAGCTAGATCTGGTGAGTAAGGAGGGTGGCTAAGCAATTCAAACAGTAATTTGTGGATTTTCGCCATGACAACCGCTGAGGTATGGGACGGCGCATTGCCTTGGTGAAAAAATTTTTTTTCTGCAAATGTGGCCGTTTCTCAGCAATTTCTGCCTTTAGCTTGTCAAGTAATGATGAATCCTGTAATGGTTTTCCCTGTTTAAGGATAATCTAGTAAGATACTACCCATAGCTGTCCCAAAAAGCAGTCGCCATCATTTCCCCAGCCGAAACAACACTTGTTGCCTTTTTTTGGAGCCGATGCCTCCTTCGCAATCCACTTTTTGCATGTGTGTCTGCTTCGACCGTATGATGGTCTATCGAAGCTTTATCTACAGTAATTAATCGGTGCCAAAACTGTGATTTATTGCACCTAAATTGCACCAACAGATTCTTGGAACTGTTTATTTAGACACGTTTTTGGACTAACGTAAGCCAGCGCGGTAGCCAACGTGGGGACAGCTTCCTCATGCTTAAATCTTGATGATTCAATATATGACAAATATGTACCTTCTTTGGATATTACATTTGGTGGCATCATTCTAACCATAGCAGAACAATGTAAAGTTGTACGTGAGAATCACAACTTAACAAACCATCCTTATTTTCATGATAAGAATTTAAATGTTTTAAGAGTAATTCTGAGAAGGAATTATTACCCCTTCAAACTCATAAACCGAATTCATTTGTCCTCAAACGACTATATTGACACTAAGACCCAACCAAACTATTTATCGAAAACTCCAGTGGATAATTAATTTAACTAGAAACACTTACCCTAATACCCACAGAACTTGAAACAAAACATAAAAATTGTGTACTGGATTTTTTTTTTCAGAAATCAAAGACAAAACCAACCACCTTAATCTCTGTGCTGTTTTATCTGTTTTTTACATCCAATGTGGTAATTGCCACGGTTGCTAAATGGGATAAAATAAATTGAAGCTGATAATATTAAACCTTAAAGGTCCCGTGGCAAAAATCCCAAAAATTAAAATACAGAAATTTGGTTTACAGGATATGTTGTAGGATCATTTGGTGAATCGGTGAATTTTTAACCGTCCATGAAGTTATATAACACGTAGTTTTCAAAGTACATCGCACTTTTCATAAACTTTGAGAGGTGATCAACCGCTAAAAATGATACAACTTAGTTGCTTACATACAACAGTTTGCAGAAATTCCACAGAACTTGAAAGATGTTCAAATGCTGAAAATGTTACTTCCTTAGCCGCTCTGCTTACTTAAAGGTGTGCCTTCTCAAAACTTGCGAAAGTTGCAATGAACTTTGAAAGCTGTTTTGTACAGTATGTCTCCGGAGCGACTTTAAAATAGCTTTAAAAAACCTGGTGACCAAATTCCTTAAAACATAACAAAATATTCAGAAGTCAAGGAAATTGTGCGATGAATGGTGATGCTTCAGTTCTTGCCGTTCATTCCGCAAGAGAAGCTCCAAGGGGAAGAAGGAGGGCAATAATAACAGGGATAAATAAATCTCATTTACAAAGAATATTTAAGGAGAACAAAATTTTATAATTTAAACCGCAATTTAGGCAAACTTCAGAAAGAAGTGATGAAGCCAAACGTATGGACGTTTGTTTAGAAATGGGCTACAGTGTTTTGGAAGATCCAAATTTTCATAAACGAATTATGTTCTCCGATGAATCAACCTTTTCAACTAACGGAGTCGTTTCATCTCAACATTGCCGGTACTCGAATGAGACGAATCCAAACTTTGGAATTACTTATCGCCGACAATATTTAATAAAAGTTAATGTGTGGAGTGTGGTTTCGTACCATGGCATTATTGGTCCATATTCTTTTGATCAAAATTTAAACCGTAATTCATATTTGTAAATTTTGCAAAACTTTTTAACTAATGAACTGCATGAATTGCCGTTAAACTACCGAATTGAAATGTTTTACCAGCACGATGGGTGCTCTGCTCATTATGCCGGCATTATTCGCCAGTTGCTCAATACAGAGTTCCATGATAACTGGATAGGAAGAGATGGTCCCATTTTATGGCCATCGAGAAGTCCTGATCTTATAATAATGGACTTTTATCTGTAGGGTCGTTTAAGACAAATTGTATACAGTGAGCCACTAGACAATGATGAAGAGCAATTAAAAAATAGGATACAAAATACAGTCCTGCCCTTATCGCTTTAAAATCTGTGCAGAAAAAGGAGGAGCATTATTTGAATAGAAAATTAATAGTTTAGTTTCTTGAGAATTTTATTTTTTTTACCATTATTTGTTAAATTTATTAAATAAAACTTGAGTCCAATTTGTATATTTTCTAAGAAGAAAATGATATTGTCTCGAGAACCGTCGAGTTAAATAAAAAGTAATGTGTGTTTTGGGGGTTTAAAAACAAGCAGAGTAAATCATCAAGAGTGAAATTTCCTGAGAAATTAAAAATAAACATTTTTTTCCTCTTTTAAAGTCGATCCGAACTTCGTTCGAATAAAAATTAACTAGTGGGCGATCAAACAAGTTGTAATATTTTAGCGTCTAACCACCTCTGAAAGTCTGATGAACATCGGAAATTCCATCAGATGTGTCTTTAAGACTAGATAAAAATTAAGCGGTGACCGGTCGAATAGTGATTTTCAATTTTTTGTGATTTAAAAAAATGAGACAGCAAGTTGGGCCATTTTCAGCATTCAATCACCTCCCAAAATTAGTGAAAAGTGCGTCATACGTCAAAAATGTAAAAAATGACCAAACCTGGTCAAGCGATCAATTCTTGGCAGGTAGTCAATCGAAATCGCTGATGGTCAATAAAATAAAAATGCTCAATCTGTTTCGTCATTATTGCGGATTTTTCGCTACTGTGTGGTGGCAACTTTGCGAAGCTGCATCTAATAATGAAAGTAATTAACTTAAAAAATAAGTAAAAATTTCCACTAACCTGATCGCAACTGCAGTCGTGCTAGTGAGAGCTGATAATTGGATTCTAAAAAAATAGAACGCGAGTACGAAATCTCGCTTCTCATCTCAATTCAACATCGATTTCTAAACATCAGTTATCTCTTATACATATGTACATGTATTGAACAGTATTGTAGGATATATCAGTTTATATTAACTTATTTGTATTGAATTCATATAAAAATCACTACTATATTTTATTGCTGTCAACTGAGAAAAGCTCAGGTATTAAAACTCTTAAATAAATTTTTTTATTGTCATTTAACATTAAAAATAAAGTCGACTTACTAGAAAATTTCCTGTAACTGTAAGCAACTTCAAATTATTTCAAATAAAAGATTCTCTTAGGTATGTACAAATGCTCTATCGCATCCTCTCAAATATATGATGATCCCAATATCTTGATTATAAACCCAATATAATCTTTATTTAAGAATATTAACCCAAACATTAATTTTCTTTTGTATATTCGCGGAAAATCCCCATCAAACGCAGATATAACCTGTAGACAATCATCGTGGTAATACAAGAATCCGTATCAAATCCATACGAACCCCGCTGTGTATTGAACTCTCTTATTATCATTTCCTCCTTCTTTTAAATCGAAAGAGCATGTTTTTTCCATCTACCTGTCCAAGCTTCTACATTCGATCGCTTGAAACCTGGAAATTGGATCTGCCGCGGCGAATACAAGAGAGCACAGATAATTAAAATCAGTTTCCCTTCGTGAAGATCAAGTAGTCTATTTCCGGGATTACCTGGAGATTTCATTAATTTCCTTTAAGTCCCTCTGCTTTTTCACTTTTAGCAGATATATTGCGTGCGCTGAAATAGGCAGGTGATTTTGAAAATAAGACATCACGGCTTGAGTATAATGAAATTGTATACATAACAAATACAAATATTGCATTGTTTATTTTTATAATATACTACAGATTGAGTAAAATGTGCTTTATTAACTTCCATTTTATGTATATAGATATATAGACTCTGTGAGATTGGAAGATACAGTGCATACGTATATACGAGCAATTAAAATCTCATACGCTTGAACAATAATTAGGAAATTACAATCCCATTGCTGTATGACCGTATTCATCTCTTGAAACTGTTGACGAGCTGGTATTAATCGGTTATTTCCCTTATTATTAAACGTTTGATTAAAGTAAAATGAAATGTTCATACGTAGGCACAGGAAACGAGGAATGTTAATGGGATTTTGTATTTATAAAGGCGGAGCTAATGTATTGCTTGTAACTTCAGGTATAAATTAAGTTTAAAGCACGTGGAATACGTATATAAGTAGTCATTTATAGTGTTTCCATTTTGGACGTATATTGGCACAAAGATGATAATAATTTGAGCAATACAAATCGAATCTTCCCGAAATAAGTTACCTCAGTTAATTCTTTTACAGGTATAATACAGAATAGTTAGGACAAAAAAAAAAAGAAATATGATGAAAATTGTATATCGCTCCAGCTAAACTGATGAATGAAAAAGCATCTGAGGCTTCTCACTTCACACTTGATAAAATGTATACCAGATGAAGAATCAGCAAACAAAATATGTAAGATTTCGCTTTCAAACGATGTGGTAGCTGATCATCTAAAATCATGCAAATTATCATTACATATGGATGAATTGCCGATGCAATATTGATTGTCATGGTTGGATGCCAACGCGAAATTGACGGATATAATGTTCTTCAAATCTCTATCAACACCTACTACTGGAGTTGAAATACTTCGCTCCTAAATTCTTTTCGTGAGGAGAATACAATACCAAAGAGCACATCTGCACTGATGAAGCAAAGGCCATGAGTGCCATAATTACAGATGCTGTATAGCTTGTTAAGAGAGTTGCAGTGGTAGCCAGACAAGTAATACAGCTTACGGAGTCATTGCAACTAAGCACCCACCACACATAAAAAAGTCTTTGGACGGTGGTAACGTCGACTTCCCAAATTTTCTGAAAGATTCTGCGTCTTAACAGCTCATTATTTCTAGCTTCCCAACACCCATGATATACCTTTCTGCAAATTACACAAAAATTCCTCGAATGGCTTTGTCTAAGGAATATTTGAAAGTTTATCTGTCTTTGGAACAAAATTGATGTCGTTTGTGTCTAACCAGTCTGTTAGTCTTCTGGTATAATGGCACGAAACTACGTCAGACCAGAACATTATTTGATCGTTGAAATGATGTGTATTTATAAAATGTCCGAAGTTTTGTGAGCCATTTTCATATGTAAATGCTGCATTTATGTTGACGGACAATGTTGATGGCTGTACATGGAATACGTCCAACATGCGACACTGATATGGCACACCACACCAAAATTTTATCTTCAACCTTAACTTTGCTTTTGAATTTAAAATTGTCGGACATGTCTCAGTAGTAAGGCTAAGTCACCATCAGAACAGTCAATCGACGTGGACACGCTGTATAAGCTGTACTTTTGACAGCTAAATCCTGTGTAAAACCAGCAAATTGTCATAATTATGACAGTTTGACAGGTTTTAGCTGTCAAAACTACAGCTTATACAGCGTGTCCACGTTGATTGACTGTTCTGATGGTGACTTAGCCTTACTACTTGTCTCGTACATTGTCCTTCTTGGACGAAGTAAAATATTTTTCATCATCCATAACGATGACTTTATCAGAAAAATGAAAGCGGCTCAAAGCATGCCAACACCTGAGAATTTTTCCAACTAATCGGCGCCTAATCGGAGCCTTTCACCTTTTACGATAATTTAGACTATTTCTGGCTTCTGGCTAATGTTGGACCAACAATAGAGCGTGAAATATGGTATCTTCAAGATAGCTGATGTGTTTTTTCTCTTTCAATCAACCTTCACTCGTTAAGTCGGCTTAAATCTTTGGATCATCCACTTTTGGGTAGATTGATTCAACAGGTAACCTTCAAACAATCTTTTATTGTCTCATAGACTGTCGAAACCGAAATATTTTGCTCTCTAGATATCTTAACAGTATCTCGTGTAGATACTCATCCACTAAGTTATTTTCCTTCGATGAATTTTAAAACTGACTATCTTGAATGTCTGTAGCTTCTTCTTTCCCTTATTCCTACTCTGTATTTAATAGTTCCTGTAATTCTTCCTATATCATTATTTATGATCTTTTAGGCTTCCCCTACGAACTCCTATCAACCAATTTCATACCAAATTTGATTCCATAATCATCCCATTCGGCTGCACCAAATATTAAATCATATTTTGCAAATGCAGAAAGTGTCTTGAGTTACTACAAACGTATAATATTTGCACATAAAATCCGTTGACCTTATTTCGTTACCAACGCAGATAAAAATCACAGCCATCAAAACACCCATCTTGACATCGCACCCGTATAACCCTTCCTTTTTATTTCATTCATGCCATCCAAGGACAGTATTGATGTGTAATGGGAAAAATTATTATAATTTAATTCAAAGGTCACACACATCTACCGGTACAAAGGGGGTAACGCAGAATCCGATACCGAAGATCATCGAAATCTTGACACAGTTCGCTTGTTCCAATTTTTTCACCGTTCATTGTTATGTGTCTACCTAAATAATAGCTTGGTGTCATGTTCTAGGGTGAAAGGGTTACGTCGGCCGGGCTACCTAGGCGCGCATAATAATAATAATAGGAAAAAACACCCTGAAGACAGAACTCCGGGGGTAGCAGACGACGCATATATTATATTGGGGTGGGAATTTTCGGGACTCGTACACAGAGCGAAAAAAAAGGGTTGAGAAAAAAATAGGTCTACTATGCAAAAAAGGGAGGAAGTAGGTAGCGAATGTGCTTGCTTTAGTACGGCACCAGGGTTATTGTTGTGCGAATGTTGATATATAACTGAGGTTGTATGCAAAAATCCCGCGCTACGTCCTGTCATATAACAGTGGCACCCTTATATTTGCGAATTAAGGGTACTGGGATAGAAGATTTATACGTGGTGCTGCAATTAAGCTAGAATCTCGTACGTCATGCAGAGATACAGACTGTTATACTCTAAATATATGTAAGTATAATGTTCCAATTTGAAATTTTTAAAATTTGAAAATAGGTTTCTTAAGCTACAGAAAAAAAAACTAAAAATATTATGAATAATATGCTTTGGTGGACCCTAAATCATGAATTGTTTGTTTGGTAACATGCAATTTTTAATGTCTTCCAAAATAAAACATCTTTGGGCAATTTTCTGCGTCTTCTTTCCGTATTTTTTTCTCGTAGAGTTAGTCAGTATCGTCTAGTAATAATTCCCAGTTATTGTTCTATTCTTATGCAGAAAAGCAATCATGATTACTCCATCGCAATCTCAAAAAACTCAAGCAAGAACTTTTCTAGCAGATTTTTAACACGAAATTTCTTAGACCTTGCAGAACCAGAGTGTCTCCATTCCATCGATTCTTGCTTTGTTTCTGAGTCGTAGAAATGTACTTAAGTTTCATCCATAGTAACAATACGGCTTAAGAAGTCTGCATCATTTTCAAACCGAGCTCAGATCAAACGTGATGCTTTCACGCTTGCATGCTTCTGGTCAACATTCAGACATTTGGGGATCCATTTTGCAGAGACTTTTCTCATATCCAAATCGACGTAAACTATATGATGGACGCATTTACATATATGAAATATTCAGTGCCTCAGATATTCATTTTAGCCCAATTAGGCGGTCTGACAAAATTATATCATGAACTTATGAACTCCATGAATATTTTCGGGGACGAATACAGAAACTAGTCTTCCCGATCGGTGTTCATCTTCAATGGAAAATTTACCTCTTTTGAACCTTGAGATACAATATTTCACGGTCGCATACGAACGTATTTAATAGTATCACAGATTTCTTAAAAAAATGTAAAGATTAAGACTTGTAAGTATATGTATATGGCAACTATTGGTTTGTACATCAACACTTATTTACAAACCCCTGTGTATACGAGCTTTAATTTCGAGATTTATGAATCTTCCGCTACCCGGAATGATATAAATGGGATTTTCGCTTTGTTAACATTGTATGAATGCTTAACTAGATGTATTCACGGTCACGAATACGAATGTCATAACTCTCTCTCCCGCCGAATGATAATCAATAATGGATTGATGATGATCGGGACACAGCCACTATACACAGCAAACCGTTGATGCTCCTTTGTGTACCCTTCCTTTCCGTGCCGTTTCATTTTTTTAACTCCGTGCGATTGGCATCACCGTCTGTGTCGGAACGATCATAAAATATACATAAATCGATAATAAAATATTTGTTTGATTAACTTCATTGTCGTCTGCTCCGGTGATGTGTAAACGTTGAAATTTAAATGCGCTTAAAATAACGAACCTAGCATGCAGCCTTATAAAACTGTTCGCGTGATTATTAATTTAAAAACTGGTTTTATGTATAGATGCAATTGATTTATAATAATGTAAACCACTCTTTATTCGACTCCAAAATGATCCTCAATTTTCTGTGTTATTATGGTGTCGACTAAATTATTGATATACAGAGCAATTCGTTAAAATCGCTTATTGAACTTGAACAACTCGAAATTAAAATCATTAATTGCAATTATTCATTTGAGCCTCTTAGAGGATACATCAGGTAGAATTTAGACAGTAGAACTTGTTTTTCTATGGTTGGACATTCATTTACGCCAGCAGATAAGGTTTACGGATTGACTGGACAGTTTATCAAAAGGAAATCTGTTATCCCCAACTCCGACTGATATGATTAGTTAATTAATATTTTCGTTCGTGGATTTGGAATTTTATTATTATTATTTTTATTTATATTCAGATTTCCAGTCAGTGGAAATATTTCCAGAATAATGTAGAAGAAGTTGCAAGTCCTTGTGATTGTGCTAAAAAGTGTCTGAAATTATAAATTAGTCAATTTGTTACAGATTTCTCAGAAAAAAGTTTGCTGAAGATTATAATCTTTTCGTAACCATTTTCTATGTCTATTTTTAAACTGGTAGAAAATCTATTTCATTAAAACAGCTCTTCCTACGAAGGCTGTGAACACAAAAGTTTGAAACGAATAGATACAATTTCAATAAAGAGCATTAAGAAAGTCCATGGCTTGATTACATGATCTTTCTCTTCCTTATATCTTATTTTTTCTGTAGAATCCTTGATATTTATTTCTTTCAACTCTTTTTGCATCATTTGCATCCAATTACTCCACGGTCTAATTTTCCACTCCCCACCAGTTACTTCCCTTATCAGAACTTGTTCTATTAATCTTTCGTTTTCTAGTCTTCTTGTATCTTCCAGGTATCTAATTCTATGCGCTGTCGCAACATTCGTTATTCATGGTCCTCATACACCTCCATAAAATCATTATTTCTTAGTTTTAGGTGACCAATCCTTATTCGTCTGTATATCTCGCGATTTTCTCCCAAATATTTCAAATAGTTTTTTGTCCTTTGGATTCATCTTCGAATTTTCACTTCGATAGATAACCACTAATATTATTATATGCAAACAATTTTTAAATGGGTAAACCTTTTAAACCTTGTTATTATTAATTATTATTGTTGATTTAAATAGGTGGTTAGGCGGTTGCCTATCGTTGTGGTGGAACTATAGGGGCCGCAGTTCAATTCTCCAGAACGACGATGACATTTTCCTCGGAGAATTGCATTGCAATCAATCTACCATTCGCTGATGGGAGCAAAGTGATAACAGGGCGGTATTATAAAGGCGATATAAAGCTGTCACAAAGCCATTAAAAACTACACGGCAAGACTTGCCTTAATAGTCGTACAAGAAAAAAGTCAATAAATCATTGAGTGAAAAAAAATATTAGGCGATGCAGCCATTTTTAAGCTATGAATAAAATTTCAAAATAGTGAAACGAGATATTGAAAAATATAGGTTGTTATATTTCTAGCCTAGCAGCTCAAAGACACAATTGCCTTGAATAGCAAAAATTCAAGAGAAAACAAACCTAACTAATAGGATTAGCACGAACATGTATACTGAAAATCTATCTTTAGGGAATCCACATGAAATCAAAGGAAAAACTGTTACAACACTATTATACAATTCAATATCGCACTCAATTCTACTTCACTACATTTTTGTCTATGATTACCTCTCGTTGGAAGATATTATGTAGAATTTTTAATATATGTACTTATATTAATCTATTATTTTACCTTTTTAACTTTACATAATAATCTTTAGTTGGATCACCAGGCATTATATGTGTCTATGTATAGAAACATCAAAGTTAGATTTAAACTGAAAAATTCGAATAGTACCTACTTTGTACGTACATATGTTTTTACTGGTCTTAAACAGATCTCCAACAGAAATCAGGAGTGGAAAAGATGAATCGCACGACATACTACGTCTCACACAAACTAAAGTACCTAAGGAAAGTCGATTTTCACAACCTTACTCCCAATAAAACAATAGCTTTTTAATCAGATTATATCGATATGATGCCGTGGCAAAATTTGCAACAGACTTACCAGAATACAGGATTCAAGCCACAAAGTCTACAACCACAGCCAGAGACCGTTGGTTGTAATTGTTATAGGGAACAATGTCACTCCGAAGAAATTAAATCAAAACCACGTTATAATGCAAACACCAAGTGAAATTGGAAGTAGTACCGCTCTGAGAAGCGGCCCCCACTACAGACAGTGCCAAAGTAGAAAAGACCATCCTGTTTATGCGCGAATTACCCAAAATATATAAACCTAACTAGCTCCATGATGAAACAAATACCTCTATCCTCCAAGATAGTAAACAATGGACAAACAGTCCTGCCGCAACCTTAAACTAATAGATAGCAGAATTCAATAAACAATTTCCGTGCCTATCAACGCTAAACTCCGACAATCAGAACACAAGTCAAATTTTCTCAAACACATCATCAGTTACTAAGTCTATAACCAGCCCCGCTACATTTAAATCAATTTTTCGTAAATGTTCACACGACTATCAAAGATTTCGAGACCCCTTCCACCATCAATAAGAAACACTAATCTCCTATGCAAAATCAATCAAATCGATTCAGAATATTAGCATTACCCCTCACGAAGCTTCGATTTGGGGCACATCTTTCACACAAAGACATTCACCGAGATTATATTGAAAATCGGTGTGTGAAAAATAGAGTACAAAACTAAACATATTGAATATGCATGACCTACGTGCAAATCTGGTATTAGAATATCGTATATTAAGCATACCCTATCCGTAAACGGTACAGATCAAACGGTCCTATAGCATAATAAATAAGTACCTGCCTGATATGTATTAAAAAAGGAAATCCCGATGCAAAGGAGGGAATAATCTCAACGAAAGGTAAAGGTGAAGAAAGGTTTGATACATTACATACATATAACTGTATGTATAGATTTCTCGATCAGTGCGTTTCGAAACGTTCATTAGAAATCTTTAGGGAACTATTGAAAGGGTTCGTTATTAATTGGGTAACAGGAATTGAATTATTAATATAAAATTTAAGGCATTAAGCAAAACAAATTGATCGTCAATAACAATTCTTTTATTTAGCATCCCGTTTTAACTTGTCAATAAATGTATTAAATTCTTTCGAGATGTTAGATAAATTACGATCAGATTCCTCCTTTACCTTCTTCATGTTGTTTTGCATTTGAGAGTGAAGCGCATCACCACATACTGCCTTTACTTTCTTTGAAGTCTCCGCTAAGGCATTATCAACATTTAATTTTGCCTGTTTCATAATTCCGTCTGTAGTAACTCGAAGTTCTTTTATCACTTTCTCAACTTCCTTTTTACAAGTTGACATAACTCTCAATGAGTGTCGAATTTACTTAGAAAATGACAGAAAATGACAGCAGTTATATTATGCAGCGTTTGACACTTGCGTGACACATTTCCATACATACAATACCAAGACCAATACCAAGAAGTCGTATACAAATATTGTACAATATACGTTTGTATATCCGCACATTGGACATTAGACATTTCTTAAATAGTGTCAGAACTTTAAATTATTGTTTTTTTTTGTCACTTTATAAGTATTGGCGTTTATGTCATCATGAGTCATACATTCTCTTCTGGAGAATGATGAGCCTCATTTTAAATATGCTCCAAATTCTGTACTGGTACATTTCCTATATTTTCATCTAGTACGCGGTGTAGACACTCAACATTCTTATTATGAGCTTTGTTATTTTCTACACTTTCATTACTATGGATTGTCTATTCAGTTACATTAGTCATTGACTTTAGTTTCATGTCTCCTTTTATAGAATACCAAACTTCATTTGAGCTACGAGACTCAGCTTATTCCCAGGGTATTTAAATATGGTAGCTTTAAGTTCTACTAATTTGCTAAGTGAGATAAATTGTTTCCTTCAACATAAAGTAATACTGGTTTTGGTATTTTATTGATCTTCAAATAGTGCAAAAAGTGATTATATTCAACAAGAAACTTCTACGTTTATGCAACCTGAGTCACAATGATCAAAACCTTCCTGTGGTAACGATTCTTCAGCAGATAATATGGTCGAAATCAAAATATAATTTTTTTCGTTCGAAATTATTTCGCAAAGATCTTTTTTAGCCGTTGTAGGCTCTAAAACTATCCCATTCTTAGGACAGAGAGCAAAGCCAAACTCATTGATATTAAAAATTAAATTAGGGTTTCTTAAGATGTGTTGTAAATTGTTGTTTTAAAAAAACATCTAATACTTTGCCCAACCATTTTTCATTACTATCTTTAGTTACAGCAGCCCAAACATTACTAACATCTTCAGCATACTTTTGTTTAATATTTTGATAACGTTTGCGAAAACTTTAAAATCATGCTTTGCATGGTATTATTTCTTAAATAGTAGCATACAGATATCATCTCTGTTTTACTGCGAATCCTTTTTTAACTATTACTTCCTTCCAGATATCTACAGGTTCAAGCCCATTAGGTTCACCATTAAAAAATAGGCACTTAGTCTTAGATCTCCTGAAATCTCTTGTGGTAATTATTTTAGCCTCTATAAAAAAATGCACTTACGTACCTGAATATGAAAGTGAAATTAACAGCATTCAACACCGAGATATAATTAGGTTAAAAAAAAAGTAAATGAAGTTTTTGCCAAAACCTCTCCTGCAGTTATAACAGGTGAACTAGCTACCGCCATACTGAGGACAAAAGATATTACGTAATTTAATACAAAAAGGTCGACTACTGGTAAATAATCCGTTAGTGCCGCTAGGACCTTATAGTTTGGATAAACATTCCGAAATTTAATTTGCATTATGACCAAAATTTCGGTTCGGTTTCGGTTTTTTAGCCATCAAAAACTACTTACTTCTGGATAAAATTCATTGTATAGGTATGTCTGTTAGTTACTGCTAAATTTAAATTACATTTTATTTGTTGCGCGTTTACATTACCAGACGAGGCTAACGAAAATATGGATGAGCGTCATTGTGTTAGTTTTTGATTACTTTCCTTAGCGCAATTTTTGCCGTAGGAATTGCCCAACTTTATAAAATTGTGGATGAGATTATAGGATCGTTTTATTTTCTTAGCTATGGCTCGGTTTGGAAACCCTATCTCTTTATAACAATTAATTTTTGTTTTTTCCTCTTCGAGTAGTGATATGTGTGCTTACACAATATATACAGAGTGCGGCACCGAAAACGAAATAGATTGAATAACTCGAAGGAGAACTTTTTTTTGAAAATACGCAAAAATAGGTCGATTTTTAATTAATTTAATTTAAGGGGACACCTTTCCATCATGTCCACAACTGTCATACGTCATTTCCCTCCCCTCCATCACTTTAATCATTACAATTTAAATAGGGAACGCACTAAGGGCCATATAATTCGTGCTTGAGATTGTGCCGATGCTTGAGCATGCGATTTTGACGTAAATTTCATTACAAATATTTCAAAATGGCGTGCTCAAGCATAGGCACAACCTCAAGTACGAACTATAAATATGACCCTAGTGTGATACATCATTGAAAAGGAAATTATATGGAGAATTCACCAGCGTGATTGATTGTTACGATATTTTTGATTTAGGGCCCTCTAGCGGGATAAAAAACGGTTGCTTATTCCAAAGTGTGATACATCATTTGAAAGCTAATTTTATTAGCAATTAAATACGTAATAGTGTTGACATTTAGTTGTCATAATTGTTAAGTACATACTGTCTTTAAAATTAAATCAAATTTTAACGAGTAAAACATAAAATGGTGTACTCCACTCAAGAAAGAGTAGAAATAGTTGCACTATACCTATTTTAAAAATAATAAAAATGCCAACAGAACCACTGCAGTATTCAATGCACAACACCCAAACAAACATCTAAATCGGAAGCATGTTTTGGAACTAATTTCAAAATATCTCGAAACGGGGTCTGTACAAAATAGAAAACGCTGCATAGAAAACCTAGTAAGAGACAGAAATAACCGTTTTAGGAAAAGTGAGCTTGCGGAATTATCTGAAATAAGTGCTGGTCGAATTTTGAAAAGATACAAATTCCACCCTTATAATATACATCTGGTTCAGGAACTTAATGAAGACGATTTTGATCGTCGTTTACAATTTTGTGAAATTATGAGTGAATTTGTTAGAAATCCGAATTTTTTGTTTAATATTTCCACAAAAACACAAAAGTGTGAGACGTGTAAATCACTCTGATAGTGATTGGTTAAACTACATCAGCATGTTGCAATGAAAAAGGTGTACTCTTGTATCACACACTGATGAGAACAAATAAGTTCGAAACACATGTCTGTGTGTAAGGATTGAACTTCAAACGTTCCTTTATGCACTGATGTGTACGGCGTGTGGTTATCATCAAATCATGCTTTGAATTAGGATTTACCTTTTTCATTGTAACATGCTGATGTTGTTTAATATTAGTTTTTCTGATGAATGTTCCTTTTTTATCAATGGCATCGTCAATCGTCATAATCGTCGATACTATTCCAACCCAAGGATATTTCATGAAGTACACACTTAAAACCCTCAAAAGTTGAATGTTTGGGCTGGACTATTTGACGATCGTATTGTTGTTCCATTTTTTCTACCCGGTAATTTAAATAGTAACATGTATCTGGAATTACTTCAAGACACTATTGATCCAATATTAAGACACATAATACAAAACGATAATCGATACGATTTCCTAATATTCCAACAGGACGGAGCTCCGACACATTTTGCAGTAACGGTTCGTCAGTACTTGGATAATTGATTTTCTCGACATTGGATTGAATAACGAGGATGAATAGAATGGCCCACGATCTCCAGATTTATCTCCCTTAGACTACTTTCTGTGGGGACATTTAAACAGTAAAATATACGCCACTTTACAGAGTTGTGTCAACGAATTGTTACTGAATGTCGTCATATAACTCCAAAGATTCTCCAGCACGTCAGACTACGGTTTAAACAAAATTTATATTCATGTTTGGAAGTTAATGGTGAACTCTTTCAGCATCTCTTTTAATCTAATTAAGTTTGTAATTCCTAACCTTAACGATCTACAAGGTTTTTTTAATTATCTAAATTGTAATGATTAGAGTGAGGGAGAGGAGGGAAATGACGTATGACAGTTGTGGACATGTTGGAAAGGTGCCCCTCTTAAATTAAAATTCGACCTGATTTTGTTTTTTTGTTATTCTCCTTCGAGTTATTCAATCTGTTTCGTTTTCGCTGCCGCATCCTGTATATTTTACAATAAATAAACTTTTGAAGATGTTTAAATGCTTTCGCCACTCAAAGGTAATGCCTAGTTTTGTAGGATGTCTGCCTAACTCTGTGCAATTATCGAAATTTCGCTTGTAGTTAGTTACTTATGCAACAGGGACTTCTCCTAGATATCCAACAATTGTGATGTCAAAATAATGTCTCTGCTATTTCTTTACGACCAAAAACACAATTTTAGGTAATTTCCAAGTCATAGCGTTGCTGAATGTTTATAAGGGAACTAAAAAATTAGATGGAACTGTAGTAATTTTGCTGATAGTAGTAACAAATATTCCATTATTGGTGAATGCTCTGTAAATGCAATGCACTTGGAAGTAGATAATTTCATCTGGCCAATGCATGTGGCACTAAAGTTCAAGACCATACGATATAAAAAGGATTATAAAAACGAGTTACCATTTTTAGGACACACCATGCAATTTGCAAAAAATAAAATTCAACAGTAATAACTGATAAAACTAGGTCGAAAAGAAATCATTCAAGACATGCTGGAACTACCTTAGAAGTTCAAATCCATTCTACGGGCGCACATTATAAAATTTCGTATAAAATATATATTTTCGTAGTCGTCGCGAGTCCATGATTTTCAATTCTTCCGCTGGTGCTCGCACAGAGTCTTCGCGCGCTGCATGCCGTACCAAACCTATAGCGTATAGCCAACCGTTCCTTCCCTTTTTCACGTAAAATAAAATCAATCGGCGAGTCACGTGCACCTAACGTTTTGGGTTTGTGATATTTTACTTTGCCTCCTCTCTCCTACGTTCGATGTAACTCCGTGTGCGTGTGTTGCTGCATGTACCTCAGGCGAACATCGAGGGCTTCTTATTATTATTCAGATCGCGAAGGAGGAAGTTGCCGCTGATGTTGGTCCGACGTCAAGCCGCTTAGAGCTAGTTCGGTTACTCCATTTTGAAATCAATATCTTCGAAAATTTATTCCTTGCCAACATGTAGCATGTATGTTACCAATATGTCTACGAGGATGTTTCATTGTCCGTTAACATTCTGAAAGATACACCTTAAATAATTAGAAAAAGAAACAACTGAAATTACATCAAAAAGAAAAAAATTCTGCCAACAGAAATCTCCAGTGAATAAGGAAAAAGTTTCAATTTTTATTCAATCTATCTTAAGGTTGAAAAAGCATGCGTATAATATTTTCCCATTTAACATTATCTATTATCATCTTCATAAACTGTCTATATGTCTATAAACTAAAAGGGACATCTCTCATTATCTTTTTCAGATCTGGTTGTTTCACTATGAAGCCAAAAAGTGATTGCCATCTCCATTATAGATATAAATTCATTTATATTATTAATTCTGGCTTCATATTTGTATCCTCCTGTAAGAATAATAAAGTCACCATGTAAATTTGTCTAACAGCCATCACAAAATATTAACTGTGTTAAATAAGCAAATGCATATTCTACCTGGAAGGCAGTTAAAATTATATCACCAAAATAAAATCTTCCGTCTCCACTTTGAATTATTTAATTATAAATTTAGTTTGTTCCTAAGGCGGTACAATGCAGCGCATGCTATACATTGTAATCTTTTCAGCGAAACGCCGGAGTGCACATGAATAATAAAAGGACTTCATACATCACGGCATAACGGTCTTGCGAATGTGTGGTGATGGTTTTTTTTCCTTCCTCGACGACTGCCGTAACAGTTATGATAAAAGTAACGTGACATTAACAGAAAGGTAAGACATTTTTATTGTGTATTTTAAGGTACAAAAAGCTCGAATTGTCACAACGAACGTAAACATTTAAACTTGCAATTATACTGCTAACAAATTAGGTTCAAAAAATTGAAATGGATATTCTGCCCTAACAACATTATTTGTAACAATAAAAAAGTTGTTTTTATCGCAAGCTTATTCTTTATAACTTTAAAACTATATGTAAAAATCCATGAAACCCTGTTGGTGTTGGTCTGACAACAGACCTAATTAAGACATTTAGACTATGAAGTACTAGAACTCCATTCCCAGGATTTGGCTCCCTCAGATTTCCATTTCTTCATTGGCTTTAAACATGTATTTTGCAATACATCTGGCTTAATTCTACACGTACTGGGTGAAGGGCTATGTTAAAATATAATATGTTTCTTCTTACTATTAGACTTTTAAAGAACATTTCAGACCACCCTCGTATATTTCCTACTTCAATTATATGTTTTCCTATACCTGTCTCTGTTTATTCTCTTGAAATTAGCATTTCTGTGTATATAGAAATGACTGTGTTTGCGACTAGCAACAGTACACCATTAGGGTAAATTATCTTCAAAACCGCTGAAGGACAGTAGAGCGGATAATTCAAATTAAAACGAAGAGAGTAAATTAGGACTTCTACGGCCAAATAATAATGCTAGACGTGTGATGCTCAAATTAGAGAAATAAGGAAGTGGAAAATGGGGAGAGGGAGTGGGATATCATTATCAGAATGATCTTTTCTATTATCTTTCTTCGAAAGTCAACCGTCATCAGTTATTAAACTTCTTTTTGTATAAGCATCATCAATATGTAATCTACAGGCTATCAAAAATATTTCCATTTTCAAAATTTGATTGATGCACCTTTATCTGGTTAGCTAAACTTATCTAGAGCTTTGTGTCCACTATATGTAGTCTATTGTAAATTACTAACCAATAGTACCTCTTATAAATATTATCAATCCAAAGTAACGCATAATACATTCTCGACAGATTATTATGCAATTAGCAATGAATGAGGTAAGTAATAAAAATGTTGATTCAAAACCATCAAAAATGCCAACAGAAAAGAACACTTACAGAACTACAAAAATGTACATCCAATGAGTGATTTAGCAATCTTTGTCTTCAGAACGAAGTAGTAGGAGGTAGTTGCATAATTATCTCTTATCCTTTCACCAAACTGGGTTAAACCTAGTTTCAGTTACATTAACGGAGCTAGATTTATTGAATAAATTGTCAATAGAGGAACTACTGCATTTTTAATTAATCTAGATTTCAGTAAAGTTCAGCATTTTCTCGTGAAATGTTCCTTGCTTAGCAATTTGAAATTTTCTGCAAGTTTTTTTTCGTTCTGAAGCTGCTGTGTGGTAGCTAAGCTTTGATAATGCTATCACTAGTTTGGATATTATATTTTATCTGATATTTATTAAGTCAGAGGCACAAGGTTAGCCTTTTCTTCACGATGTAATTCGTATTGTTCCATTATCTCTTCATTAAAAGGCTTAAGAAAGGACTTGAATGTATTTTTTTGTGTGGTGGGTGCTTAGTTGCAGTGACTCCGTAAGCTGTATCGCTTGTCCGGCTATTACTGCAACTCTCGCGGTGTAGTTTGTGTGTGTAAGTTGTGTTCAATGGCTTTGTGACAGCATCATATCGCCTTTTATGATGCCGCGCTGTTAATCACTTTGCTCCCAACAGCGAATGGCAAGTCGATCCGGGATTAAACTTTCTGAAAAAATGTCACCGTCCCTCCAGAGAATTGAACCCCGGCACCTATCGTCCTCCCACAACGATAGTCAGCCGCCTAACCACTGCGGCCATCGACCCGTTTTAAAACTAAATACCCCCTAAAAACCCGTTTTTAAAACTAAATATTCGAATGCTGATGATTATCCGGATATAGAATGTCATTTTGTGTGGGTTCAGGTTTCAACTGCGTTGAATCGATCGATTGATTGGATAGATAAACTTTTTCTTTATTTTGTTTCTTGGCCTTTATTTTTGTTTTTAAATCAAATAAAATTTACTTCTTGGTTTATAGGCACTTTAATAAAACTATATTGGAATAATACCCATATTACTATTTAAGTACAAGACGTTTCGGCAATTTTTTTTGCCATTTTCAATTGTATAATCTAAGAAACAAAAAAATTAAAATTATTACAAGCACTACATTTTTTGTATTGCCAACAAACCTTAAAATAATTCTAAAAACAGTTGTTTGGTAGTACTATTATACCATTATGTCATGATAGAGAAGCATAATTAGATATAGCAAGTCACAATGCTCATACATGTTTACGTGTATGAGAAGTCAAAATTATTAAAAATGTAGGGAATTATATTCATGTTGCAAGTCCGTATGTGAAAATGTGTTTCTTCTGTCCGATTTTCTTTGTTTTTATTTGGTTTTTTACAACTATTTATTGAAAGAGCGTTGTATACGTGGGTTGCTGATTAATACATTTTAAATTATAGGGTTGTAAATTTTAGAAAGTATTTGTATGTCACTGCTGTCATTACATGCGTTTTTATTAGCTTTTATATGGATCATTTCTAATACGCATCTAGTTTTTAATTTGGTTTCTTTGGCAATTATTTTAGTGTCGTCAAAATTAAATGTATGGTTTTCGTTGATGATGTGTTTTTTTAATGCTGTGACATTTTTGATATATTTGGGACCTCTTAATTTGTCTTCTAAGTGTTGTTGTATTTGTCCTATGCATACTTTGCTGCAGTCCTTACATGGTATCTGGTACACTATGTGTGTTTGTTTTAATTTTGGGGTTTTGGCTTTCAATTTGGAGTTAATAAAATTCAAATTGTTTTTGTTTTGGTTTGCTATTTTTGTGGAATATGGTTGTAAGATGTTAATTCTTTCTGATAATCCTCCAACATGTGGTATTGAAATCTATTTCTGGGTATTGTTTTTTTGTTTGTTTGTATTGTTGAATTTTTCCATGTTATATATTCTGTGTGTTCTTTCTTTAATGATTTGTTTAATCATTGTTCCTGGGTAATTGTTGTTTATTAATATTTTTGTAATTTTCTCTATTATTTCTTTTCTGTATTCTGGATTAGTTAAGCTAATGCCTCTGTCTATTAATCCGATGATTACGCTTTTTTCATGGATAGTGGTAGGTCAGATTCAAAATTCATGTACCGTTGGGAATGTGTAGGTTTCGTATACCATTTGGTTACAATTTTATTGTTTTTTCTGATTTATGTCGTGTCGAGGAAATTAATTTTGTTGTTTATTTCAATTTCATGTGTGAATAGTAATTTTTGGAGGTAACTGTTAAATAATTCTACTATGTAATTTATTTTATTTTTAGGTATGGTCATGATGCAGTCATCTACATATCGTTTGTAAAATGCTAACAGGACTTGGTTTTTACTTAATACTTCGTTTTCTAGGTCTTCCGTTACTAACTGAGCAGCGACACTGGAAATGGGCGATCCCATTGCGCAACCGAAAGTTTGTCTGTAAAAATTATTTTTATATTGGAAATAAGTGGTGTTTAGGGTTAAGTCGATTGCTTTGATGAATTCTTCCAGTGTCAGATCAGTGTAATTTTTAATTGTATTCCATCTTTTTTCAATGCTGGTTTTCACTAGTGGTATAGGTACGTTGGTATATAAAGATGTTACGTCTAACGATAATAGTATGTGATTATTCTGTATTTTGCAATTTGTTATGAATTTCTTAAAGTCGAACGAGTTTTTAACGTATGATTCTGTTTTTCCAATTACATTTGACAAACAATTAGCGATGAATTTGGACAGGTTGTAGCAAGGGTTCTGTATACTTGATATGATAGATCGTAGTGGATTGTTGTTTTTGTGTAGTTTTGGCAGGCCATAGATATTTGGAGGGTGGGCATTATTTAGTTTTAACCAATTTGCTGTTTTTGGTGATATAAGATTTTGCTTTTCCTAACTGGTTACTAAGCCTTTGTTTAGTTTTTGATATTTCTTTGTAGGGTCGTTCTTTAATTTTTCGTAAGTTTTGTGGTCGTCTATTAGGTCTTGCATTTTTTGTCATAGTCGCTAGTATTCATGATCACTGTTTTATTGCTTTTATCTGCTTTAAGGATTGTAAATGGAGGGTTCGCCTTTATGAATTTTTCGGTTTCGTGTATTTCTTTTTTTGTTAGGACTTGACCCACATTCCATAATTTTCTATAATTTTGTCATTTTGTTGGTTTTCCGACTTTTGTCGTAATTTTTTAATTTTAGAGATTTGTTTTTCTTTGGTTTTGAGAAATTTTTTCCTGTGTTGTTTGAATACGCAACATGAACACATTGCCGAGCTGGTCATTGTAGGTTAACTTTAATTTTGATTCTATTGAGTTTAATTTTTTTTCTTTTTAGTTGATTGATATTTTTTGTGATGTCAGTGATGATTACATAAATTATGGATCTTTTGAAGGTTTTTATAATTTTTTCTTTTTTTAATTGTAAACACTTCGGTTCTAGGTCTTGGTTTTTGCATGATAGTAGGAAGATTCGTTTGTTCTGCTGCCGGTTGATTTTATCTAGGACTTTGGTGTATGATTTAAATAGGTTCCTGGCTTCTTTCTGAAGCTGGCCTTCTTGAAAATGGCAAAAAAAAATTGCCGAAACGTCTTGTACTTAAATAGTAATATGGGTATTATTCCAATATAGTTTTATTAAAGTGCCTCTAAACCAAGAAGTAAATTTTATTTGATTTAAAAACTTTTTCTTTTATCGCTGATAAAGCTACTTTCACTATAATACTTAGATTATTGTACCCCGAAAGTAAAAGAGTTCTTAAATTAAAACGTAGTTATTTCCATTGTCCTCTTTTATATCCGAATCCGAGATATTTTAAAAAAGATCGTAACATGAAGACGTTAATTGGAAATGCTAAAATTGCTGTTGCTTTAGATCAAACAATGGTTTTCACGGATTCCTTCCATGGGACAAATTCAGACACCCTTACTACAAAAGCTCAACCAACACAATTGAAACTGACAAAATAGGATTAAAAGGCGGTGAGCGACTAAATATGAGCATGGGTCTTGATCCATCTATAATGCCAAAGCTTGACTCTAAGAGCATCTGTTTGGATTTTAGAAACTGTTTTAGCACCTCCCCCTCGTCCGGTGCTCTACAACAAGATGCTCGATTTTGACAAATAAGCCGTTCCTGCTGCTTCATAGATCACAATTTGTTGAAGACGTGTAATGGTGAACCATCAACACACTTAGTCAATACGATAACTCCAACTCAAATCGCTGTTAATGTAGAATTCGGGATATATAACAGTATGTTTGTCATCAGTCATTATCTTTTATTGTTGTCATGAGTATTTATCGCGTTTTATTCTTTCTCGTTTCCCTGGTCTCCAGGAAAACATCGCTCTTAATACACTCACTATCACTTATGCGATCTATTGATCTAAGATTCACCCGTTGCGAGATCTGGTGTTATTAATGCACATATAGCTGACCACTTCTTGGTTTTCTGTGAGTTTAGCTTGACGGTTCAAAAACCTTCTCCGATTGAGCGGTTACAGAGGAATTATAAATATTTTGACTACAATACTTTCAATGAGCATTTGATGACTATACCGTGGTATTGCATTTTTGATATCAATAACATAGATGATAAGGTAAACTATTTTAATACTAACGTAATAGAACTATTTGATTATCATGCTCCTTTCAAATTGCATCGATTTAACAGACCATTCACACCATGGCTTACAGATAATCTTAAATTTATGATGAGGTTGAGGGATGAAGCCCTAAATAAGTTTAAAAGATCAAAATCGATGTCAGACTGGCAATATTATAAAACACTTCGTAATTATACAACGTCTGCGGTGAGGCAAGAAAGACAGGTTTACTTACAACGAAAGTTGGGTTCTTGCAAAGCTGGTGAAGCATGGAAGCATTTGAAAATGGCTGGGGTTTTTAGAATTGGGCGAAATATAGAAATACCTGAACACCTTGCTAATGTCAATAAAATTAGTGATTTCTTCATTACTGCTTGTAATTACCAATTTACTATCGATTTCAATTTAATACAGTTTTATATGTCAAATATGAATCCATCGGCAAATTGTTCCTTGTCATTTAGTGAAGTCTCTGAGTTTGATATTTTAAACATTATAGATAGCATCAAGACCGATGCTATTGGTTCGGATGGCATAGGCATGAAAATGCTACGACTGTGTTCACCATTTATTGTCCATTATCTGAGACACATTATAAATTTTTGTATCTCAAATAGTGTTTTTCCAACTGTATGGAAGGAAGCGTTGATTACTCCTGTTCCAAAAACAAGTGAAGTGCTTAATTTAAAAGATCTTCGTCCTATTAGTATACTCCCTACGATCTCTAAAATTCTTGAGCGTATTATAGCGACCCAATTATCAGATCATCTTATTAAAAATGATATTTTACCTAAATTTCAATCTGGGTTTAGGAAAAACTATAGTTGCGAAACTGCTCTTGCATGCATTACTGATGATATTATCAAGGGAATTGATGCAAATAAAATTACTGTCTTCGTTGCCTTGGATTTTTCCAAAGCTTTCGACACGATCAACCATCGGATTTTATATGCTCTACTTCATTATATAGGTCTCGGTGAGAGTGCTGTGAGGTTTTTGTGAATTATTTGTCTGATAGAACACAACGTGTCAGAGTAGGTAATAAGCTGTCCGATGTGCGGGTATTAGGGGCTGGTGTCCCTCAGGGTTCCGTTCTCGGCCCCATACTTTTCTCAATCTATACCTCATACTTTCCTACTGTACTAAATACATGCCAATATCACTTTTACGCTGATGATAGTCAACTTTACCACTCTTTCTTCATTGATGATAGAAAGAATGCAGTAAAAATGATTAATGACGACCTGGAGGCATTGTGTGCTATCTCGGAGCAACACTTTTTAAAGCTTAATCCTGATAAGTGCTCTGTTACTATTTTTGGTAGACGATCTGCTTTGCAAACTGTTAATGATATCACTATAAAAATTCGAAATCATACGTTGCCTGTAGTAGACAGGACTAAAGTTTTGGGATTAACTATTGATAATCACCTGCGCTTCTCGCAGCATGTCACATTACTGTTGAAATCTTCTTACTGCAAATTGAGAGTGTTATTCAATAACAGACATCTTTTTCATCAAAAATTGAAATTACTTCTATGTGATTCATTAGTGCTGTCTATGTTTACTCATTGCTCGTCTGTGTATGGCCCTTGCCTAACAAAGTCTGATTCAGATCGTATTCAAAGAGTGCAGAAATCGTGTCTGCGCTTCAGTTATGGAATAAGAAGGAGAGAGAAAATCTCACATACCTTAAGATGGGCTAACTGGTTGAGTATGGCGGAACGCCGGGTTTTGCATGCATCCTGCTTTTACTTTAAAATACTAACTTTAATGGTTCCTCCATATTTGTCAGAGAGGGTAAGATTCAGAACAGACACACATAATATTAATATTCGTCACAGACATACTATTGAAACACCACGACATCAGATCGAGACATTTAAAAGATGTTTTTCTTATCAAATTACTAAGGTTATGAACTCTGTTCCTTTTGCATTTCTGCACTTATCTCTACGAATGTTTAGAACTAGATATAAGCAGGTACTTCTTGCTGCTTAGACTGTGTTTCACTTTATACATCTTTCAATCACTACTCTATTTATTCTTTCAGTTTTCCCTCATAACGCTTCAGTCGCTATAAGTATGTAGTAATTATGTACATAAGTTTGTAATAGATGTGTTGAGCTGTTTAATAATCCAAATTTTTTTTTTTTTCTCATCATTATCTTAGAGAGTAGTTTCTTTCCTTTAACGTGTATAACGTTCGACAACGACAGGAATACATTAATAGCAGACTGTGTCTGATGTATTCCTTTTGATATATGATATATGTATGTATGTTATGTATCAATAAAGTGATTTATTATTATTATTATTATTATTGTGTTGAAGTATCAGCAAACTGAATTACTGAGAAGATGCAGATGGTAGATTATTCACATATATGAGAAATAAGATATTATTTATTATTATTTGCTGCTTCTTTGATTCCACATACCGCCATCTCTTTTTTTTAATAAAGTAGCATCTTCACCATAATCGAATGCGTTTCTGACTTATTTATAAATATCCATGCTGTGCTGGCTGAAACGCATTATGATGTTAAGATCTCTCCGGTGTTGTTATATGTAAGAGAAGAATCTTTCATGCGTAACTTGCACTGTAATTTTGTACATTCTGTATTGATGCCCAAGATTTTAATTTGAAGCACAAGACTTCCATCAGCATCTGCGAGTTTTTAACAATGTCTACTACCAATCTGGAGTGCTACTATTCAAAATGCTGTATTAAAATTTTCATTCACATATATACACAATAAATTCCGTAGAAGTTTTACAACAACTATTAGCGTGCAAAACATCCCTGTCTAGACTAAAGTATTTCCAAGAGACTCATCTGATACTGATCCTAATTGAAGTAGAGTTAGTTTAATGTAGATGTGCATATGTAGCAGACACGTTACTATATTATAGTTATATCCTTCATTACTTCAAATATGGATTTTAATGTATTAGTATATAATGATTACTATATGTTCAAATGAAACAATATGTAGGTATATAAAAAATATACAATCATTGGTTTATAGATTTTTTTAAGATAACTATTAACTTTAAGCTTCTAACAAATATAACCCTTCCAGTTATCATAGCTTGAAGAAAATCTTAGAGCAGTTTACATTTACGTCACGTACGGACATAAAACCTACCAACCACCGCGAAACGGCCTAGAACAATTCAAACGCGTAATTATACAATTTAAATTCGTCCATTGCGTCTGAATCCAAAATGACCGCGTCATGGTAGTAATGCCCAGGGGATACTAATCCTAGCAGAGGCGGGGTTAGCGCGACCCACTCATCCCCTCGTTCACGTTATATTGCCCTTATACAAACTCTAAAACGCCAACGTATATATACATTACATCTACGTATAAGTATATCCGTCTACTATACGTGAACACTCTCCCCCAACGCGCCTGAAATGGGGGTGCCATATCACTAAAATATCCCTCGTGACCTCGAGCTAAATTATATGGAGATGCATCGGGAGACGATGAGGAGAAGAAGGAAGAAGCCAAAATGTGATATGATTCAGAAGCCCCGATACTTGTCCATTAAGTATTTTATGGCGTCTGATATAGGATCAAGTAGACTACTTATCTGACGGCAATATTTTCGTTTTATGTCGCTGCCGGTACAATAAAAAGCATCCTTGCGAAAAGGGATCTTCTTTATTTTATTCCATCGGGGACTACAGACACATTTTAATAGAAATTGCTACATTAATATTTAATAAGGTATAAGAAATACGTAGAAATAACGATTATGTTCAATGGGCAGGAGTTTGCCATACTGATTGGATATAATCAGAATAAGCAACGTCCATTCTAAATATAGAAGTCAAATTCTAAAGCTCGTTTGCCAATTTTATAGATACATTTGTGTGTCATCCGATTTCGCTAGGCATAACGTCCAAAAATGAACTGTTATAAACAAATATAGGTACACAAACAAATAGTTTTACAAAATTTTATAACATGGAAACTTCCAAGACAAAAGAACATTCAAAGTTAATCGCTGTCACAAGTCACATCAGCCTAAGCTAGAGCCCAAAGTTCCACAAGGAGGAAAATATTTCAGAACCTGCAATTACTTCCTCTATGGAAGATATCCATTACCTGTAAAGAGATTTTCAAAAATTTTGAATTTGGAGTACACAAAAAAACAATAATAAAAATGAATCCATCGCCCACGTCATTCTCTTCAGTTTGTGGAAACAAAAGTTCGTTGAGCACGGCACGGTAATGGCAGTCATTGACCGTAACGGCGAGTTCTTGCTCATTTTCAAAGAAAAATTGGAAAAATGGTTTTGAGTGCATTGGCTTCTCAATGACAACACTTCCCAAATGCCACCGTTTTGCTTATTAACATAGCCTCCGATGTGGAAATGGGCTTCACTTGAAAAGATGACTTTTCGGCCAAGCGATCTTCACCCCATTGGGCCAATCGAAAACGCATTGGATGGTCATAAGACCTCAATCCTTAGACTAATTGAACTTTGTAAGCCTTCAGACTAAGGTCTTTATGCCAACTTTTCCTCTGAGAAGTACAACTTCGTTCTCAACTAAAGTTGAGAACGAAGACGAGTTGATGTTGATGGTTTTTCACGCACACTCTAGGCAACAGCAGTAATGTTTTGATCTACAAACTGAGTTCAAGACCTATCATTAATTCCAAATTTTCCACACACATTATATTATTATTATATTATATTATAAAAAGCTTTGTACTCATTTTATTTTGCAGAAGTCATATTCTTTGGAATCACACATTTCTTGCAGAAGTATGTATTGAGGCTACTGTTTCCACCTAATTGTTCTCTGCGTGTTTGTTTTTATAGGAACAACAAACTATGTATTTCACTGTAACATACTACACAGAGCTTTCTAATACTTTGTTAATTATATTGTTAATCAATTTCTACGAAATGCTTATATTGACTAATTAGAATTTATCTCTTAAACAATAAAATTTTTACGGGTTTTTCGGTCCTTTAATAATAATCGAAAATAAAGATTTTATTATTAAAGTACCGAAACACCGGTAATAATTTTAATGTTTAACAAAAGAAACGGTCAAAAAACATCAACATTTATCTCTTACTATTTTATTAAATTTGTTTGTTTTAACATGGAACTGATGGTTAGAGCTGATAATTTCAACTAAAATTACTGCACTATCTCTCAATTTTCGCTCAATAATAACTTAAAATCAGAAAATGTAGTTAGAGACTTGTAGAAGCTAGCTTAATAATGGCATTTATTATACAAACACAATTATGTATATATCAAATATTCACTTTCTATCCAAACCCTCGAAGCTAGTGATATTTTAACTAAAATTGTTATTATTGTAAACATACCATATTGTCTCACATTACCATAATGTTAGTAGTTTTAGTAATTACGATAGGAACCGCTTAGGTAAATATAGTTTCATATGTGATGCGGAATGTATAAGATGATGGGGTTAAAATACCTGCCAGCAATTGAAAACGGCAAGGAGAAACAAGCGTATGTGCTGAAGGAGAATAATTTAACCATTAAATAGTGCGTGCTGACGTCATACCTACCTTAAATGACTCTGAAGAATACTTTTCGGAAAGCTTGGAAGGTGTATGTGATTCAATTCAATTAATACTTTAATATGTATATTCCAACTATTAATCGGATTTATGACAATATTTAGTTAACTATCTTATATACATATATAGTACACATATGTAAATGCTTCTGTATATATTACTATTATTAGTATAAATATAATAAAATAAATAAAATAAATACAGTAAAGCTTATACTAGTTTTAAAATATCTTGAATGCGATTAATATGATCGTAAATACTAGAAAATATAGATTAGTTAGTATGTGAAAAAAAAGCTCTTCTGTAATCTTCAACGCAGTAAACTATTGGGTCTGAAACAAAAAAAAATCCTGTTAGGTATTAAATGATATTCTTATGAAGCTAAATGGATGGTATAAACATTGACACCATCATAATTTATATAAAAATAAAAACATATAGCAATTTCGTAAATTGCAACATTTTCTTCTATGCTCTATTATTTAATTCATCTGTGTAATTTTTCTGGGGTTTTCTGTTTCTCGTCAAACCATTGGTAGTGAATTCGCAAAACATAACCTTAAATACGAAGATGCATGTTCCTAATAACAAAATCATAATTATGTATGACGAAAAATATTTTATTTTTGCTAACCCAAATTTTATACAAATAATTTCAACGAGGTTCCTGACAGTTTTAAGATCTTAAATTCGAAGAACAGGCATAGTTTTCAGATAAAATCACAGTATGGTGTGCAATGTCCCAATCAGTTTTTATTTACGGGCTAAGTAGCCTCTTGCAACTGCTACCTATGGGTCTATTGTAGCTCCCTGTTATCTAGACCACCTGGTCTAGCTTTGCCTTCTTTATGAGGCCTTCTAGCCTTGCCGGATTTGTCTTCATGTAGCTCACTGTATCTGGATCGGTTCGCCAATACACTCAAGCCTGAATGTTGCTAGTCCATCGTCGCATTGGCACAAGGGGTGCTGCGAGTTTTCTTCTTCTGTCTGACAGATTCTGCACATAACGTTTTTCCACCAGACCAAAGTTGCTCATATGCTTACTGAGTATGTTATGTCCTGTTAGTAACGCCTTCAACCTGTTAGTAACATCAACCTGACCGTTCTCCTGCCTTTGTTCAAAAGGTCATCAGTGTATTTAGGCATGTATTCTTTGATGAATTCCTTACCCTGCCTCTGTCCTGGGAGCTTTTCCACCATTCGAGAAATTTATCCGTCGATCATTTCTCCATGGTTTTGGCTATTTTCGTTTTCGCGATTCATCTCCTTCTCATTTCTTTTAATACCCTCGTGTCCCGGTACCCAAGCTAGAGTCACCTTACTGTGCACTCTAATTCGTTTAGTGCACATGCGCAGTTTCAAATTACGCAGTAACAGTAACATTATATTTTGATCTGACCTGATTATTATACTATTTGGGCCTCGCCAGGATAATTCTAACGACACCTTTTTTTTGACTTTACTAGCGAGAAAGGTATATGGTAATGGGTAGGAGGCTCAACATAAAAACCAGTTAAAACAATGGTGGGATTAGAAGGTACGTGAAGTGGACTTAGAAACTTGCCAAGGATTTATGACCCAAATCGAAACGAAACTTCATTACACAGAAAAGCATGTGTCGTTGGTGTAACATATTCTTTATGAATCGTAAAAATAAGTAATTTTTTTTTTCGAAAACTTTCGTCATATATTTACGATATTACTATGGAACAATCACTATTAACTTCTTTCTTATTTTTTACGGGTATTTTGCTTTATTTTATCATGCTCCACGAGAAAAATATATCAACAACTGCCTAGCAATTAGACTGTTATTTGGATCAATTTTATTTACGATTAACCCATTTTTTTCCGATAAAAATGTGTGCTACTGCTTTTGAATTTGCTCATTGGAGACATAAAGTACAGAATAAATATAAACTACATCCAATGTACAACTACCGAAAAGATACGAAGTAAAATTTAGCTTCTTATAAATATCTGCAGATGCAGTACAATTTTTTCCTTGGAACGCTTTTGTACTGTTTGGATCTTTTCTTCCAAAGATTCTGTTTGACATATGCAGTTAAGTTTCATTCGGTTAAGATACATTTTTCTCATCAACTTGTATCATGTTTATCTATCAGTTTTAGCTAACTTATTGACTGTTTTTACAGCCATTACTAATTTAATTTTCTCCTCCTCGGTGCTACTCAGACCTTACCTTATCAATACGTAATAAATTACTTGAAATCCACATAAGATATAAAAGATCTCTTGTTATTCATCCATTGCCACTAGAGGTAAATTTAATAACATACTTTCGTCTTGTGATGGGTGCTAATTGCACGGCTCCCGAAGATGTAATTTTGGTGTAATTTGTGTGTTTAATGTCCTTGTTACAGTAGTATTGCGTCATTCATAATGGTCCACTGTTAATCACTTTACCCACAGCAGCCAATGGTAGTTCGATTGGAATACAATTCCCTTAGAAAAATGTCACTGTCTTGTGGGGGAAATAAATCTCTACTACCGATGACCTTGAAATAGTGTAGTAAGGCGTCATAAATCAAGACAGTCATATACTCAGGGCACTTTTCTAAGCATGTTATACTATGCTCAGGTATCCGCAGTGAATTTTGTGTTTCGGGTACTGATTTTGTTCGTACCTTTGTTTTCGTATACAACATCATTAAACGATAGATGTATAGTGAGGGTAGAGCTAGAATTCTAGATCATGTAAAATGATTTCTGCACGATGCTCCCATATCAAATCTCTAAATATTTGTCCTCTGAATTCAAACTAATCGTGTTGTGATACTGATATTTTAGGTAATTTCCAACTCATACCGTTACTAGATGTTTATAGTACATAAATTGTATAGAATGTTTGCTAAATGCATGGCATTTCCTGTCCAAATAAAACATATCTATGCCTCCAATATTCAAAATCTACACTAAAATTATGATAAATTCAACAGGATTTATTCTAGACGTAGAAGATTAAAACACCGCTGCGATTATGCCAAACGACTGAACACTACGTAATGCTTACATTGTCAGTTTATTGTACTTGTAATTTACAATCAGTACACGTAATGTCCAACGAGTTTAACTCGACGAAAAAGACCAGTTGATGTGTGGCGCTGACCAGTGTCCGGCCCAGCACGAGTCCATAGTCGGCTAATTATATCTCGCTTAACAAGCAGAGGCCAGCGGTCAGTCATAAATCAAGGTAGGCACGGTCCGTCTAACACTGACCGCTCGGCACGCCTCGAGGCTCACCCTATTTACCCATAATATTTGCCTATGCTTCATTAAAGTTGTTTCACGACCAGTATTCTTGTCCACGGTAGTTGCAGTTATTTGGTATTAATGTGAGTTTGTATTTTATTAGTTTGCACATGTTCTTAGGGTAGTTTATTTACTCAAATCAACGACTGGAAGAGATTAAATCATTTTCTTTGTTGTACTTCTTTATTTAATTTAAACACGAAATATAGTTGTTCAAGTCTAAAATTATATTAATTTGATTGACAGGATCTCTGAAGTAACTTAAATTATAACTAAATTATATTTCGAAATGTTTAAGTTGAAGTAACATTATTATTAGGTATCCTATAAATTGTTGAACTCATAAAAAATATATTTATCAGGAAATAACACTAAAGGAGGAGCACACAATGTGCTTACGATAGTATGAACACCGCATCTATTACTTCATTTATGATTACTTTATTCAGATTACAAAGATAGAAAGCAGCACATATAACACATGTTGTATATTATGCATCGCCTTGAATAATGGTACCTCAGCTCGAAGTTCGTAGAAACGATGCATTACTTTTAATTAAAACAAATTCGTAGAGCGCACATGCCATTCACCTTTGTTATGTGGATTCCCGGATTAAATATCTAAAAGCTCGTTTTCGGTGGATTTTGTATATAGTACATTATTCGTCGGAAGTTTATTCTGTCTCGTCGAGTTCAAATTCATAACTGAAATAGTACAGTTTGCAACCCAATTTGCAGTAGGTATCTATAAGTTTATAAATATTAAAAGTAACCAATTTAAATAGTGCATACATAAAGGTACAGTCTAAATCGGTGTAAATAATATTCAATTAAAGAATAACGTTTTCATTTTTAACTGATATAAATAACTTAACTGATGTAAACAAAAAATATCAAAACACTACTCCAATGGATGGAAACCAGTTTTAAAAAAATCGAACAGAACGTTTCGGTAAATGGAGAATAATAAAAATGATCACAAAGCTACAAACAACAGACGAAGCCATTAAGTTAACACTACATTCTAGGCATGAACCACATCGCACTACATTTTGTTATACACTTTTGGTGAATAATTCAACGTTCTTAATGAAAATTATGTAATACATCAATCCAAATTTAGAACAGATGGATGAAAGGCATCCAGCAACTCATCCAGCAACATTTTTTAGTGGCCCAGCTACCGAGCACAACATAATTGAACGTTATGGTTGCATGACTGATAGGGAATGGCAGGAAACTCTCTCCTTATCAAAATGTTTTTAAAAATTACAAAAAATTTCAGTACCAACTGTCATGCTACTACTGAGTTACCGACATATTTTTATTGTAAATAAATAATACAAACTAGTACAAAAAAAATCAGTTTAACTCCAATGCAAATCTAAATCGTAAGATTTCTCTTCTACAATTAAAATATGTATATAGCGTCACTAATTTTAAAAAAGTTGCTACGCAGACACACCGTGCATTCATTCAAAAAGAGGAAAATAATATACGTAAAATGCTGACATTTATAGTAATATGCTTTATGTTTTGTTGATACACAAAAAATCAAATAACTTTGTACAATAATCATGAAATGAAGAGTTTTTAACCGTATAGAAAGATGGCGTCTAGTTCGCGACCAGGCCGTTAAAGGTTCCAGAAGATGTCGCAGGTTATAGTTCAAGAAAAAATATCTATAATTTATTGTATCTTACATTAAGCAAACTCAGATATAACAAATGATAAAATCGACAAAGCGTAGAAAGTCATTATTAAATTCGCAGAATTCTAAATTCACTAATTCGTGCAAAACAAAACCCACGCCACGGCGTTAGCACATTCTCTGAGCTGCTAATTAAGAATAAATATAATAGTTATTTACGATACAAATGTTAAAAGTGCGAATTTATTTCACGAGTTAAAAGTTTGCGACACGAGCGTTAGCGAGTATCACAATTTACGAGTGAAATATGGTTATATGAATTATACCGTTGTGCTTTTCACTAAAATCTTAAGCTTTCAATTCATGATTTTATAGTATGAGCATAAATATAACCTTCCACACACTGTTCCTTTCAAGTCATAAAATTTACATATTTAAATTTCCTTAATTGCCAAACATAGGCCAATGAAAATCCTTTCTAACAAGACCAAATTTCTGTTCACGTGAAGCAAAATTATTAAAATTTATAGAAAAAATTTTACCATCCCACACGTCTCCGAAGATATCTTCGGATTGGTAAAAGATAGCGATATCCGGTTTTCGCTGATTTGTTGGTAATTTAACCTACTTTTTCAATTTGTTGTCAAAAATTTATGTTTCCATTTAATATTTTCGAGAAAAAACAAAATTCGCGAAAAAAATAAACAGCGCCCTCTAGCATGCAGGTCACTTATTTGATTGGTTCAAATTTGTAAGCGTTAGATTGGAGGAGCAATGCTGTTTTCAACGAGACTAAGTTTGCAAAATTCGGTTCAAGAGAACCGGAGATATAAGCGTTTCTTCAATACAAAATCCCCCTCCCTAATTTGACAAAATACGAAAAAGTTATCCGATGTAAAAGACGCAAAATTTTCTGTAGAATTTTTATATTTATGATAGACCTTAAGTTGGTAAATTTTGCGTAAAATAAGAATTAAATTTTATTTGTGATCAGTTACGCCCTCTAGCGGTCATCCTACACTTTACCCGGTACATTAAACCACCATAAGTTCAAGTTGTTTCCTGAATTCTAGAAGGCAAAATGTGCAATCCAAATTTTCTAAGAAATTAGCAAGTAACTGCAAAGAATTAAAGAATAAAAGAAACATACATAATTCATGAACTCTGCTCTATCTAGTTAGCTCAATGAATAAATGGATTGTTATTAAAATTAAATAGGAAATAGACAAAATTGAATTATCCTGAATAATGTGGAAATATGAAACCATCACCAGAATTGATTGTTATCGTTGAGGTTTTTGAAAACGAAAACCTCAATCCCTTGCTTTTTTAAGAATACGTTTTTAACATGGAATCGATCGTAACACTACATTACGAGAATAGAATCGGTATAGAACGGACAATCCAGATACTATCCTGGTACACTACACTACCTACACTGATGAGATGAGACATCGAAGATCAGCCAACCAAACGGATGCTGCATATTCTACCTACCTAACACCCATTTCTCATACCTTCCCCATCCCAACATCCCGGATTTGTGTTCAAAGTGAAAAGGCTACTTCCAGCAGCAGCGGCACATGTGTGCGCGCTCGAGTTAGTTCGGATGTAGAACTAGCACATAATAGCTGGAGTCGCTAATTAGTTGCCACCGGAGACTAATTAGCCGCCTGCAGCATGCAGCAGGAGAGCGTCTGATGTGATGCGCATCCAACTCGGGATGAGTTTGTGTGTTTGCTGAAGCGGCAGCATCTACGACTGCCTGTTCCTCTGCATATAGGTACATCATCGCTAGCGGCAAGCCACCGCACGCGATGCACCCAACCATGGCTGCTGCTGATGCTGAAAGATGACCCACTTAATTAAGATTTGATGTATGATGTAAAGCTCACTGCGACGGTGTGGATGATGGAATGCGACCGAGACGTGAACGTTCGCTGCTTATCAATTAGTTTCTCCAGATATCGTACTGGATAAGTTAACGACGGAGAGAGGGCTCTTGACTAAATGGCACAAAGTTGACGCCTAATTTCAATAAAATTTCGATAATGGAACAAGTTTCAGAAACGCGGAGCTACTACTGGAAATATTATTTCTATTTTCTTCCAGCCGATTCAGTAAATTGAAGCTCAGATCAAAATACACTTTGTCAAATAAACATATTATCTCGTATGTACGCGTGAAAGAGTACTCCTCGCCTTATTCTTTCTCTTACAGGAATTGAAACATGAGAGATGTTTTATACACCTTTCTATATCCTTTTTCATATGCTCCATTACAGATTATTATAAGGTCAAAGCGTAACTCGAGCCGGTTCTGGGTGTTCCTCTCTATAGTTCCTTCTTTCGCCGCGAGTTAGCGTTAGCGACGCTATGGAAAACGTTTCCTATCGGTGCCGACGTAGTAGAGCTTTCGCGTGGTATATAGAGCGGTATAGACGTCACAGTCCTTCCGGCGGAAGATAGCCCGAGGGTGGCGGATCTGCCCGTAGCCATGAAGCGATGTCAAGTTTGACGGCGGGCGACGCGGGCTTCAAATGCGGCTAATGGCGCGTCTTTGTCGCGATCTAAGGCGGACCAGATGTGTAAAGTCGGTCAGGTGCGCTTTACCATATCGGCTCCGTTCGGGGCCGATTGGAATGGGCGGCCGTGTGATGCCCGCGTCTCTCTCACTCTCCTTCCACGTGTAAGGTTCTCCGGGGGCTCCCCGGTACGGTCCCCGAGATATACTGATGGATGACTTCACATATAGATCAATACCTTCTCTCCACATCCCCAGCACGCATGAACACATCTTCTAATCACTTACCTCTGCTCTCTCGACTCTTTGCACGGACGTGGACCGAAAATTAGACGCATTATAGCGGAGTTGTATGTTAAACGTGTCACCTACAGGAAATAGTCAATACCATTCCGACAAACGATGCTATTTAGGTATTTTGAATGGCTAGAGAAATTGCACTCGAAGTACAGATAATTGCAAAATTTAAATCTAGTCTGTTATACATTATTATGTTTACACTATCGGCATTTATGTTTTTCAACTTATCACTTTTTGAATTTAAACTTTTTAATTTCAACATTTAAATATGTAATAGATTTTTTGCGGATATGATATTAAATTTTAGCCTTATATATTTATTAATGTAACGCTGCAAAATACGAGTACAAATCAAAAAATCTATAGAAACTAGTGGAAAACAAGAAATGAATCGCAACTAATTTACGACAGAGATCAACAATGAATAATGATTTCCGAATGCCTGTTATTGGCTTTTAGGTGTACTGACGAGCCATGATAGGACGAAACGTATAATTTCAATTTTTTTATTAGTACTAGCATTTGTCGGTATTATTGTCACGTCAACTACTTCTACAGGTGAAAAAATTCACTATCTTTGTGGTTTTAAAATAGAAATTTGATATATCACTTCAACTCAAGTTGAGATTGCGTTTCTATTTCTCACCTCCACTTTCCACTGATCTTCAAACAGTAGACGTTGTAAATATAACTTATAAATATAATATAAATCCTTTGATAATTTAATGTTTTTTTTACAGAAGAAACTTGGGAAAGAACATGGAAAATCAACCTGGGAGACGACAAAATGTTCCATTAATATGAAAAATATAAAAAATAACAATGTTTTTTGTACAGTCAAATAAACGCATCATAGATTTCCAATATTGTTTATCTAATAAATATTTCAAATTAAAGTAATAATAATGTCTGAAATCAAATATTGCTACCGAAAGTTTTGAAAAGAAGACGTGGCTTCCGTATTTCACTATAAAGACATCCTACGTGAATTATACAGCACAGAGCCTGACTAACTAAGAAATATTAATCATTTAAGTGAGGAGTGACGATATTAAGAAAAGAAGTTCATTACGGAAGACCATTGAAACACACAGTTCCAGTACCACTAGATCTGGGGAGACGTATCCAACATATAATAAACATGTAGAGAATGTATGCAGGTATTAGCAAAATTATTTATTCTATGATTGTAAATTCATGTAATCTTATCAGAATTGTATTACACCAACAATTTTGCAATAATTTTTTTTATTAAAATCGCAGTATCACCAGTGAAAATACAAACATAAATATAGGGTGTTTCATAATATATGCGCAGAACTTCAGAATGTGATACTTTGTCCAAAAATTTGAAAAAAAGTTTCTATCAACTTACCCTCTAAAATGCACCATTTTCGAGATAGAGAAAACAGCTTTTGTAACCATTTTCTACTTATGATAAGCTAAGTTGTATGCGAGAACAAAAAATTTAAGTCATAATTGGTGAAGATTTTGAAGGGGTAGTGGTTGTTTTTCTCCCCAACTTCTACGCCACTGGAAAAAAGTACAGTTTTGACACGCCCATTTGAACCGCCAATGTTTTCTGCACAAAAAAGGTACTGTTGGTCATGAGCTCTAAAGTTGACCGTTTTCGAGAAAAATCATGTTGAAAACGTGGTAAATTTTTTGAAATAAAAGTTTTATTTTACTAAAACATTAGAACAAGGAAGAAAAGCAAACGTTAACAACATAAAAGTTGATTTTTCTCGAAAACGGTCAACTTTAGAGCTCATGACCAACAGTACCATTTTTGTGTAGAAAACATTGGCGATTCAAATGGGCGTCTCAAAACCGTACTTTTTCCATTGACGAATCAGTTCAGCGAAAGATGAGATTGCTTATCGGTTTCTCACTTAATCAAATTTCCTACAAAGATCCTGCGATCGGATCTCTTATGCAACTTACTGAAATTATATTCATACTGAATCGTACAGATTTCTTCGAAAAGGTGATGCAGAATGGGAATCGTTAATTAGCAATTTTAATCTACATTTATCGTGAATTTCCACCATACGAAAATAAGTGAAAACTCAAACTTCGAAGCGAACAAAGATACTAAAACAAGATACAAAACACTGCAATAAACACTCCGATTTTTCAAAACAAAATATAGTTATGAATGATCACCTATCTAACCCCATTTCTAGCGCAAGTCTAGGGCCATCAACAACTGACGAATAGACTTCCGCCGGCTCTGTGTACTACCCCCAACACCTCTAAAGTACTTCAAAGCCACTCGGCTTTAGACCGCAGCATGCGAATTCGAAGCTGCAACCGCCATATGCAAATGTTGTAGTAACCAAATTATATACTCACGCCGCGCATATATAATTTACTGGAAGAACACATCACGCACTTAGAATGCTGCCGTACACCTTAGCGTTTCAAGTGAGCGCTCTCACATTCTATCGTTTATCTCGGGCTAACATCTGGGACCCGCCCGGGCTTAGCTCTAATCACGGACCCCTTTTTGTGACGATTTTCGGCCCAGGTAACGTAGTCTACGCCGTACAGCTGGAGAATTGTATGCAAATCGTTTTCTCTACGTTGCAACTGTTCCAGATTGCGCGGCCAGCGGAACATAACACATAATATTTTCTACCTGTGATTGAAAGTTTTCTACCTCCAGGATTTTTCATAGCACGGCTTTCGGTTCGGTCTACTAATCATAATTTGCATATTAAAGTAGTAGAGTGGTATGGGACAATGTTGAACGAATGTACAAACATGCATATGCAAGTATGTACTACCGTAGGTATAGCATTATTCACTGGAATCATTGCATGCGTGTACTTCAAATATGCTCGGGGAATAATAAAATCCCCAAGCTAAGTATGTAGATATGTACAGTTTGTTTGAAAATTTACAGAAAGGGGTGTGTTGAAACGGCAAAATTGAAAATAAATCTAGAAATTGACGTTTTATTCTCTATTACAAAAACGCAAAACGTTATGTTCAAGTATCCAGGTTTAAAGTACTTTCAGAAACAGTTCTCGTATGCTACTCGATAAACACAAAGGGCCAAAGTCTCTATAACTGATTTTAAATGCAATTTCTTCTAGCTGTCTCGTTAAAATTATAGCTGCATCTGTTTACGATAACTAAATCATTATCCTAGTACTAGTAATAAAATTGCTGTTAAAATATGTTAGAATAAATGAAATATTAATAGAATACAAGAGAGAGAACCTAGTAGCATCTCTCTCTCTCCAAAGCTTTTAATGTTTTAGCATGAAGACCACCTGACTAATTCTAAAACTATCTTAACTCATTATAAAGAGTTACAGTAAAGATTTTATAGATAAAAATATCTCTGATGCAGATCAAATGGACTTGCAGTATATTCAAAAACATCTGTCTTATATCTACAAATCAGCTCCAATTCGACTATTACAGATTTGTTACAACAATCCTTTCAACTTGACGTCTCAAACGATTCTACATAATTTCGTCATTATGGACTTTTGCAATCACTTTGAAGGTTGTTCTATGTGTTCTGAACATTATACCAAAACTTTGGCCTGCTACTAGAGATAGCTTATGAAACAATTGAGAAAACAAAACAGTCTTGACAATGAGGCTTTTCAGAAAATACCAGAAATAATGAAGAATCCCAACAACTTCCTACGGATTTGTTTGGTAGATTCACATTTTGAAAAGATCACAAAAAGAAAGCGAGGCGTTTCGAATACGATGCCCTGATACTACTGAAATTCACACAGTGCAAGACAAAATTTTATTGCCATTTCCTTTCTCTAATAAAACTTTTAAGAGTTGTTTCAGTTTGTTCACTAATCCAAACTTTTAACCTTCTACCGCACACACTTGAAAATTGAACTATTGAAAGTTGTTCCAGGTTGTTCTATGTTTGTACTGAAATTTATGATTACTAAACTAAAAATTATGGCATTTACTTAAATATACCAGGCATATTTCCTAACAGAAGTATTTTTTTCTTAAATTAATTAATGGGTATAAATTCTCTTTATAAACACCATGTCTAATGCTTGATGTATTAGTCTTTTTCGATGTAACCCTTGCATAGTTAGCTACGTAATTTACAATCATGACACCTAAATATCCTAAATATTTTTTTAAAAGGGTCACGAAAGGAATAACCTTTTTCACTCTTATTTCGTGAACCATAGCAGCTAGAAGGAGGCAGCAAAATTTGTTTTTTCTGGATTAATCTTGTGAACTATGTATGGTAGATACCATTTATTAAACATCTACTCCACCTGTCATTTAGTAGGATCTGATTGGCGTCAAAAAGCATCTTATTTTTATATATTCAAAATTTCATAACCGCTAATCCTCCGGAAGCTACTTGACGATAAAAGGAATAACTTGACCTGATATTTAAGCAATAAAACAATGCTTTTATTTTTAAATCGTACCTTTTTGTACCGTTTTATCCCCGAAGACCTAGACTGCATTAGTCCCACCTTCTTCAAATATTTATTTTAAATTCGTCTAGGTTTGTTCTATGTCGATTCAGAGCTTTGGAAAATAATATGAAATGTATAGTTCGTCCTACTCGACGCCACCCCTCCCCCTCACCGTTCTTAAAATTAGAAATTTTAAAAACTATTCAAGATTGTTCTAGGTTTGTTCTATATTATTCCGAAATATTGCTAGCCCTTCTATTTCGATATCCGAAGCATTGAAAGTTGTTTGATATTATTTCGATTATTCTGAAGAGTGTCGAAATCGAAATATCACTAGCCTCACTTTTTTTTAAATTAGATCTTTCGACAATTGTTCCAAACTGTTTTCAATTTGTTCTATATTTTTCCAAAATTTTAACTTTACATTAAGCATACTTCGTGGGATAATTAAGAAAGCGAAGCTTGGCAACTTCGCACAGGCTAAGATCTATATTTATCATGTCAGTATGTTTTATTGTATCTACATATAACATTTTACTTCTATATTGAATCTGGACCATAAATGCAAAACAAAGTACTACCTGATAATTCAAATTCTTCAAAGTCTATTATATTATTAATAAGCTTTCGTTTGCCTGACGGACCTTCAGATTTTAATAGATTTGTACACGCATTTTCTAATAGCAGACTTTTTTCAATAAAAAAATTAAAAGCCCTATACAGCAGTGATACATGAAGACTAGAACTTTCTTAAATGCTTCGGTATCCATAAATTGGTAGATGATCCTGCTGAGGGCGTTGATTAGTTTATATATAGTTCTACGACAATTCTTTCTACTTCTGCCAGCTTTCCCGATTTTTCAGTCATTGTCTGTAGCATGTTTTTCGTCAGGTGGAATCGAAGTTTCCTTATTAAGGCTAACCATCTAATACCTCAAAATCAATATCTTGAAATCACCTTGACGTAACAAATACAAGCATAGTTCTATTCGTATCTTCCATCTATCAAAGCCGACCCAAAACATTACCGTATCTATTATTCAAATCTTAATGGAACAAAAAACCTATAAAAAGTTTGAGTAAGGAGACATATTTTTCGGCACAAACACAAGCGTCTTAAGTATCCTTTTAACAACACGAATAAGTAAGTACACGTAAACCGCGTATTACGAAAGTATCCTTTGAAGAAAGTAAAAAAAAAGAAAAAAGACGAAAACTCGAAATCATAAAGTAATGTAAAACAACGCCGTTCGAGTTATAAATAATTCGCTAACGAGCAGCGGTAAAACTCCTTTCTGAAAGAGAATACAACAACTGGTAATACGACGCCGTGCCAGAGAAAGCGAAAGTGTAAAAATTACCATTGTAAATACAAAGTATGTGCTAGAATAGGAGCTAACTGCATCATGCGCGAATGGTGCGCCCTCAAATCCTCCTTGAACCAGCTCGTGAGAATCAGCTGAGAGAAACGAAGGCGTCGTCTACTCTTAAACATTCGCAGGGAACAAAGTGTATATTTTTATAAAAGTGGCGCAGTCGGTAGGAGCAGATTTTCTCTGCGAGACTCCCGAGTACTTCTGCTTCTACAACGGCGAAGATTTACGAAAACGAATAAGAAACAAGCAGTGGCGGAGTTTTAAAATGAAAAATTGAAACAGGAGTATTTGTATATATACAGTTGCCTTAAAAAATAATATTGCAATTATCAGCATCTGGTATTATTACAAATTGATCAACATTACCAGAAAATGAGGTAAAGTGCACATTCAAGCAATTAGTATTCTAGTTTGAAATAAATAACTTTTGGAACCGTAACAATTGTTTAGTAATTAAATACTTCGTTTCGAAAATTTTGCACTAACTATAGTGGTGTTTCAGATCTGTCGATAAGATTCACAAGCATCATTACATGTCCAAGAAAAACATAATCGTGATATTCTCAAATAGCTTGAGAATCTCGAAAGGCTATAAAAAGGTTTACGAGTATTAAGGACAATAGTTGGAAAATACTGGGTAGAAACAGAAAAAGTGATAAATCAAGGAAAACGTGAAAAAACGTTCTAGAAAACAAGAAATGGAATTCTCTTACTAATCAGTTGATTTTAAGACATAATGCTTCTTTTAATATGAAATCATCAACTCTCAAAGTAGTTAGTTTAAAGTTCCCAAAATAATCTACAGACAACATTAGATCAGTCTCGATTGACACAATCCATTATTTGAAGCTGAAGATTTGCATTGTATAGTCAAAATAACAAACAATATTTGGTTATAGTTACATGTGTGCTATCGATATCAATTTCAGGCCATGAAGAGGACAATAACTAGCTAGAAAGAAATTGATCTCTTCTCTCGTAGTTCTTCCGAAACATTTTTCAGCAAAGATTATTGGTTTGAACATGTTTATACTCGTTCTGAAGATCTTATATTTTAGATTTTCACCATTAAATTTCCTTACTTAAAATAATGGATTATCCACCTAACTCATTCGATAATAAAATAAGAGAAAACATGACTCTTTATATTTCTGGGTTACTCTTGACTAACTGGGTAAACTCGACTTTTCAGAGTGTTTCATATGCCTGAATTTAAATTTCAGGAGATCGAAACATCTCATTAAAGCTTTCCCAAATTGCGTAAGCCATAAAAGCGGTTATAGATCTAATGACAGAATGAAATGACATAGGAATCACATCGATTTGAGAAAGAAGCTCTGCGAATGTTTTGCTGCAATACAAAAGCTTTCATTAACGTTTTTTACGCTGTATATTACTACAGTTTTCACTCATTAGTCCAACAAAAGCTTCCAGTTAGTTGATCGCCGCCACTGCCCTACAACAGTATCTCACTACCGGCGGCACCAATCGAGCAGACTCTCACTCACTCTCACTCCTCGCGAACATTCCTCTCGCCCAAGCACTAAAACAAAGTTGGAATTTTAAACAGCAATTTAAAAGCTGCTCGGCGGCGAGGAGAGAGTGGTGTCGGCGTGGAGCGCGCCAACTTTTTTCCAAAAAGAAATAAGAAAAAGCAGTAAAGAACCCCGACCTAGCCCTACTACGCTACGAGCGCGAGACATCGTCTCATTCATAATTAGCGGCAGAAGAGAGAGTTTTTAAACAGCGAGAAAGGCGCAACGATTCATCGACATGACGTCACACGACAACGTTGCTCTGTGCGAGCGTGTGTGCGTATGAAGCTCTCCCGTTTTCGCCGATAGCGAGCCACCGTTTTCCATCTTTCTTTCACCTTTTTCGACGTCGCTCTATACATATATATCGGGAGTATTCTTCTATCGTTCTGGATGTGTCGTGATCGAGGAGGATTCATCGCGTCAATGCCGCCGTCATCATCGAGTGCGACATCGGTCGACGACGCTTAATTTCTTAACGACGGTGAAATGACAATTATGCCTTTCACTTTCGTTAGATTGCTTTTGTGTGCATTGAACTTGATATTTCCGCATTCCACTGTCTAAAATACAGTCTGTCTTCAACGAACATAACCAGTTACTTTCTATAAAAACTACCTACGACATTCATAATGAATTTAATCACTTCCGTAATATCCTGACACCACTGATACACTGTAACAACTGATTGTGCGATTAAAATTTCAATTTGGATGCAAACATAATCGTATATTCGTATAATAAAGCAGCCATCAGACAATTACAACAGACAATCCAATTTATCGACAGCAGACGCAGAGAAAACTACAAGTTTGCAAATCAGCTTTATCGTTCGTCTTATAGTATAATACACAGTCTGTTTCAGAAAAGAAGGAACACTAAACAACTTTTTGGTCAGACCGTTTATAAAGATGTCAGTTATTTGATGGCATTTTCCGATAATTTTCCACTTATTAAATTAGATTCGTATATATTTTCTGATAGTTTTCGATTCGATATCATATTTTTCTTTTACTCATACCAAATGTTCCGAGTGTTAGATAGCCCCATCCGCCCTCCCCGTTTCTTAGTATTTGGTGAATGCATTCGCAACTCATAAACTGCCATACAATAGACAGAATGATAGGTTCGTTAAGCCACGTGATAGTCACAACCAAACTAGACTAAATTTTGGCGAGAGTTTGGATTAAAGCAAAAACTGTTCCGAAGTCAAGGAAACTATGAGAGATGGTAATGGCATCAAAATATCGTTTCTACTAAGATGTATTTGAGACAAGACGAATTTTAATAACAATTGGATGTTTCTGAATGAAATCCATGCCAAAGCATATAATTCATTCAATTGAGAGCATCCCGACAAACCGCAATAATTAAATTGGTCGCCAAATTGTGCAAAATCAAGAAGTATGTGAAAGATATATTGACTCACTTGAAGCCGAGTAAATAACAACACAACAATATTTTGTCGTACAAGTTTTAGACAGGAACTAGTACACATATTAAATGAAGATAATTGACATCAGTGTTTACAATTTTCTCATATGTCACGAAGCCATGCTTGGCCTAAATGGACCTACATCTGGGTAACCACAACAGTAAGCCCAAAAAGCTCACAGTCAACACCGAAACAGACTAAATGTCTGGGTGGAACGACATTTTTTAGGATTGTACTTTTCACAAGGAAACCTGCTCATTATTTACAATTTCTGGGTTTTTGATGATGATGTACTCCACCAAAGTACACTGGAACCTCGTCTATATCCGCTGTCGGGGAATGTAAACATTCACTTACATCCCCTTAAGAGGGGTCCCCACTCTTATCCCGTTAGCGGAGAGGAAAGGCCCTGCTATGCGCTGATTGGCTCATGTGAATACGTGCACTATCGGGTGGTGGATGCCGAGCGGATATAAATGAGCGCTATAGTGCGGATATGAATGAGGGTGGATATAAGTGAGCGCGGAGATAAGCGAGGTTCCAGTGTACTTAGTTTCAGTAAGATGGGACCCCTTTTCACTATGCCATAGCGGTTCGCCTATATCTTAACGAAACATACCCAGAAAAATATATTAAACGATTTTTTATACTGAATACTGAATAATTTCTTAAATTTTTTAGTTTCCGAAAATATCCAAGTATTATTGCATACTTATTATTAACAACAGTCAAACTCTCAAATTTGATAGCCTCTTGTAATGCCAAATCAACTCCAAATATTGCTGTTTTGAAGAAGAACATTACAACAAAACCAAGTATTTCTTTTCCAAAATGCTAACTGCAACTAACTATTTTAATACCAAACCTGGGTTATATTTTTTATAAAAAATTTAGCCTAAATAAACACAATATGTAACTAATGTAACAAGATTAACAACAACAAGATACATAACAATTCAAAGTTTACTAACTAATCCTAGAATAGAATAGAATCCTAAGAATAGAGCTAGTTCAATTTTCTCCCAGTTCAAGAGTGCAAAGTATAATTTTGGACTATCGAAACAGTATAATTGATGTCTTCCATTTTACTTAGTTCAACCTTGGACCCAATTACGAAGTGATAAATACGAACAATAAAGAGAAGCCGCAATAATAATTATTTTTATGTTATTAAGAATCTTGAAAACGATTTTTATCTAAATTACGTGTTCACTTCACATATCTTCGATAGATTACACAAAATCCGGTTGAGTTAGACATAAGCCGTAACACAAACCATCAATAAAAAATAACATAAATATGCTGAGACTGACTTCAACTAGGTACGTGAAGTTAGTCCTACTTTTTCTAAATTCGACGTTCTGAAAACTGTTTTAGGTGTTAGACTAGTTCAAATAATATGACAAATGAATTAAATTTTGCCAGCCGCCCCCTTCTTACAAATTTGAAAGTATTTTGCATAGTCCAGCAAATAATTGAGACATGCAAAATTTCCATATGCTGCGAAATGCTTAACAGAAACGAAATTTCGGTTCATTTGCCTACCACCGTTTTAAAACTCGATTTTTTTGCGATTGTTCCAAATTGTTCTAGATTTGTTGTATCTTATTTCAAAGTTTCACCATATCTCGCCAAATTATTGATAAATTGGTAGGAACAAAATTTCGCTTAAAGTGCACATAGACCATGATTGGTAGTCCAAAACAACTTTCAACAAAAGGCCACCAAATCATTTTTCACTATAATTTCATGAACTATACAGTTTAGGAGTCTAAAATTTTGGAACAACGTAAAATAAACAGAAAACTGAAGCTTCGGAACAACATAGAACAAATTTAGAATATCCTCGAATAACTATAGATTTTCAAACGTGACGAACTTCGATGTTCTTGATTATTTCACGAAATATGCGAAGTAAAAAGCTAAAACTTAGTCACAGATATTGTTTTAGGAAAAAAAGGGGCGACTACAAACCTTTTATTATTCTCAATTATTTCATGAACTAGGTAATACAGAAGGCTAAAACTTTGGAACAATGTTCAGATTGGCAAAATTTATTTTTATATATAGATGATATATGTATAGTTTACCATATCCTTTAAACAAGTCAAGTTTTAATTGAAAATCTCGGAAGAACTAAAATTTCGACACAAAAGAGCAGAGGGTTGAGCTGAAAAATAGGTTTTTAATATTATTTTGAAGTGGCCAATAATAGTCCTCCTTTCCCATATACATAGTTCCAACAGCCCTTATAGATCTTTCTATCATTTTTGTATCTTGATGAAGCCGCTCACCCAAGAGTTTAGATGGTGGATAAAAATTTCATATCGTTATAAGTATTAAGTATTGCAATGTGACCAAAATGGTTGGAGGGGTTTATCAAGATAAAGAAAGTAAAAGAAGAAAAACGTTAGCCAGGGAACTGGAAATATTGACAATTTTATTAAATAGCTGCTAGAAGACAATATAACAATATAAATGATGCATGGCCTCAATTCTTAAATACAAAAAAAGGGAAACTCGTTTTGAATAAAATTATTGAAGACTATTTTCTTTACTAAATCCGATTACCATTCCATTTACGAATAAGTTATTGTTTATAGCATCTTGAAACTGTGGAGCTAATGCAGTGATTTGGAAAGCTTACTTTCAATTGCAATTTCGCTAAACAATATTGGACCCAATAAATTTTAATCACGTATCACTTTCACCCACTTCATATGATCTTCATCTACGAAGCAAATTTAAGTAACCGTTTATCGATTATAGCATTTTATATAAACAGAATAAGATTGTATATTACAAACTACTATTCAAAACTGAAATTTTTTACATTTATTGCTAGTTGAATCACGGTTAATCCTTTACAAACATATACTATTCGAATTACAATTAATTGAATCCTCTATTGTATTCAACGTTTGCTACGAAATATTTTAAACCAGATACACACATGCATATAGAAAAATATGTTTTATATGAGTACGTCACATGCTTCATTAAATCCGGTTGCGTGTGTTCGCAGGTATACACGTGCCGCGAACACACACATACCCTGATATCCGTACATACAAAAGAGGACTTCATTTTTCCATCCTTTTTGCAGAAATAGATATACACGGTAAGTGAACCCTCCGAAAAGAATCGAAAAGAGAAGCAGTGAACGCACGTCAACCGGTCTGTCCGTCCCCTAAAGATGGGGGTACCTGCGTGCGCGATCCTTGACCCTTCACGATGGTCAGTGTCCGGCACACGCATGCGTCTTCGTCCAATCGATACGCGACAGGGAGACTCGAGCTGCCATTGGTCCGGGCGGAGCCTCAGCATCCGGGTAATTACCCTGGACCACGGCCCACCTACCCAACCACCCACCGAAGCTACACACTATACACCCTTTTGTATACTCATACCCGGCCGTACGACGTACGGGACTCCCCTACTACTACTACCACTACCACCACTACCAGGACCCACCACTACTCGCATATCTTCTCTGTGTACAAGCGAACATATACACACGCACACATACATGTACCGCGTTCACGTGCGATGCTCGACAATACTCCCTGCCAACTCGATGATAAATAACCTCGACAGGGAAACGCTCTCAAATGCGGAGAAATGATTAATTAGCGTCCTAGGTAAAACTTGCTGCCGCTGTATATACCCTTAACCGCCCGACATTCTACCCGAAAACCCAACGAGAGCAACTTCGATAAATAATACGTGCGCGGTCCCCCCGTACATACGCGGGGGACGTCGACCCTCCCACAAAAAGGTTCGATATATACGCACCTCTATCATCCACTAAATCAATATTATTAGGCCGAAAAGGTCGGTTTCTTCGCGAAACGTGTTGTAAGTATTCTCACTTCCACTAAGCCACCTGTACATATAGGCATATACTCTCTCTCTCTCTCTCCGCAAATCAAGCGCGGATAAAACTAGTTTATTAGAAAGATTGCAGGATATTAGTCGAAACAATCAACACCATTTCTTCCACAATGAATGTAAAATGAAACACTCTAGCGATTTAATAAATAGTATTAGAATCCATTATTATTAAAATAAAATTGAGGAAGAACAAAAAAAGAGAAGAAGATTAAAGTTGGTAAATACCCATTCAGTATTTTCAGAAACTCACAGATTCTCTTCTTTTTACAAAACGTCTCAAGTGCACTTTGTAGTACTTCTAGCCGTCATATCAAAGGTCTTTGGAATTTGAATCAATTCCACACAAAATTCGCAATAGAGGAATTTAGTCAGGGAAAATATTCCCACCGCCAAGTTGTTTGAAATACCATTATTTATTACACCTACTAGCCGACAAATTTAAACTGTTTTTGAATAGCTGTTGTGAAAATGGGAGTATAGTTATTACAGTCTTTAATTGAAAGCATAACCAAAAGCAAAATTTTTCCACCACGTCTGGTTTAAATAACAATTGTATTTGCAAATTTTGTGAAACAGTTATTAAAGTTATTTAAAAATAGAAAATATCAAAGTTTTGCATAAATAGAGCTATTTCTTCCTTTTATGTTGGCTGTTAATAATAATCTCTCATCATAACGGAATCCCACCTAATCCCCGAATTTAGATTTCTAGCAAATTAACTACGATATCTTGCTATGTTTCACTCGTTTGACTTCCTAGAAAATGTTTGCAAACATTTTTAGGTGAAGCCAAATTTAAGTCAATCATGGTACGTTCAAAATTTTCATCTTTAAAAAGCTTTCTAATTTGTGGACAACAAATATTTCTTCTCGAACTGTAGCATCAAATAGTTTTGGAAACTTATCGCTTAAGTATTTAAAACAGTTGCCATCTTGTTGCTGCTTAGTGCTTCCACTAACTCGAGGAATTAATATTAAATTTTACGTTAATCTTGGTAAAAACAAATAAAAATATTTGGAAAATGTGCCGTAATACTCTATGTTGAAATAAAATTTTTATGTTTAAAATAATGCAAAATAAAACAAATAAAAAATAGGAGTAAAATTTTAGATTGTTAAGTCAATTATACAAATCGTGTCCGCTAGTGTTACTATTTATTCGTTATTACTAAAATAACGTTGGTAATAGGTAATTAATCTAGAAATCCCGAAAGTAAACAAGTAATTAAAGGCCGAATACTTACCATCAATTAAAATATTTAAAAAAAACAAATCAAAAATGTAATATTATATTTTGTAAATTATAATAATTGTTTATATTGTTTTAAAATCTCTTCAGGTTAATTTTTTTTGTTTGTTTTTGTTTATATTTAAATTTTTGATATCAGTAAATGTTGCTTATACAGGGAACTGGTTCGGCAAAACTTTTTGATGTTCTTGAAATTCACCATTTCTGAAAACTTAGTTATAACTGATATCATCTGGACTCATCAGCAAAATTGTTTGCGCCATGGTACCACTTCCGGTTTACTGGAAGTTGACGTCAACTTTCTTGCTTTAAATAGCATAGTATATTTATTATGAGTTTTTTGTATTGGGCATACAATTCTGCATCAAAACTTACTAAGACACCCTATGTCAAAAATCAGCCATTTTTGAGTTATTCAATTTTTTTCAAATATACGACCAATTGCAACGTTATGTTCAAAATTCTGTACTTCTGAAGGCATTGCGGCTAAGGACCTCATATTGGGCATGTTATTAGCCGAAATAGATAACATCAAATATACGTCCTAAAATTTATCTTAATTTTACAGAGTCGTCCAAAATTAACGTTCATTTCAACCAACTTTACGTCGATAAAAGTCACTTTTTTTAATGGAACGCCTATATATTATTGTATTTTTGAATACACTCAATAATTCTCTATCATTAATTATTAGACATATTAACTTCTATCTTTTACGGTTTTCGAGTTATTAGAAATTTCTTGATTGAAATTCTAAAAATACGCCTCGTTAAAGCATTTAAAATCTTAGTAATCCTTGTATGTCAAAATAATTGATATTATATTTGTATTATAAATTCATATGGTTTATATCTGTCAAGCAAAAGGGCAAATGAAATACCTTACGGAAAAGAAACGATATTTTAGATTTATTTTCCATTCATGCAGACTGTGGTAGAATTGTGAGTAGCACATCTCGAGTATATGACGACAGATATCCACATTTATGCAAAATGACCTAAAAAAAATATCAATACATGAAGCCAAAAAGAATGTCAAACAAAAAAGCTTTGGAAAGGAATAAGTTAAGTGTGGTATGTCATCGTCATCTGATTATATTGAATTTTGTCTTTTGCAACGCTATATTGTTTAATTTTCTTGTTAGAGTTTTTGTAATGATATTGTTTGAGATCACTTAGCAAAAATTTGGATATCGGTCGTCAAATACTGTACAGGTATTATTCATAATCCTATATATTATATTCTCCATTAATGGAAAATATATCTAAAATGTCGTTTCTTTTCTGTAATGTATTTCATTTGTTATTTTGCTTAACAAATATAATCTATGTGTATTTATAGAACAAATGCAATATCAATTATTTTGACATTCAAGGATTACTAAGATTTTAAATGCATTAAAAAGCATATTTTTCACCAGAAAAGTACTTATAACTCGAAAACCGTAAAAAATACAAGCTAATATGTCTTATAAGAAATGATGGAGAATTATTATGCGTATTCAAAAATGCAATAATATATAGAGCATTCCATTAAAAAAAGTGACTTTTATCGACGTAAATTGGTTGAAATGAAAGTTAATTTTGGACGACTCTGTATAAATTATGATAAATTTCAGGACGTACATTTGATGTATGCTATATCGGCTAATAACATGCCACATATGAGCTCTTCAGTTGGAATGCCTTCAGAAATACAGAATTATGAACATAACGTTGCCATTGGCCCTATATTTGAAAAAATTGAATAACTCAAAAACGGCTGATTTTTGACATAGGCTGTCTTAGTAAATTTTGATACAGAATTGTATGCCCGATACAAAAAACACAAAAAAATATACCATGCTATTTAAATTAAGAAAGTTAACGTCAGCGTACCACGTCCGGTAAACCGGAAGTGGTACAATGGCGCAAATAATTTTGCTGAGTCCAGATGATATCAGTTATAATTTATATGTTGTTTAAATGTTGAATTCACGGAACCAGTTCCGTGAATGATCCTTATATAAATACTATTTTCAGTCACTCGTATTTTAATCCACACACACTGAAAAATTTAAAACAATACAAATAAAATTGATTATTTTCTCTATAGTATATTACTCATATTTCTCAGGTAATCCCTTAATACGAAATTAGGTGGAGTAATTGGAATTTGTTTCACAAAGTTTGTACCATATGAAACCTGTTGAAAATGTAAAAAAGTCGAAGATGTCAAATCCAAAAAATATACCTAATATTTTAGCTTCAATATCGTGTATTTCCCGCGAAAACTAGTAAATGTGTAGGCTGGCTGATTTTTCATTAGCCAGCTCAAATATCAGAGATACTACTAAAAGATTTTTCAGGCGAAACCTTATTTATGATATACTGCAGGAAAGATGTATTATAATGACTGTTAAAATTGCCCATCTTTAAAATATACACGTTTTAAGCCTTCTTAATAATGTACTAATTTATGGAAATATTACACACTAATAAGATAATTAATAATAAGTGTAAATTTTCAATTTTTTGTATTAAATACGCCGATGTGTAAATTTAGAAAAATATTATACATTCTTATTTGCATGTCTTTGTAAACCATACTGGGTTACACTGCGCATAATATGGTATCAATTTTACACATATAAAAGTATCAATATTAAACTAATTAACAGAAAAGAAAAAAAAAAAGAAATGTAATATTAACTAATGTCAATATAACGCAAATTGTTGTATTAGGAACACACTGTCGTATGTGTTAAATAAGCAAATAATAATCTTTACTAGTAATTCACTATTGAAAAAAGGTTGCGAGTAAAGCCTCTATATTCTGAACGCGTAAAGATATATGCATAATTTTATCCCTGTATAAAGGTTTCTCCTAGACGAGTTGATGCAACGAGTTTCGAATTTTTATAGCTGCATTTTTTACGGAGGGGCTCCGACAGGTGCAACATTCTATTATCATGCAATTTTACGAAATTCACTGTAAACTGCAACAAAACTGAGAAAAAAATTATGTGTTATCAATTGCAATATTTTCAATTTTTTTTTTTTAACATAAAGTTGATAAAACTTTAAATTCAAGCTCTCTGATTCTGAACATTTTCCAATAAAAAAGTGTCCATCAATATAGGAGTCTTTAATTTTTTTATTTGTTTCAGAATTGCAGTTTACAATCGTACTTAACTAGAGTAGTTTTTAATGGTAAGTAGACCATAATGTATTCTACTTTTTAATAAAATTTTGTTTCCGAACTTTTTATAAAAAGTGTATTATTTTGTCGAACTAATAATACAAAATATTTATTTGTTTCAGATTAATTAGCCGACTTTGCAAAATTCAATTAACTTTCTTCACAACTTTCTATAAGTAGATATTAACACAGGTATGGACTACACAGAATCAGATTCACGGACTCTTCTTTCATGATTAGTAGTTAGGCGATTAACTACTACGTGCCTTGATGAATAGTGCAATTTTGCCAAAAATTAATAGGGTTAGTAAAACACTACACGATTTTAACAAAACGCATTTACTCATTCTTTACGTTTATTATTACGAGTATGATGATATGAAATACGAAAAAAACAAAAAAAAACGAGCAACTCAACAGCAGAAATCAGATGATTGCCAGGAAAGATGGAAGGAAATGACATTAGAAAAAGAAGAAATATTGGACATTGAAAGTATATTGTAAAGTTTCATTCAATTACAGGAACCATAGTAGTATTATGATACACTCATTTTAGACCAAGTTAACGAGGCCTATTCCGGACTAATGTTTTTCGAGAAAAATCCAAAAATGTAACAACAATTACAAAGTTTGTTCCAGCAAATAAAAACATAAATAGTAAAGGTATATTTTTTTCAATTGCTTTTGAAATTTTAAATTGAAAGGAACAACTGATACTTACTTTTAGATGTTAGTAGCAACTGGTTGTTGAGAAACATTACCGTCTGAATTTTCAGGTTCAGTCCAACCCTTTTGCATCTCCTCTAACTCTTTTCGTTTAGCTTCTTTTCTCTCATATTCATCAATTTCCGATTGGTATTTTGGAGTTGTAATACCAAAAAAATGAGCCAAGTATTCTCCCATATAGTCGACTGCTGCTAAAGTCGACGTTCCTGCAGCCCAAGCCTTGAATATCAACCAAGGTCCCCACGTTAATGTTTTCTAAAAAAAATAGTTATTTGTATAAAAGGTGTGATTTTATTTCATGAGTAAAAGGAGCAAAATAAAATAACGTTCTAACACGAGTATCATCAAATATTTTCTCCACAAACATAATTTTTTATTTCAAACCTTTCCTACGAAATTGTAAGTACCTACATACAACTGACAAGGGAATAGCGCCAATTGCCACCTCCCGATTTCAATGAAACTTTACAGATTATTAATATTATTAACTTTCTAAAATTGTTATAAATCATCGTTAAGTAAGATGAAAATAAACTATAAAATGGGTATAGTACAGGTTAGCCCATTCCCAATTATTAGCTATTTGCGAAGATAAGTTGCCTCATCCTTGAAACCAAAAATGGATGCAAATTTTATAATTTCGGAGACACTCATAATAATTGAATAATTGTCGAGAACTTTGAGGGAATGAGTTTCAACAATTTCGCACACTTATTAAAAAAAAACCTATTCTTATTCTAAATTTCATCGAAATCTGAGGGTGACACCTACCGGTGTTCTCTTGTAAGGTAAACTTGTTGTTGAAATCAAAATAGTAACATGAAATAGGATATAATGCATTAATTGAATAATGTTTGGAGCAAATATATTTAAGTTTTAACATTATACAAATTTAATAAAGGCACACGAAATAAATAAAGCCGATTTTACCTTTTCGAATAAGAGCCATCTAAGGTAAGATAACAAAAGCTTCAGAGACATTTCTATTAAACTGTTAGGCATATTAAAGACACCTGTATTGTCGAAAAGATTCCTTCGATAATTTCATTTAATCAAAATTATAAATATATCACTATATCTGTGGTACTAGCACCTAAATACAATAGTATTTATTATTATTCGACTTATCTTATGAAAATTTGAAACCATCATAGTAGATTTCACGATTCAATCATAGATTGCGCTACTAGACATGCATACAAACGAAATGTCAAATTACTAACCGGATCAACAATTTGTTCTTGTTTAGCTGGTTGATTATCAGTTTCGTCATCGCTATATTCTTCCAGCACCCCATCACTAAAATGTAGCACCCTCTTAGGAACCCGCACTTTAATATTAGTTTGGTTATCAGCTTCGGTCGTTTCTGACAATTCCATAGTAAACAAACTATTAAACTCGTATTTATCACTGTGGCACGTCTAATAAAAGTGAGAAGATTGTAGACGAGGAGGACCTACGGCGTTTACTATTTTTTTATTTGCTCGCGAATTTGGTTGTCTAACTCCAGGTAAGATTATTGATCGAATTACATGTAAAAACGAAAAACTAACTAATTTAGAGATAAGTAATTTTTTTTCTTATCTTAATGAGTAATATTGCATAAACATGGGTGACATTAATATTTTATTTATTTCTCTCCCATTTTTCCTATATCGCATAATTGGTTGCATATCTACACTGGCCTAAAATTAAATTCAGGTGCATTTTTCTAAAGAGTCATCTGCCGATGGAATTTTCGATCACCTGAATTATGGAATAACTCCGAATAACTGTTCCAATTATTTTAACGAAATGTAGAAGTTGGATGCAGTGTAGTCTGCAATTGACCTCTTCTTAATTTCCCTGTGGTCTAAAGAGTAACCTCGAAGTGAATACATCAGCTAATGTTGTTTCTGATCAAGATAAAAGAAGAATTTTACACCGATAACGTTATCAATAAAAGCGCAAATAATTGAACTGTTTCATTACAGCAACAGGTGCAATCAGTATGACTCAATAATCGTAAGTGTGATAGTGAATTCGGAAATTTTCTGTACTTAATTCAATTAGTAGTTTTCGCGAAAAAAAACTATTATGCCTTCAACGGAAAATGCGACCCTGCAGCGCATCCAGCGCGAAATTTCGGATGTGCTGGAACGAGAAAAAGAACTTAGAACTACTTACGTCCAACAGAATGGTAGCGTTGATAATATTAGTAATCATGATGAAGAAGATAGAAATATTAGTAATAACAACAATAGCGAACATGAAACGAACCATAATGTTACCATACCAAGGGATAAGAGTCCCGTAAGGCCAGTACGACCAGTATTACAGCAAAGTAAATCGATGGGTGCTATAAATGGTTTCGGTTCGAATGGAACTAGAAATGGACTACGTTTATTTACCCCCAATCCAGCAACAAGAGGTGTCATGCATAAGTTTATTAAAAATCGAGGAAAATTAAGTACGGTTGCTGCATTTCAACCAACCCCGACACAAATACAGCAACTTCAACGCCATCAACAGCAAACGTGGCATATTCCCGATGTAATCGACCCTCCTAAAGTTACAGAACCCGGACAGTGCATAAGGAAAGGTTACGTACCTGTTCATGTAAAAATGCAGAAAGAATTGGAAGATTTGCATCTTCGCGAGATGGAATTACGTCATGAAAGAAGAAAATCACATCATGAATTAAGTGACGATGATCAAATCGATGGAAACGATACCCCACAACTAGAAACTACACTGAAGCCGGCAAGATCGATGGCTCAAATTTACGATGAGGAACGACATGAATTTAATTTAACTCCAACAAGATTAAAACCAGCTAGATCGTTAGCTGATTTATGTGATGCCAGCGAAGATGAATTGGAAATTCCAGGATCCCATTCATTGATTATGAAGTGGGAAGAGATGATACAGAAAAATCAACAAGAGCGACTTTAAAATGTGATATTTTTTTGTATTAAATATGTAAGGTTGCCCATAATTCGATTTCTAGATAAGAAGTTTGTTTACGAGCAACTGTGAGGTAATTTAGATATCGCATGCCATAGATACAACTTTGTAACTTTGTTTTTCGTCAACTATTGATTTTAATAATCATTGAAGGTAAGATGATTAACATTTTTATGGGATATTTTCAGTTTTGGATATAATATTAAGAAATTGCAATTTTTTTTTATAAGTTTGAGATATATTTGTACAAATTCAAATTCTATGTTAATATTTTAATAATTATTTTTCTTTAGTCACACAAAAATTCTAATGAGATTATTTTGTGAATCATATATTTTTATGTTCAGGAAAAAAATATATACAGGATGTTCTAAAAATGCACGGCACTATTTTAGGGATGTGTTCTAAAATATGAAATAAACATGTTTTAAATTAATTTATTATCACGATATAGTATAGTAGTCCCAATCGTATATCTCTGTAATAAATCAATTTGATAGATACATATGTTTATATGATGCTTTTTTATTTTATTTTCCTCTGTACAATTCTTTAATCTTTCCAGAACGAATTATCTTCATTCCGGAATAATTTAAAATATAATACAATATTGAATATTTGAATAAATAAATAAATGTGTGTTAAAACCTGTAAACACTTTATTATCATATAAATATGGATTAAGTGCTGATTAATAACTAAACATGTTTATTTTAATGTTGAGACATCTCCTAAGTATTATTTAATGAAAAATGTTTATTATATCTATGCAATATACTATTGATAATTTAATTAGGTCGAGGATTCCCCTAAATTCCTTGTAAATTCCGAAAGTAACTGGCTCTATTTTTGTGACCATCACTGTATATTATACAATACAGTCATTTTTGTAAAGACATTGTAATGTCATAAGTATTTATAGTTTTAAATAATAATCGGTGCAATCCAGATTTGATTAATTTTCGATGATAATGGTGATAAACAGAATTATATAAAATCTTTAAAAATGATAGAAAATATAAAACAAACTCAATAAATAATCTCATAAAAAAATTACAAAATTGTATCTATAATGGGTACCACCCCATTTAAACTATTTTTGTAAAGGTATCTGCATAAGGATAATTAAATTAAAATAATTTGAATGCATGTATGAATGTTCAAGTAATTGTGGATAACTTTGTATACACATATTTAGAATCGGCGATATGTACTTCCTTTTTCGGTAATTAGTTCAAGGTGTATTGAGATCGCATTTTTATTTTAATTTCTTAAATGGTAATTCCTTGAACTTATTACACATTTAAATCATATTAAATGCTACTTACATATACTATTTTTAGGTGAAGTATCATATATACAGGTGTGATCAAAAGTTAATAATGAATAGAATTAATAATTTTTACTAAAATACATTCTATTTATTATAAAATATATACATCACATTATATGTTTTTATACACATTATACCAGTGTCAATTACCATTGCCTTCGCATACTTAATTTTAGTAATAATATCGTAAAACGCCTTAAATATAGATTCCTATTTTTTTATAAATATTTATATATACAAATCATATTATATACATTCCGTAAGTACAAAATAGTACAGCAGCTTATTCATGCAGGGTTCAGCATATTTATTCTTATTTATTTAATATATTCGTCATGTTATAATTAAAGTGAGTGAAACAGATTTAAGTCTTGCCAATGTAAGTATTTGCAGAAACCTATTGATTTTGTTTTAGGTTGTTAGTATTATTTCGCATTATTGTTATGTTGCAGCTAGTCTCTAAAATTTGAACGATTGAATTGCTTTGTATTATGTAAAGGTTATAGGTATTATTTTCAAATAAAATTTGAATTGAATATTGAATTACATGTCTCGTTATATTATTAATACACTTTAATACATATATACTATCTTTATCACGTAATTACATGATAAGATACATATAGGTACGTATACTCATAAAATTTAAAGACAATACACAATAAATAGCGATATAGATAAGTGAGAAAATTTTTTAAGGTGATAATTAGTGTACAAAATGATTCCAATTTAAAACAGCTCCAGTACGGTACTATATTAAAATCTGACCTCAAAAATGAATTGACCTAGAGAATGCTTAAAAAAAAACTTTCACGTCAGATGTTTATATTAGCCGTTAAATTACATAAAGGACAAGTATTACTCATGTATCAGCATATACGAGGATGTTAATTCTTAAAAAAAAGAAAATGAAGAATTTACAGTTAAGCGATGGTTTTGAAACGAGTATCTAAAAAAAATGACAATAACTTCTAAATGATGTTCTGCTAATTTTAACGGCATATAATTAGGCACATAAGTATTAATATTACACTGTTAATACTTTAAATCTCTAGAGATAAAGTAAACCGACATACTTATACATATATCCGTTCTTTATTCATTGAAAAAATATTTATAATTATCCTCTGATTTAGATCAAATAATACGTTTTAGGAATATGTTTCAATGCAGATATTTAAAAACCACCTTATTCTTCGACCATTATTTCCATATAGCCTTAGTCTAAATTGTTATCAAACGTTATTTATAGAAATATTGGGAGATTATCAAATACTACATTGATATCGATAAAGTGTACTGTAAAATTATTTTTTTTATAACACATATTAACAGCTACAGTAAACATAATATAACAATTTCTCCTACTTTTTGATGTGTTACAAAATTATTTCTACAAACAAATAATACAAAATGTAGAATTATTTCTATTATTGTTTTTCAAAATATTCGCCTTTAAACTCTATGCATTTAGACATTTGATAAAACTAGATATCATAGCATAAATTCCACTCTTCTTAAGTCACTTCAGATATAAGGTTTTTGGAAACTCTCCATTGCATTTTCTATGCTTCCAAATCGTACATCATTCATCTTATTTTTTAATTTTGGACATGAAAAGAAATCTTATGACGAATGATCTAGTAATTTTAATCCGGAAGCTTTCCAAAATCCGATCTAGAGCGTCGTAATCGACCTTTTTGAACAACATCTATAGATAGGTCCTGATTTTGAGAAGAAATTGGTTACCAATTTATTTTTAACACCCACTGACCCGACTGCCGTTTTGATTCCGGTTCAAATACATATATTCAGCTTTCAGCACCAGTAATGATGTAAACTACTTTAAATCTACCTCTATCACATTTCTTAAGCGTTTGTTTTTTACACCATTCCACTCGGTATTATTTTTGTTCCTGCGTTAAATTATGAGGTATCCAACGACAACAGACTTTCCTCACACCCAAATTATTATGTCAAATCTTCTTTATTGCAGTCATGCCACTATTGAAGGTGGTCCTAATAATCCTATACGTGACTCGATCGTCATCTTGAATCGTTGGCCTTCATTCGCGAAAATCGTCACTATGTGAAACTCTTTGAAATTTAAATTCGTTATACCAATTAGAAACATTCCTCGGAGAAGGAGCTTGATCACCAAAACCAGCATGAAGTCTTGAAATACTTTGTTTTGTAGTTAAAGAACTTTTAAAATCAAAATAAATCTTTGCTCGAAAATTTTCTCTCGTTAAATGCATTTTTACTGCAGAGCACTCGGTTTGAAATTAGCATGAAAAATAACTGTCAAAATAGAACACATGATTGATTCCTTTGATTCAATAGAAATATTAGTTTGCAGAAATAATCGGTACTACCCTCGTAAGTTTTTTCATTTTAAAGCTTGTTGTTTCCGACTAAACACCGCATTTATTTAACTATCTTAATCGTTGGAATTTATTGTGTTTAACAGATACATCACCGTCTTATCTTTGAATGAATGTAATGCCAGACAAATTGAAAATTCTAAGTAATGATCTTGAAAGATGTATTGGGTATTAATTATGATATTTCTACATCTTTAACAACATAATTATAAAGTTTCTCGTGACGCAAGTTTAGGTTCATGATTGTTCATTATTTTATATACAAGGGCGTATTTTTATGTTATCTAGCTAGCCATGAAAAAAAGCACATAAGAGAACAACAAACATTTATTTTTCTACATAACTCCCTTCAACACTAATACTCTTATTCCATCTTTCTTCCAATTGTCCCATACTTCCAGACTCCAGAAAAAATTGCTTCGGTAACCCCGCAAAATATTATTCAACAACTTCTTTGAATTGTTTATCAGACGCAAAACGGTTTCCCCTGAGATGCTCTTTTAAGTTTTTGAATAAGTAGTCTGACAAAGCTAGGTCGGGGCTATAATTTTAAGGTGGATGCCTTAACTCTATAAACCCACGGTCATTGATTATCTGCTGAACTTTGTTCGCCTTATGAACCCAGCAATTGTCGTGCAGCAACAAGTTTTTTTTGTGGCTAAGAATACGAGCGTTTTTCCTCTAGAGTAGTTTTTAAATTTTTAATTGTGTTTTCGTAGGCCTCTCCATTTATGGTAGACCCTCTTGGCATATATTCAATAAGCAAGGCTCCTTCAACATCCCAGAAAACAGTTGCCGCCAGTTTTTTCCAGAAAATTGTGTCTTGGCCTTTTTTGGTGGTGAAGAGCCCTTATGAACCCACTGCATGGACTCTTATTTAGTAGGAAGATCCCAATGATATCCCCAAGTCTCATTCCCGGTAGTAATTCGAGATAAAAATGTTTTGTCCCTCTCCAACTCGGCAAAATTTTCTTTAGAAACTTCTTTTCTGTACAGTTTTTGTTCAGGTGTAAGGAATCTGGGTATCCACCGTGCAGACACCTTCTTCATACGCAAATCGTCATGCAAAAATTTTGAGGACACTAGTTTCGGATATACAGACTTCATTGGCAATGACACAGATCTTTACACGCCGATCTTTCAGTACCAAATTTTCGATTTTTCGCACAATGTCTTCAGTTCGAGCTTCAACAGGTCGACCGGGCCTAAAATGGAAACTTGAAGAGTGCCACACCAGACATGTATCATACGAGAAGTATTAATTCCAAGTATATTATTCACTTCAGCCACAATACTTATTTTCTATCACATTGTATCGCCTCAGAAGTCAACATGCCTGACACAAAAACAAATTATGAAGAAGAAACAACTCGATAGTCGCCGAAAGGTTCGAATCTTTCTGTTGACCAGCATTTACGGCGTGTTAATGTTGTAACAAACCCATGGAAACACGTTTATGCACACAATTTACGCAAGTAGAGCTGTAATGAGTATTCTTGATAAGCAGTACAGCTTGGAAGGTCGCTGCAGCTCCACTCATCGCAAAGAAAGATCAGTATTGAATACATTTTCAAAATAAACATTAAAGGGAGGAAAATGGTTCTATAGTTTCTAACATCACATGCATCCCCTTCTTTGAGTATACGAATAGTTTTAGTAAATTTTGAATTTATCGCGAAATTATTTTGTGAAAGATAGCAATTAATGCAATGTATCAGTGGGCTGACTAATGAGTAGAATTTATTTATTTCACGGTATAATACAAGTACTTGCGAAATGTTTGCATAATATCTAAATTAACGATCATACAATAGTTGCAAATATCGGTACTTACTAATCTAACCGGATATTTTTCGCGTGTTAGCGGCGTCTTATCTAAAATTTATGTTTGTTATATGATGTTTTTACACAAACAAATTTTGTTTAGTTTATAAGAATACCTTTTTTGTAGGTACCACTTTCTAATGAAGTATTGCATATAGCGATGCTAAATTTTATTATTGCGATAGCCAAATTTAAAATTATAATAGATGATGTCAAAGAAATGGTGCATACCTACAATAATATAAAAATCTAACTTACAATTGTAATATTTTTGTAATTTTTAACAAAACTGAGCCACATAAAATGTAAAAAAATAGTGATCAACAGTATGCACAGCGGCATTGGCGCATTCAACAGAAGCAAAACAGTTACTCATCGATTGGTAGGAATCTAAAGTATTTGGTCCAAGTTAAATTTCTACCAATCATACCAAAGTGCTATTAATCAATTGATAACTGTTTGCTTCCACTGAATGAAATTAATGTCAAAATAAAATTACCAGGGCAACTTATTTTATCTTGAAACAATTTGAATTATTATTCCCTAATTTAAATGAACAAATAACTCGTTACAGTATCGGTATTGTAAAGCAGTTTAGTTTTGAAGTTCAAATTTCGGTTGTCTATCCAGAACAAAGTCCAAGCTCACTAAACGATTGATAAGTGCGTTTTCAGAACGTTTTTTCATTTCCAGGGTTTTTGTTGCTAACTGGTTCGCGAATTGTTTCAAGATCATCAATCGTGGCCCACCGCAATTGAATAGAGAGCCAGATTCTGTAAAGTCTTGATTTGCTCAGCACGTTTTTCCAGGAATATGTGCATGAAGACAAAATCCCAGCTGACTACATATTGGTCGTAAAAAGCAGTAATAAATTTAAAAAATCTTAACCACGATGAATTCTGTGGGCAGGCAGAAGGGAGTACGGTAGGTTCGGCTTGATCAGCTATAAAGAGAAAAAAAGAGAGTAGGAGCCAAGGGAGAAGCCTGCAGAATCCAAGTTCCTATTGGTCTACTAATTCAAAGACTACAAAATTTCTTCTTAACGATGGAACGATTCTAACGATGGTCATTTACACTCATAGATGAAGTCCTAATGCCACAACAGTATCAACCAAATCATTTCATTTTCAGCATTAAAGTAGATCATATGTCATGGTTGGTTTTGAGATCCAATATCATGAATTTATTAATGACGTCATCCATCATTGATGAATTCTACCATTGTTGCGTGCCATTGAGGTATGTAAGTGCTATTAAATTAATAAGTATTACACACAATCACTGAACGCATAATGTTTTATAAATTTAAAAACTACCACCTCAGAAAAAGTTTTAAGACTTCAATTCCTTGACATAATTGTTGATTTTGAAGAAAATCCGGGAATTAAGGACAGATTTCAGAAACGTAGTAAATTTTTGTCACTGACTATCAGGTTCGGAAATATTGATATGAAGTGTTGTAGTTAGGTCAGGTTTTAATATTTCTGGGTAGGTACTGTGTTTTATCTATATAATCTGAAACATTTTTATTATGATTTATTAAAAATTACATACTTGACAAGCGCCGGTATTAATATTAGACATAATCTAATGAAACAGTAGCCGGTGACTACCAGCTAATGTTTTGAGCGACTTATTTTTACCGACTAGATACTGTTTTGTAAAGACCAATAATCGAATGAATCATCGGATTGTAAAATTCACTAAGTTGATAAAATGAGACATTCTAAAATATGTATATGCATATAATATAATTGAATATAATACACTATTAGGCGGATATTATTTATGGTCTAAGAGCATGGAAGCATCGCGAGACTATGACTTTATTCTTATAAAAATGACAAAGTAAACACTATTTCTGAGAATGATATTAATTGATAAGCGTTAATCAGTTAGTAGAAACTAACTTTTTATTGTCGGACACAGATTATGTGAATTGTACCACGCGTCACACTGTAGCGCTGCAACCAATGTATTGGTGAAATTAAGAATTTGGCGAATCAATAATTTCAGGAAATTAGCCCAAATTCCGCTATTTAAGCACCGCCACTCAACTGTTTTCTTCGATATTAAGGTCAAGCATAGGTTTACAGAAACAATAAATATTATTTGGAGTAACCATAAAATTGGAGAAAGTTAATGGATATACTACATTTTCAAACCTCTCATTTAAAAGATGATAAATCTTGCATTAGCTGCTATTAGCTTTGTCGGCTTTTGAATTTAAATGCATACGTTTATTTGACATACATACTAAATATACATGTATAATTAACTATCATAAAACTGATAACCAATACAAATATAAGAGTCATATTCATATGTGGTGCATAAACATTTATAGGTATACATATGTATAACTCTAAAACACTTGCATCAAACAGCAGTACCTACTATTAGCAAACTGTTAATCGTTCCTGTGATGAAAAATGTGTGTTTATTTTCAGAGAAAATCCACTGGATATCTTTTGATGTATGTGTGAATATAGATAATACACTGACAACATAATTGTCTCTATTGATAAAAACGTAAACATTTGCATGTAATCAGTTTAATCATAATATCAAGTGTCAGAACGAGTGAATGTTATCGTTTTGACATACGTTTTACTTATAGATAAATTAGTTAATCTTCACATAAATGACTCGTATGCACTAAATGTAGAATTGCAGTTTTCTATGTTTGTATTATTAACGATCTTTAATTTTAAATACATAGGTACTTTAAAAATTATAAAATTATATGGACCTTATTAAATGATTATTAAAACTATAATAAGGTATCTTCAGATAGGCAAATAGGTATTATTTATCTATCATGTACCCGCAAAAATAATAAAACATGTTTTATCTCTAGCTGTAGGTACTTTAAAAGTATGTATTCATTAAATAAAAAATTAAATCGTGTTATAATACAAACGAAAACGTGAATCACAATTTAAATTTATTCAACTCAATCCTGACACATCAGTGCAAGTATCATTATCTTAATCATCTTTTCAAATGTTTCTTTTTTTTCTTTGAAACCCCAATTTCAGTTTCTTGATTAGCAAGTTTTGCGTTATGTCTGGGAGAATATTTAGTTGAAGATAGAGTTAGGAATCTTTTTTATATTTGAATCGTTTTATTAATGATATGCCTTCATTGGTGATGCAGCAGGAGATTCAAATGTTCGTCGATCACCGCCGACAATAAGAGACGGGAGGCGTGGCCTAGTACTAGTAAGCGAGGCTTTGAAGATATTACATGCGCAATTTTCAGGTTTTTCTCAGGCACACTTTAAAGAGTATTCATGATCGGCAACGTAACGTCTTCTGTTGTCACCGAATCAAAATATACTAGAACGAAACGAAGTACCGTTTTGCATTTCAGGGATGTATAAACGACGCGATTTGATAGAACATTGGCGAGGAAGTTGGAGAAGGATAACTTTACGACCGGCAACGGTCGCCTACCTACCATGTCCATGGACTAAATAGGCCTACTGTACTTACTTATCATCGGTAAAATGATTCATCTTTTCAAGAAGAATACATTTAAGATTTATTTTGTTCTTAATTCTGAGATATTTCAAAATAAAAGTCCAAATTGGGATTGCTTTATGTTTCTATGCATCATTCTTTTTTAATATTTGAATCAAACGCGGCAGGTTGCCGATTTTATGCCGGCCATGGATCGATATCTGTCTTTGTGTGTAATCTTAAAGGGACCCACACACTGCGTTTTTGTTCGACAGTTTGCTTCGACGAACAAGTCTGTTCGAACAAAAACGTCGCAAAACCGAAATCAACCGAAATGTGCGTGAGTCGAAAACCGTCGTTGATGTTGGTGTACAAAGCTGCTGAAAATAATCTGGTTCGGCCTGTTTACGTTGAACATGTTCGTCAAAAAACAGTCGAACTAATCTGAAGTGTGTGGGGTAAACAGTTTTAAAAGACGACGATTTTTTGCAGTGGTGTAGTTCTATATGTAGTATTATATATTAATATTTATTTAAGTTGTGTTATTATAACTGTAAAATCTGTACCATTTCAAGTTTAGTTAATCTACGTAATTTCAACATCTGTACACCAATTTATTGTATTTAAATAATGTAACTTAAAACATATAAATATTTTACAATTTCCTCTTACAATTTTCTCTTTTGATTTTATGGCTAATGCCGCCGCCAATCACGCAACATATATAGAACGAGTAAACTAAATTAATCAGAAGTACCGTTTTGCATTTCAGTAAAGGAAATTTGATGATAAACGACGCGATTTGATAGAACATTGGACGAGGAAAAGTTGGAGAAATATCTAACTAGAATTAGCGTCTGACCGGCAACGGTCTCTGTAATACTTCTCTGCATGGCTCCAGTTTTAAAACGAAACGGCGAAACAAAATAGGATAAAATAAAAAATAAATAATCCAGTGGACTAAAATAAGTGCCTACTGTACTTACTTATCATCGGTAAAATGATTCATCTTTTCAAGAAGAATCACTTCTGAAATAAGAAAAGTAAATGCGTGCTGCTGACATAACGTAAGCCAAACATGGCCAAACATAAACAAACTCAAAATAAAATGACAACAAAAGTCGCACAAGTGAACAAAATAATGAACGTTCGTCATGTTCAACAGCTGGCGTGGAACAAACGCGGCCTTAAGGTTGCCGATTGAACCATCAGTGCCGGCCATGGATCGATAATGTTTTTGCTGGTTCTACTTTTTTGCTTTATCGCTGAATATGATCTTTAATATTCAAAAAATTCACTGTTAAAATTGAATCAGTGAATTTTTATATTATTTAAAAATCCATTTAATTTATTTTGCCTTACCTTCAGCCAATTCTCAATTTTGTAATGTTGATATCGCTTAGTCTAGTCATAACGTGTTCTATGCTGTCTGCATTTCAAACCGGTCGGTGCGACAAGTCTTCGAAAAAGTCTATTCCCTCTACATTTAACGTGACCGTTTCTTCGATAATCGTAATGTTACATTACGAAAAATACGCTATTACCCTTGTCGAAGAAACGGTCACGTTAAATGCGCAGGGGATGGACTGACAAAGACAGCGCGCTGTGGGCGTTCGAACACTAAGTCGTACCGAGTGTACTTACTGTACGCTCGAATAATTTGACTCTTCGTTCCACATTTCATTTCTAATTTCTTTATAGGATAACAGTCGGTTTTCCGTTGCTATTTTCAAGATATGACGATCATCTTGAGAAGTGGTGATCCTTCTCTTTGAACACAATTTACACACACAAAACTAGACCGCGAGAGTTGCAGTAATAGCGAGACAAGTAATACAGCTTACGGAGTCACTGCTACTAAGCATCCACCACACATAAAAAGAAAACAATTTTCCTTTTTTTATGTTTGATTTAATTTTCCTAAAATTTTCTAGGATTTTTCTAAATGTGTTATGATATTCTTATACGGTCGAAAAGGGAATATACAAAGCTATCTAATTTTGATCGTATGATGAAATGAAGGTCATCCTAATATGCCGAATAATAAACAGTAAACCTTCTATTAACAACATTTTTTGCTAAAACTATTAATAATGTTCCCAGGATCATTATACTGTTCTTTTTATTCACTCTGTATAATTAAAAATTATACTCTTGCGTGGTACTTCCCCATTTCTATTCTTGTTATGTTGGTTGCCTACTTAGGATCTGCTTTTAAATAGATGTGTGTGTATGGAATAATATGTAAATCGGATTCTATAAACTGTCACCGATTATATGCAGTTTATATGATGTTTCTAATATACGATAATTACAATCTTATTTCTCTCGCTAAAGCATTGATGTCACTTTAAAGAATTTAAGTTTTCAAGCCATTTGCTCAATATATTTTAGAATTTTCAAAGTGAAGATGTGTCAAAATATGATAAAGTATAAATATACAAACATTTTTTATGAAATTTTATTATTATAAAATATTTACAAGAGACGAGGGTATTAATAATTAATTAAAATTATCCTTAAAGCATTCTTAACGTCCTAATAGAAATAAAAATACCTACAATTACATGTAAATAAATAATCTCTTGGAGTACAAGTACATATCTAATTACAACTTACATCCTGTCTAAAAATAAATTCTTTCTTATATCTATTATTTGCATTACAACTATTTTTACAACTATAAACGACCAATACACCCCAATCAATTGTAGTTTCTTTCAAGATACTTAACATCTGCGGCATTATTTCAAACTCAAATTGTCTTTCACTGTTACAACATTCACAATTTGGTACATTTTCAGGACGAGGTTCATTAGCAATCCATAAAGGGTTTCCGTTACGTTCGTAACGTAAAACTTGTTCTTTGTTGTTGGATATCCTCTTCTTAAAAGCCATAAACACTTTATCTTCAATAATAGCGGTGTGCGCATCTAATTCAGTCTCCGATACATCATTTAAAGTACCAGTTTTACCTTCTTGCTCCAATTTTTTATATTCTTCCATTTCTTTTTCCTCGCTTACAAGATTTTCTTCGATTTCCTCAGGTTCAACTACCATCTCGTATTGATCGAATAATATCTTTGTCAGTACATTGTGTCTTTCACAATTATTTTTATGTCCATTTTTCCAATCATAAACTTGATGCTCGCGACTGCAATATGCCGATTTTTTACATTTACTACATCGTTTAGGTGCTAAACACCCGCATACATCACATAAAGATGGGCAATTGGTTACATTTACAATTGATGGCGAGCTATTATCTGGAGGATCGTATGGATAAAATGGATTATCTCTCCTTAAATTACTTCGAAATACTACTACATTTTTATTATCGTTAGACACAGAACATTTACTATTTCGACAGATGAATACGAACAACGTTCTGTGAAAATTATCTGGATCTTCTTCGTAGGGTGCATAAACTTGACATAGAAATATCATGGGCTTCTGACAAGACTGACATTCTAAGTCGTTAGGATCTGGTAGATTTTGAAGGTTTAACCATGCCGGTTTTCCACCTATCTTACTTGGGAATTGACTACTTTCTACCTGCCAAGGTTCACATTCTTCTGCAAATCCAATATCTACATTAGACATTTTATTTATTTTGCAACGTAAATAATTAGTAGTTAAAATCGGTTTAAAATTGATAGGTTACAGAGGTTAGAACTTATTTTAACTAAAAATGCACGTGAAGCTGGCAAATGTGTACGAATTTGACAGTACAGCCAACCGTTAACAGTTAATTCGTACTTGTTTTATTTATTATAAGAATATAAAAATTAATGAGTTAAATTTATAATTATCCACATTTATATTTCGATTATTTTAGATAGTATGTGCTTACAAAATATTAGTTTTGCATTAAAATCATTAAGCTCCGTTTAAAGCGAAGTTCGAAAATAATTTTTTTCGCTATTGTTGGTGCCTAGACCTGGTGAGATTCATGAGACTGAATTTTAAAATTTCATATGGGTAGGTGGTAATGGGTTTATTACAAACAGTAGTAGAAATTAGAAATAATCATGTAATTTATATGCAATTCAGGAAATTTTTCTCTAAGTTTAATTAATTACTCCATTTGGTAATTTTTATTATTACCATAAAACGTATCGACAATGTATCATCGATAAATATTTATAACAGCAAACACATAAACAAATATTATAGCCAGCAACAAGCAACCTTTGTAATAAGATATGAGATTATATTTCCTATGCTGTGCCATTGTCTAGGTTGAATGTTTGTAAATAAATGCTTCCTACTTGTAAATAATACCTGTTTATATTGCATATGTTTAGAAGTTAGCCTTGAATGGAAAAATAGTAAATATATATTCATGTGCAGTTCTTAATGTTATACCAAAGATGATACACGTACACTTTACGAGCTGTTTTCCTGGGTTCATTTCTGTTTAATCATTGAGCTTGATGACAGAACTAAAGCGCGAGTAAGTGACGCGCTAAATAATTTTTTTCGTCTCTTGCGCCAGAGCGGAGAAAAATATACAAAACAATAATTGGCGATAGTAGTCAAGTTTTGCTTCAAGCAGTAACAACACCAATTTAAATATCAGTTTATAATGAATCTAATTGTTTTTTCAATTTTAATTTATTACATTGCAACAACACAAGGTGCGCAAAGACTAATTTATCTTATCTAGGTATTTTATAACTTTTATCGAGATTTTCTTTGATTTTTCAGGAAATCCTGTTATCATTGACACTTTTGAAGATGATTGGGAATATAAGATACCGCCAGAGGATAAACCACTGCTATTACCAAATGAAATCCATCACACTTTGCCAGCAGTTGCGAAACTTAAGGTAATACTTTTTATTTTTATTTTTAAAGGTTTTTTACTGGGCTAATTCTTATATAAATTTACACTTTAGTCAATAAACAAGCCTGTGATAATTGATAATAACCATATCAATGCTTCAAAGGCACAACTTGGAGACGCTGTTAGACGAAGAATTTCCTGTTCCTTATGTAAACTTGGTAAGTCGTAAATTTCTTCTGTAATATTTTTTTTAACTAAAATGATGATCTGGAAAACATTTGTTTCAATCTATTAAAAAGTGAGTGCATTTGCAAGTCATAAGTACGACTATTGTTTACTTTGTGATGTAATCAAATTAGATTTATTATGTAAGTCGTCAACCAACTTAATTGCTAGATTAATTGATCTTCTTGTCCACAAATAATACTAATATAAATAAATACACAACTTATCTAACTTCATCATAAAAATATTTAGTTTTCCAATACGAACGCTTTTTAAGTAAAAATTGTTTTATTTCCTGTTTAACTGTTCTCATCCTAATTATATTTTGGAATTATTTGGTAACTTACGATATATTTGAATATACTTAAAAAAAGGAGAGTCTGTTCAAGCTGCATTATGTAAATACTGCAGGTGCTAGTAATAAAATAGAGTAGTAACAATAGGTTTCAATTATTACCTATTTAGAAATGAAAAAAATCGAAAATTATTTAGAATTTGTTCTACAATTCTTAGGTGTCAATTTTCAATTTACTTTTTTACCATTTTGCCTTTTGTTTTTGGCATTTTTCAATCTGACAGTAGTGTATAATTTATTGCTTCAATTTGCAACTCTGAATAAATTCAAATATTTCAAAAAAGAAGAAACCAAAATGAATAGTATTTTGTACAACCGTCTCTTGTAATATCTTAAAAAAGCCGTAAATAGGTAGCTGTTTTGTTAAGTATTTTTTTATCGTCCTAAGTTGGTCTTAGTTTTTAGTGTAGGAAATACTCTATGAAACAGAAAATAATTTTATGTTGTAAAACTTTTAGATGAATTATTAGATGCTTGTTTAATATATATGTATGTAACCATCAAAATGACAAGATAAATTTTAATTTTACTGCTAAGAAAGATTTTAGCACGGTTTCGTGAATTTTGGAGTTAAAGTAAGATCTTCTGAAGATGTGAAAATTTTGACAATCTAATTTTGTTGGGTAGATGAATCAAGACATTTGATATTTGTTAACTAAACAAGTTAATATGTCTAAAACAACTGTTATGAAAATTCTGTCTGAATTAAGTACGAAAAATGTTGATTAGGGATAGTCACTAGCACTCTTGGACTAACGAAAACACCATGAAGAGCCTACACACAAAAAATTTTGACCGACAAAGAAAATCCTCTGCTGGAAATTTGTATGCAACCGCTTTTATGAAATATGTGTGTTGTGTTTATTGTGTATATGGTGAAGGCTATTAATGGCATGGTTACGAAAGCAATTCGCGTACAGAGTGAGACATTTTCATGTTTTTGAGGGCTTCACGGAACTTGCGAGCGATAGAAAAAAAATTTTTTTTCCTAAAAATAATAATGGCATAAACCGACTTCCGCTACCTTTTGTCGTTTTCGAACTACATCGTGTTTCTGAATCTTTGACAAAATCAGTCCATCCCTATATCTCGCATTTCTTAGCCACTAACCATAAACGGATTGGACATTCTTGAGGCACAAATGGTTATTAAATATATGCCATAATATTATTGTTACATAGCCTTCTTCGTGCAAATTGAAGTGGTCTTTCTCGATAGAAGCAGAAGAAATATACATTTTTCTTTAAAACGATTGAAGATAAATGGGTACATTCTTATATAGAAAGAAAGAGAATATAATTTTACATCCAACTCTGTAAACAGATATAGGATGTTCCATTAAAAAAATAGAGTTATTGGCATTTAAATGTTTCCAAATGTTGACGCCAGTAACTGTCTGTCAACAAAAGGATCCGTACGTGTTAATATTGGAAATACTAAACCAATTCAAGACGTATCAATTTGCGCAAACCAAAATTGTCTACTTTTTTGGTTTTGATCCTACAGCACATTAATGAGAGCGCTGCAATTGTAAAATTTTTGATAAAATATTTATTTTCTCGAAAACAAAAGCACATAGGTCTAGGAAGGTCTTAATAAAAGTTACTTAAAATATCATGTAGAATCAAAAAATATATATATATAGGGTGATCCATTTAAAATAATAAAGTTACATACGCTTTCTCTATAATTGGGACCCCCTGTATATTTGAAAATATTTTCTGGCTATGCGTCGTTTAAATAGGGACAACTTTTATTTGAAACTTTCAAATCAAAGAAACCGCGTCAGCTGGGACATCCTGTATAACACATGTAATACTTTTGGAAGGTATTTGAAAAATGGTTAATTGAATAGAAAAAGAAAAAGTTTGACGTTTTATATACTGATTTTGCAGTCATTCTATTCATTCGTTAATCAATAATTAATTATGTGTGTTAATTTTAGAAATGAAGATGCAAGTTTGGTAAAGAATCTTAGTTACAAAATATGTTTATGGAACCGCTTTTCAGTTTTCTTTTTATTTCATTTCATGTACAGGTGTTCCATCTAAAAAAAAAAAAAGTTGTGGTTATATCGGAAAAATGAAAGCAGAAATCAAAATAAAATTTACGCCACGATGAAGACATTTTTTTTATCTATGCTATTATCGTTTTTTGAAATAAAAATTAAGTTTTTTACATTTTTCTATCAATATCCTATCATGTTGAAGTCTTCCGGGTGTTGTCGCGTAGATAAGTTTGCACTTGACGTTTCGCTGATCATGCTGTCAGCTTCTTCAGAAGGTTTCTAAAGGCTGTCTTCAGAAGTATTTAGTAAACAACGTTAATGAAACTCTACGTTCAAATATCCTATCAGATCGGTGCAATCGATCTTTCCCGAAAATTACACAAAAACATCGTGCTTTTTCAAATTTGTATAATCGTAGAGAAGAATTTTCCTTTCTTTATATAAATAGTAACCTCCGATTGAATGAGACGAAATTAAAATTTTCTGTCATCTTGTCAAGAAGAGTTTCTCGTCTCTCGACATTTTCTAATTTTTCTCGAGAGGAGCTCATTTTCTAGAATTATTGTTGAAGATATAAATATTGAAATTAAAACTGAAACTAAAACAGAGTTTGTTATAGTTATTTACAACTATACCATACATAATTTTTAGAAAAAAAAACAAGAAGTCACAGCAAAACTTGTAGTTTATTCTAGTCGTGCAATATACATATGTACTATCGCGAGCATTTTAAACGACTCAAACTGCCATAAAACGTATCTATTGTAGGCTTTCCTTACTTGGAGCAATATTCAGGTAAATATAACTGGGCAACTGTAATAAGCCGCATAGCCGCAGGCCGGAGGGTAGACACTATTTAAAAGAAATCTAAGCGAAAAGAATTATGAATATATTTGACATGAATATGATGTACTGAGCAAAGGTAGACCGTACTAAAATTAATTGAATAAGAGAAAATGTCATCATTTTTCTCAGGGAAAATATTGATCTAACAACAATTATTGCAAAAATTATATACTTACAGATTAGGACACGTAATTATGGAAACAATTTAATATTATTTTATTAGTATGTGGTCAATGTTTTAATTGAAACAGCCGATAATAGATAATAACGTATATAAATATTATGTGATTAACGTCTTTTTACAAGAAGTCTCAAATTAAACAAGGTATACTTCTAATACTAAAATATCTATTATTTCTTAGTCTTTTGTGAAATTTTATTTAAAATGTCGGTTTTAATTAAAATAGTTACTTATAATTTACTAACATTAACAATACAAAATTTGATGAAGAAATATAGTTGTTTATAGATGCACGTTATAGTTATATAAAAGAAGATTAATGATAATATTTGTCGGTGTTTGTTTTGCCGGATTCTTAAGAACTTTAAACGTTTGTATAAATACGACAGTTATATTAATTTAATAAGAATTTAACGCCAATAACGCCAATAGATAGTTATTTCTTAGAACAATTTGTACTACTGAAGTAAATTCAATATAATTTCTTCATGTAGAACTAATTGTCAACCGTTAAGTACCTGGAAAATGTTTAATTTATAAAAACCAGTCAGGTGCCGTGCAATACGTTTTCAATTGTCTCATCCAATAAAATGTTCCTAAATCAACTGATAATTACCTTAGATATGTATATTTCGCCCTATTAAAAAATTAATATATATTCAGAAATAAATATTTCTTTAAATTGATATTTAATTTTAATCATTTCTTAATGTTTTGCAAACATTGTTTTTCCTTCATCAGATTTCCTAAAAATACAATAGTAGTATTATATATAAAAATATATTTTAAACTTGCACTGCGTATGAATGTTCTAGACATAATATCAAACAGAACGAATTTTGTCAATAAATACGAATCATATTATAATCATGTAGGATGTATTACAATCATCATAGAATATATAATTTATTGCAAATCTTTCTACCTGCTTGTTATCGACCCCTAATTACAGTCGCCCAGTGCTACTTCTCAAATGTTTCGAGTAGCTGTATACGGCCATAACCCTTGAAGTCTGAGTCGTTTAAAATGCTCGCGATAGTACATAATATATACAGTACGGTCGTAAAGTAGGGTAATAATATTCATAAGATAGGTAATTGTTTTTTTTTTCATAAAAATGCTTAAACACGTACAGTGATTTAATATAATGGGCACATGTTAGGAGTATTTGTTCGACAATATTTGTTGAATTTATGATGTCTTTTTTTTGCTTTTATTTGATAGAGTATTCTATTCTTCATTCGTTTACAACACAGTAATATATTGAATAACGAATCAAAACTCATACTAGAACACGCTTGTGTTTAATTTTTGAGAAAAATATTATTCGTAATATCTACATCGTACATCGCAAATAATAATTAATTCTTATTGTCAAATATTTATTGTATAGATTATATTATACATATTGTCGATTTGTAAATAGATGACGTCATTAAATTTATTATTTATGACTGTTAATTTTTCTATTTCTTTTTTCGGAAATATTGCCTTTCAAACAAAATTTAATTTTTGTTGGCAACACTTTCGATGAAAGACACTTATAAACTATGAAAAACATGCACTCAGCGATTAAAACTCTTAAAAGACCAATTTAAAAAGAAAACAGCCGACCGACAAGCTGTGTGTTTTTAAAAATCAATAATTTAGAAACTGCTGATTCAATATTGCCCCTAAAAACTTTGGAGCCTGCTAACAAATAATTAATACATTGAATAAATCTTTTTCAACTTGTGTACTATGAAGTTCAACATAAAATCATTCGAATTGATTCGCCATTCGAAAGGTTTCTTTACAGAAATAGTGACTGGAATGGAAAAATAGCTAAAAGCTGGGGTAAATTTCCTCACGTTCTCGTTACTACTCTACTATATGCCGATTTTTGTATCTGTGTTGTTGTCAGAGGGTGGTAGTCTTTTTATGATTATCTGTAAAATGAAGACATGCTTTAATTACTGCTAGATTATTCATCATGAACTGTTTCCTAAATTACTTCTTAAATCTTTTAAAATTATCTTTTTCTTCTGTACATAAACTAAATGCTTCAGTTTTATGCCTTGTGGCGAATGAAAAGTAATAATTGCGTTTTTTCGATCTGGTTGGTCCACAAGACGAGAGATTGATTTTTTTTCTCGGTTTAATTTGAAAAACAGATAAAATTTTAGACATAATTATGTAATATTTTTTACAATCACTATTTATAATTCAAAGAAAAATGAAAATTAATCACTTAGGCTTTTGGTTGTCCTTTACTGCCATATGTAAACTATAAATTATCTTTACAAATACCTACATCATTAAAAATTACAATAAACTCAGCGGAACGTTAAAATGACGTCCTGCTTTAAACTAAATGAACAGTTGTGTATAATGATATCGAAATCAGTAATACCATATACGTAATTATCTGACATCCTTTTTCCATTAGGTAGTTAATTACACGCATTTATGAATATAGATACTTAGATGGCTTGTTTAATAATACAGACACGGCTAGGATCGTTAAAAAAACGTTGAAAATTTCCATTGAAATTATTTTTATTGAAATTTCCCAGAAATAATTTGACTTCTAAATACATAAACGAGAAGTCAAATTAATACATGTTTTAAATTTAAATCATGTTTTCTTCGCAGAAATCTACGGATAAAATGAAATATCAAATTTTATATGTCAATATTAATTATTGTAAGAAAGTGCAAATTCAGCAAAGTAAATTGATTGTCGTGAAGATGACTATGATAAAAATATCAAATATACCTGTTACACAACGCCTAATAACATTTATCTATGCCGAGTCTATTGTGAAAGTGCTATTATTATGTGTATCGAATTGCGTACAACTTGCGTAAAATTTATTGATAATTAGGTGTCAAAAATCTTATATATACATCTTACAATCTCACATAAATATATAAATATTTAAATGTGTATACAGTGTGTATCAGTATACGAGTATGATTGTCCTTCAAAGTCGACTATTCGCGTATGGTCGAAATTGTTTAAACATGCCTGAGAATCACTGGACGACGATTGTCGTTCAGGTCGGACTGTTGCCGTATTATCTTCGACGTTGTTGGAAAAAAAAAACCAAGTATTTGGTACTGGAGGGTGCAAGATTAAAGAAGCGCCAATCAGTCATTAGGAGTTTCACAGAGCATGGTTTTCAGAACTCTACACGAATACCTCGGAATGACAAAAGTTAGTGCCCAAGGGGATTCCACAAATGCTTTCACCATTCCGAATCCGTGGACAGATGAAGACGTGTGAACAATTTTTGGCATCTTGTAGAAACAAATCAGATTTAATTATCTGACTTGTTTCTTGACTCTTGACTTTTCACCGCAGATGAGACCTGGGTCCATCATTTTGACTCTGAGTCAAAACAAGAATCAATGTTGTGGTATATTAAGGGTTCTAGCCCTTCCAAGAAGTTTAAAGTCACGCTTTCTGCTAGGTAGAGAATGGCAACATTTTTTTGGGATTGTCAAAGAATAATGATTGATTACCCACGTAAACTAAGATTTGTGCAAGGAGCGTTGTTAACCAAACCAACAAAATTACACACGCAAACACAGAAGAAGAAAAGACAAGGTATTTGACCTGACATCTGAAAGCGAAACGTGGAAAAGTAAATGATTACTTGAAAACCATAATTTTCGTTTCTCAACAAACTCTTCCATTACCTACCTCATTCAGTTGCGAAATTCTTTTCTTTACAAAGTTTAGATGTGGGTCTACAATTTTTGGATAATCTTGGAATCTTTGACAGAAATTATTAATTTATATGTAATAAAATTGTAGGCGACAAGTGATAGAAAGGGATTGTCAGCCTTCCCATTATTTCTCTTCAAAAACGTCCTAAAAGCTGAATTTACTAACTTGTACATGTTTTACAACAATACATAATATAAACAATGCTGGAACTCAATTTCTGATTTAAGCTTGTAGAGATTTATGGTTCAACAACGTAAAACAAAATATGGCAAGATGAGTACACCAAACTATAACGTTAAAATTATCCGCGATTTGGAGAAAGCTTTGAAGTCACGGAAGTTAGTCAAAAATCACTTTCAACCAAAAAATGTGAGAAACTCGAATAACTTTAATGAATTTTAAATACTTTGTGATAATACTATACTAATAACCATCATTTGGTGAGTATACAAATTAAGGAACAACGAATTTACCATGTAATAAGTTTGTAAAAGTTAACATGCCATAAAATGGCCTCTGGTTTTCTGAAGAAATTAACAATACCATAAAAACTAATCCAATTTGCAGAATGAAACATTATATTCAGAATTTTAATGCGATGGCGATAATTGACATTTTAGTTACTGGATAAGGAAGAAAAATGTTATAGGTATTTTTTTTACTTGATATTAGAATGAGTTTTCTCAATTGTATTGCATAATAAAACACAATAAAAAATTCAAAGAAATTAACCAATAACCAAAAAAGCGGATTTATCCAGTTTTGAAGTGGATTTTTCACTTGTTCATTCCTAAATAAATTTGTATCAGCACTATGATACATACTATATAAAAACGTATGACGTACAGATACGCAAAGATTGTGTAAATTATTCAAGTGTAAGGCAATTGTTTGACAATGTTATATATAATTTTAAGCAAATGAATAAAATTTAATTAACACATGCAAACTGTGATCTTTCGCTGAAGTATATGATTTTGCAATTATTTACGTTTGCATTTGACACATATTAATCGGTTGTTGTGCATTAGACATTAGTCAAAGTAAACATACTTTTACTAATAAAAATTACATCAAAATAGCAAACACTTAAGCTTTGCATAAACGTGACATAAACATAAAAACTGTTTACAATACAATTAAAAAAATAAAATTCAATATTGCGGTGCGGTTTTTTTAACATTTAACACTTTGCAAATTATATGTACATATGTATATATTCAACAGAGTCGATTAAGACATACTAATATTCAGCTTACTTAATCCATGTACTCAAGTAGTCTTACATATGGGATTAGGTAAATTTATTCTTTACTTAATTTGGCTTCAAATATCTCTTACTATTTTATCTTATGTCATTCGGTTTATGTGGTTGAATTATCCCAATTATCTTTCTTCTAATTGTTTCTATTGGTCTTAGCTTCAAATTTTATCTGTGTACTGCGTTTTTAATTGCCTCTAATTTGATTCTGTTTTCAATTCAAATTTTTATTTCACTTTGTCACTTATAGTCCATGTTTCAGCTCTATAGGTGTTATTATAATTTTTTTGTATAGGTGCGGATTTATGTTTTTCCAATAGGCACATTGTTGATGATTTTGTTCGTTTATGTCATCTTCTAGTTTTCTGATAACAGTGAACCCAAATATTTGAACTTTGGATTATATATTCTTGTTGTTTCTATCTTCTTATTATGGTCTTGTTTTTTCTTGGTTTATTTTCATGATCTTCTGCAGTGCTCTTTTGCAAATTTGTAGATGATGATCATCTACATTTTCGACAAAAACATTAAGTGCTAGTTTTTCGGAAAAGTCAGTAAAAATTAGCAAAAGCAGAAATACATATGAAAAAAATGAATCAAATAAAATTATTAATTCTCTATAGGACGTGTTCTCCGTTAGAAAAGGTGGTTAAAATTAACGAAGCGTCAGGAACAGGTGCAAACGCAAAAAAATTATACAGTGAGTGTAAACAACGCAGTCCAGGAGAAGCTTACCGAAGTAGTAGACAGAAATATGAGCCTACTGTTGCTAAAGCGACGGAACAACGAATTTGTGATCCTTGTGCGAAAAATGAACCAAAAGAGCAACAAACTTCTGCGTCAGCTCTTCTGGGATGTATACCATTCACAGATGATGTTTCGCTAATACCGCATCACGACGAGGAACCAAAACAGACAGTTTTCAGAACACATCTGAATCTACAAAATAAAGGATGTGGTTGAAATTTAGATACCACGATGCCACCAGAAGATGCAGGAGATTTAACACAAATTTGCAATCTATCATTGTTCCATTAAGTCTTTATTTCTACACAAGAAATGAAGTATCACCGTCGTCCGCGTAGCACAACTTTGTTATTTGTATCTTTTCCAATTTACAATTTCCCAGGTTATGCACGCCGGCATATTTTTTGGATTTTTTAGTCGCTTTATCTAGTAGTAGCAAGGATAAGAGGGAGTTTAAAATGTATTATTTTTTAAATTCTAACTTGGTTTTGTCCTCGCGTCATACCTTACATTGTTTCCTTAATAGTTGCCCAAATTTACTATTTTCCCGCTTTATTTAATTGAATGTCTTTTCTAGATCTATGAAGCAGTTAAACATTTTTCTGTCTTTTCTTATAGCTTTTACCGCTAATTGCTTTATAAAAAATGTGCATTATTTAAGCCTTTATTTCATAAGAATCCAAACTATGCTTCTTCTAATATATTCTCCATGCTGTCTCTTAATCTTTTCTTCAAAACTCTCGCGGAAATTTTAAATACTGTGCTGGTCAATGTGATATAACATATAAATTTGTAATAATAATAATAATAATATTGTATGTATTGTAATAGAATGTGTCATAGATTATTTTTGTTTGAGAAAAAATCCAGAATTGAGAAAAGTCGATTGGCAGATAGAGATTGATTATTGGATAAAACTAAAAAATCACATCATTTTGAAAAATAATTTACATAGTATTGAAGGGAATTAGTTTAATTAAAGAAGTTGTAGGATAAAGGAAGAGCACTACAGACTGTAAGGTGTGATTCCCAGGTAGTATTAGACTGCCATAGGATTCTTGTAAAACTGGCGGAACATCGCAGTACCACGCTGAGATGGGTGCCAAGTCACTCTAGAATCAGGGGCAATGAAATAACTGACAAGCTAGCAATAGGCGCCAGCGAATCACCACTCGTAGGTCCAGAACCGACGTATGGAAGTTCTTATACCAACATCAAAGCCTTTGTCAGATCCGAACTCGTTGCTAGGCATTGCTCCTACTAGAATGCACTTGCCGGCATGAGACACTGTAAAACTCTGCGCAAGGCAGTCTTTATGAGCAGGGACAGGCTGAGGTTACTCAGGCGAATCTTGACCGGTCACTACGTACTGAATAAGCACATGCATTGCATAGGCATAGTAAATTTTTCCCTTTGAAGAAACTGTCGGAGTGCGGAGGAAACTCCAGTCCATCTCCTTGCTGACTGCTCAACAGTCGACAGGAAGAGGCGGATATACTTTGCGGTTGATCGACTAGAATTAGATGATCTCGGAGTAAGTAAATTAACTCTCGACCAGGTTGCGGACTTCGTTGTCCGGGTGCAACCTGGTTAAGCGGACTAAAACGGCACAGGGGCACAATAGGTCCGTTTGATGAATCTACTTCGCTCTCGGCCAGATGGTTCATCTTGTTAATCAAAACGAGAGGACAAACCGCCAGGAAGGCACATTAACACGTTTGAGCGCTGTGACCGTTCAAACTTTCATAAATTTTCTGGACAACTTTTTCATCATATAAATATTACCTAGCTCGATAACCGTTTGATGGATCTGCTTCCTCCTCAGCAAGTAAGTTCACCCTGTTAATCTAAACGAGAGGCCAAACTCCCAGCAGGGCACATTAACGCCTTATAGGGCTAAAATTTCATCGATATTTTCTCGAGAACCGTTTGATGACTCTACTTCGCTCTCGGCCAGATGGTTCATCTTGTTAATCTAAACGAGAGGACAAACTACCCGGAAGGCACATTAACGCGTTTGAGCGCTGTGACCGTTCAAACTTTCATAAATTTTCTGGACAACTTTTCATCATATAAATATTACCTAGCTCGATAACCGTTTGATGGATCTGCTTCCTCTTCGGCAAGTAAGTTCACCTTGTTAATCTAAACGAGAGGCCAAACTCCCAGCAAGGCACATTAACGCCTTATAGGGCTAAAATTTCATCGATATTTTCTCGAGAACCGTTTGATGAATCTACTTCGCTCTCGGCCAGATGGTTCATCTTGTTAATCTAAACGAAAGGACAAACTACCAGGAAGGCACATTAACGCGTTTGAGCGCTGTGACCGTTCAAACCTTCATAAATGTTGTGGACAACTTTTCATCATATAAATATTACCTAGCTCGATAACCGTTTGATGGATCTGCTTCCTCCTCGGTAAGTAAGTTCACCTTGTTAATCTAAACGAGAGGCCAAAGTCCCAGCAAGGCACATTAACGCCTTATAGGGCTAAAATTTCATCGATATTTTCTCGAGAACCGTTTGATGAATCTACTTCGCTCTCGGCCAGATGGTTCATCTTGTTAATCTAAACGAGAGGACAAACTACCCGGAAGGCACATTAACGCCTTTGAGCGCTGTGACCGTTCAAACTTTCATAAATTTTCTGAACAACTTTTTCATCATATAAATATTACCTAGCTCGATAACCGTTTGATGGATCTGCTTCCTCCTCAGCAAGTAAGTTCACCCTGTTAATCTAAACGAGAGGCCAAACTCCCAGCAGGGCACATTAACGCCTTATAGGGCTAAAATTTCATCGATATTTTCTCGAGAACCGTTTGATGAATCTACTTCGCTCTCGGCCAGATGGTTCATCTTGTTAATCAAAACGAGAGGACAAACATTAATAGATTAAAAATGTCAATCATTATCACTGACTTAATCTTTGATTGGCGGCGTATATCATTAAACTATAAATGGAAATGTCGCAATTGTTCAAAGTTGAGGACATATTTAAATAGTCCTTACTAGTTTATTTAAATCTCAAATTCCATTATTTATGTTGGATAAATACTTAGATTTGTATTTGATTTTGTTGGTGCGTTAAGCGTTTGTTGTTACCAGTGAATTTATTTGGAGACATCATTTTTAAATGCTAATGTTTAGAGCAAACGGAAAATAGAGGAACGAGCTAGTACACAATGTAATTAAATTATATTACTTTTGTATCGTTTTAAAAGTTTCACGCGTGTTCAATAGGTATGTCATAAAACAATCGTGAATGTACAACTGTAAAATTCAAACGATCGTGTGTACGTAAGTTAACTATCTTTCAGTGCATGTATTTACATTATTTAACTGATTTACCTATTGATTACAATGGAGTTTCTCATGATCACGCCACAGCCCAAACGGCTTATTGTAAGCTTTGCAAAAGTTGTTTTTTTATAACCTGAAGTATCTTAAAGAACTGCATTTGTTTCTGGGTTATTTTTGCCAAACGCAGCCAAAAGAAAACTTGTGCGTGAGAATTGTCTGCTGTTATTACACTATTACAGTACTTATCGAGTTAAACATTTTAGATCATTATTACACAATTACTTCTTTTGGTTTTATTTATTGTTTCTAATGTCCATTGTTAAATCGATTCTGCAAAATCAAATTTAATATATTTTGCAATATGATCCTAAAGCTATGACATTTAGTTATAGGAAACTAAATAGATAGTGCCCCTAATTTTAAACGTACTATGTAATCGAGCATATGATAATTACATCATATGTAGTTTCATAAATAACTACTTAATATTTTAAATCTGCACATCCATTAATTTTTTAGAGATATAGCTTTTTACAATAACCAGCAGTTGCCAATTTTTTTGACAAAAAATTAAATACATAGTTCAAAAAGGACTACTTTTAGAGGCAAGTATTATTAAACAAAGTAGTCTTAGAATTGCCTTTGGAATACAAATTAATAAACAAACAGGTATTTCTATGTGAAATAAGAAAGTTGATACTAATTTCCACGTAAGCGGTAGAAGCAGAAACTTAAAATTATTTTAAATCGAAAGCAGGTAGCTCGAAATTATTACTTGCAAAACTTCAAATCGCAGTTCTTATTCTTCGTTATATTTTTTAACCGAATCTAGAGCACTTTACAGATGTAATGAAAAATAAATTTTCAAAATAAATAATTGCCAACTAGAATGCAGGGGTGATGTTGTGTATAATTCTGTCAAGAAGGCCGAACTTCTAGCCTTCTGGCTTTTCGGATTGCTACTGCGCCGAAACAATTCTTACTGAAGATTATAGACGCTCTGGTCCACATCACTTTCCCAAAATTTAGAAGCGTGGTATCTATTCCGAACTTAGGGAAAGATTGAGTATTTCTCCAAAATTTCAAGCCGGTCTCTTTAATTTCCGAGGATAGCACCATTCGAGGACTCCAGGTGGATATTTTTCTTCAAGATCTTTTGTCCAACGAGCAGTTTGGGTTCCAAGAGAGTCACTCTGCGGACTAGCAACTGCTTCGGAGACCATTGGAAACACACTGGAGAGGTGGGAATCGTTGAGTGTAATTTTCTTTTAAATATCACAAGAGCTTTTGATACGGTACTGCGGGTTATTCTTCAAAATGTTGCCTTTGGGAATGAATCAAAATTTAGTACGACTTTTTCAATCATATCTCTTCCATGAACCTCTCTTTCTGTCATGACACAAATGTTTCCTCAACCAGACCGATGGCATTATTATTTCTGATTTATCTAAACCTTTAGCGCAGATTTGGCAATTTATGTTGACAATACAGCAATATTTGCAACCTCTACAGACGATAACATATTATGTCGTAGACTTCAACTTGCTCTGGATGAGGTTCTGGCCTAGGCGTTAAGATGGCACAAGTTTCACACTTAGTAGTGGCTTGTTTTGCTAACAAACATCGTCCTCCAGCTGATAACATTTAGGTCGAAGATTTTAGGTTCTCTTATAGCTCTTTCATGCTTTACATAGGAAAGTTGTTGGATCCTGGTTTAATCTTAAGACAACACGTTCAAAAAGCTATCGGTAAGTTCAACGTAACCAGATGTATGTTTGCTGTGTCCAAAAAGCGCCTTATCTTTAAAAATAAGGTGCTCATTTACTGTACTTTCCTATGCCCTAGAAGAACGTATGAAGCATTATCGTCGACCAGCATGGCAAACCTATAGTTTGAACGATTTAAAACTCTCCAAAATTGTGCCCTCTGGTTGATGACCGGAACATCGTGGCTCATACGAAATCAGCAGTTGTACGATGGTCCCGGTCTAGTTACATTGAGACCATTTGTGCCTTCCCTAGTAAATGAGACCTTAGAAAGGATGGGAAGATCGGACCATCCGCTTGATAATCGCGATGTCGGCCTTGACCCGGGTAGACTCCTTACTAAGATCAAAATCAGAAGCGTACTAGCGATCGCTGACTGAGCTATTCTGAAGTGTTTGCCTCAGCCATCCTTATTGTCTAACGATTTAGCACTTGTCCCCAATGTTTTTGTCTTGAGGAGGCATTTTGGAAAAATGAAGGACCAACGTAAGTTTGGCCTTAGAAAAAGAGATGTAGGATGATGTTGGAAGCGTGGTTTTTCAATTCATTAATTTAAGTCATGCGCTATCTAAACTTTTAAAACTTTCATTTGATAGTTTTTCAATATTAGATTTATGTAAAATAGAAATTAGAAAATCAAGATTCGACAAATTACATTATTTAAACACATATTAATATTCATTGCAGTTACATATTTTATGTCATAAAATATAATTAACGTTTCTAAGCAGACAATAAATCAAGGTCTCTTTATATAAGTATGTATGTACCTATGTGGTCTCTATATAATTAGGTAATATGCATATTTTTTGTTACGTTTATAAACGGACTTTAGCGGAACACTATACATCCGCCATAATTTGACTTGAATCGCATACAAAACCTAAATATTTTAATTGGTGCAACTTCTCTGTTTAGTTACGCAAGTTATACAAATTTTGTTGAGTTGCTTAGGCATGCTGGAGTTAAATCTGCATGATACCACAAGACACATATGTTTATAATAATTGATGCTCTTCTGACATACTTGCATAATTTCTATGATTCAGCATCCGTTTTATCCTTCAATAATTACAAGGCTTATAATTATGCTTCCGTGAAAAATTACTACAATAATATACTAAGTACTAACTAAAATCTTTTATTATTACTATACAGGTGTTTTACTGCTGCAAAATGAAGTGAAGCAAGGCACTCCCGTTGAAGAGATAAGATCCAAATTCATCGCGATCTGCGTTCAATTTAAGATCGAAAATGAGGTCGTTTGTTCTGGTATTTTCGATGTTTTCGCACCTGACGTCTTACCTGTACTCAACACAACAAAAATAGGTAATATGTTAATTATTTTGTGTTTTTTCCTCAAATTTAATTGGAATTAGAGTAGAAGCTAGACAGGTCTTGCTGTAAGCTACAGAAATTTAAATTATTTCCTTTTTATTACGTACAAGGCATTGACGTAGGCTGTTTTTTTTTGTATATTATATTTAGTAGCTCAAGGTAAACGAGAAAATGCACGAATAAAGATAAAAATTAATTTTAGCTGTCATTATAGCATAAATTGGCTATTATACCGATATGTGTATATGAGATACGGCATCTGATAATATAAGTAAGTGCTTTTTATGCTAAACTTAAGTAGTTTAATGCGTGCTAGTGTTGCAGTGTATTACTTGTTATATAATTCATTGCTATTATTGAGCAATTTCTATTTTATAGATACTAAATCAATTGATAGTAATCATACAGTATAGGTATTTAAACAGATAAATAAATTGTACATAAATAAAACTTCTAAAACTGGCATTTGTCATAGCAAAAACGTAATATATATGAACAGAAATAACCTCATACGTATCTATTATTTGACACTTTAAAAGAAAACAAGTATTTTTAATATATCTCCTTGTATTAGATTCTTAAGTACGTAATGACTCACCTGTGGCAATAATATATGTCAACAGATTTATTGTAAAGGATTAACATAACATATATTAGCACTACTACTTGAATAAATCACAATTGCGTCTATAGACTACAAGGCGCATTTTACTAATTTTGTAGATTTATCTCAAATAAATAATACTTCAAAATGTTGTCAAAACAACTGAGATCTTGTTCATTTTAATGAAGCATATTTTTGATAAATACTCTGAAAGTTTGCCAAAGAGATGCTGTATTTATATTTATTACCATCCTAATATGGAATGTGCTAATGGACGTATGGTAAATTGAAATTTTCGAGCTTTTACTCGTACAAAATCGTTGCCAACCCATACGAGCTAGCAAGTGGAAGTACCGGCACAATTGAGGACACAACTTTGGTTTCTTAAGATTTACTGTTGGTGTCATTTTTAATATAATCTCAAATCAGTGTCTGTTCGCGTGGTTCATTGAAATTGTTTGTCTGTTTTGTTTCTAACAACATAGTTTTGTATAAACAAATGTATCTACATATATGATACTAAAAATGTGTAGTAAAAATTTTTCATATCAGGAAGGCAGGTAAATGTAGTCTACCTATTGGATATAAATAAAACAAGCGCCTCGACAACGTGTGTTAGCACTTGGGGAAGCTTTTGCCATGGTATGTTGACCGATGGGAATTAGGTTGGTTTAATGGAGTAATATTCGAAGATTGGTTCAACAACGTTGCCTTTAAATATTTTCAGAAATACAATGAATATGTTTTAAAAATGTTAAAGAGGATAATCCAGTCTCTTCCTTGTTTCTAAACATAATAACCCTCTGTAAACAATCCAATATTCGTTTTGTATTATTACACAGTACACATCTTTGTTAGCCTTTAGACGTTGCCGTATTTCAATAACTAATTCACTGGTAACAAGTTCTAAATAAATGGAAAATCCATCAGAAAAAGTACTAAAGATATTTTTCTAAGACTTCTATCAGAAACATCGCAAAAGCTAAACGTAGATATTGAAAAGAAAAGAACATGTAAAAACTGTTACTGCGGAAGAGATGAACGAATTCTTCGGCAGAATGCAGAAATTACAAGCGCTATAGTAACATACATATGTTTAGAAACGTTGGCTAAAATATTTTTACAGAGAAGAGGGGATCAAGATTCCGAGAGAGACACAAGCCAAACCAGATTTAAGCGAAGCCAGTTATGAAAATATTTCATTTCAGAATTGATTCAGCTAGAGAAGAAAATGACAATTCCGAAAGAGAAACAAATTGAGAAGCCATTTTGTATATCAAAATTTTTACTTGAAGCATCAATTAATAAAAAGCAAAAGAATATTTCATAGCTCGTATTCAGTCGATCAGCTATAACGAGGCAGTAAACGTACTGTCTGATGATGAAATTGAAGAAGATAAGATTATGAGAACATTGTGAGATCTGGTTAGATTGGCCAAGTCAAAAAATATGCACATCTATTCCTAGTATTATTTTTCTAAATTATAGGAAATGTAATTGAAAAAATACCCCAACCAGTTTGCATAATGCTCGTTACTTATACCCCAGGAACAAGTGATAATTATTTCAGTTCGTTCTATATTACCACACCAGTGGTAAACGCAAATGAAGGAATAATTTGTAAAAATCATGTGATGGTAGTCAAATTGGATATTTTATTTCAAACTTTCTAATCAATGAAACCCAAAAGATCTTAGTATCCCAAAATTCTAAAAAATATCTTATTACGTCACACCCTATGCACATACTTATTACCAACATGTTGCCCTAAAAGTAGATTTTTTATAACCATGTCAAATCTTATGAGATTTTGAAATAAAAAGTATTAGTTTACGTCAGTGGGTAACATAAATGAAGATATAAGATCAATAGATTATTGATATCCGCAAGTTTATTTCAAAATTTTGCAACACAAATAAGTCTTTACAGCTTTGAAAACAATCACATGTCATGTCGACAGAGCAAATCACAAATATGAAACGAGTGTTCAAGAACTCTTGCTGAATTTGTAATGGATTTAATGTTTATCAATAGCAAATATCGAAAAATTACGTCCATTAAAATTCGTTATCCTCTTCTGTTTAGCGGAAATTTGATTTGTTCATTTTTTGTCTTGTTTCTTTGGTAATAGACGAATAGCATCTCTCCTATGAAATAATAAAAATTTAGATATCTTTCGGGATTGGTTGGCTGAAGTTGTCGTTTTTTATTTGGTATGGTTTAAGTCATTCATTTCATCTTCAGTATTATAATCCTTCATCCCTCGAAATTTAGCCATCCTGTATATGTATATTTCCAAACAGAGGACGGCTATGGTTGGGTGGGCAGCAAAATTTGCGAATTTATTCATAACTAACACGGAAAAAATAACTATGTTTTTCCTTGTGTTACCCTATCCTAAATAACTATTATTCATCTACATTATTTAAACAAATTAATTAAAGAATTATCATTATATTCATAATTATGTCAGTGGATTCATTATGTGGGTTAATTGTTCTAACAGACTCACATTTTGTTGTCTTAAATTGACAAAAGAGAATAGACGTCATTTACCGTAAAGATTAATTTAATGACAAAAAGATTATAGATAATAAGGTAATATTACAAGATTTATACTTGTTGGCTGTTGGTGGTAGTACGGTGTAGTATATGTTACAATAACCTTGAGTTCTCTTGATCTCCTTTATGGTCTTGACATAGACATTGCTTTATGCTCTAAATTATCAAAATGGCATTTTTATCATAATTTTAAGAACATTAACGGATCTGCCGTCTCATTGCTATAGAAAATATATACATTGAATTACCAAGCAATAAACTAATTTTGATTAACCGGACACCAAAATCAGATTAGACTTAATTTAAAAAAAAACAACAGTCGTTTCTGACGTTAATGATACTCGTACATTATTTTTTCACAAATAACAGATATATAGAATGTGATGTTGAAATTAGATTAGATACGTGATTTTTCATTTCCTGAAGGGATATTGATAGTGATCTATTTAATTATAAGTGAAATAAGTGAATTTATAAAAAATTGAAAATTTTAGGAGTGTCTCAAATATGCAGTTTATGTTTGGGCGAAGTTTGCGGAGACGTTGAAAATCCATTACATGATTGGAATGTTCAATTCCCTGTCGCGGAAAAACCTCCTTTAAAAGAAAAACTCAATTATGGCGTAAGTATTTTTTTATTTAACGATAAAAAAAAATTGAAACTCATCATCGAGAAAAGCAATCGTAAATATCATGAGATAAATTAGAACCTATTTAGATCGGTAAATTTCAACGACATCATTTGACCCCCTCTTCCTCTATCATCTTACAAAAAATACTATAAATGACAAAAGAAGCGTAAGAGATCATGGCCAACCAGTTAGCAGTTAGTAATTAATGTAGGTTAAATTTAAATTAAAGAAAGTTTAAATACACAAGCCGTGAAGGAACGATTTTGAAGGTTATTTAACATATTATGTACGATGAAATAAATAGTGTTGCTTATTTAATAAATAAATATTTTTGAACACGTTTTTTTGCCATGTGGCAAACTTAGCTATATTTTCGGAAGTTGTTATCAATATTTAATGAAAGCCAAGCTTGGAATTTAAAAGATTATATCAAGAGGAATGCACTTACTAGTGTATCGTCGACCATAGATTTTACTATAAGATAACATTTTCAGATCGTTGTCATTCATCATGGTGTTAAAAAACTTATTTGTATGTTGCTGAATTGCATCGCTGATAGGCGATAAATTTAAAATTTTAGTCAAGTACATAATCATTACACTTTCAATAACTTAATATAATCACAATGGTAGTAAATTTAATAATAAAATAAACATTTCGGACTATTTAGTAAAATGTGAAGTGATAGTTTCCTCTAAGTTTTTTTTTTGTTTCTAGAAAACCATTACGTCAATTTTTTGAGCGCAGAACAAAACACTACACTTTTTTGTTCTATTATATGCCTTTTCAAAATTAAGTGTTCTATTTCCACAGTACTGAACCCTCTACTTTCCGAGGTATTGTTATATTTTGCATTTATTTCCTTCCTTTGAAGAAGTGTCGATAGTAGTACAAACCAGAGTGGGTACACGGGGTCACGCATTTTCAACCCTTACCATGAGGATCTTGCTTATTATTAGAAACAGAAGGCAGGTTTAAATTTGCCAAAATTGAAACCTAAATTTTGTGGTCATTGTCAAACTCAAGACAAAATGGAGCTATGCTAAAAAAGCTGATGTCAACTGTTACTTTTAGCACTTTACATGGCTATGGAGAGAAAAACTAAAAACACATTCTCAAGGCTCCTTTTCATCTTCTAGTTAATGGCGTACTGGAAATTTTTCTATGACTTCTCGATTCTTTCTGGCCACTATCAACTTCATCGCTGTTTATGGGAATCATTGTGGATTTGATAGATTAATGATAATGACAGCATTGCTGTTGAAACGCGTCGGTGTTTTAGTTAAAACTTGTTTGGTGTTCAGTGGGTTAAAGTGTTTAGTGTTCATGTTAAGTATTTTTTATTCATCAAACCGAAATATGAAAATAGCAATTGTATTCAGGACATCGACAGTTACAGGGTATCACTTTTCTAAATTTTGTCTACATAAACATTACGCGGTTTTGTAAATCAGGTTTCTACTAAGATTCAAGTACAAAATTAAAAACTTCGGTCAACGTGCTTTGCATGACTGAATTAAGAAAAAGTCTCTCTAACAGTGTGAACACCCAATATGGCTCCCATAAAAAAATAATTAAGTTAAGAGCCAAAAAGAAACGAAACTTAGTAGAAATATTAAGCGTGTTAGAGGCAAACGTAGAAAATCAGTTCTTTCGTTTATTCATTTGTGCTTATGCTAATATTTCAAGGCCATAATTTCACTACTATTTTCAATACAATAGCTGCTTTCTATTTGTAAAATTTCTGGATCATGATTTGCAAAGCGTGATCAAATGTTTATCAGGAACATGTTCAGCAACTAGCATTGCGAAAAGAACGCACAATAGAAGAAGTGGATGTATTTACACCACACATAACCATCACATAACGCGTACTTAGAAGTGAGGTTATGTTCGCTTTAAACATACTGAACCGAAAAATATGATGGTCCACGGGGGAAAGGGGATTACAAATCGTGATCACAAATCTTGTTGTAGTGGGGATGAATCACAATCGTTTTAAATAGAACATGATTCATTCGAACAAAACCGGTTTTGTTGTAATGAAAACGGTACTAGAATCCATTGACGTCGTCAATGTAAGGTATTCATTCCCAAATTACCAACTGATTAATGAAAATTTTTTTTCCTTGACATCCCAATTTTAATTTTTTTCCATTCCATTTTGTGCAATATAAAAGAAGACTTGCGCAAACGATATTTAAAAAGTCGTATATGGATATGGAGAGTCCACAGAAATACAATTCAGCATATTTCGTACAATCAACCTATTTCGATACTCATCTCTTACGAAGTACATCTATCTACCCTTTTGCTTATGTTTCTCGATCATTGTTGGTAATTTATTGTTTCATAGAAAAATTACTGTATTTTGTAGAAGTAATGTATTTCCCGAAAAAATGACGTTATTTTTACGTAATATCTAAACGTTGTTCCTATGTCAAATGTTGACGTTATTTCTACGTCAAATGTTGACGTCAGTTATACATTGTGTACCGTAAACAACACCATCCGGCTATGACAAATTGACGTCAGTTTTTAGTACTTCAGACGTTTTTGATAACGTCACGTATGTCATAGAAATAACTAATATGACCTTCTATTGACATCATTGTTCCTTCAATCAACCTTGTGCTCTACGACGTTGTACTAAAGGTTTTGTTATTGATTTCCTTGTTCCCATTCGTTAAACTAATAAAACTAGTTTGGTTCATGATATTAGATCAGACATTGTACATCAAATACACACCGTTTGATTTTGACGACATATAAATTGTAATCCAGTTCCTTCTTCCTGATTTCGGTTATTTTTCTAAATAATTACCAGGAAGACGCACCCACATTCAAGGTTCTTCACCTGTCGGATACTCATTATGATCCAAATTATGAAGAAGGAAGTCCTGCTAACTGCGAAGAGCCCTTATGTTGTCACCCTTACAGTACCCCAAATAGCAGTGAACCCTTGGAACCCGCAGGCAAGTAAGTAAAAATCTTATCTTCCAATACACTATTAAATCATAAAATTATTTTAGATGGGGTAGCTACAGCAAGTGCGACATGCCCAAAATCTTAATAGAACATATGTTGAAGCATATAGCTGAAGAACACAAGGTGTGCTACCCTTACTCTAAATATTTGCATCTGTATTACTAAACGTCTTGTTTTCTATTTTCTAGGATATAGATTACATAATTTGGACCGGAGATTTACCACCACATGATGTTTGGAACCAAACTAGAGGAGGAAACCTCTATATCTTGAAAGAAAGTGTTAAACAGATGGAAGAGGCTTTTCCCAATATTCCTATTTTTCCATCTTTGGGCAATCATGAAGGTGTACCAGCTGGAAGGTGATTTTTTTTTATATAGTACAACACTAAAATGATCGATTAACTACTATCAATTCTCAATTTCTATTTATAATGTCAATTTTATTTACAATTAGGTTTCGTCTTTAAAAACATGTTTTTATATTTTGATAAATTTGAATTCAGATAGCTAATCCATCAGTATTTTATTAGTTTGTCGGAATTAACCTATCCAAGTATTTTACTTTAAACATTGATAAAAGTTTTGTAGGTATTTTTCTGTAATATACCGGTTATTATCTATGACAACATAATTCCTGACATAAAAGCTTTGTTTTTTTTTGTTACCTACCTTACCTTGAACTTAATCTTTTATAATTGAGAACAATAACATTTTCAAGCTCCCATTAGAATTAATTAAATCATAATTTATTCTTTCTAGTTTTCCACCCCCTTGGATTAGCGAAACAGATTCATCGACGTCATGGCTTTATACAGAATTAAGCAAGGAGTGGTCAAAATGGTTGCCTTCTTCTGTGAACAACACCGTGTTCCACGGAGCATTTTATTCAGTATTACTTCGACCAGGATTTCGGCTCATTTCCCTGAACATGAATTACTGCATGTCCGTTAATTGGTTAGTACAGTAATGTCTTAATTTAATATTTCAGATTTGTTATTTCCCAATTGCCTATTACTGCGGTTCCAGAACTTGTATGTAGTAGTATAGATACAGTTTGGATTAACTAGACATGTCTGAGTCGCATCGTGTTTATAACTCTTTGAACTTGTACTAAAGTGTCAATGATAAAACAAATTTTTGATCAAAAATGTAACACTTTAGCAACTAAATAAGCATCTCTAGCTCTGGTTCTTCAGCTATTCATACATTAGCAGGCAGGCTACCTTACTCTTGTAATAAAATAAACGAACTTCATTTATCTTCAGTTGCGACTGCGTTTATACACGTGTCGATTAGGTTGTTGTAAAATTCATAAAATTTATCCAAAATTCTGAGCTTCTTCCACTTTAAGTAGTATTTAATCTTAGTTTTTTTTTTAATTGAGCTTAACCTGAAATTGAATTATATTGAATAAAAGTAATGTCTCACAGAATATTAGGTGGCTTTATTACTCTTAATCTACAATATTCCGTGTGATTCCCCTCGCTTATGGTTACACTTTCGTACAGAATTATGTGAAAAAAAAATCGTGGTAAGTGGGCCAATTGGGCTCGCAACATGATGGAGGAAACCCTGCATTTGTTAAAGCATGGCAATCCCCAGTAATACGTAAAAAACAGGTATAGAAATTGTCAGTACACAACTGGGAGCAAAGGCTATGTTGAGACAAAGACAACAAGATAATTTAGCCAAGAAAATTATTGGATTTTCTAAAATACAGTTCTTTTTGGCTCTTATGTAAACATTTAAAAGACGCGTTTGTAGATGTGATATGAATTAAAGTATCCATAATTGTTTCAAAACATCAAAACAAATTGTTAACCGTGATTGGAAGGACGGGAATATAAAGTATAGCCAAATTTAATGCTTATATTCTCAATGATTGTTTCCAAAAATTAAATTAAATTTTAGAAAAATATAATAAACAGACGTCGAAACTTTATTCCGAAGAACGACTAAAATCAACATTTGGTGACAGTTCACCACCAGGATCTGAGATCTTTATGTCTTCTAAAAATTTCACTGTTTCTCTGCTTTCATCCAGTTACCAGGCGCATCACATCTAAACATGAAAATTGTCAAGACACGCGACCACCTCGGAGCTCGCTTATTATGCTTACCTTCAAACACTACGCATGTACTGCAGTCGTTTGACAAACGCATCTTCTACTCTTTTTAGTATTTTTGGGAAAACTAGTTAGTTATTAGGATAAATACTCTGAGAGAGGAAAATGAACAAATACAATTTTTGAGGTTTGTACTCCTCCCCATTGATAATATTATAGATACATTCAGAGCAACAGGCATTTATCAATTCCTCAAGAGTGTGATTTCTGAACATCAGTATGTACAAAGTGTTTCTGCTAAAAAGGAACGCAAGAAGAACGATTTAAATAATTCAAATGAAGACTAGGATCTAGATGACATAGTTAAAAACACAAAGCAAGCCACCCCTTCAAACTAAATTTTTCCAAAGATTCTAATCCCTACTAATATGATACTTACAGCGAAGCAAATAGTTAGAAAAAAGGCAGGAAACAACACTAGAGACACGTTTTTTTTCGCAATCAAATCCAGCTTCCGACTCTACCTTTCGCATATCTTAAGAAAAAGCCTAGATCAGACTCAGAACTTCAGGCCAGCTATAGTTATTCAGTAGCTAGAAGTTCCAAAGTTGAAAGTTGGTTTTGCGGAATTTCCTAGAAACATTGGCTAGCAGACAGGAGGTTGTGTAATGGGTGTCGATCATGGATGGACGAAGAATGCCTGATGACTAAATAGTTTCTACTGTACAGGGTGCTTCATTATTTATGGGAAATATTTTAACTGGAGATACTACGTTTCATATAATGAGCATTGACCAAAAATAGCCTTATTGAAAATCGCACCGTTTTCGAGATAAAGGTCTTCAAAGTTCCAGAAAAAAAATTAAAATATTTCCCATAATTAGTGAAGCATTTTGTATACTTTAAATCGGCCTTATTACCTGATCATTTCAAAGATTGTTTGGGCTATTTCCATCGTCTGTTGGATAAGAATATTCCGATATTTCGGTAAAGTGTCACCGTCTCTAGGCTCTAGCCCAAACAATCTTTCAATTAATCATGCATTGTCAACAACTTCTCGTCGTGAATTACCTGATTATGGTAGATAATAAAGTCCAATGCTTAATTTATATTTATATTTATTTTTACGAGAATCACGTTTTTTTCTGTTAATGTTTTTTTATTTTATTTATTTTATCATCAACGCTGTTTTTTTCAATTTTATCTTACCATTTTAAGTAAATAAATTCTGTTAAATGTAAGTCATTGCTGTTACGAATAAAAAAATTGTTTTCAGGTGGTTAGTAGTGAACAGCACTGATCCAGCTAGACAATTACAATGGTTAATACACGAATTACAAGAAGCAGAAGACAAAGGAGAAAAAGTGCACATAATTGGTGAGATAGAAATAATGTAGTATTAGAATAAAAATGCTACATTCAAAATAATTTTCAGGTCATATTCCACCAGGTGACTCTGATTGCTTAAAAGTTTGGTCGGAAAATTTTTATAAAATAATCGACCGATATGAACAAACCATTACCGCCCAATTTTATGGGCACAGACATACTGATGAGTTTGAAGTATTTTATGATATTGAAACATATAGTAAGTAACTTCCAATTAAGGATTAGATAGTTAGCTAAATTTGATTCTTTTGATTATTTTCTTATAGAAAGACCTACTAGCATAGCCTATATTGGTCCTTCAATTACAACATACGAAGATGAAAATCCTGGTTACAGAATCTATTATGTGGATGGTGATCATAATAAAACTACTAGAGTAAATTTATTGCGTAGGTATATTAATAATACTTGTTATTTATAAAAATATCAATTACAGGATGTTTTGGACCATGAAACTTGGATTACCGATCTTGGAAAAGCGAATGAACCAAATTCAGAACCAGAATGGTTTAAATCATACTCTGCACGTGAGGCTTATAATATGGAGACTTTAAAACCAGAAGAATGGGATAATTTAATTGACGTCATGGCTAGAGATAAAGATTTATTCAACTTATTTTACAAGTATAAACAAATTGAATCAATTTATCGTTTAATCTATAATACTAATTGTTTTAGGTTTTACTACAAAGAGAGTCCAGTTAGACCAGTATGTGACGATAAATGCAAGTTACAAATCCTGTGTGACTTGAAATCGGGCAGATCTCATTATAGACATCATATATGTCGCGAATTAGAAGAAATTTTTGCCAGTTAATATTTATTTTTTTAGTATTAAAGTATTGTGATTAGTTAAGTATATATGAAATGGTTGGTGTTAATAAATTAATCGACAGTAAGGATGATTTTCTTCACATTTATCGCCTATTGTAGTAATATTTTCAATTGAAGGCATATGCTTGAACAAAACGTTTTTTCCGGAATCTTCATTTTCTCCTTTTGGTTGTAGAGATTTCTGCATACTATCTATGAAAGGTGACAGCTTGCAGATTAGAAGTTGAATGCAATCTGTTTCTTCGTCCAAAGAATGTTCTTTTATATACTCGATTATGTGTTCAGATAAGTTTTTATCTTGCACGTAGCGAATAACGTCTGACATCTGAGTATTGTTGGATAACCATTCGAATGGATCGCCATCTTTGATTTCCCTGGCCCTTTCGTCGCTGAGAGAAGGTGGTGGAGCAGTTTTCCCCAGCGATGTACTTATCTAATAATACAAATAAAGTGATTATTATATATTTTGCATATTTATGTTAGTTTTGTTTCAGGAAATAAAATTACGTCTGGTATGTCTTGAAGACGTCATCATTTCCAACAAAATATATAATAGACAAAATATGACGTCCTCAGGACGTAGTATATTCATGTTTGACTAAGTTTGTTCTAAATTAAACTTGATATCTTGAGGACGTAGATATTTTAAACTAAGTTTGTATTACTTTAAACAGGACGACACTTAAAATGCGAACATTACAACTTTAGGACCAAATGGTCATGCGTTTTAAATTAACGAACTGTATAACTAACTTTGATAAGACGTCCTTTAACACTATTATCGTGCATACTAGTCCATCTGACACGGTTGGGCAGGGCTGGGGTATCAATACTTACCAATGCATTGATTCCGTACACGGTATCAATTTAGAATACTGGCATCGGTTAAGTATCAATAGGTATTGATATTTTGTAATCTCTTGGTATCAATACCCCAGTATTGTCTTTTTGGTGTCAATATCCAATCGATACCTTTGTTATCTGAGGTATCGATACCAGTTATGGTATAGAGTACTGGATGATGTATAGACACTTCGTCTAGCTTTATTGTTGAATATTTGATCCAGTTTAGTGTTTCTTTTTCGCACTCAACACGGTTTCAGTTGAGTTGTAAGAAGTGTGTTTGTTTGTTGATTACTTCGTTCATCCGTTCGTTATTTCGTTTGTTTGTCTGGTTAAGTTTTTTTGGCATAATTTTTCTTCTCGTGCCAGAGTTTGAAGCAATGTTATGCATATAGTAGCTGGTATCAGTTCCAAGTAATCAAAGTTAGCCGTCCCTCCCTCGTGAGAGTTCTTATCTTCAAAAATTTTCCGGCAGAGGAACACCGATGTAGTAATCGTCCAAGTCAAACGTGGTGAACTCATAAACTTTTCCCCAAACCTATGGTTGCTTCAGTTCAGACGACCTGTCCTAGGCATCATGATTTCATCAATCGATAGTTGTTTTACTGGACTTTTTTTAAATATTATTTATCATCACGTTAAGGAATGATTTTAACTTATACAACTGTTCCGATTTGTTAGCAGTTTCATGGTTTACAACGTGGAGGTAACGCAATATTTCCATGAATCGGTTTCTTGACATGATTTAAGTAACATAAAAAGGATGACAGTACAGCGCATTTGTACTACACTGCTTATATATTTGGGAAAATTTGAGAATATCTGCTGCATAGCAAAGAACAGAATCTTCTTCACTTCGTCTTCAGTTGTATCAGTCCATTCTTTGGCTTTCTTTCACTACATCTTTCAGCATTTCTATATCACAAACAGCTAGTATTAATATTTACTTTTTTCGATATCTGACTTGGTATATATTGAAGCGTTTTCGTTATACGGTTCATCTAAAGGTTCTGTTGTGTGTTTATACACTCTTCGCAACTACGCTGTTCTGAGGAATTCGGACTTTTAAAATTTTGGTAGCTTATTTTGGAATATGGAATCATCAGTTTGCAATATATCAGCACCTGAAGGTTCATATTGCCGCATTGCTTCGGTTAATTCGATATTATCTTGATACATTAGCATATTGCAATGAAAAAGGTAAACCTAATTCAAAGCACATGATTTGGCGATAACAACACGTCGTACACAAAGTGGATAAAGAGAACGTTCAAAGTTCAATCCTGACACTTGGTGGTGTCTGGTTATCGCCCGATAGAGGTCATGGAGTTTATCTTCTGAGTTTCTGTCGAGTAATTTCTAGATATAACGGGTACGGAGGAATTCGTTTGTTGGTTCATACTCTTGTATCACACACTGATAAGAACAAATAAGTTCGAAACACGTGTCTGTGAATTAGGATTGAACTTCAAACGTTCTCTTTATACACTTTGTGTACGACGTGTGGTTATCGTCAAATCATGTGCTTTGAATTAGGTTTACCTTTTTCGTTGCAATGTGCTGATGTAGTTTAACCAAATCCCCGGCAAAGGGATGTACACGTCTCAGACTTTTGTGTTTTGTTTATGATTACCTTGATATTCTTGAGGTTCATAATGCGTATTAGGAACCTCATCAAGATCAAGCGACGTGGATGTATTATTCTCTCTAAAACTGATGGTTGTTCAGCATAATATTGTAACTCTACTACAAATTTCTTTATTCAAGGTGGTTGCGTGAGCCATAAGCAAACAGTTGGTCAAGTCAGAAAAATCACTGAATTTTTTATGTATGCTGTCGTCATACAAGCAATTTATATATCCATATGGGCGAGTATTGCTAAGACAATTTAATTTGGAATACTAGTCTTAATCCGTTATTGTTCTAAAATTAATAATAAAGGAGTAGGAGGAATATACGCAGTTTTCTTAGAAAAAAATTATAGTTAGCCGACTACCCTTTATTTTGAAGTAAAACGAATGTAGATCTTATCCACCACCTTAGACTTTTTCTTCTCGGACTACATAAAGGATAATACCTATGAGAAGCGATAATATAATATTCAAGAGTTGTAAAATATTATTCTACTGTTGTTCTATAAAAGTTGTCCAAGTATTGGATGGAAAGACTATTATAAGAGCCAGATAAATGGGCTCACGTCAACATATTTGAACCTATCCTATAACTTTATTATTACCCTTTTTATTTTATTTTACACTATCGCTGTATCAGTTTTATTGTATGTATGTAGTTTTGATGAAATAAAAATTGAAAATGAACCATTTTAGTCCAAACTGGAAACCGTAATTAGGTAGATATTCATTTTAGAACAATAGTGTTCTAATACTTTTATGTTCTAAATTAAATTGTCTATCAAAAATTCCTAAAATTATACAGGCTATTCCATTTAAAAAATAACAAACTTCGAATGATTTCGAAATTGTTAATAATATGAATTAGTACTAAAAACACGACTACGTTGTTGATTTTATCTACTAGATGCGAATTTTTAATTAAACAAGCATACTTACTAATTGTGCTACAAATATAATTGCATTAACAGTGATGGCTCCGATTTTCTTCACATCAAACCCGAATATCCTTAAGAAACTCGAGAAAATATTATTTCCACCGTTATTCTGTTTCGTATCTCTCTGGACATTCCCACCGAATGTTTCCGTAACTAATTGACTTACACCCACAACGCGATCCAGTCCCAACAATCTTCCAGCCAGCTTGAAACCCGATGTTAATTTATCCAATATACCTTCCTGGCAGAAGCTTTCATTAACAGCGATAACTGTAAGGAATATAAACGATATAAGAAGTTGGATATATTTCATCTTTTCCAGTGTATGAACTGTTAACGTCGCACCGTTCCATTCAGGAATGATTTAGATGCAACGTCTCGAAAGATTGCCGGGCTGATCTCTCATGTGCAACCGACGGCAATTAGAGCAATTTTATACCGTTTTAATCATAACAGCATGAATCAAGTCACAGAAAAGCATTAATACAAACAGTATATTTACGTACTTAGATAGTTTTGAAGATGTTCTCATTCTTGTTCCTGTTGTGTTTAATTTATTTAGCACCGGCACAAGATTTAACATTAACTGCAGATATTAAAACACTCAGTGAATTACCTCTGCAGAAATTATTACACGTTAAGAATTCTTTATTCCTCGACGATAATATTCATAATAAGTTAAACGTAGAAAACTTTACAAGTTTGAATGAAGAAAATAATCCAAACGCTTTGGCTTTAAAAACAAATTCGAAAGATGTGAAACGGTTCGATAAAGGAGATGATTCCAAAGACAAAGGGAGTATACAAAGTATATTCCAAATATCCGTTACTGCTTTAGCATTTTTGGCATTTGGTGGATATTTAGTATGTTTGGTTACTCAAGCTATCAATGGAAAGGATGGAACGCAACAGATTATTGTTATGGATTCGCTAAAAAGGCCTATAAGATATAAACAAAGACCCAATATAAGATACAGAACTCCTTCAACCAGACGGCCAACGATTCATAGACTTAAGAGAGAACTTCAAGAAAATGATGAAATTGATTTTGAGAAACTGTATGAAGCGTTGATTTCTATCTCTGAAGGTTATACTAACGTTCATACAAGGCATTGGAAAAAAATGTAGAATAAAGAAACACCCATACAACCCAATATAAAATAGAAAACTTTGTGAGAATATTTCGATTCGCCGCTTTAGTAAGACTTAACTAGGTACATGTTTCTGTCCGAATAAAAACAAATTAGAATAGTGATTTTTTTTGTAGCAGTTGGTATGAAAAAACATTATACTCTATAACTGTTATAACTGTTTGATGTGGAATAAACATATATTATTTATTTCTCTTAAGTTAATTTTAAATAATCAAATATGTCAAATATTACCTAACATATTAACGCAAATAATGGCAAGTTTAGCATTTAAATATTGCAACTGGCACCCATCATAGATAAAATAATGTCAAATACAGACAAAACTGATATGTTAGATGTCAAAAAGTTTAATATTTAAATGCCAAATAGAGGCGAGTTCCGCATTTAAGTAGCAAATATTAATAGGTTTGACATATAAATGTAAATTACGCACAAATTTGACGTTTAGATGCAAAGTAGGTATAAATAAGTAAATATTGTGACATTTGAATGTCAATAATAATAATTCATGCCTTACCATTTACCACCGGCTTGCACCAATTATAACAAACTGTGAGTTAGTACTGGGCCTGCTGTTTTAGACCAACTTAAGATGTTCCCTCTATGGCATCGACATGCAATTTAGATAACTGCAGAACACCAAACTGAGAAAAGAATTATCAGGTTCGAGCCCCTGATATCTCTGAATTAAGAAACAAATGTAGTAGACACTATACTATTATATTCGTATATCAATAAGTGTCAGTTAATTGCTAAATATTGACAACTTTAACAATTAAATGTCAAAGATTGGCCAGCTTGACAATTAAATATCAATGACATTTAAATGTCAAATATTTAAACGATAAGATTTTCATTTAAAAGTCAAATATTGACAAGATCAACATTCAAATGTCAAATAATGGCAAATTTTCCATTTAAATGACCAATGTTGACAACTTTATGTTATGTTGTTGTGCTAAATCACACAAACAACGCACAACAAATGAAGAGGCCTATTGTCAAGATCGACATTTAAATGACAGTTGACAAGTTTGACATTTTAATGTCAAGTATTGATTAGTTTAAAATTTAAACATCAAATTTGACGTTTTAGTGTCTAAAATTCAAGGTCAACACTTACATCTCAAACACTGCTAAGTTTAACATTGAAATGTTCAGCAAGGACAAAATTTGACATGCAGATGTCAAATATGACTAAATCTATAATAATAATGTTAAATATGGATAATTTTGACATTTCATCAGGGTGAACTATGGACAAGTTTGACGTTTAAATGTAAAATACTACCAAGCTTGACAGCTAAATGTCAAATATTGACAGATTTAGAATTAAATGTCAAATATTGAAAAGATTAAGATGTAAACGTCAATTATTGAGCAGTTTAGCATTTCAATGTTTATTGGCAAGTGAGACATTTAAATGTCTAATCTTTTCAAGCTTTAATACTTAAATGTCGTAATATGTCAATTTTGTTATCTTCAAAGAAACTAATGAAGTTGAAATGGATCGGCATGTAGGTGAAGCCAGTTTTTCTTTCTTTTTCTACAGTATACATTTGCATAGAATTTTTGCACCTTGAAAGCAGTGCTTTGTTGATGCCAGCTTGCCAATTTTTTATTGCTACCGTTTCAAATGAATTTTTATCCATGAAGCAAGAGTTAAGGTAAATGTCTTTCGCAATACTAATAAAGCACGATTATTATTATTATTAACACTTATGAGTGCTACAATAAAATGTAAAGTGATATTTTCCAGTTATTTACGACGACTATATGATTACCGACGCGACCATTCTAAATGCATTAATAGTAATTTGGAATCACGCTGCGGTAGACGCGCACTCATCTCATATTTCTTTGTCCTGGCACATCGTGGCCATCGCTATTGCGGACTATAGTTTTACAAGCTCGCCCGTTACCGGATGATGAGAGAACAAGACACGTTGGTGTGTAGAAAAATCTGTCAGTACCTACCTAAAGCATTAGCCGTTTGTAGTAGGTGTATATACAACGTTATATGAAATATAATTGCATAAACGTTCGGCGACTGAATCCATTATTTTTCAAACGGGCGTTACAATAGAACGCGTGCGTTTCTTCTCGTAACTTATGTAGATTTTTATTGTGTATGTATGGATATGGATGTATTTTATGGTCTCGATGTCAAATATTGTTGTATTTTCGGTACGTTTTGTAACGTTCTCGTTGTTCGGAAAGTGGGACATTGAGATAAATTGCTCCAAACACACGATATCTAATGCGTTATGGTTTAATATATAGCCGTATAAATACATTAGAATTTGAAATATACTATCCTGGAAATAACAAATGATCTAATAAGAAAGAATTACAATCTGAATCAATTTAGGTTGGTTGTGTACTGTGGAATTTAGACACGAAATGAAGACATTTCCTTTTCATAAATTATTAGCATAATTACATTATTTTATACAGCATTTTATTAAGATTGTAAATCAAATATTCTTTTTGACTGTTGAGGTATATTTGAACTTTTCACAGTAGCACATCGTCAAAAGTAAACACAATATTCTAAAGTAAGTAATAGTAAGCAAATTGTTAGGGACTGTTTGGTACCTAATAAGGAATTATAATAAACGTAAAGTAATTCCAGTTAATGAATGAAATAATTAGCACTTGCAGTATCTGGTACAAAGAAATAAAGCTTATTTCATGGAAATCTTTCAATTTAGGTTTGTTGAATCTACTCCTTTGCAATTTTAGGCGCACGGATCGTTCTTTCTAAAGCCTATTATTAGAAGTTCATTCAATAGTCGAATACAGAAAGTGGGTCCTCGAAAATGAACAACTTTGAAACAACCTTGGGCTACGTAAAAATATATTTTTTGAGCTTCTATTGCTATAATGCACTAGCAGTGAACGTGGTGTCTTAATAATTATTTTCTGCATAATAAGTGCAAGAGGAAGTCTCACTTGTCCATGGTATTTCCAAAAATTATATGCCTTATAGAGCATCGTCCATTATGTTAGGTCTTGCAAGTTTCTTTATAGATTGTGTTGTAATATTTTGTAACCATAAAAACACACTGCAGCCATAACCTGCAAGCTACGAATATTTTAATATTATCCCATTAAAGGCACATGATAATTTATTACCACAAGCAAAGCTTTTAAATCACTGAAAATCTCCTAACATTATGGCTTGGTGCAGAAAGCTATCGCAAAGACACAAGAACAGAGGATACAAGCCACAAAAATGACATCGAAAACAAGACTAGTCAAAAAAATAAAGAAGAAGATGGAATAGTCTTCTGGAAACGATACTTAGAGAGAAAGCCAAGATCGGAGTCTGACAGGAGTACTAGCACAGTATAGCAAGGACTGAAAGAAAGTTATAATTTCGACACCGTAAGGTAATAAGAGGATTTCCCAATCATTCATCATCACCATGATGGTGATGTCAATTTTTGGCTTTTAAATGATCCTGGAATACCTTTGTGGCGTTCTAACGTTGCTGGTTGTGTAGGTGTTATATTGGCACCCCATTCAATGTTCTGTTTGATAAAAGTGACGATTTTTAAAGTAGTTTAATAGTGATGACTAAGTTGAGTCACTATGATACGTATCAATCATACGTAATCAACACATTTCATCAAGTTCATTGGAACTACCATATTCTATAAATCAGGCTGAGGGAATTACTTTTCTAGTTTTAGAGGATACTCAAAAGTAGACGAATAAAAATTACGAAACAATCAGGTTAATAGTAATCGCCGGAACACCTGTAATATAAAGAAATTGGATAGAAATAGAAAGAAGATCACAAGAAAAAAGGAGGAGCCTGCAAACGAAACTTGTTTGCTTAAAATTAAAAATTCAAAACGAGAGTCATATTTTCTGATAAAGATAATGGTGAAGTTAAACGAGAAAGATAGGAGAAAGTTTAAAGCAAAACTTGACACAGATCCTAAACCCGATGATTTTGTTTTGGTACACTTTAAAGTAAGTAAGTAGATGTTATGTGCTGTCTAGAAGAAGTAATAGAGCAAGAGAAAATATCTGGTGATATCAAACTCACCGTCTTGAAGAAAGGTTCAAAATTTTAGAAACAATTTATATTCCAAGCTATTAAATCTTATTGAAAGATGTACCCAGGAATGTTTAAGAAGAGGTTACCGAGGATAGCCAAGCAGCACTAAGGGATATTAGGGGCATGTACTTCTGAATCTAAACTAACCTGAGTCTGCCTGCTCACCCCCAAAGCCCTAACCCAAAAAAAACACAGTTATATTGATGTGGGTAGGAAGTTATTGGGGAAGTGAGGGTAACAAAGGCTGCCAATGGTCTTGCAAAGAAAGGCACAAAGTTTCGATTCATTGGACTAGAGCTATATTGTCGTTTAACGAAAAGTCACACAAAGGCTCATAATCAGTGGGAAACTAATCAAAATATCTCACACTGGACTAACATTCCGAAACTAATATAATCAAAAAAAATTATCATATTTTAAGCCAGTAAGTCTAAATCTCTGCTGGACCTCAATAAAAGAGATCTTAGCACTATCACGGCTTTATCCACTGGCCACGGTTGTCCGAGGGATAGTAAGATGGGCAGTGTGGACACGTAAAGTGGTTGCTGGACCCCAAAGGGGCACCCAGCTGCCGACCGACCGTTAGGTATGCGGCGTCAGGGAAGATGCACACACTCCTCAGGACAAAGAGGCACGAAACCAGTTGCCCGCACGAGACCGACACCTCATGGAGAGGCCCGGCGAACCGGTGGGCTCCTCTCCCCCGTGCTACCCATGTTAGACAAGTTTTCTTGTCAACGTTGGACGAGTCACCGTTGGAGACGCTTTAGCGAACTCCTACCTCACATCTAACCCCACGGGGCCTAGGCCTCCTTGCGGATGGCTACTATCGACCAAGCGTGGGAAACGGAATCTGGCCGTGAGGTACAACCAGCCCGCCCGTGAATTAAGCCTGAACTACGGGGACGGCCGGGCAAAAGCCCTACCCCAAAATGCCAACCGCGCCAACCCTTTCGCCCCTCCGGCGATCAAGTATCCGCGGCAGCTACAGTGAAACCGTAGGGTCCCAGAATCACCGAGTTGTTTTAGGATGAAACCGAAGGTATCCCCAACCAGACAACCAGCGGGCGGACTACTCCTCGGCGAACCGACTTTTATCCTCCCCTACTATCTTCGCCAAATTCTCTGGCCACGCCCGTTTCCCTGAGTGTGGCCACCAAGGATGGGGTAGTGCAGCTGCAGAGTTCTCTAGGTAAGCGCCGTAGGGTACCTCACTTACCCACCGTATATTCCGACGGTTAGCGGCCGGACACCGGAGCGTATGCCCATGCCTATGCCCAAGCATCCTCCCCTATATACGAAGTCTACTCCCGCCACGCCCGTTACCCTGGAACTATGAAACCAGGGATTGGGTAGTGCAGCCGCAGAGTTTTAAGGGTCGACGCTATAGGGTGAACGCCGACCCGAGGGCAGTGTGGACAGTGAGAGACGTAGTCGGATCAACCCACCATTAGTCTCATCCGATTTATATTTCGCGGTGTTCCAATGTATTAAACTGGTTTCACCCCCCACGTAGTCTGTTAGGAAATACAAAACGGTTGCAGTCCTGTTATGGGTTTGCAATTAATTTTAACCAACTCAATGCTTTGATTGCTCCTTTGACTCGAAGTTCACGCAAAAATCTTCATTTTCTTCACTGTAGTACTGTAACAAGATTAGTGTAAAATGCATAAACATCTCTGAAAGATGTTTGGAGACCTAACTTGCACAAAATTTGCGGCAGCTTATTGCATTATGGTAATGTTATACAAATAAATTTAAAGAATCCTCTCCTTTGATTGGTTTCATTAGAACTTCCTTCTCGTGAAATACTATACCATTCGCACATCCGGCATATAGTCTTTGACTAATTTTTGTCACATTGTTGCTTTCAACCTAGAGCAAGTAGATCATATAACGTATCTTACTAGCGTTTACATGAAATTACATTTTATTAATTCTCCATCATTCATCTAAAAACGTCCGGTATGAAAGCTATTGACGCATTTTATTTGTGTTGTAAATTAGCGCGCTTCACTTTCGTCAGTATTATTTCTAATGTGTCCTTGTCTAACTGGAAGGAATCTCTCACTTGCAAGAGACAAAATACCCATAACTTTTTTTATAATCGTTCTCGCTTTTCAAATCTAATCCTTTTTGAATTATTATTACTTCATTGACGCTATAATCCCTGTTATTATCCTATTTTAAATGTCACTGGATTTCAATGGGAAGAATTTGAATTTTAAACTCGGCAGCTCAAACCAATTATAGTCGGAAAATGGAAACCTGTCGAATAAATTCCGTAATTATCCTCTATACCTGTCATAAAATACTTCCCGGTATAATCATTCACACATCGGTCGAATGCATATATACGATAATAAGTCCATTAAATCGAAGAAAAATGAGAAAACGTCCAGTGTAACAAATCTCTAACTAATGTCCGAACAATATTTCCCAATATAATTAATAATCATTTCTAGTCGAACACCGTGACCTCATAATCGTTTATTATTCCTCATTTAAAAGTCACATCCTTATTTGTAATGCTAATTGATTGCTGTGGTAATTTATGACGTCCAGCGCCTCCTAACGACCGCCCGTTCAATAAAATTTGTTACAATCACTTAGACACCACCATCACCTCTGAAGTGCATAGTACCCCAGTACCTTTTTTTACACAGATTCCCATTAGTAAGCGTAAAATCTAATGAATAAATCATATTTCGGTTTCGTTTTGTATAGTTCAATCTTAACCAGTGGTAACTCGTTCGTTAGAAACCCGCGTAAAAATAGTAAACTACAGAAGAAGTTTGTAATCTTCAGTTCATGTATGTATATTCAAAATTTGCTGCATATTTCATACTAAACCTACAGAAATAATTGTTAGGAGAATCTACTTCAGCAGACCTTGAGGCAGCAAACCTGTACTCACAACGTCTAATTAGGATTATGAAAGATTGTTTTTATTTCTCTATGATATCGGATAATTTTATAGAATTGTCTTTTGTCATGTTTTATATTTCTAAATCTTCATTATTGAAAGATACCACAAAATCTATAATGAAGATACTGAAAAACCGGGAAATTAAGGTAGAAGATTTCTTTCTTATGTTAGACAACAGCATAATGGCAATTTTTGAAATAATTCTGACAAGTGCATCTAAGCAAAAGTTAACCAAAAGATTTGTAAGTGCAAATTGGAAAATGTCAGAATCAAGGAAAACAATGTTTTGCAACCAATATCTTATATTCATTGCCTACTGCTCCTAGACTGGGATACGCCACTGTGTTTTAGTACTTAAAAAAATGAAACAGATACCTTCTTCCCTCTTTTACGTTTTATTATCTGGATCTGCTTCTTTCACCTCTCTCTTTACCTTAGTTTCGTATTCATCACAACGTAAGGGTTTGCTCGTATTGTAATATTTTCGAATTTGTATGACGCGACGCGACGTGCTGGTCAACTCAAAAGCGACTAAGAGAGGGGGCAGGTATTAAATAAGTTAGCAGGGGCTGCGCGTGACGCTTTGGTCCACCGGACTTATCCATGGCGATCCAGCCGTGATATATTGTTATTGGTATTTATTCGTACGGACCACACAGGCGTTGCGTTTAGTTTCTGTTCAAGATTAATTCACGGTTCCACGTCAGATTTGTTATTAATATTGATTTATTCCACTTAATCTTCTCGTTACGCCACGTCTTTTAGTTGAGGGGGTACGAGGTGTATCATATATTCTGGTGTTAATTGCAGTATTACTGTGTAAGAATACGAGTAATTAGCATTAAAAAAGGTTCTAAGAAAGCAGTTTTATTATTTGTTTGTGTGCTTAAGAGCTATATAACAGTTAATCGTAATCCAGAAAAGGTGATAATACTTAAATGTTTACTCCAAATACAGGATTTTTTTACTATGTAAGTTAGTGAGAAAGGCGCAAATATAAGAAAGTAACAAAATTATCGAGAACAATGAACTAATCTAGTAGAAAAAATTAAATAATTAACTCACGAGTATACTGTCGTTGAATATGAAGTTCTCCAAATTTTATCCAACATTCCTCAATGTGGCTCTTAGCTCTTGAATTTTATCAAAATTGTAGTCGTAATATACCACGGCCCTCATGGGCAAAGGTCGATCAGAGTGAAATTAACAGCAAAATCATTGTTCATGCAGAAACTTTTTTGGTGTCCGAGAAATGTGCGCAGGCTTTCCGGTCCATTGAATTGTGTAGTGGACAACCGACTTCCTCAATAAATGTCCTTTTGATAAACTTGAGATTTTAGATGATTATTCACAAAAAATAACGGAAATCACGGATACGGTAATGGCAACCATGCAAGAGATGCTGTTTTTTATTTTTGCAAAATTGTAGACTTGGGTTATTATTCTGGATGATTGGAAGCTGTCTCAGAAAAGATGTAGTTGGTAATTGTATATAGGTTGAAATCTTTCCTAGTGTATCGCTGAGAATATTCATTGAATCAATCTATAACTTACTGGTTTGCCCGTTATTTAGAAGTCAAATTCTAAACCTTGGTTGATAGCTTCTCTTTTTGAAAACTAGTTTGGCCATCGCTTCATACCTGAGGTCAAACATCATTTCTATTCACCAGTGAAACTACTAATCAAATTGGTCATGTGATTAAAGAAGTTATAAACTCCAACTATGAGTTCGTTTTTGCTACAATTAGTCGGGTACGAGGAAGTTTTGCGTAGAAGAAAAAATTTTTAATTCATGAGTAGAGTGGACCAATTCGGAGCGAAAGCAGAGGCGTGACTAACGAATTGGTTCCCGCGTGCCCCATCGCACATACGATAACTTAGTATGTTGTTCACGGTCATCGTGTGTACACGTATAATAGTAGCAGGGAAGTGTATTCACGCCTTTGCTTTCGCTCCGAATTGGTCCACGCTATTCATCAGATAACACGATTAGATTTTATGAATTTTTATTAGATTTTATACGTCAAAATAGCTTCGGTTTACGCAGAGTAGTACAATTTGTTATATTACCTAATATTTTATTACATATTTTTCTTCTAAATTAGTGCTTTCTTTAGTGACTATAAGGGCCGAACAAATGCTAAAGCTGGTAGCACTTGGTTTTAATTATCTTCCATGGTATGAGAATTTGAGGCACATAGATTTGTCCATCACGCTATTTAGATGGAATTTACCATAATTTTTTGCCATAAGTGCACTTCACTCATCAGTTCATGTACATATTTACAAACAGAATATCATTAGTTGCGTAGGATAGGCGCACAGTTAAATGTATTAACACTTCACTTTAATAGCTGTCGTCTTTAATAAAATTAATGGTCCCTAGCTTTTCGTCGTTGATTATAGGTAACACTGGTCAACAGGGTTTTTTTTACACTCTGATACGTGTACGATATGGACTTTTTCATTGTAATTCTGAAAATATTTTCAAAAATTGGCTATCACGCCAGGCTTCTGATAAATGTCTTTTTTAATACACATACATATGTGTTAAATGTACTGGATGTCTAGCGATATCATCATAGTCATAGTCATAGTCGTTAAACCACTCCCTTTTTTTCTCTAGAACCAATCAAATCAAGGAATTACCTCAAGGATATCTTAAACAAAAATTTCCTAATATATCTGAGGCAAAACTTAAAAAAGGGATTTTTATAGGACCCCAGATTAATCTGTTACAATAGCATCGAGAATTTGACGTACTCTTGAGCGATTTAGAACGGGGAACTTGGGATGCATTTAAAAGTGTGACAAAGAATTTCTTAGGAAATAAAAATCTGAAGATGACGAGGAAATTGTTAGTGAACTTCTTAGAAGTTACCATGCATTAGTCTTAAAATACATTTCTTGCATTCGCGCCTGAACTTCTTTCCCCCGAATCTTGGCGATGTTAGTGACGAGCATGGGGAAAGATTTCGTCAGGATATTTCCACTATTGAAAAACGCTATCACGGCAAGTGGAATAGCGAGATGCTGCCTGACTACAGTTGGACTTTAATTTCGGAATGTTCTTCATCCCAATATAAAAGAAAAGTGAAAAGAAAAACTTTCTAAATACGTCCCAGAATATCATATACCGCGCCTTCAAAATCTTTCCTCATCAGAGTAGGCTATTTTTTGTCAGTTTAGTTATCATAGGTCGCAAATGTTAAATTCAAATTCAGACACTGTAATAAATTAAATTAATTATTAAGTAATAATTAATTAATTAAATTCAAATAATTGACGTTTATATTTTCTTAATTATTTTATTATAATGTTAGAATTAGGACATAAAATATTTATAATTCAATGTTACTATAGAACTGGGAAAAAATTAGAAAATGGAGAATGGGTTTATTCCATTAATCGGTGCATAGAAGAATTCCGACAACAATTTCCTAATTTGCCAGTTACTTACGCACAACTGCTAAAACAAATTCAAGCTTGCGTTATTAAATTTGGCGAAATAGGTGCAGTAACACGTAAACCTGGCGGTGGAGCACCTAAAAAACGAACAGCAAATTTAATCGAAGATGTTCAATAGCAAATGGAACACTCACCCAAAAAATCTGTCGCAACACTATCGCAACAAGTTGGTTTGTGAGTGGGAACCTGTCATACGATTTTAAAAAAGGATTTAAAATTGTTTCCTTATAAAATTCAAGCAGTTTCAGAACTTAAAGAGATAGATTTTGGTACGAGAACACAGCATTGTCAATGGTTTTTGAATAACGTAAATAATAACGATGTTCTTGACAAATATTATTTTTCTGATGAGGCGTGGCTCCATCTCTCTGGCTATTTAAACAAGCAAAACATGCGAATTTGGTCTGCAGATAATCCACATGAATTCACTGAAACTTCGTTGCATCCGCAAAAAATAGGTGTCTGGCTAGCAGTTTCAAGAAGACGAATTATTGGGCCTATATTTTTTAACCAAACCGTAATTGCTGAAAGATATCGAAACGAATTATTACAACCGTTTATCAACGAACTTCATGATGATGAACTTACGGTAGGATATTTCCAGCAAGACAATGCATCAGCGCACAAATCTCGAGAAAAAATGGCTTTTTTACAGCAATTTTCCGATACAAGAATTTTTAATTTTCCTGCAAGATTTCCAGACTCGACAATATTAGATTATTTTATTTTTCCATATTTAAAGAATACGATTTTCAAGATCACACATCAAACAATCGAAGAGCTTCGTAATGCTATTGTTAATTCTTGTGCTGACATCACCGAAGAAATCTTAATAAATGGCTTTGAAAGCATGAAGCGTAGAGTTCAACTTTGTTTACAAAACAACGGTCAACATTTCCAACATCTGCTTTAGTATTATTTTCTCTCAATTTTGGCTTTTGCAATAAATATTTGTTCAAAAACTTAATTACGCTATAATTATTACAGATACACACTTATATGACATAACCAAACTGTGAAAATGATGCATTTCTGACAGATTTACATGCACTCTGGCCAACCATTAAAAAAAAGCATGGTTAGTATTGTATGATCAATATGAATTTCATTTGTTTATAATACCAGACGTGATAGAAGATATTTGTTTTTATAATATTTATTATGAATATAAAAAAATATAGAAAAATAAAAAAAATGAAAATTTGTTGTTCTGTGTAATTTAAAGGCAGATGGTTTGGTTGACTGTTAGCTACATTTTCTAACAAGTTTTCATTCCAGCATAATCTCTTTTCATCTTCTGCATAAGTTAAATTATTTGACAACTCAATAATTTTGTCGTTTGATGGTTTGTATTTTGTGATAAAACTTTTGAGATGGTTGAGATGATTGTAGATACTGCTGCATAGACAAATTCTTGCAAATTTCAAGACTGGCTAAATGTTTCGGTGAGTAAATTGCAAGTTTAGTCGGGTCCTTAATAAGACATAACACATTAAGGTCCAATTCACCGACAATAGTTAATTTTTTCTTTAGATATTTCTATCCATTTATTGCGTAGTTAAAACTATCGATGATGAAATGGGCTCTAAACTTCTCAATCAAACAGAGTAAAGTTATAAATGCAGAAACTCATCAAGATACCGCATCTAACCTCCACAAAAGTGATACGCTACTGTTACTCAAAATGTATATTAATCAGAAAATGGTAGCTAGTTTGTTACCAATGGAAAAGTTAAAAAGAAACAAGTGGTTAGATGGATATTTTATAATAGCAAACAGGAACATTCATTACGAATAGAGGCAAGTTTAAAATGATGGATTGTATACTAAAGAAGTTATTTGTGTGCGGTAACGATCAAAATTCCCTCCTCTTCGAAATCAATTTGTTTGTTATACTGTCACCCATAGTCATTCTAATAATTAGGAAAACGAAAATAAAAAGGGAAATCGTTTATACATACACAATACACTAAATGTTTCTTCATTGACGGAAACATAATTCAAAATCCGTAGCTTCTGCAATATTTCATAGTCATAATCAGTGTAAAACACATTAAATATGACAGTTGACAGTCACTAGACTTTTAACGGGTTGAATCGTATATCATCCTCTTTTATAGCCAACTTCAAGAAAAAAAAAACTATCTGCAACATATTTTACCTTGAATATCTTCGCTGATGCTTTTTTTGTGTAGAACGATGAAACAAATTTATTATCTAATAACGAATCCGTAAGCTTTTAAAACATTCGATGGTTTATTTATAATTTTTCAACACTTTCCTGAAATTTTCTTAGGGTATATACAAACTATGACCATTAACAAGAATAAATGTTGAATAATAACATAAAAATTAGTCGATGGAAGATATATTCGCCGCTAAAAGCGTTCTGGTATGAGCCAAAACGATGCTGATTAATAGCTATAAATGAATATCATAAACGATCTTACAGCCTATATAACAGTTTCTATACCACAGATTTATGTAATACACGGCGCGAGTACATTTATTAAAAGATATTACACCATGCTTGTATAACGTAATATGTAATCAAATCTGTCGTATAATAGAATTAGATTATTTCGTTTATATTAGTTGTATTTACAGTCACTTTCTATGTATAAATAAATGCTGAGTATTGTATGAGCAAGTATTAATAAGCATTTACTTCGTTTTCTATCTGATGTACAATAACACAAATTGTTCATTGAACCATCGTTGAATTCACTTTTCAAGGCTGTAAATTTTAAATGATATCGAAGTCTTTCACTTATTTGGAATTGCTACCATAATCAACTCAAAGAAAAATTTCATAAGAGCAACAAATTCATTTATTTATTTCCTATAAGATCTTTTCAAGAAATTCTCTAAATTAGTGGTCATTGATTAACTATTGATTGAATGTATTGAAGGAGGTAGGAATTAAGCAAAAGTCAAAGCTTGCTTCAAAATTATTATTATGAATCTGTGTTCCATTTAAGCTTCCTTCTACAGTACTAATGTTCTTACGTGGATACATAAGTTGTACAATACGCTAAATTGTATTACCACAGATAGATACTGAAGCCCACATAATAATAACAACAATAATAATAAATAAAAATAAGTGATTAGCAAACAAACATCTTTTCATCGAACTGACTGAGGATGTGTAAGGTGTTCGGACGTTTCTCACTGGGCGACCCCTGCACCAGCATAAATAATACTATTAAAGGTGAGGTTTAGCAGCGGGATTCCAACTGACCCCCACTGTGAGAATTACTGCCCGAATGAATAACTATATACTTTATTACATACTAATAACACGGGCTGTATCAGCATGTGACTACGGTATGGCCACCACCAATGATAGATCTTCCCAGTCTGAACGTCACGCGGACCACTGGCGATGTGTAAATTTCAATCAGTATATACACATTACACATTTTTAATGAGGATTATTATTGGTTTATGGGGACATTCTTGTGTAATTTTATTGGTGCCATTTCGGAATTCTTAAGGTGTTTTTAATACTTTCGTAGGGCATTAATATTATGCCTCGTTATTTCACAACTGAACAAGAGTGGTATTAGCTATACGAGATTTTGCTCTTCTTTATCCTCTTTGTATATTCCTGATCTAAAAGATATTTTATGGCGTTCTCTTGCCCATGAAAAGAAGGAACGATAGATTTAAGCTTCAAAGAGTTGGTCCAATATGGTAGTAAATGAAGCTCATATAAAGTAGTTGACAAGTTAAAAATAAGTTACAACAACAAAGATTTTAACAATTAAAACAGCAATGAAATTGTATTACGGTGAAATTGGAGTAAGGCAAATGTAGACTTGTAAATATTAAAGTCAGTGAATTACTCTATAAATTTAGTATAATGATACATTACAGGGGTCCACAAATTTCAATTTTTCGTTTTACAATATACGTTAATGTATAGGGTCTTCCAATAGGGACTTCCGAACTTTGGCACTTGGTACGACCATATTGTTAAAGCTACATCTGTCAGATTCGCTGTGATTTATTCAGTCTGTTTTACCAAATCACCATGGACGGATATAGCGTTCAACAACACGTGCAAATGATAAAACCGTTTTATCAAAATGGGTAGTTTGGCAACGTTCCATTCGACCATTTTACGGTCGTCGTAATCGTCCGGTGGTGGATAAATTTGAGGTTACTAGTTAAGTAGTCAAGACTCGACGAAACGCAAGATCTGCCGAAATCATTGCCGCTGAGAGTGTGCAGGAGAATCCGAGGCAGTCGATTACGCGTCGCTCACAAGAAGCGCCTTTCGCAGACCACAGCTTGGCGAATTTTGCGTCGTGACTTGGGCCCGGCACCCGTACAAAATTCAACTGACACAAGAGCTGAAGGTAAATGACCATAGACAACGACGTGTGTTCGCTGATTGCGCCCTGGAGCAGTTGGAAACTGATCCTAATTTTCATCAAAAAATCATCTTCAGCGATGAGGCCCATTTCTGGATGAATCATCAACAAACAAGATTCTCGAATTTGGGACGATAACAATTCACAAGAGGTCCAAGAGCGTCCAATGCATCCCGAAAAAGTCACCGTTTGGTGTGGATTTTGGCCTGGTGGCGTCATCGGTCCATATGTCTTCATACAGCTCATGCCACCTTGGACATTCTGCACGAGTGATTTGAGGGGAGGGTCATCTCACGTGGAGGTGATGTAAACTGGTCACCGATATCGTGCGGTTTGACTCTGTGAGACTGTTTCTTGTGGCATCGATAGGCCTTTCAAAAGAATAAAAAATGTCGATGCTATCTCACACCCACTTTGTTTTATTTAAATTTAAAGATAGGAAGCGCTTAATGAAAGACCCTTTATACGAGGGTGGTTTGACGGAAGACTAACTTATTTATAACAAAGATTGGCAAAAATTTCGCTACTTTATCCCATGGAGTGATTTTAAGTGATTTTTTGCTTTTAAAAGTTGCCATATGAACACGGATCATGCAGGACGTCTCGGATAGCCAGTTAATACAATTACTGCAGAAATGGTTAATCAAATCTATGCTCTTATAAGTAGCGATCATTGAATGAAAGTAGATGAGATAACTCATGAAGTGAACATTTCAACCAAACAGGCACGCAATCTTTTGCATGAACAATAATCTAGGAAAAACTTATCCACTAAACGGGTGCTACGTTTGTTTAATGCTAATCAAATACGTGCTCGCATGCAAATATCAGGAGAATGTTTGGCTGTCTTCAAACGTAATCTCAGGGACTTTTTTCGGTTATATGTCACACTAAATTAAGCATGGGTACATTATTATACCTCTGAAATAAAAATACAGTCAAAGCAATGGACTTATAGTCGAGCGTAGATTTTCGCAACCGTTGTTTACTATATTGATGTCTTCCGGGTGCTCACTGTCTTTAGAAATCTTCTGAAGAAGCTGACAGCATGATCAGCGAAATGTGAAGTGTTAGCTTATCTACGCGACAACACCCGGAATACTTCAACATAACAATGAACTTTTCCCGGAAAACGTCCCTACAAGAAAGCAAAAGCCGCCTTTTTGACCGATAAGATAATAGATAAACTAAGACAGTTGTTTCTTTTTTGGTGTTACCTGTATTGATTACTTTAAAAAACAAAAAAAAGGATAACAGATCAATAATTTGCTGATTTTCTGACACCTCTTGATGCCGAATTCAAAATAAAACGATTACATTTTTTGAAGAAAGAAAAGTTATTTGATTATGGTAGCTAATGCCCCTCTCATTTGCCCTTGATGCTACAACAAAATTTGTCGTATTGCGTAACGAATTATTGCCTCATTCGTCATATTTGCTACATCTGCCTCCAAGCAATTTCGTTTTATTTCCAAATTGAAGAAAATTGCTCAGTAAAAAGAGATTTCGGACAAATGCATAAAGAGGTGATACCCGAAACAAATGCATATTTTGCAGAATTGCCGAAAGATGACTTTTTGGACTGGTTTCAAAAAAGTCTGGATCCATTATGTATTATCTATCTCCGATCATTATCAATAGTTTATTAACTTTACTTAATCAATAAACAGATTTACGAATCTTGAAACGTTCACAGACAACTCATCGTCCCTGACTCGACATCAGTCGAAGGAAATCTGGAAGCCAATCCTAATAAGATCCAAGTCTGACACAAAAATGGTAAATTAATGCCTATTAATCAAATTTCACAGTGCAATATTTATGTGTATTGAAAAATGCATCCATTTTGCAACCACATTAACCAATTAAGTACACGTTTGAATCGAAAATCTATACGATAGAAATACATTTTCACCAAACCCACAAATACACATTTTTATAAACGTCCTGGACTTATATTAGTCGATGGAGTTGAATAATAAACAGCAAAACTGGAGAAAAGTTCATTTCATGTCTAGAGTATTTGTTTTGTTTTAAAACCTTAGATTGGTTAAATTGTTGAGATAACTTTTTATATTCTAAAGAGCTAAAAAGTTTACTGCCGATAAAGAAACTAAATCAAACCAAATCTAGAGGTAAAAATTAGATTATAAGTTGTAATTCTCAAATAACAGCGACAAAAATATTAACGCATTTTTTCCAAAAAATATGCATCTTTAAAAACAACCCTTTTTGCAGTTCTTGGCTTTGATGAACTTTTCGTGGTCTGTTGTTGATAAAAGTTTTGAACTAATACAACGAATAAGTTCTTGATTTGTGTGTGATATATACAGTCTACAATTGTGTGCATCAGTTTAAATTTAGATAAAAGGCAGTGTCAAAAAAGAGAGAGAAACTCAGAATTGCACGTTTAGTGTTCTTTTTCATGTTATGATATCCTTCATTACCACTATTTTGTTGGTTTATATTTACACTACCGTCCATAAGTTTGGAAGCAGCAACGGATTTTACAAAAAGTCACAGATACAGCAAAATTTTATTATGATTATAAATGAATTTATACAACATAAGTGACTATCATCAAATTAAAGTAAATTTATTCAGACTATCGTCAAATAAAAGTGAAAGTGAATTTATTCAAACATAATAATATTTATGCATTATTTAGCTCGTAAGTTTATTTTCGCTCATGTGAGCTCCTTTAGCTTTGATAACCGCTGCACAAATTTGAAGCATTCTTTGAAGCAATTTTTCGAGATAGTCCCCGTCAATAAGCTGTCGTGAGTTTTGTAAACATTGTCATAGATGTTGCTGTCTAGCCCTTCGATCAAGTTCATCCCATAAGAGCTCGATGGGGAATAAATCCGGACTTTGAGAAGGCCAAACCATTAATTTTAGTTCATTTCTTGCTGCTGTCTCATCTTAAAAGTGTTTACAGATTCGAAACCGTACGTTTGGGGTCATTCTCTTGCTGGAGCACAAATGGCTCACCAACAAGACGGCTTCCACACGGAAGAGCATGATTTTCTAAAATATCAAAATATTCTTCTGACCGCATTGTACCACTAATTTTCACTAAATGACCCTTAGTTGTTCCAGGAAAACAACCCCAAACCATAACACTATCTCCGTGTTTGACGGATGGCATTAAGCAGGCCTCAGCAGCTCTTTCTCCTTCATTTTACGATTTCACGATATGCCTAACATTGCTGCTTGCAGATTTTATCGTATGGATAATTCATCCTCTTATTGCAGCGCAGACGTTTGATTCGGTGGTACAAATTCGAGACGAATATTATTATACGAGAATGGGCTGAAAAATTGTCTACCTATTAACAAAATTATTTTTTCTGTTTTTTTGTTAGGTCTGCTGAAAAATTTGAGATTTGTATCCTAAAAATAACCAAAACAGCAGCGTCATATACTTGAATTAACAAGTACTCACAAATATACAAATCTTCCATTGGTTGAATTACATTTAATTCGCGATTCGTGTAAAGCTTTCATTAGTTGTTTCTAATGACGCACATGAAACCAACAATTACACAGATCAATCGAGATCATGCGGTAAGTGTTCGAAATAAACAATTTTGATTACTCCATTTTCAGGGCATCTCTCGTCGATCGGTGAGCTAGCATATGTTAAAAGAAATGACAGGCGCACTATAAAAGTGATTTACGTCGATCTTCGAAAAAATAGAAGGAATCGATTTCTCCATCTTTTCGGTACGAGAACTAACTCTCACTCTGGCAACATGTGATGCTGATAGTCTGAAACCGATGTTATATAAACAATAAGCGAGAGTATTGCACCGTAGCGAATCGTCTACTTACATGAACGGATGGAAACTTGAATCCCTCGTAAAAAGAAACTAGGGCTAACCCATGACAGTTAACTGCTCGTAAAATTTACGATAGAACGTATGTACACAAACACACAAATAAATGCAATTTTTATCTAATCGCTTCGTCTTAATGGGAGCAATAGATAGATGAAGAACATTAAAAACGAGAAGCCTGGATGGTACAAAGCACATTGTTAATTTAAGTAAATATCGTTGCGCTCTTCGACGATGATTATTTTATGTGCATTGGTGTTTATAATTTGTGAGATGGAGATTATCTTTGCATGTGTAATATAACAGTGGCGTACAAGCTGTGTAATATAAGCTGTCATTGATAGGATAATATAATTTAACGTGCACGTTTTTGAATAATTTTTTTATTAACAACATTCACGTTAGTTTTCTTGTGATAGTTTTATACGTTTCTCAATCTTTTAGTAGTGCAAAACTATCCAGCTATCAACTCGAATACCGCAAAACTAGCTAACAATTTTAACAGAGCAAATCATCGTTTCCCATAGATCTTCAAAGAACAATTAAAGTCAGTTACAGTACTTGATTTCTGTTGTCTCTGTTAGTTTTCATTATACTTTGGATAAGGACGTTTTGGCAATAGTAGACAATACAAAGTAATTTCCACAGTTTCACTGAATAAATAGTGTTCCAATGATGTAATGTCATTGGAACCGAGTGGTATACATATGTTTAACAGCGATCCTTCAACGGGGTCAGATTGAACAGTTTTTGAAAGGTCTCAATCGATAACGCAGTAACGATTAATAAAAATAAATAAACGACATTTTCTTGATTGAAGTGATGTCTTATGTATATTTTCCATGGAAAGATAATTTTGTTTCTTAGAGCTTCGTATAATTTTTTTTGATTCAAACTCCTCCCAAGCGCTGGGTGAGTTTAGACAATTAGAAAAATTAGGGTCCTCATCGCGGGTGAGATTGAGAATTTTTGAAGAAATATATGTACTATGCTTTAAAAAGTGATATGATGATGAAAGTTTATCCTTTTACAATTTAAAATATAAAAAAAAACAAAACAGTTTAATTTTATAGTTAGATAGGAAACTACGATTTTATTAAATTGAAAACGGTCACGTCTACGCTTTTAGGAAGGTGGCGGGGGATTTTAAAATGAAAATAATTTTTCGTAATACCTACAGTGTCTTTAACACTAGTCCCTTTTCTTTCCATAACCAAATATCAGTTTTATCTTATCGTTATTATTATATTACAAATCACAAAGTCCCTTTTTTTTCCAGTGGAAAATTTATCACAATATGGCTAGTAACAATTTCATTGTTTACAGTGATAATCTTACTGTTTGTTTATTTTTCTCTTGATTTCTGATATCTCATTTGTCAAAAAATTCTCTAATCTTTGATGCCTTAGATCCTGCATATCATTTTTGGGAACCTGGTATAAAGTTGGTATAAATGGTTAGCAAATTTAGGTAATCCTGAGTTTCTTGGATATTAGCCAAAAAAGTCAGATTTGACCCTTTTCCGTTTTATATATATACATATAACTGCTTTATATTTTTGGCCAATATACTTTTGTGAATCGCGTATTGCTTCCAAGCATTTGCTTGCAGAGTCATTCGTTTATTTTTCACGCCTTTTACGGCTAATTTCAGATTTTTTCCATGATCGTGAAAAGTTTGAAGAAGAACAAAATTTTGGATTTTCCATCCTTATGCCAAACCGTTATTTTATTTATAAAGCTTTTTTAGGCAATAGCCAATTTCGTACCCAGGATCAAGTAACTGAAAAAAATTGATTTTCCATTAAAATGACGAATAAGTCTTTTGAACCAGTGATCCATTAATGATAAGTCATATGTTAATCCACCGTGAGATATCAGAGGAACAAAATCTATGGACTCGATATAAACCAATTTTTGACAACAACTATAGCATTATAAAGTATATAGGCTGTATAAAACAGAAATTTTCATTTTTTTTCTCAAAAATACTTTCTTTTTGAGAGTAAGTTTTGAGTGAATGGGTTCAATACCAGATGGAGCAAACATTTACAACGTTATTTATGGTTTTATTGCAATGTTTTGATCTCTTATTTTTCGAAAATGAAAAATTTAGCCTAAAGGGGTCTACAGACGATACGAAGTTGACAATCGTTGTCAATCAGTCGACAGTCTAAACGATAATTGACGTGTGTAGTATTGTTATACGATCTTTTTACGGAGAACTAAAAATTATATTACCAGCATATCGACAAAAATTCAATTAAATATTTCCTGATACGCATGACAAATAGTGACAAACTCTGATTTTTATTAAAATATTAATGCTTTTGCTTATTATACCAGTAATGCCATAAAAACTTTGATACTAAATGCATTTACTGGTTCGTTACTAAACTGCAAATATTTCTGTTTTGATACAAGATAGCCTTAGAACTGGATTGTCACTTCAGTTGTAGATGGAAACTTATTCAAATTTAGAAATTCGAGATTTGGGGAGAAGCTTATGGTACCTGTACCATAAATTTGTTTTTCAAGCTTTTCCATTAATGGCATTGATGTAAAAAAATTATCAAAAAAATTGAAATTTATTCCTGCCCACTTTGATCTTAGAACGTCTACAAACTTGTTTATATAACTTTGATAATTGTTGATGCACTGATAAATTTAATAATCTAGTCTGGTTGCACCAATCCAGATTTTAATCCATAGCGGATGTTTCGTGTATAAATTAATTAATTTGGTTTCATTTACACAGTGTGATTCTTCAAGTGGCGCATGTTCTAAAAATTTGGACTTCAATTTGGCGAACAAAGTATGTACTTTTGCAAATTAATCTTTAGGATCTAAATTTTCGTTACGAAATCTTCCCCAGTACATTTTGATTTTATATCAGAATCAGCACTTCTATAAAGCACTTTATTTCGGTGTTATAATTTGAATTTTTTTTTGTTTATGTATCTATTTGTCTCGTTTGTCATCATTTCCCACATTTCATCATCAAAGAACTTTGAAAACAATTGGTTTCTATTTACTTGTTTCGATTTCTTCAAGTGGGAACTTTGTCAAAAGTGTTACATCTTTTTTGATCCAATTATAAAACTTTTTCTTCTTTGTCTTTTGAGTAACCGATTTTTTAAATTTTGGTGATTTTCCTGAAGCCCGAAGAAGTTCAAGCTTGTAAAGCCGGGCAAGTTGTTTGTAGAAACTATATTTTCAGAAGGGTGGGAAAATAATTATCCCATCAATATGTTTTGTTGTTTCAGATATCATTGGAAAGATGATTGTAGACACATATTTGCCTAGCGTTCTACATTTCAAAATAAAACACACGAAAAATACGAAAAAAACATTTTTAATTATATGATTTTTAAGATGGTTTGAATATCCTTTTGTTTGGTGCAATCATATAAACAAAAAGTTAGCGTTAAATTTCAGAATCAATCGGATAAAGGAAGAGTGCGCCCTAAATCGCTGAAAATTGAATAACAAAATACTTTCAGAAGATCTATTTTATTTCTTTACCTTGCTAAATATAAATTACATGAAAGTAAACATTGACACCACGATAAAACAGCTTTTTTAAATTTCGAGAATAATCATTTACAATCTGAAGAACTGAACTGTTTTTGGTAAATAATTTGGCAAAATTTTTCGACTTGGTCACAAACTCTGGCCGTTTCAAATTAATATTGATTTTTATACTACTTCAACAATGCTGTAATGAATGAAGGACTCAAATAAAATCTTTGAAAAATTCTCTAATTTCAGGGGAAATGAAGTATTCAATTCCATTTAATGTTTTCTGACATGTTAATTAGTGTTTTTTATTCGCCGTTCACTTTGAAATAAATTATTCAAAATTAATAAATGTTATTGCTAAAACTTTCTTGATAAAGAAGAATGAATTCTTCTACTAGAATCCTTAAATTATCATCACATCCTTCATTTACCCTACTTTCCTTTTCCAATTTACTAAAATCTGTGTAAGAGACAGTATATAAAAGGCAATATATTACTTTTAGTTACGTATTAATTTTGTTTTTATATGTAATAGTGTAATTCGATTAACTATTGTATCCAACAATACGCAGATCAGTTTCTCAATATTGTCCACTACATCTGTTAATACACCGTCTTCTAGAAGATTCAACCTCATTCATTCTCACGACAGACAATGCCGTGTGGCGGCATTGTCTGTCTGTTGAATTAACGCCTCTTATTTCTTAATAACTTTCGATAGACCAACTTCTAGATTCCAAGTTGCTATTACGATTTCAAAAACCTTTCACCTTCGTTCAACAAGACGAGATTGTAACCTTTGTTCTATCAAACTATTTATAAGATTTTTCCAAATCTTTCCGACATTTAAAAGCTGATATAATATTCTATGCATCCACATCAGCCAGTGCATTAAAATTTTAGGTTTCATCTGCTTATTGACATCTTCAAAGAAAGCTTTATGGTTGCGATATTTTCAGCATTTACCACTCAGACAATCTTTTGGAGCGTAATTTTTTCTTAAGATGTAACATAGTCATAAGGGTAACGATTTTTTAATACTCTAAAATAGTATAATTTTAACGTAACTTTGTATCAGCAGAATAGCTCCTCGGCAGTGTTATTAAGGCACTCTTGTCGTAATTCGTACAAACAACTTACGTTCTTTATATTTTCTGGATTCTTTTATATTCAACTATTTATATGACAGTTTGTTCACAAGATTATATCACTTCACGAAGGTGTAAATGTACTTTATTTAAGGTTATAGCCTCGTAAACTGTATGTATCATGTAACTGAATAGGTTCGTTGAAACTCAATCGGTTTGTTCACATGCCTGATGTCGGATATAGCCCATCTTCTTCATTCTTCCTGTGTAATTAATTCCAGCCTCATAAATGTATGAAATTTTTTATAGAACATGATCATTTAAATTTTATACGCTTGTATTATTATTAAGCTTTTGAAAACGATCTTTACTATCTAATAAAATACACTTCGGTTACAAAGAAGGTTATTTATCTTTAACATTTTACAATCTGCTTTATTATCGTCAAAATATAAGCGATGAAATGCTAATCTTCAAAATCACGGAAGCTAATAATAAAATAAGAAGCGGGGCACCAGGAAGATGCATATCTACTTTTTCTCTCTAAAATTTATAATATAAATGATTCTGTGAACTCATTCATATATCAATCTTCAATATTTTATAGAACGATTCGTAATAAATATTTAACACAAAATGATTAATCTTATTCATTCATTTATGTATATTAGACGGTTTGATATATCACACCTATTACCGGTAATGATATTTAAAACAAATGCATCGCTAGTAATGCAAGTTATATACGAAAATACCAGCTTAAAGTTTATTTATGTTCTACTCGTCGTAAGGTGAACGCATTTACATAAAACAACTATATTTTATGAACTATGTAAATCCTACGTTAAGGTACTCACATGTCTGTACAGATACATTGAAAAGTATTAGAACAAGTTGTCACAGACAATTTAGCGCTTTGAGAAGCTATCTTTTCATATCGATGGATGTATAAAGTCATTTTTCATTATGTTTGCTATGGGAACGTTGGAATGATTAAAGATAGAAGAGGAAACTTTTATTAGGAACATAATTAAATTAAAATTGTTACCTTGACTGTACATTTTCTACCAGGACTAGTGGTAGTCCCCGTAACTTGTACGTAAATCGCCATAATTACATGGAAAGTTACAATTTTCAAATTGAATTATGTATTGGTTACGAACCTAGAGTATAAATGTGTTTGTAGAATGTAATTTATTAAACTAATGTTCATCTCATTAGTTCGGATAGCTTAGTAGCTATCGATTATTTTAAAGGTTTCTGAGTTGTGGGATTGAAAATATGTCAAAATCATTTGTCACTATTAATACGGAGATAACTATTTATTGATTTCGAAATTATAGTTTAAGATTATTAGAAGCATTCTTTTTCTCTCTGAGGTGGCCGTTTTTGCTTAAGGCTGAATTAAGTATTGAGCGGTTCGATCTTACTGTGGAATGAGAGAGGATTTATTTGTCTGTAGAGGTGGAGACTAGGTCGTGGCTTTGCGTTGTTATCGTTCTTCTAGTATGCGCCGTGTGCTCACTAATGGTGGAGACCTGTCAGGATCCAACTCCCCAAGATGTTGGATTAAAAGTTTCTCAGATTGATGAGTCCTTCCTAAGGTGAATTTCGCCAGCGTACTCGCATAGTCGCTCAGGGATGGTATATCCAGGTCTCTGTGGATGTGTAACTTAGAGACAAACTATGGGGCTGCTACGCCAATTCGTAGGGCTTTTCTAACGGATGAGCGGATACAAGACATACTTGGCAAGTACGAAATTGAAATTAGTATCGCGTGTTGAGAGTCTTTCACCACGCACAGAGATGTTACTTGGGAGTGGATTTCTTTTTCTTGAGAACGTCACAGATAAGCAATTTGAGGCGTTAATAGGCAATCGCTATATGTGCGACCATTTGCTAATCTCATCTACCGACCTTTACACACGATGACAAACAAGATCATCGTTCCTCAATGAGGTAACCACAACGGTGTCGTCAGCGTACACTGCGAGTCCTGTGCTGGAAGAGCGCGGATTGTTACTAGCAAACAAGGAAAAAGTTGTGGACTCAACAGTGAAACCTGTGGGACGCCAGCTCTAATACGCCTAGGTGCCGAGACGCAGTTGAGGTATTTGAAAAGTCCTTACAGACAGATAGGACTGGATTATCCCGATCAGATTTAAGACCATGTACATGTTCAGTTCCTCAAAACATTTATTGGGTCTCTTAAATATTTCTAAATCTGCGTTCACTATACTATTGATTTTTTGATCATGGTCTTTTCGTGTAATTCCGGCCCATACCGAATTTCTAATTCACGACGAGAAGTTATTGACGATGGATGATTAATTCAAAGGTTGTTTGGGCTATTTCCATCGTCGTACGACAACCTTTCAATTAATCATCCATCGCCAACAACTATTGGTTATCATATCATTGATAAGACTGCAGCAATCTTCTCTTACGATTTCTACCTCTAAGTCCTTCACATTTTTTATTTGTGATTAAGATGTTACTCTTCGCACTTTGCAGATAGGATTAGAATAGATTAGATTTGTTTGTGATAATTTTTACATTTTCAAAAATAGTTAAGCATTTTGTATATCCATGTCCGGAATGAAGTACACTCACGACTTAGTTTCGAATAATATTTACTAAGCGACAAAAATTCTTTGTCGAGTCCATCTCCTCCACATTCAACCTGACAGTTTTTTCGATAATCATAATGTTACATTACGAAAAATACGCTATTACTGTTATCGAAGAAATGGTCACGTTAAATGAGGGGATAGATTGACAAATATTACATGTTTGTCGCTTAGTAAAACCGTTCGAAGACTAAGTTGTGTCGAATGTACGTCCAATGGAAAATGTAGTGTAGGTGAAGACTAATATCGTCATAGTGATTTTTATCTTAAAAAGTGTCCTTCTAAGGACAAAAGACATGTCACATATTCTAGATGTTTCGTTTTAAATGAAATACTTTGTATATAATTCCGACAATGATACATATAAGTTAAAATTAAACTACATACTTAGAAAGCCAAACCTACGAGAACATAGCGTTGTAGAAATTTATTACACTTTTTACATAAAATATTTTCAAAAATTATAGTGTAAAACTGCCAAATCATTTGACCTAAATGAAGTGGGGTGGTCGGTGTTTTATTCAAAATAATATTTCGATCGATTTTTTTCGAAGGCGACTTATTGAAAATGTAAAATCGATTTAGTAGATACCCAACGTAACTAGTCTGGGTCATTAAATCAACTCTCGTTGGACTGACTGTAGCTTATATTTTAAAATATTGATATATGTATATGTTTCTCGATTCAAGCTGTCTCTTAAATATGGACCTGAAAATATTATACGTGTTGTAGATAATTATAGATTTTTGTTAATTTGCATAAATGGATATATTTATTAATTCCAGGTGTGAGTTGAATGTATACTGTTTAATTTTTATTAGGATGTACGACCATCATTCTTTCTATCTAAAAGAATTTCAATGTAAATTAGTGGATGTTTCTTATATTTAGTATAAGTTAAAAGATAGTGGTAGATAACCCTATACATATTCGCTTAAGACGTCCCTGTAAGGCTTAAACAAATATACAATAAATTGAGCATGCAATGTTTCTTTAATGTACAAATTGAAATTATTTTAACTTCCTGTATAAATTTAGCCAATAATTACTTAATTAACCTTCTTCGATATGTATCCATTTATACAAATATTATTTCATAATTATATTTGAACCGACACGCATAGTATCCTGTCTATATTATACAAATAAACTCACCATTGCGTATGTATATCAAATAAGCAATTATTATTACCAGTACATCCGCCAATTACTAAAATAACACTCCTACAAGCATCACACATCAAAAACATACATCAAAAACGTCCAATCTAACACTTATTCAACATTGAAACGCAATAAATCTGCAAGATTTACAAACGAAAAAGTTCGATAGATTAATCTTCTTGTCGTTTTCGTAAAATATTTATCCTTTTCGCTTAATTTTATTCGTAAATATGCGTTATGATCCCAAAGTTTTATACACATACATGTATTATTGTTTCCGAAATATACTTGATAAATAGTATTTTAAATCTTTGGTGATTGGCAATAATATGTAAGATGCTGCATATTGCAAAGCTGATCGAAAATTCCTCTTTATACGAGAAAGATGATTGAAATGTGTTTACGCTTATCGCCGAATGGTTTCTGATATTTCATCTAAACCATGATAGCATCACTCGGTAATTGTTGTTATATGTTTATATTTTGAAATCTTGCAATAATCAAGCTGCGACCAACACACGTGTACGTAACACAAATTCAATCGTTTGATCTTCGCAATAATTATACCAACAAAGCACCAAGAATTTTATTTTCTTTTATAGTACAAGTAGAAATATTTTTGCTAATAATCATCTATTTTCACAGTTCTTGCTGTAGTTTTTCTCTATTTTCCTTAATAGATGCAGCAAGTTTCTTACTTTATTTTCAATCATCCTTTAGGGATCTATTCATACTCTTATTATTTTTCTTTGAAGAATAATCGTTCGAATAATTGTCCTTGTTTCTTTTTTGTTTGTGCTATTAAAGTGTTCTTAGTCAAAACATTTCATTCTAAAGTCTTCAGATTAGCTACCGTTCTTAATATATTTGGAAAGCTTCTCTGTATGCTTCACAGAAACAATAACCTTTGGGTTTGAATAATCTTTAAGTGCAAAATTGGAATTCTTGACGACCCCTGCTCGTTGCATCTGTTATTATTCATGTAAATAACAAATTTACATTATTCTCCAACTTATAACGAGATACAATCCTCCTTGAAAACTCATATCTTTTATTTAAGGCAACTGTACTTAGAATTTGACTTGAGAGAATAATTAATTTTTTTTGAATTTAGCCGTTGCAATGTCGGATTGTACCCTAATATTTGGCAATTAATACCATGATATCAACAATTAAATTGGTCAATGGTGGTCATGGATTTTAAAATTATTGTCGTAGGGTGCATCGTACATTTAGGTATGTCTAATCCTGCACGGTTTTTGAATTATGGTTCTCACCACAGAGCACAAAATTTACATGATTGAAGCCTATTTTTGAACGGGTGTGCTAGTTAGTGGAACTTAGGAATACAGTCAACGTTTGTGTTTGTACAATTTTCGAGAGCACTTCCCAGTCGTGGCAGTATTACCGGACAATTTTTCTGCATGCCTTACAAATTGTGTTGAAGTGTTTCGCGAAACTGGTTCTGTGACGCATAAAAAAGGTGCTGGTAGACCAAGAGTTCGTACAGAAGAAGTTATTAATGACGTTCATCGACGTATGGAAGAAGAGTCTACAAAACTTTTACCGTCTCTCTTAAGAAATTCAGCGTTCTCATGGAACATGCCAAACGATTGTAAAGAAGAACCTGAACATGCATCCATATAACATGCAATCATATCAAGGTCTTCTGTCTGCAGACCACCCCAGCCGTCTTGCGTACTGCCATTGGTTCGTTAATAATTTAATGAATGACGATCTGCTGAACTTAACATTTTTTCTGACGAAGCTTGGTTCCACCTTTCGGGATACATCAATTCTCAGAATATACGAATGTGGAGCACTGATAACTCAGAAAATTGGTGTTTGGATGGCAGTTTCTCGCAGAACAATAATTGGGCCAATTTTTTTCAATTTCACCGTCAACCCAGAAAGGTACAGAAATATTTTTTGGACTGAATTTGTGCAACAGTTAGACGATGATGAACTTCAATACGCTTATTTCCAGCAAGACGGTGCAACAGCACATACTACATGAGAAAATCTTGCTTTTCTCCGCGAGTTTTTTGATGACCGGCTGATAAGTTTGGATACGGAAGTTGAGTTTCCTCCGAGATCACCTTGATTTTCAATTATGGACTATTTTATCTTTCCTCATTTAAAAAATAAGATTTTCGCAAATCCCATACATAATTTGCAAGAACTGCAACAAAGAATTGTTCAGCAATGTGCAACCATAACGCCAGAAATGCTGCAAAACGCTTTTCACAGCATGAGGAGGCGCGTAAACTTTTGCATTGAACAAAACGGGGGACATTTCCAACAATTATTGTAATTTAGTTTTTCTGGTTAATAAAAACGTTATTTATTTCATAATTTGTAGTTCATTATTATTTTACAGCTGAACTAAGTAGGTAACACATTTGTAGGTTATTGATAATGTCAGTGTAGCTTGACAATGATTGAATTATTTCAAAAGGATCATTTGAACTAAGACAAGCGTTTTACATTCCATGACCAACATTCACCAATCTAATTTTTGATATCATAGTGATTCTAGTCTACAACTACGATCGTTAGTTTCTTTCTTATTTTTGTCTTTAATTTGGACTGTAAATGACAGCCTCTGTTGTAGGTCATTTATTTTTACGAGTTTACAATAATAACAAAAGAAAAAGGATTATGAAATAATAATCTGGATACATAATCACTATAAAGTCTGGAATTATGTATCAAATTTTGCAACACATTATGGTGATTAAATACGGGTTTTTAAATAGCTCCTGCAAAAACGAATAGTCAACAATAGGTACCTATCCATGTATATATGTGAAAGAGTTTTGACACATCATTGTCGCTATAATTCCTACTTACAAACTGTAGTATATTTGACAAAGACAGAATGAATCATCATTCCGATTATGGTTGGATATGGAAATTTACGATGATGGCATGACGAATTTTATCATTTATTCAGTGACACGTTTTCTAGTTGTCCCCCGAATAAGTAAATCAGTTGTCACAAAAATTCTATGAAGACTGATATCGTAAAAGATCTCGTTAGATTTGACAGACGAAGGAGCTGTCCAAATGAAAAGAACTCATCAGATACACTATTACTACTTCTTGCTCAAAATAATCCCATGCCAAGGAGGTTGGTACAAATAAATTACAAAAAGCAATTGATTTTTTGATTGTGAAGATAATTCTGCTTTGCTGTCGAAACGCATCGGAGTTTTAGTGAATTGAAGTGTCTTGTTACCAATAGATCCAATGAAGAACTTCATAATTCTTTTGTTTTTATTGTGCTTTATAACCTAACAGAATTTTTAATTGACACATATTGAATTTCTTATATAAATAAATAAATAACAAATGATTTAAATTAGAAAGGTGTTCTTGTAAAGTATGCAATACAGTCAATTACAGCTTTAATTTGATCCCCATATTTTTTTCCTGTTACAGAGAGTAGAACCTGGATTTGACAAAGTATCTTGGGCACCTCATGTTATACGCCCAAATGTAGATGTTTCGATGATAATTTGTCACTTGTTGTCTCTTGCCTATTTTAATTTGGAAATAACATTGCTAAGAGTGTACGTTTTTGGTAAAACTGAATTAGAACAGAGCACATCTAAATGTTTAATTACTGTTTCTTATTAATCTTTAAAATAAAATCTTTTATAAAATCGTTCAGAACAGTCGAAAGTATCTCAACTTGCAATGTATGTTTTCAATAAAGTTTAATTTCATCAAAAAAATGTTCAATTTCTATTTCTACACCTACTATAACCCAGAAGAAGGATTTTTCAGTCTATTATAGACATCTTCAGTCGTTGACGTTTTTTTATGCAGTGACAAAAATTTCGTTTGGCTGCAGTGCAAATTTTGCGTTTTTTGCTTCTGGTAGGCCAGTCTTTGAATTGGAAGTTTTGCTTCTACTTAGACTGGTAACTTTGATACAGGACTTTTTTGTAGTCGCTATTCTTCTGATTCTGAGGCGAGAACATGTTCTTGAACTGATGTTCAAGTTATGTTTGGAATTCTATATAGAATTGAAAGACCTGCACCTGATTTTCATTGTTCTTCTTATTAAATTCCGTCTTAACTTTGATACTTATCTTGTCACAAGAATGTAATTTATTAAAAAATTGACATCAATCATTGGCACATACAATGAAAAACAAAGGACTCAAGCTTGAACACGAGGCACACTTGATATAAGGAATAATCCACCTAACAATAACCATTAAATTCGATAAACGTAGATACATCAATTGGTGAAATAAACGTGCATATTTCGTTTTAAGTAGACTCTAAATCTCATATTTCTACTCTCAAATGATTGTTTAGAATAAACAGAAATAACATTGCAACGTCTATAAAAGAACATCAAACTAACAACCTCATAATAATAATTACTAACGAATAAACAAATAAATTCATACGATTTCAAAGATCCAGACACTCGATAAACTGAAAACGATATTCGAGCATATTATGGAGAAAATTTATTCTCGCAAATAGTCTCATATATACCCGTCAGTACAGTACTTGTGCGTGTACATATATGTATAGGGTGTACGTTTAAAACACGCGAAATGGCTATAAAATTATCAATTAATTACAAACAATTACGGTTGGGATTACTGCAAGACACGCCACTGTTAAGAGCACGTCTCTCAAAACGGTACAGCTTCCTCGGACGGGAATTATGTTGATATACCCGCCTCGAACACAAGAAGCAGAAACCAATGAGGTAAACACTTAGTAACGCTCCTCCCATGATCAGCTCTAGAGGCCGGCTCGTGTTGTCGATTAGGCATATTAGTGTGCTATTAACGCCCGATTAAAAAACAGTGAAGTGTGTTTTCACGGAACGGGAGAGAGGATTGAACGTGTGTGAGATAAAAAAATAGGAAAGAAAATTATCCTGCCGTCTTGCTCTTTCAACATCGTAGTCAGCTTCGTGTGCTTCTGGTGACCAAAGCTCTCAGAGATCGGACAGTTCGTTCATGTGTACTGATTTTTGGAGTTTCAATTAGAGATTAAACAGATTAATGCTGTGATCTTTAATGGCCGGTTAACGAAAACGTGTTATTATGTTGAACTTAGTTCTTAAACATTGTGTAAAGTTTATGTGAACAAGGATTGATTTATACAGCTTTCATCAGGACTAAAGAAAAATTCACAAAATTCAGGTTTGTTTGGTACTTTGTATTTACAGCGTAAGAGCTATGGAATGTTTACTAGAATTCTATTTGTAACAATTTTGTATCTCTATTTTCATTTATAGGTGTAAAGCCAAAATGGGTGGAATATTAAATTTGTTCACCCTTACATTTACCCTGTACATATTTATTTCTGTTAGGAATCTGCTTATATTGAAAAGTGTTAGCAACCTGATAATATCGTAATGAATCAGAAAATGCTCTTTAGGCATTATGTCAAATTAAAATATATTGTAATAAGTTTTGAGTCTATCTTCCAATTTTTCGAAAGACCGGAATAGAGCCTTATGAATTGCTAATAAGTTGGAACCAAATCAGAAATAAATGGGTATAATATAGTTAATGAATATTGCTATAAAAACAGTGTACTTCTATACCAAGTGTCCTAAGCTTTTACTTTTGGAAAAAAATGCAAGAACGATAAACTAGATGTAGATGTGTTTTTTTTTAAATATCACATATTCCCTATTTCTCATAAATTATTTAATACGTCTCTACTGTTATTCCAACAAAACTAACTCTATCCTACTTACCAAACTCGGTGATGTCCACGCCATCAATTCGATGTATGCTCAACGTTGAATGTTTAATGTTTTGACACACTTGGCATGTAGTTGCCGACAAGAGTAAAATCTTGTCACGCCCTGTATATTGTATCAAATTCCATGAACTTGCCTCAGTTTAAAATAAACATCGGTTGCAAGTTCAAACAAGAGACAATTACAATGTGTTTTATTTATTTTTTCGCTTCTTATTAGATCCTATTTGTTACATATGCTGGGCCAAACCTTTTGAAACAAACTGTATAGAGACCGCTGGGGGTGATGTAATTCTTCTGCATTCTCTCTACAATAGATATTCTAACTTATTATTTTGTAATTTGGCCTAACCTTTTATAATGATTTAAAATGCTGTTGGGAAATGCGTGTGTTTTGGTAGAGTTTTTATGCGGGATTATATAAGAAATGAAGCGTTCTATAAAGCAGCGGAAATCATATTTGGAATGGGGATAAACTATTCAGCATATAATATTTATTTTTTTAAGCTTCCGCAAATTATGCATTGAAGTTAAAGCTAAACTATAAAGAAATGCAAATGTAAGAAAAGAAAAATAACATTGAAACAATTTATTACACTTTTTATACAAAATATTTATAAAAATAATAACTTAAATTGGGAAATTTTTATATAAGTGCTTTGAACTCAATAATTGATTAATGCCAATCCTTTCTTCAAAAATCAACTTGATCAGTGTTGAAACAGAAATCTTACTCCATCATCTCATTATTCTAAATTTTAATGATACTGATTCTTGTTATTCGTCTGGTTGGTAGCTAGTAGCGTTCTTTTGTTAGAACATTCAGTGTCATTTCTTCGTCAAAATCCATTAGAATGTGAAACGGAATTTATCCGTGTTGAAATAAACCATGTATTGATTTAGTTTTGGATAAAATCCGTCAAAACCATAACATTACCACCACTACAAGTTTTGTTGTGCAAACTATGCCTGTATGCCAGTCGTATTTGAAACCATCAGGCCGGTCCAAATTAAATTTCATCGCATAAGAAAATAAGATGCTCTAACATTCATGATTTCACTCCATATGATCTTGCTTCAAGGTCAATCCTGTTTGTTCATATTGCTTCATTAAAGGTGGTTTGAAACTTTTTTTACCAATCAAAAACGTTTACTGCTGACAACGTCGAAATGCAATGAAAAAAGATCAAGCATTAGAAGCGGATCACGTGGTTTCAACCTACCAGGTCTCATCAGCGTTACTCCGAATACTGTTGAACAAAATTTATTATACAGGGTCCGGCAAAATAACCTCCCACATTTTAATCGTTAATAAAAACGCCATTGTAAATGTTGTTTAAATTTTTTTTTTATTAAATGGAAATGTATAGTTTGCCATTGGTTTTCATTAAGTTTTGAAAATTACAGACGTCAAGTGGCGACCATTGTTTTCGATACACATTCGAAGGTGATTTTTGAACGTTTCCATTACTCGAGCAGTCATTTGAGGCGATATTCCTGCAATTTCTTGACGTATTGCTGCTTTTAATTCGTCAATGGTACGGGGATGGTGTTCAAAGACCTTCGCTTTCAGGTAGCCCCAAAGGAATAAGTCGCATGGGGCAAGATTGGGTGAACGAGCAGGCCAGCCAACGTCTCCACGTAATGAGATTACGTGTCCTGGAAACATCTCCCTTAAAACATTCATGGATCTTCTGGCCGTAGAGCCGTAGCTCCATCCTGTTGGAACCACACATCCGCATGGTTAAGTTCTCTAAGTCTTGTGTTCAAAAAATTACGTAGCATGTCGATATACCTAAAAAATAGGGAGTCCAAACGCCAAATGACCCAACAGCACACCAAACAGTAACGTGTAGGCTGTGATGTGGCCTTTCATAGAAGTGCTGCGGATTTTCTCGTGCCCAGTAACGAAAATTTTGCTTGTTCACATAGCCGGATAAATGGAAATGGACTTCGTCCATGGTTATTAAAAGCCCATTTTGTGGGATGTTTTGAAGAATATCGTTGCAACATGCTCTACGATTTTCCCAGTCTCGTTCACTCAGCTCTTGAGCGATCATCATTTTGTATGGGTGGAAGTGTAGGTCTGCGTGTAAAACTATACGCAGCGAACGATCTGATAAACGCAAAGCAGTGGGATGTTTAGCAGCTGAACGAGTAGGAGATCGTTTCACAGCTTCTCCAACAGCTGCAACATTTGCAAGTGTCCGAACACTTCTGGGTCTACCGGTTGGTTTTCTTTTTAAGGCTGAACCTGTGGCTCTAAAATTCGAAAGCCAAAGCAGTATTGTTTTGCGATCTGGAACCGGAGCATGTCTACCTCGAAGTGAGTACGAAAAGTTCGTTGCGTTTTAATCACAGAATCATTTTTCAAAAATGTTTCGATAATGACAGCACGATGTTCGCCCGTCCAAATCATGACAATAACTGAAATGGCAAGGCATGTGCTACCAACTGAAAACACTAAGCTCCCCATCGCTTCAGCGGGGCGGGCACAGTGGCGGTGCAAAATGTGGGAGATTATTCTGCCGGACCCTGTATTTGTTCCTACTAAATCCCAATTACCTCTGCGCGATTTTTGTTTAGAAGTAACCTAATTAAATAGATTTATCGATTAGATTTGAAAGCCCTGCCTCATTAAAACAATTTATATTTGATTTCTTCTTGCAGGTTGGTAATTTAGCTTTCAACTATTTCGTTTTAAATACAGGAGCTGTAATTCTGATTGTACCAACATTATCTCGTGTTTTGTTTTATTTGCAAAATACGCAATTTAGCAAAATTTCCTCATAAATACAAAAACACCGTTGTTTAATTTTTCTTGCCCACCTTGTACCATAACCTAGATATTTCAGCATAACCCATATAACTCTGTATTAGTCAAGGTATAGAATTAATCTACCACAAATGATATGCTTCAGCGTATCCGATTACTAGGCTCTTGCCAACCCCTTAGATGGATTCTGATTCGACGATAATCAAATACACAGGACAGAATTAAAAGTGAACGATGCAGGAATATATTTTGCAAAATTTCTGAGGTAATGCAGGTTGAATAAGAAATTCTAGAAATTGAAATTATTTAAATTTCCAATAATTTCTAACTAACAACTGGATAATCGCGGAGGTAAGAGGGATCGGATATTCCTAGGACGGTGCGTACAGTCCAGGATTCCAATGTTGTCGGTGACTTTAGTGGCACTTTTCGCCAAGTTGGTACTCTTGTTAAACTACTAGGCTGTTAGAGTATAATTACATTTATACACACAAGCTACAGTAGTAATTTTGACAAGCAATAAAACTTAAGAGGCCACTACAGCTGCACTTACCATAATTTTCTACGATACGTTCGCTTTTATTTGTTCTTGGAAATCAAATAGCTATGATGCCTATTGGAGCACACTCTCGGGAGTAGTCGTAATTTCTTCTTCAATATATGTCACTCTTTTCATATGTAGCTTCTAAGCTTTTATTTGTCTGTTTTGACCCTTTTCTCAACAAGTGATTTTTTTACATGTTCCATCTTAATATAAGATTTCATTAATGTTCCTATTGCTTATAGTTTTTATATCTCTAAAATCTCTATTCACGAAAAGAAGCCACATATCCGCTCCATACATGTAGAATACAATGTAAAATCATCTGCATATGCCCGTACTTGATGGGTTCTGATTTCACATTCAAATGCAACGCTAATAAGCTCCTCCGATTAGAGTACCTGGAAATTCTTGAATAGTGAATTGGTAATGAGTCGTAGCAGAAATAAGAAAGAGTGAGTAGAAAAAGGTAGCATGAACAAATATCAATTATTAATAAAAATAATTCGAAAATGGGAAGAGAGCCATGCGTTGATATCTTTAGGTTTCTGTTACTGATTCACCTTAATAACAAAGTGCAATTCTTTCAAAATTTACAGTGCTTCTAGCTTCTTCAAAGCTCATTTTCAGGTGTCTAAATCGTCCTGTATTTCATGCCGTTAAATACGGGAGCTTTTAGTATGATTGCTGCTGGGTATAACATTCCCCATACCTCAAGTAAATAAATTGCTGTTCAATTGAAGTGGTCCACTAATGGAAAAATAATATAACGCAACTTTTTTCCAAAATAAATTAACAAAAAAGCAAAAAGCGACAGGAATATAACAAAATATGTATTTTTTAACTATTAAAAACCTTAATGATAAGAATTAATAAATTTTTAAAACATAAACTTAAGTGATAATTCAAAAAAATAATGTTTTAACTAAATGGAAACATTTTTTACATAAAAAATATCTTTAAATGTGGCAACTTCAATTTTAATATTTTGTAGGGCCCCTTCAAGCTCGTGACACAGCTAAGCATCTTCTATTCTTTCCCATTCTTGTCATATCGTTTCCGTGTGTTCATCTAGCGTTGTGGGAGGACGAGCACGAGATCGCAACTGTCGATCAAGTTTGTCCCAAACATGCTCGATGCAATTGCAATCTGGAGAATTAGGGGACTACATCATTCTTTCAATATTATTGGTAACAACGATATCCTCGACGATGTGGGCTCGGTGGGGACGAGCATTATCGTCCACAAATACAAAATTTCTTCCAAAATTTCGGGCAAATGGTACAACTATTGGCAAAATACATAAGTCCCTATACCTCTCTTCATTCCTGGATTGATTTCTCAAAACCACCAGCTCGGTGCGACCGTTAAATCTTATGCCACCCCAAACCGTAACACCCCCACCTTCAAATCGAAATAACTCGAATTTCTGAACACATGCACCGATGACGTTTTCGAACTCAGAACTGCACACGTGGGGCCATGTTCGTTTCAAGATACCGTTGTCTATGCCTCCTCCATACTAACACTCTACTATCAGAACGATGTAGAGAGAATCTGGACTCGTCAGAGAAAAGGCATCTTCTCCAGTCGCGAGCCTCCCATGGTAAGTGATTTACAGCCCACTGCCTCCTAGCGATCTTGGCCCTTCTTCTAGCCCTTAAACCAAACTCGTGCAGCCTTCTTCTAACTGTTAGCTATAAGCACTCCTATAGCTGCACGAAGATCGTTATTCCACATCCTAGACGATTGAACTCCATTTCGTCTGAGCTGGAGTCTTAAATTAATACTGATCTTGTGCAGGAGTTGTACTCCTCCGACGGCCTCCCCCATGAGTAAATCTTACACTACCACTTCTACGAAATCGTATTGCAATTCTATTAATGACACTGTGAGTTATTATTATAAATTCTAGCCATTTTGTATTAATCTTAGGGTATTGTTCATAATATTTTCACTAAGACGCGGCATTTTTATTAATTTAAGTTACTTAACCCTAGTTTTAAGTCAGCAACAAACTGACCGATATAAACTAATATCAAAAAGTCAATGCCAACCTAGCATTTTGTGTGAAATATTCCCCCAACTTAAAAACATATTTCTATTAGATTTTATGCGATAAATTAATAAAGTATCATAAGTTAAAATTTTAACAAAAACGAACATTATATTAGACTTGCTGCGTTAAATAAACTATAAAACATTAAAATTTGTCATGCTATGCATTGCTAATTACTTAGACTAAGAGTAACATCATTTAATAATGGGCAACTTTAACTGAACAGCAGTTTAGTTTCTGAGAGATTTTAACTAAAAAAAAGTTAAAGTCAATGAAAATGTTTAGTCGCCGATTGGTTGTGAAAAAAGCAAATGACTGAAGACTGTTGTCGCACAGGAAACTACAGTAAATGGTGTTACTAGCTGCTATTGAAGCATCTCACATGACCATCCACATAATCTCAAATGAACGAGAGATATGCCTTAGCTAGAATTCTATCAAGAAGTAGCATACATCCTTAAATTAACTACACCAGGAATTAGCCAATAACGATTTTGAGAGGAGGGTAAATTTTTGTGCATAAAATGGCTTGAAATGTGCGGGGGAGTATGTTTTTGTAAGAAAGGATATGTCACCAACTGTGGTATCTACCTCACCAGAAAGCAGTTATTTATGCTACACTAGGTCATCAGTTTGCTGAAAAATGGGTTGGACAAAAAGTGTAAATTCTTTGGTCAATTTTATAAAATACCTCAAACAATATAATGTTCGCCTGCCTTTATGTAAGTCGGCACCGACGTATTCTGTAGGAATTTTAAGCTATTTCTATAATGTTTCGTATTCATTGGACTTTTTACTACATTAAACATAATCAACACTATTATTTGGCCACATAAAATACAAAAGTTTGATTCGTCCTGTATATAATGGCTGGACTTTTAAAAGAATTTTCGACTATGTGATTTAAAATTGAACCCGATTTTCATATAAAGCTAAAATCACCTTGTATATTGATTTTAAATATGTACATAATTGTGAATTGCTAAAGATACTTCAGTATTAATTTTGGGTTAACTCATTCTCGCTATTGATCATTATCGTAATTAATTACATATAATATCGCACTGACAGATGTTTACATGAATATTTATGCTAACCTACATGAATATAAATTTTTACAAAAAAAAGAAACCGCAAAGCGAAATTCTCATGAATGAAGTAACAAATCCTCCAGACAAAAACGAATGCCATATAAATATTACAAAAGAAGAACGTGAACCACCCACATTAGTGTAATTCTAAGAAGTAATATCATCTTAAATTTTACCAAACTAGTAACAATATTTACGGTAAATTTTATGAGATATTCACTTGTCAGAACTTATGATTTGCGGATTACTTTCACGTGGATTTACAGTACTTTTATTTATAGTTAAAAATTCATTATTTTGCGGTATTGTTAAATACTATTTATTATTGTTATTAACACAAAAGAGAAAAAGGGAATTACCTACACAAAACACGATGGCATAGAACGCCCACAAAAACCAAATTATCTCTGGAGAAGAGTTTAGTGGGCGATTATGACTAGTACTTAATATGAAATTATTACTATGAGATTTGTTTTTGTATACGTCTATGTGTAAACGGTGTTATTGAAAAGCAAATGGTATAGTGGGTCGAGCTTTAGTGAATTAGACAACAGAATTATGTGACATCTTTAATGTAAGTATATGCACAGGATTTGACAAAAACAAATGTAGAGTAACTTCTTGTATATGAATCTAGAACGCTGAACAAGAATTTTCTAAATTAGGAGATACTATTATTGGACGGCATTTATAAATTATTAGTTAATGTAATACGATAACGTTATTTCACTGAACTGTGGTACAATGTTCCGGGTTATATGCATAACTTTAAACAAAAGTGGCAAGATGTGGTAACCTAGTAACTTTTATTCACTCATTATATGAATGCGCGCACTACAGACGTACACATAAAATTTAATAGTCAAAGAGAAATCTGAATATAAATAAATATGCAAGAACATTAATCAGGAAAACTTTCCTTTTGTTTCATTGCAGCGACGAATTATTGCCAGATTAACGCAGATTTGACCACAAGCATTTTACGATGACCAATTTAAGCTGGTTTTCACACAAATAGATGGAATAAGTCATTGTGGCTTTCAAATGCGCATATTTTTACTCTGTTACTTCACTTTTAGAATTTCTGCTTTAGCGATATTTAAAAATAAAAAATTGCAGGGAAAGAGAAAGCACTGTCAGAGCATTCAAATTACTATAATGTGATTATAACGTTGTGATAGCAACGTTTCAAGAGAATTATTAAAAATTGGTGATATGAAAGCAACCTAAGAGGATCTTCTCTTGGCCTTCTCTTTTCATATAAAATTTCGACCTCTTCCCACCTCTCCGTTTCAGTGTTATTACCAACTTGTGAATGCTTGTACCAAAGCTGTTCAGTTAAAAGAGGTCGCGGCTAATGGGTTAGGCATTAGGTTCCTTGTGGACTTAATAATTGTTAAAATTCCCTTTGGCCTCACCACAAAGCACATGCATTAAATAAATATTTTGTCATTATTAAACATTTCTAGGGAACACTCGGTTAGTTGCTTCAATCATAGCTAGGTCGACTTTTTTCTATTTTCTCTCGTAGTTAAGTATACATAATAATAATATTAATAAACGGGTCGATAGCCGCAGTGGTTAGGTCAGGTGTCTGACTATCGTTGTGCCAGGACGATAGGAGCCGGGTTTCAATTCTCTGGAGGGACGGTGACATTTTTTCAGAGACTTGAAAGCAGGACCGACTTACCATTCGCTGTTGGGAGGAAAGTGATTAACAGCGCGGCATTATAAAAGCTATTTGAACACAATTTACACACACAAGACTACACCGCAAGAGTTGCAGTGATAGCAAGACAAGTAATACAACTTACGGAGTCACTGCAACTAAGCACCCACTACACATAAAAAAGATAAACAAAGAAAAGGAAATGGAACATGCTGAACTACTAAACTAAATTGAAAAACTGCGAGCCAAGCTGAAATTGCAACAGATGTAGTGGAATATGTGGTAGAAGTGAAAGAAAAGTCACGAAAGTAGTCTGTAGAAGATGAATTAGAAGACTATAGAAAGGTAGTTATAAAGTAGAATTCAGGAATAATACCAGGTGTAGTTCTAACACATACATACAGATATCTGAATGAACTGCAGTACAATTTTTCCCTTTTGGACTAGCGTATGGGTATGTTCTGAAAAAAATAGCATAGTATGTCATACTTTTTCTTTTTTTTTGTATGCTTGTTTCTGACTCTTATTAAAGAAAAAGTCAAAACCACAATAAGCATAGAAGCAACGTCAGACATTTGTTGTCCAATAGTCTTTTAAATATAGTTTCTAAACTTCCTGTAAAGTAGACAAAGCTCGGATTTGCCGGAATCTCTAAGTAAATTCAAAATCGGCAATATTTTTGCTAATGGTTCTGATGGACTGCAGTCATCATCATGGGTCAATAAACCACTTTCTGATTCTGAAATGGTATGCTGTTTACTTTCACTAGAGTTACGCTCATCGTTTTGCATAATCTCATTGCCTTTTAGATTGCATGCAATTTCTACAACTCACTAATATATAAATAAAATAATACGGTAATATCTAAAACTAGACGCCCTACAGATTGGGATAATATAACAGCAGATGCAGAACATCAGCTATCCTACTAATTGTTCACATGCATACTGAAATGGCTACAACAGAAAGATGCAGTCAAGGTTTAGTATCCACAATAGCAAGGAAATATCTGCAAGTACGATTATCAATAGTTCTTTAAGGGAGATATTATTTCATTTTGCGAGGCCAAGCCCCCTAAAGTTTTGATAATTTTTGTTATTATATTATTATTTAATGTCAAAACTTACGAATTAGTTTTGAATAAGAACAAGTAAGAGAGGACCGGATACCCAATCACTAATTTCTTCATACATATTTTTTATCTAGTAAAATAAAGCAGCTTTTGTTTGTCGCTCTTTGTTCCCTTGTAAGACAGCTTACAGAAAAGATAAACTATGGGATTACATCTCAGACAAAGAAAATAAGTCGAAACACACAATGTAAAATCTACAGTTAAAAAAAAATAAGTGTGCGTATTTATCAATTGTGGTGCATAATTCAGTTCCCAGATCGCATTCGATATGTTTATAAGCCTTGCATAGAATATAGTTTTGTTCAAAGGTGAAACCTATGTTTGAGCTATGATATCTTATGACTTTAAAGTAGTTTACTGTCAAAATAATGTATCTACCAAATTTAAATGACTTTTGAATGAAGCGCTATTCAAAAGCGATATTTACAGTTGGCTTGCTAAATTGTAAACGCATCAATTTCAATTCACTTTACAGCGTCGGTACAGGTGACGAAACATGTTCTTTTCGTACGAGTTTCAAGCCCGATAACTATTCATCAAGCGTTTTAAAACCAATGAAAGTTGTTAGTTAGTAATAAATTACATACTTCGATTTCACTGGAAATGCCGCAATTGCCACTTTAAAGAATCAAAAAAATCAAAGAACCACAAACATATTATTGGCAATTCAGTGAAATAATCTCAATCGAACTATTTTTCATCGTTTATACTGTCAAAAATATTGAATTAATTAATTAACAAAACATCTATACAGAAATAACATTCTTGTCATGTTTTGTTTTAGCTTCCTCATATCATGGATACCGAAGATTCCGTAATTAATACGAAATCGGAGAAGGAGTCCATCAAATTAAAATTCGGTATCGATCGTCTTTTATCATCGGAAACGGTCAGCGGTCCCAAAACGTTCCATCATCACGTAGCGAAACCACAACCAACCGTAGCCATTCCTTGTTCGGATTGTGTAACTTCTCTCTTCAGATGTTGTAGTCTGAGCCCGGGCGGAGGAAATGCTTGCAGGGAACACTCACCGAACGGATTTATGAATCACCATCATCATCACAGTCACCACGGGTTAACGAATCCATCAACATCAAATAACGTCTATACAATACAACCGATCAGACCGTTTGCTACAAGACCAGGTAAATAGTTTCGTATTAAAATGGTATTTTTATTGCATTTTTTTATGGACGGTGTTTATAATCGTTTATTGAAAAAGAATCGATTAAGATTCAGATTAACTCAATACTTTCCTTGTTTCATGCTGCAAAAAGGATATATTTCATCAAGAAAAGTAAGTAGTAGTTTTGCTAATAATGTAAATAACTATGGGGTTTGAAGATTAAAGCAAAAATATTAAATTCTCCATTGAGATTGGGTTTCATTTCTCTTGAATAATGAAGATATTTGCAGTTGCTTGACTTGTATACAATAATTTGGATAACTTCTGAACCAATAGATGATTTTAAAGCACGAAGCAAGAAGTTATTTCATAACACTTTCTTGTTCAGTTTAAGGAATTCGCTTTAATTTGATTTGGTTGTACTGCTAATTCCATCACATTCTGTGAGAGTTGACTTTGACTTGAAATTCTAAGATCATATATGTATGCATTAAGTGGGCATTTTGCAGTTTAAAAGGTTTCTATTCCCAAAGAGAGCATTCTTCTAGAAAGATCACAATTTTCAACATTTATAGAATAATTTACTTAAGACCAAAAATGTAGAATTAAATGAGATAGTAACTCAAGATAGTACAAGACACATACAAATCAAATCCTATCTCAAACTGTTCGTAATTTGACGTTTCTAAACATGGTTCTCATGGACAATTTTAGATAAAATGAGATTGTAATAGTTTAGTGACAGACGAGTAACTAGATAACGTAGTTGCGTTAATAATAGATAATATTAGTGCATAGTTTAACGTCTATAGTAAACTGTTGGTAAGTGACATTACAAACAAGCTGCAAAACAACGCAAATCTAATTATTGAGTATAAGGCCTATTCTTTTCATTCCAAAATTTATGGAAACAATAAGCATAAATGCTTCCGTTTGATGTTAGCCATTATGGGAAACTTAAAGATAGGGAATAGAGGCTCAGAGCATCCCTCTGGGAGAATCTCGTTGGTCTGAGACACTCCAAGATATTCATACAACCAGCATAGAGCAAAAACTTTACTAGAACTAAGCATAGACTAGGCATCCTCCCAGGTTTTCTTACAGGGCATTTCCACCTTGGGGAACACATGACAAGGCTGGGTCTAAAACAGAATAGCAACTGCAAGTTGAGGATGAAAATGCTGAACACCTGACATCTTACTGCACCGCCATCAAGGAAACCCGAGCTAATTATCTTGGCAAAGACGTCACGAATGAAGCAGAAATACGTTCTCTGAAACCGACATAGCTATTGCAGTTTATCAAAGCTTGGATGGGGAGCTTTGAAAGCGAGCATACCCCAGCAGCTTACAGCTCATCCAAGAGGGCACAATAGATCAATAGGTTGCAGCGTAATATTAGCCTTACTTAAATCTAAATCTAACGTCATGTATTTCAGTAAAAAATCCAATCTATAATCTTATTAGTTGAACTTTGTATTTGGGCAAATCATTTGGTCAAAATCTTTCATTCAATCAAAATTTAATGTTATGTTATCGACTCACAAGACTGTTAGCAACTATATTACTAACTGACTGCCAAAATTATCATGCACTAGACTTATTTAATCACCTATTTAAGGACGCCTTAGTAAATTTATATGGTTTAATTTTTTTTAATATCTATGTAATGTCTATCGCATTATATGAACCAGAAATTACTATTCCTTTACCTGAGAAGAGAAAAAGGAACAACTGATTAACGATCTTATTGTTTCTTCCACACTTGACACGCAATTATCCTGTATAATCCTGTAACATCTAGAATCCTTTCTCAAATTAGGACGACGTTTTAATCACTGCTACTAAAGCTGTATGGCAATAACAAGAAGAAAGAAGAAGTGTGTGATATAATAATTGTAACATTTTGCGCTTTAACAACTTAATTAATGTTTAATTATTTTTTTGTGCCATGAATTAAAAAATAAGGGTATGTTATAGTACCGTTGATGCTGAATAAAAAGTTGATTTCAGAATTATTTCATCAGTCAAGCTTTTACAGAGAGTAACTATAGCAAACTAAATTTTCAAAAAATGTATTTTATTTCTTCATACACACATACATTACACATAAAATATATGTAAACTTCATGTAATCAAGTTGTATCCAAATAAAGATGCCATCACCTTGAGATAATCATCAATTTGCTTCTTAAAACCTCTCTACTCGCATCGAACGAAGCTTTATCTTATCCTAGGATTCCTTCGTGCGTGAGCCAAAGAACCGAAGAGGACACTAGAGCCCATGTTCATTCATCATTTATATTCATGGTTAAGTATCAGAACAGAACAAATATCCTTATAAAACACAATTCTTTTCTTTGTGAAGGAGATTTTAGCCATTTAACCTGTATGTTGAAAATTGGACTTCTTGGACAATTTTTAATTATAGATCAGATCATTAAAATGTGCTTCATTTAAAGAACATGTCTGTAGATGCTGAATCATCATCTTTATTGTCATCTACTTCTGTTTGTATACTTGCTATCAACTTCGTTGTGACTTCACAGCATTTTTTTACCATCTTAACTTAAACGTCAAGGTTATTCGTTGTGGTTACAAACGTTTCTTGTTTCTATTCAACAATATCCTCCTAGTCGGTTCTTTTGTAAAAAATTTTAATCTTTATGTTGCAAAATGATTTATAAAGTAGAGCATAGAGTAGATGTATTTTTTTTAGTTGTAATTGTAAATTCAATACTGCTTTGTTATTTGCTGTCGGTTGAAGTATTTCAAAATGACATACTTTGGATATAAGGACATTAATTTCGACAGGCATTGTATATACATAAGTAAGTTTTTAACACGATCTTATTTTACACCGCTTGTATATATTATCGTAAAATTTCCTGAATCTAAAAATTAAAACTTGCTCGCACGATTCTATAAGCACGCCGTTATTTAAAACTTCATCATATCGAACTATTGAATGAAGTAAAACATATTGCACACCCTTCTTTTACAATTTAAGTCGATATATTAAAGTAGGTATGGATATAAATATTATATTAACAATGATAAAATATTACAAATAACCATCAGAGAGGATCTTCCTAATTAAAACAACTAGTCAACGGCAGCTGTATTTTTAAAGCGTATTTTACAAATCTTCTCTTCTTCGAAAAAATCAAGACGTCATCGAACACATCAACACCAAATTTATGGCAATATATTTTCGAAAATAAAAACGTGTTGAAAAATAATCTATTTTAGCTTATTATGTCTGGCGTGCAGCGCAGCTGAGCATATTCGTGCCCGCGGAATAATTTAGAGCAAATTTAAACATAATTGTATAAATAAATTTCGTGTAAATAAATAATATAGAAGATCAAAGGAGAATTTTAAATCTTTCGTTATTGATCCAGAATTTTAGTTGTTTAGATTGGTGTTTGGTAATCTCAAATAATAAAAACCTACATGTTAAGATGGTTTATTCGCCTATTTATAATTTTCGCAGTGAAACATTGATGTATGATCGGCGTCGTTTTGGCTTCCATATATACACGTACATACAAGAATATTGGTTCATTAATGTTCAAATTCTAATTAGTAATCTACCACCAACTATGGTATCTAAAAGAAAAAAGATATCTTTAGAGAACACGTAATTTGTTGATATTGTTAATATTTATCAGTTTTTACGTGATATCCATAGTTGTTACTTTGTAATCAAGTCTTCTCTTTGTTGTTTTTCCAATATTTATACCATTGGACATTACATTTTTTTTGATTCTTATACCAGACTGCGTTTAGTTTTCGTTAATTTCTCACGTGTGTGTGTAATGTATATGTATTTACCTTTTGGACACTGCTTCCTACTTTTTATGCTATTGAACATTCCATATCATAATACATGAAAGATCAAGTCTCACACAAATTTTTTTGCAGCTAACACTGCTTAGTGCTTAGAGGAGTTATCTACTTCCGATTTTGCTTAGATTTCTTGTTTCAATGCCAGATGGTAACTCCAAGAAGTTATCTAATCATCCTTCATCAATAGTCACAATATTTTTATATTAATCTGGTGTTTGCCTCCTACTTTATAAGCTTACGGATTAATCTCCAAGCTGGTTTCGGCCCTACACATGAAACACTCCAGTAACTTCCGGTTAGTCTCTTGGCCTTCTGGTTTTCAGTTCAAATTAGTTTAATTGCCTTTCTTGCAGTTACCTCTAGAAAATTCCAAAAATCAATCCTGGCAACAACCTCAGGGAATCTCAACACATCATGAGCTGGTTTACTGTTAGCCATTAGTTTTCTTTTCTCCACTGGAATTCTCTATAACAGCAGTTGGATTGTACTTACTGTAGTGTGTATCTCTTTCTGTAGTACGTTGGTATAGTTCCACAGGCCAGAGTATTCTCTGAACCAGCCGGCCATATCGCATTACCATCAAATATGTTTGAAAATTTTTGTAACCAACTGTATACACAACCCGATTAACTCCGATACTTGTACTATTCACTTACCGCACTATACCATAATAGAGCAAAATTTGTAGTTTGTTTACTAATTTTTAGACAATTTGCTTTTAGAATAGCTTCGAATTATTTGAGGCAATAGAACAATTTCAAAATTCTTCGATTTTGCAACTGGAATTCCTGTAGACGGTGGGCGATGTTCACTCCTTGCTATGACATGCTATATAACGCAAAATCCTGGTATTGTGGCAATGTTTAACCAGCTTATGTAATAATTGTGAAAGCCCTCACTGCCATCCACAACATTTTCTAGATATTTATAAAGCCCTGACAACTGTATTGGCTACGTTAATCACCAAAATCTCCAAACTGGTAAAGATCATTAACTTATGTTTGATGGGTTTCATAAATGGTTTACTCGTAGATAAATAAAATTAAGTCCACAGGACAGGCAAAAAAATCATGCCTAGTCTACAATAAATGGAAACTTATAATGCTGTTAAATTACAAAGGGTTAAGAATATTTAAAGAGTTGTGGAAAATAGAGGGGCAGCCATAAAAATTTATGCATCAAAGTAAAAAAAATATCTAAGAAAAGAAGAGACCTTATAAACATCATGTGACCATTTCTTAGTGTGATACATTTCTTGAAATTTCTTTAAGTAATTTGAATAGAATTGACGATTATTTTGGACAACTTAAAGCTATGTAAGTTAGATCATTTTCCTAAACTATTCTCTATTTTACTAGCCTTTTGCACTTTCTTCTTCTTCAAGTTTTATTTTGTACTCGTGTATGTTCCAGTGAATGGGTGTTTAATACATGTTGAATACTTGATGCTTTATTTGTGTCTGCTGTCCACAGTCTAGTCTCCTATTTGCCTCATCACTTAGTTGTTTAGCTTTTGTAAATAGTATTTCCTTACAACATATCACAGACAGGAATCAGTGCTTCTTTCTATAATATTGCTTATTTACAAAGTGGATAATAAATGAACAGTTATTTTTGACCTGATCTGTATATTGAAGGACCATTAAGCGGTGTCTTTTTTGCGCACCAAAATCAACTTACAGCCGCTATAACATAAATAATACGATCGAATGCGTTTAGTATACGCACCGCAAATAGAACATTAAGTTTTTCCGAATCGATACTTCAATTCAATCAATTTCTCTAATTTAGCTTCTCATCAAAGTCCAAATATTTGGTGTGTGTTAAAAATGTATATTTATCGAAGCCTAAAATGTGTAAGTATCCTTTAATAAGTACACATCTATGTACATCGATACGTAGATTTACATAAACGTATGGAAAATATACTTGTTTGATGTTTTTTTGAAGTTTTAGCGAAATACGCGTAAATATTATGTAATATTATTTGCGAAGAAATAGTTAATAACATCGGTTTAATTTACTTGTGTTAAATACTTCAAAAGAAATTTGGACTGAAATATACGATGATCTAAAATTCAAAAGTAATGGGTCTAATGATAACACTAATCTTTTGATAATAAAGCGCTAAACAGGGTCTTTCAACGCACCACTTTTGCAACTTAGTCTCACATAACGTTGCTGCTGCAATAATCATTGTACCATCGTTGAAAACGAACATAAGGAAAAACGCGAGGCTCAGCAATTTTACATAATTAATATTCATCTGAGAATGGGGTCGTTCAACTAACGCCAGAAACTTTTCTCTGGGGATGATAGTATACTAACAAAAAGCTACAACACGGTGTTTATCCTTTCGAACTAACGATAAAAAGGAAAATTATCATTCTCGCTAAATACACCTTTCGTGTTTAAGTATCATTGATCGTCCTCCCCTCTTAAATTTTTTTTCCATTTTCTCCGTTGGTGCACAGCAGAGTAATAAATCTTGGAACATCACATTTTCAATAATAATAAACAAGAAATCAAATAAATCTTATCTCGCACTGTACGCCATATGCCGTAAATTATTGAAAGATATCTTGGTAAATATGTGGACGCGCATGCAATCATAAAATTAATTGAGTAATAACGTATAACTTTAAAATAATTAGAATGTAAATCCCATATATACATAGTTTGTTTCAAAACTGCAGTTAAATAAATTGTTCTTTTATTTCTGTATTAACATAATTTACTAATAAAGAATATTTGTATGTATATTACAATATAAATTGCACGAGTACTTTTTTGTATATAAATTGGGAAACGGGGAGTACTCCAACATATTTTACAAAAACAAATTGGCTGTGTTGTGGTATCGCCCAAAAGAAGTATGAAACAACGCAATCGACTGATGATGAGTTTAAATGTCTTGTTATGTGTTTTATTGAAGACCTAACAGTCATTAACGATGCCGTTAATATTTGACATTTTATTACGCGGATATAATAAAAAATCTTTATGACACATCTTGGAAATATTGCCTCAGCTATATAATTCTTTAAACGTTCAGTACTAGCTTAATTTTATTGCAAAAGATAATTGAAATTAATTTATGATCGTTTCTGAAACAAGTAAAATTAATGAATGTGCTGGTTAGGTGCTTATAAATTCTGTCTCCGGTAAATGATATAGACTTTGCGTGATGTTTATTTAATAAGTAGGGATGTCCAATTTTTCCTTCTCGACAGAGTCGTCAAATATACGCGAATACATGCGGAGGATGAGTGTAGAATAAGTATTTCTACTCATAGCACTTGTTAAACATCTGTTAATCTCTAAACTGGTGGTAAGCTTGTGGAAGGCAGGTTATGAGGCATGTATTTTCTTCCAATTCCTAAATTTGAAAACTTATTTGGCATATTTATTTGCAAAAGCAATTGATTTTTTTTTCAATTCTTCAAAAATGATTTTTCTATAACAATTTAAATTTATTATTGTGGTCCTAAAAGAAAATGCTTTATCAAGGTCTACTGATTGATTTTGCCAAACTTTTGATTTATGGTTTCAAGCATTTTACTTTCAACCGATTTCTAATTGACAGAACAGTGTACTACTTCGTTTTCTTAAAACAGTGCATCATAATTTCATTCAAGCATTTCATAAGAGATTTGAAAGTATCTTTCAAAATCATCAGAGAATCATGACTACATGATCTTCTCGTGGGGCATCAATTTTTCAAGGTGGAAGTATTTTTAGAAGGTGAAACATCATTCTTATTAACAGTATTATTTATTATTAACTCTGCCGCTGAGGTAAACTTCCAGCGCAAAATTTTTTTTTTTAATTTCAGAAATATATGAATCATTTACAACCAGGCACAACCATCTGTATATAGCACAAACAAAATTATTTTACATTTTAAAGTTAATTTCGATATAAAAATAGCTAAATACAACCTCATCACTCTAAGAAGCTAAGAAATACAAAAACTAACCCATTCCACTTTTATAGAGTTATAATAGTATTTATAAAATACTATATGGTGTTTATCAGTGTTGTTATGTCAGGCAAACCTCGCCATTATAGAAAAATCATATTTCTTTATGTGCCCCAGTGACCCCGTAGGCTGTACTACTTGTTTGGCTATAACTGCAACTCTCGCGGTGTAGTTTTGTGTGTGTAAATTGTGTTCAAATAACTTTGTGACAGCATCATATCGTCTTTTATAATGCCGCGGTGTTAATCACTTTGCTCCCAACAGCGAATGGTAAGTCGATCCGGATTTCAACCCTCTGAAAAAATACCACCGTCCCTCCAGAGAATTGAAACCCGGCTCCTATCGTCTTGCCACAAAGATAGATAGTCGGCCGCCTAACCGCTGCGGCTATCGATCCGTTTTCTTCACACAAGATAAATGTGATTATAGGATTGGTAAGGTACGTTGTGCTTTGTGACCACCCTCTTGATTATAATAACATACAAGTATTAGCTAAAAAGGATAATTATAAGAAATATTATTTTTAAAAACTCTTTATACCGAGCCACTTTTTAGCAAACCGAAATATTGGTCAGGTATTGTGGCTGCACAATTATAGTATTGTTCTTTATATATACCCCATGTGGGGTTGCGCCGCAATTGCTTTCTAGATTCATTTATCAGGGGTGAATCAGTCCCCATCTTTCCGCTACTTTACTTTCTCATTTCTTCCTTTCCACTGTGCCCTGTCCCTAACTCTATCTTTCCACCTCACAATGCCTATTCTTCTCAAGTCCTCTTCCACCTCTTTCAGCCACCTGGATCTAGGCCTTCCTCTTCTTCTCCTACCTCCCGGCTCCCACTGAGTCATTGCATGCGTCGCCGCCTCTGGCCCCTGCCTCCATATGTGCCCTAGCCATTTAACTCTCTGTTTCTTTATTCTCCTTACTATGTATTGTTCTCTACTTTTTATGATATCCATACAATTTTCTGTAAAACTTGCAAGACTTTACACTCATAATCTTCATTTTTTTGGTTGCATAGTTGGGGAAAAAATGAGATATGATTCATTTATGACTAATTTTGTTGTAGTAGAAAATTTTTCTGACATCGTTTCATATCTGACTACAACGCTCACTTGATCTGTTTCTTGATGTGTATTGCGTGGAATCCACAATTTTAGAGAAAGCGAGAGATGAACGAACCGATCACAGATTCACCCAATAAATTAATAATTTCGTTTAAAAATTCTTGATGCCCATTCTTTGAACATGGTTTTGCAAGTGTGATATGAGCTTTTACGGGAAAATCATAACGTAACAGATTCAGACTCCCTATAAAACGACCATGATAAGACTAGAAACATGGCTGAGACATTTTCAATCATGAAGAATGCTACCACACCATCTTTGAATTTCCACACACTCACTACAAAGCTAATATGGCTAACAATGAGCGCAATTTAGTTTTGGTGAATAACATAACCAAAATCTGTCTACATTTTGCTCCTTAAGGTTTGAAATGTATAATAGGATGAATGGTTAGACCTGTTATAGTTATCACCTTTTTAAATACGGCCGCTTGGTTGGCCAGGCTTAATGTTAAAATTAATTGTTATTTTTGATGAAGGTTTTTTTGATGAAGGATGAAAAATTAGTTATGTGTTTAGTGATAATTCTGACCAATTAACTTATTATCAAGATTTTCATTCTGAGAGATTCTATCGTTCCTTTCATATGATGCATGAAATCAGAACTTTCGTACTAACAAGTCGTAGGTTTCTAAAGATACAAAGTAAGCAGAATGAAGGTATAAACAACAAACGAAATCCAATTTCCAAGTCCAAGAACACCAAATTGCAAATACAAGTTTGTGGATAGTTGGTAGATATAAATGGAATCCGCACAGAGGGTGCAACAAGTTCCACGTTAAATGACTCTTAAACAAATTATGAATCAAAACGAAAACATACTAAGGTGGAAGAAGCTGGCATAGTTTATTTTGGTTTAACGTGTTACAGTTTTAAGATAGAAAGTTTCATCAACATTGGATATTGAAAACTTTCCCCAATTACAATTTTTTTTTACAAAAACTTTCAATTTTAGATCTCATGGTGAGTGTTCCTTTACTGTGATTCCTAGTGCAAATATTTCTTTGGATCTATATACGTCATCAATGATCAATTCGTCCACATATTTTACATTTTCTGATACTAGTTTTTCATCTATACTATATCTTCTCGGCTACCTATGAAATACAGTCAGCAATTTCTGTCATTAACATCTAAAAGAGTATTCAAGTATAAACAAGCTAACGTTGCGAAATTCTTCAACGTGGAATTGCGGTATTTTCTATAAGATTACTTCGAAATACATCTGACACCGTTCGAGAATTTGTTTAAATAATATAAAACCTCATTCGAATTATTGAAATTATTTCGATTTAGACAACCATACTAGGATACCACTTTCAAGATATTCGCAAAGCATATTGTAGACCGGATCACGTTTCTATTATTTGAATCAATTGATCTATAACCACAACATTTCAACTAATGAGACATTCACCTGTCAAATATTCGCTTTTTTTCTAACTTTAGAACGCATTTTAAACAAACCCCCTTTGAGTACCTGCTGCTCATGTCATCTGAGCAGAAACAGCACAGTAACCTATTTCAAGCTATTTTAAACAATGAATTGCCGTGTGTAACAAACGCCACGACCAAACTCCGACGGTGCATTTATGTACACATTCTTAATTGGATCACTTCAAATATACAAGAAGAACATATATAAATAGTTAGATATATAACTGGAAAGAGACGTGAAAATATTTGAAATTTGTACTGCGTTCGTAGATTTTTCGACCTGTAATTGTAGTTGTGCTATATTTATATTCTGAATAATTAGATATTAAATGTTTTTTAAAACTGTCTATGTAATATCTAAATCCTTCAGCGAGCTAAACTAAATATACGGATCTTGTTTGTAAAATTTAGTTCAAGATCCAGGTGTTACCGGGCTGTCAACAGCTGTTATGTGTGCAAAATTTTGCAGAAATTGTACTTTGAATGTCACATTTACATTTTACATTTGAATAGGATATCGGCTTGCGCGTCTTTATCCGGATATCGCGTCTGCTTCATTGATCAGTTGTTAGAAAGCTATACTGGACTACATTCTAGCACATTCATTATCCATATTTAGCAGTCTATAGAAATGATTCCATTTTAGGCTTTATAGATTCTGACCAACCATAAAGTATTCTGGATGTAATAGTTTGCAGTAGCTGGGTTTTCAATAAAGATAGTAGCCATTCTATGAGTACCGACCGTTAAGATTTTTGGCGCATCATGAGTAGAGTTTCATTAGTGATGAGCAACAATTCTTTATTTACGTCATCATATATGATGATGAGAGATCATGAACAGCTCTTTCCAAAACAATGTAGTAGGATAGACCATCTGACAAAAGACTCGTTTCAGAATATGAATATGATTGTAAATTAATTAATTAAATTAATATTGCTCTCGTTTCCTGTTATCAACGTCAACTTGGATGAGTTTCTCGAGCAAGACAACGCTAGAGTGGTCCTTCATTCTGTCCTATCTTCCTCGTACCGGAGAAAAACGACTAAGCACCCAACACGCAACCGATCTAGTAGAGATGTGGGTTTCTAATTTTTCACATAATTGTTATCCGCACCCTCAAGAACAGTAATTACATGTGCAAGTTTCCATTACACAGTGTAATAATCAAAGGTCTAGTTAAGGTATGAGCTCACTTTTGCTGACCACCGCAAGCGGTGTCCTTCTCAATATCAAGCCCAACAAGTGTGTTTAATATTTGCCTGAATGTTATATGATGATCTAGCAGCTTGATTAGATGCAAATTTCGAACCCAAAATCCAAGAATAATTCACATATACGAAGAGTACTATGAAAGTTTTGCAATATGACGCTACAATAAGTTGCAGGAGGCTAGTTGTTGCTGCGTGCTGAGACATGTTCATACTTGTACAGTAGTCACTACGTCAAGTATGTGGGCTGAGTTATTCATTAACAGTGATACTCTGTAGTCTTTACTACGGCATCGTGGTCACGAAATGAGATACAGGGAGTTTGCTATACAACGCGCATGGTTTAGATGTAGACCAGTACTTAGAAGAAATGACTGTTGCAATAAGTGATCTTTGTTCACGTTGTGTAACTATATTCAGGTGGTACAGAAAATCTCAAAGGAAAAATTTCACACTGGAGGACGCTGAGAGAGCGGGAACACAACGAACGTCGATCATGGAGGAAAACAAAATAGCTATGTCGACAATGCTCAACGAAAACAAACACGTGACCTACTAGTAGTTAGAGGACACCTTAGGCCTAAATACACCAGCAATTCATTCGATTCTGCATGACCATTTGTATGTAAAGAAACTCTGTTGTCTTTCAATGCCGTATAGGCTAACTGAAGAACAGATGACACGACGTGTGACTTGATGCAGGGAGATGCTAAACATGTTTGGTAAGGGACAATCTCGATATGTGAACAACATCGTGACAGAGAACGAGACTTGATTACACTATAATGATGTGCCAACCAAGACTTAAAACAAAGTTTTGATTTTGGGATGATGAAGACAATCCCGTAGCTGTGAGAAAATTCCAATCTGTAAAGAAGAAAATGATGCTTTTTTAAAATCGACTAGAATTGTAGAGCGTGTCGTCTTGGACACACAAAAGACAGTCACAGCTAAGTAGTACACAAAACAGTGCCTGTCTGAAGTCATCAAATCGATGAAGAATCTGCGGTCAAAATCAAGAATGGACACTTGGTTTCTCCATCAAGGCAACGCTCCAGTTCACCCCGCCACAGCTTATATTTGACCATTACAGAGGGCCGAGGGGGGAACCAAACGGGAACCAAAAATCAGCATAAGATTTCACAGATTATATCCTTTAACCAGTTAACTGGAAATACATCTAAATGAAAATATCTTTTATCCAGTAATGGAATATTTTGAAGCATATCTTAATGATACAATTGCATAAATTTAGATATTTATATTTTCTGTTATAGAAATAAATACTAAAACAAATCTTCTAAATCCATTTTCTTCGGGAAATGTCCCATGTCTCTGTTACTCTACCATTCACTAATTTTCCTCCATTCTCTTTTAGAGTTTGTTATTTGCTCTGTTTTTAACTTCATTTTTTTGATTGCTTAAAATAGCAAACACTTACCTTTTGTCGCTTTATCCTTGTCACGATATCCTCTATTTGGTATTTCCATGTTCGTGTTATAGAAATAAATACTAAAAATACAGGTTGAAATTTTGTTTTAGTGGGTCAAAATAAATTAAATTTTGTTTTTATTAAATTTAGCATATTAACATTTATAAATAAAGAAGTTAATGAAGATGATGTACAGGCAGGTTTTACTGTAAATTGTTAGCAATATACTTTGGAGAAAAAAAAACTAGCAGATATTGACATTTTAAATAGGTATCTGAAAGCTAAAGATATTATTGATGTCTTAAATAATTATTTAGTGCTATTAATAAACAGTATTGAAAAAAAACGTGAACGGAAACTACATCTTTCAACCTGTCGGTCGTGTTAAAAGTATTGTTCTTACTGTTAACTTTCGATTTGTTTCCTAAACTATTTTCTACAAGTGCATACATTTTAAATCCTACAAAGGCATACAGCCCAGTAATTGTTATTGTTCTTGCAGTGACCTGTCTTATACAGTATGTCCCCGGATGGAGTTGACAAGAGAAAAAAAAATTTTATTATCGATTTTACGACAAAAGGTCATTCTTTATAAAAAGTTCTGCTTGTTGAGTAGATAAACTAACCATAGGATAATCTAAGATTAAATCTACAGAATGTCCATAAATTAAGATAACATGAAAATGCTTCAAGAGAATAGTATTATTTATTGCATGATTTATAGTTTAAGTACAAAATTTCAATTAATTAAAGTCGACAAGGCCACCTCCAACTTCCACACATACCTCCGCCCTTTTAATAATTCCACCATAGACTTTGCGTATGGTTTGTGGTACATTTATCTCATTCACCGCATCCTGTATTCGTGGTTTTAGTATTTCCCGATCATGCGGCAGGTCATTTGCTTAAACTTTTTGCTTCAAAATATCCCACAAAAAAATCAAGAGCTGTCAGATCAGGTGATTTAGTAGGAAAATTGCTTTGTGAAGTATTCCCATCCATATTTCTCCGAATTGATCTGTCAACCATTGCCACACCAAAAGCGTCGCATGAGCAGGGGATCCTTTGATCGCCAAGATTAATTATGATTATCTGCATTAATTTCTAGATAACAATTAAACTTACCAACTTACAATTATAATACTAAAACTTTAGACTTAAAATTTTGTATATTAACTAATTCTATGTTGTTACAGAACTTTGTTAACAGTAAACTCTGGACTGGACATTCTGTACATTTAATCTTTGATTTTCCGATGGTTAATTTATCTACTCAGCAACCAGAACTTTTTATAAAGAATAACTTTTTGTCGTAAAATCAATAATAAATATTTTTTCCTCTTGTCAACTTCATCCGGGGACACACTGTATATTTTTCTGTATATGTAAGGTGTTCTCTATCTTTCTAGTATATGACGTTTATGTCCAGTTATTTTGTATATCTTGTGTGTTGCGAAATATATCTTTTAGCAATTTCTAGCGTTTTATAAAGGTTTAAATTGAAAATTCGGTCGCGGTTTAAATTCCTATTCTAAGTAATTTATTGTTTGTTAGGTCTATTTCGAAAGTAGAAAGTATAATGAAAAAATATGATGTAAACACTTATGTACAACATATATTCAGAATGTGTACCTATTTAATTTATATTGAATTATAAAGTCTCTATCTAACGTAGCAACTCTGGTGAAGTAATGAACTCTTTACCTAAGGCGACACAAGCTAAATGATTCATGTTAATTTTCAAACGTGGTAGTTTGTTGTATAATAGGTAATACTAGTTCAAAATCTAGTTAATTAATAATTTATTTTACTTAATAAATCACATTGGTAGCATGCTCTAAACGAGAATTGTAACACGCAATTTCGAACTATATACGGCCGTTCATATATCGAGCAATATGTAAATTAAGCCACTAATTATTCAACGCGTATAAATTACGCAATTCGTAATTTTCAGATGTCATCGTAATCACTTTAAAACAGCTAAAACAAAATCTAGTAGGCATAGAATAAATAGCATGTCTCAGATTGGAATGTTATACATTATATATCATTCATGATTATATATTTTGATCAACCCTTTACATATAAACACGTAGTAATTATTTTCTTTTAAATATTCAATAGCACTGATATAAAAGCTAATATATTAGCAGTTAATTTAACATTCACTGTGATTTATTACATAGAAAACTAGTATAAACGATTTAAATATTGTTGCCTGTTTAATTAACCGTGTAAATATTTTTAGTAAATTAAAAATGATATATTGAGATTACGTTTTCATATTTGGTAACTAAACAATATAGCATAAGATCTGTATGTACAATATACTTTAGAATGGATGTGAGAAGGTGCACAAAACACATCATTACAATATCCACACATAATTATGCAAATTCAGGATATAAAAGCTAAAGAAAAACGCTTTTATGAGGTTCAGGTGTTAATCTTATAGTTTTTTAATTAAAATTATCTAGTTTGTAATTTATAGCTGCACGAATGAATATAAATTGAACAGGTATATGTACTTACATACATACATATGTTTATTTCTCTAATTTCTCATTTCATTTACTGGACAAGTAGGAATGGTCAAATATACACACAGAAAGAATATAATATCAAAAAAAAGGAAACTAACATAATTAGATATTGTAATACAGTAAACGAGGGTTACCTTACGATTGTAGGGTAACTTTGTGACATACTAACGTTAACATATATTTATGATTATCATTTTGATCATTTTTTTGTTCTAAAAACAATTCAATATAGATTTATTGTTGGACCAAAATTTCTTTTCCAAATCTACAACCAAAGTACTCCCTTTAAATATTAAGGAACGGTTTTTCTGAATTTAGGTGATACTACTATAGATTAAAAATCATACCAAGACGTTACAAAAGGAAACTGCGCGGTACTATAAAATTTATACAGAGAGGACATTTCGGGAAGCCTTATTTGATAAAAGATCCAAAAATTTGTTTTTCAGGAAGGAAGGCATGAGGAAGAAGTCGACAAAAAGTATTCACCAAAACTAGAAAGCAAAAATTCGTTCACAAGATTGCCTATTTCTGCATTAACTTTCCTGGATCTGATTGGTTTAAATCATATATCAAGTGACATAATTAAGAAGCTATTTCTTTTTGTTCACTTCTTATAAACTGAAATAAAGGGAGTACTCAGCTGAAACGCCTGGAACTATGTTGAAAAGAATCTGATTGATACTTCGAGGTTTGAACAGAAGTTGTTGACAACCTCAGTTTGCATATAAATCTGGAAGATCTTAGGGTGTACTTATTACGGCATTTAGTTAATCATAGGAATTCGTAGACAGTTACTAGTTCAACTATCCCTCAAATACAACTTATACTAGAGTTAAAAGGGAGTGAAACGTTAAGTCGTGTCAAGAGCTTCCTCAGTCAGTCCTTCAAGTCAATTCATTTTTATTGTGTTTCTAACATGTTATCTATTTTTCCTATACTTCTTCACATTTTTCCAGCATTTCTTTAGTTATAAAGCAGTTTGCTGTTATAGAGAAAACTATTACATGAATAATGTAGTAGAGTATTAATTATGTAGCAAATTTAAAACCTGCTTAATGCAAATACAAATAATAAAGCTTTGTTTTATTACCTACACTGATGCTATCGGTTTTTTTGCACTTAATTACATCTTTACATTTATTAACGATATTTTTTTGAATAAATACTTTTGTCGCTGGTAAAAAATATTTTTATCGAATCCATAATATGTAGAATTTATTTGAAATAGTACACGGATGTTACAAACACTCGAGTAATTATTTTTTGTTTCTGGTAAAAATTTGTTTTCAATAAAGCTGCAGCAATAATAATTTAATATTCGGTCCCATCTGCATTCCAGGCAATTGGCTGAATAAAAGAAACGTCATTAAAACACTGAAGTATCAGCTCGACGTGCGTTGGTTCTTTCTCATCTGTTTCTCAAGTTATGTTTATGAATCCTAAAATTGATAAGAGGATAAGGTTTCATCCCATGAGTGAGAGAATAGATGAGATGAGCCATGAGGCCAAATTCATAGTCCTAACTTAAGTAACCCTCATCTTACTTAAATTAGCATTATGAATTTGGTCCCTATAATCAAATTCATAGCACTACCCTCTAATGCCAAACACTTGCTTTAGCCTTTAGATGTGGCAGATGTTTCTTGTTAACTTGAAAGGGCAGTAATTTCATCCATTCCAAAAGATGAATTCTCGAGTGTCTTGAAAATTCAAATGAATATTCTAATTCTAATTCAACTGATGACAGGTCCAGTGATAAAGCAAATGTACTATCTCGTTTACTCAGTCAAGTCGCTCATAAAGAATATATCTAACAACCAAACCTTCCTAAGTGGAAAAAAGGAGGACTGATGCAGCTAAGCCTGTTCAGAAGAAAATAAAATGGATGTAGGGGCTGATAGAAGTGTTTCAGCTTATAACCTAATCAGAACCACTGAACACATGCTATTTATTAAGAAGATCTAGTAGTCTTCCCTATACGACAGATTAGATAATCCTGGAAAAAACGTAGAAATGGGATTGGTCTATAATTAGAAGGAGCAGTAGAATTATCATTTTAAATACAAATGATTGTTGCAGCTTTTAGTGATAGGAAATTTACGAGGGGTTAGCAGAAATGAGAACACTTTTAATTGATTTACCTCAGTAATATCTACAATGAGGGAAATGCACGTTAATGTTCTTTATATAGTTCCGGTTTTAGATCAATAAAATTGTCAATAAATTAATTTATTTCATATTTATTTGTTTTCATAACGTCTTGAAATAAATTGATTTATATTAGATTGTTGTTTTATTATATACGTATATCAATTAATTATTTTATACCGTAATTGTTTCAGAAATTTTAAAGCATATAAAATGATATAATAATTAAGCAAAAAATCGCCAGAATCAGTTACAATGGTCTAACAATCATTGTGGTAGAGTGGGAGCATTCTGCGTCAGATTCTCTTCGTAAAGATTGCGGATTATGATCGTATTTTTACTGTATTGGTTTTGTGTGTAAGTAACATCTGTATTTGGACGAATTATCCAGACTATTATTAGCATTTAAGTCACACAAAGTATAGAACAGTGACTATATGTGTGTTTTTTGAAACCTTTGCCACCATAACAGAATTGGAACATAAATATTAACCAGTAAAACATTGAGATACTTTAGTAGATACTTTACCAGTAAAAAATAAAAAATATATACAATATTCACCTGGTGAAAACATGTCTTCTTAGGTTGCTACGTAACTGTGTTCCACCAATGAGGGTTTGTATCTGTCTCTAAATCATACGGTACATAGTTTCCATTTGAATAAAATTGTCATGTTTAGTTAATTCAGTTTCATCATTTTCTAGCACAAATTAATTTTAATAGTTTAGACAGTTGTTCTTGCCACTACGGTTATCGAACTGTTTAAAAATTCGTTTACCATTTTTCAAGCTAATATAATACAAATTGCGTTTTTTACTAAGATCCTTTGATTTTGCTGCCTGTTACATCGATTTAGTCAGTTTAACCATATACATATAGCTTTCAGGAAAGATTTAATTTGTACTGTTGTTACCATAAATTGTTTCTTTGAAGTTGGAAAAGACAATAATTATATTTTGAAATGAATCCAATCAGTATTCTAGTCAAAGTTCGTTCAAATTTGCAACCAATAGCACTAGTTTTATTGCAAATTGGTTTGGAAAACCGATGAGGTAGAGTGTGTTGATATTGGGCAGATAATGGAAGAAATATGAGCGTAGTTGTATATCGAACAATTTCATCAAATTTAATTTATTTCACATCACAACAAATAGAAGATTACATACATGTGTCTGACCAGTTATTTTTGTTAGTTAGCAATTAAATTTCGCCGCAAGGTATATGTAACCTTTCCATTGAAAGTCTTCTACATTACCAGTAGGTAATAGGCGAGTAATTTAAACGGACAGTTCCTCATGATATTTGATGATTTCTTTGCAACTTGCGACTTTCTACGCTGTATAAATAATTTCTAAAATATTATAGTACTAGCAAAATAATTTGCGTCTATTTTTTTCGTATTTTAATCGAATTATAATCGTCCAATATTATTCAGATATAAACTCAACATATTTGCTTGTTTTATACGTTGATGTAGATCCTAACAGACATTTTAACTTTGCGTTTATTAATTATTACGAACACGTTCACTTGATGTATGTCAAAACATTCTCACATATTGCAGTTGACAAATTGTCTCACAGCAGGTCAAATATTATCATAACCTTCTCCTTGGTAGATCACCCATCGTCAACCCAGATACGTATGTATGTATATATCTATATACACAACGTTTATTGCGAGCAACACAAGAGACAATTTCCCTTAGCGACTCTAAAATGTGGGCCTAATTGGTTTAGATTTATGCACGTCTTAAACCGATGATGAGCCCCAAATTTTATGTATTTTGTAAACTAAACAACTTTAATACTGGTAAAGTAAACACGTTCAGACACTTTGGTTTACAACAGCTAGGTTTAAGTATTTCAGTTTGTATACACAAGATTGTTAAGTGTTTATAAAATGTTAATAGACATGTATCTATATTGAGAACATTTGGTTTTATTTGCTACACAACTACCACATTTTCCTCGTTCGTTTAAGAAAAAAAGAAAGACAAGAGAAGGAAAATGGACGAGTAGATGAGATAGAAATGCCAGCTTCTCTTTCTAGCGGGAGTATAGAGGCAAATTGTTTTTCCCTGTCTACCTTCGAATCTCAATTACCATAGTATTTAAATAAATCGATTCAGATTGTATCGTCTGTAATGATTGGTAAATGAGACTATTGCCTGCGAATTGTATATACGATAAGCGCGCAGAAATAAGCATTACCGATACCCCGCTAAAGAGATCGAGCTCCGGTCATCAGGCACGAGCTATATTTCTTCCTATTGTTATTTTTTTCCTCTTGCTCTCAAAGAAAAATGACGTGCTGACAGCGGTAAGTGTTGAGTTCTAACGTTGAAATTTATGCTCATGTATCTGTATACATGTTCTATGATCAATTTTTGCTGTATTGTTTACGTTCAGCGGGGTTATTAAGTTTGAAAATTTAAACAAAGGCGTATTTTTATATTTGAGTTTCGGATAAACCTCGTCTCTCTTATGTATATGTGTATTCGGAAGGCTTGATATATGGCTTCCTCAGTTTCTGACCAGTTTGGATGTAAACATATCTGTTTATCGGTAATTTATAACTCATTGCCGGTTTTGTTGGATATTCGTTGCATCATCGTGTATATAGCAATACGAAAGGAATGGAAATTATATGTTGTCAGGACACAAAACAAACTTACTCTTCTATTTATAAACCACTAGACTAGAGGAAAGGCTTAAAATGAATTGTTATTTTAACAATTTCGTACATTACGGTAAACAAATAACAAACATTTACATATATGTCTATCAAAATATAACAAGTTAAGACAGCGCTAATATACAGACAGTTAATATAACTATTTTGTAAAATAAACAGGAAATATCAATATATTGAATCCGACTAACCTGGCTTTTATTTGTTTAAAGATAATTGAAGTTTAGTAGGTTCGGATATTTTAAAGATTATAGCATACCTTTCAAACTATAAATTTTTTACTCATCAACAAATTTCGTAATGGATGCTGTTATCCATCCTTAATATCAACATTTTCGTAATCCTGAATACAGTTAACTACAAACAATACGGAGAATAGGAGATGGTATATCTATTAAGCTTGTGCTAATTTAAAAATGTCTTAAAGTAACTGCAAACACACATTTTCAAGGCTGTAGGTATTTAATGGACACTTAGCTTTATTTCCAAATTGAAACCTGTCTAAATGAAATCTTTGTCAAATCGTTTGTTTCATTCACTGCAATTATTGCTCAGTTGTTTTGGTTTTCTATTGGGTCTTTAGTTCTACAATCACTAGGCACATTATTTCGACCGACAAAAGCACATTATCGATGTATTATCTTCGTAACGGTACTCATATTTTTATAATAGATGTGGATGCTTTGCCTGAGCTCTTTGAAACTAAAACGTTGCTTCAAGAACTATACAGGATTTTATAATAGCTTTTGGGCAAATTGAAAATTTGAAACAAAAATCCTCAAGCTTATGATGGAACATCTTTTATACATATAGGCCTCACACAGATATATTAAGCTCACTACTGAATAGAAATTCCTGAGTTCATTCTCTTAACGTCCTCTAGTATCGGATTCGCCAATAAAATTAACAATGCTGTCGTAGCACTTATCCGCTATCCTGTTTGAAATATAGTGGAATAGTTTCTCCACTAGACCTACACAAACTGACTGATCTTCAAACGAGAAATAATTTAGGAGCCATTTCTGGGAATAGTCGGCGTCATGTTGGTAAAGGAGAAAAGAAAATAGTGAGAATTAGATATATACAAAGACAATTGCAAAATTAAATACAAATGAAGGTGTTCGCTTCTAACGAGGTTAAGAATTTTGCCTCCAGCGCAGTTCACACGTTGAGTTACCGTCCTATCTCCTTCCAAAGCAGCTTTTTACAAGAAGAACACCTTCTCCTTCAATTGTATTTTCTATTCATTATAAACGTCCTTTTCTTAAATTACTACCAGTTGTGGAAGATGTAGTTTTAAATACAATTTATAATACAAAAATACTTCAACTATGGAGTGTGATTATATTAATATTAATACAACAACACTTTGTTGCCGAAAGTACTTGAAAACTGTCAATTATAAGAGCATTTGTTAAAGAATAATGTATCACCTGAAATGTAGATTACGAATGACATACAAGGGGTCGTTCTTATCTTCCCGGACTAGATATTTTTGAATTTTAATATAAATTTTCATTATAGTATTTTAGTATCATGCATGCCTTGCTAATGACTTTGACAATTTACAAAACAATTGCAGCACTATTAGTTCTAATATCTGTCAGTCTGTATTGCCATATATCAAAATGCACAAAGTTGAGTATCGAGTAGTTATAAAATTCTTGACAAAACATGGAAAATCTCCAAAAATTATTTCTGAAGAAATGCTGGCTGCATACGGGAAAGATTGTCCTTCAATGTCCACTACTGGCGAATGGTCAAAATTATTTAAACATGGTCGAGAATCACTGTTGATATTATTGAAAAAAATCGAGTGTTTGGTACTGGAGGATGCAAGATTAAAGAAGCGACAATTAGCAGCTTCATTAGGAGTCTCACGTGGGTTCCGCGAATGCTTTCGCCATTCCAAATGCGTGTGCAGATGGAGACCTGTGAACAATTTTTAGCACTTTGTGGAGAGAAATCAGCTTTAATTTTCAATTGACTTATCCCGGCAGATGAGACCTAGGCTCATCGTTTTGATACTAAGGCAAAACAAGCATCAATGTAGTGCCACATTAAGCGTTCTAACTCTTCCAAGAAGTTTAAAGTCACCCCTACTCCAGAAAAAAATGATTGATTATCTACGTAAGGATAGCACGGTAACAGGAGAGTATTATGCAAAATTAATATATCACCTAACAGATTTTAGTAAGGCGAAAAGACGCAGAAAACTGACGCAAGGTGTTCTGCTGCATCACGATAAAGCACCGATCCACAAATCAAGAGTTGCAAAAGTTGCATTTGCCGAATATGTCAAGATCTCGCTCCGTGCGAATATCTTTTGTTTCCTAATGTCAAAAGAACTCTAAGGAAAGCAAAATTTATGGACGATGACGAACTTACAGCGGCTGTCGAAAGATATTTTGCAGGCAAACCTAAGGATTTTTTTTATAATGGATTAGAGATGTTATTAAAACGATGTAATACTTGGATCCAAAAGGGGGCTTATATTTAAAAAAAATTAATTCCTGTTTGCAGCTAAATTTCTCAAAACCTATTATGCTATTTAACGTTATTCTGAATGCGATAGTGATGATGTGGACTTGCCCGTTGCTAGACATAACAACGATTTTGGATTAATAACGGATCCTCTTCTGCGTCTTAGACAGAATATTAGTAATTCCGTTCAGAACTCATATACCAGTTTGGGAGTGCTAGGGTAAAAGTACCGTTTGTGGCTACTCCTTTATTTATGGTCAGTTTTTAATTTAAACGACAATATTAATACTCCCACGATAGCTAAACCAACGAGAATCTACTTCTATCTAGGTATTCCTTCATAAGTACGAGGTTTTTGTAAGGTACCAGTTATTTGTTACATTTTATAAGCAAACGGTTGTGTTAGTACAAAGTACTGTTTACTTAAGAATAACAGCTAAGTTCCAGCAATTTTTAATTTGTATTGGTACTTGTACGTATAACAGTTCTTGCGCAACAATTTTTTCTTTGCACTAACCGTTCATTCATTGCTTTCTGTATGACGTTTATTTGTAAAATTATTTCTGGCAGCTTCTTTTACAACCTTAATTTCGGTTTGTGTTCTTTTGAATGCATTTAAATATATTATAGGTAGCATGAGCAAAAGTTGCAACATAGTAGATGGGTTCATAAATTAAGAATTCGCATGAAAAACAACATATCTATCAAATAAAGGTCAAAAGTAAATTGTATTTGTCACATATCAATAATTAAACAAAAGAAGAACTTACATATTCAATATATCTTTAATATGGTAAATATTATCAAAATTATTATTGCAAAATTACCCTTTTTGTGACGAAGGTTGATTAATTTATATTGCCTACAAAATGATAGGGCTTAAATTAATTTATAAAGGAGTTTAGAATTATCACAACTTTTAAAATACCATAAGCATATAGTACTAGTACTCAGCATCATAACTCCTTCAATTTAAAGTAGGGACAGCATGCACACGTAAAATTCAACGCGTATCATCTCACACATATCACCGGACGATAGATTATTTCCATAGCTCATATTTTACCAAACATCCCGCTGAGCCAACAAACACCGAGAAGCAAGAGCCACTACACGAGGACCACGCTAAAGTCACTCTGTGGGGTCGGTAGAATTTACACTTTTGTTAATAGTGACTTTCTGTGTTGTTCTTATGATGCTTTAACATATTATAGACCAGCATAATATACACATGCCTCGGTTAGGTTGAACGAAAAAACATAAATAATGACCATTTTTATTCGTTAAATCTTAGGGTGATGTCTCGACAAATAACTGAACCACACGTCTATTTGGAAATCATGTAGGTAATATAACAGATAACCAGATTAAAATAAAGGAGAACTTAGGAAACGTTTGCTTTTATAGCATTGTTTTATTGCTTAAAAATATCACATTTAAATAAACGCTTTTATGGATTCTACCAGCAGATTGGTGGTTGTATGTTGTATATCGTGAAGGTACTAAAGGGATATCGTAAAAATATCAGTCGTAATTTTTACTTAAGAAAATAAATATTTAAGTATACATCCCCGTCGTCTAGCATAGAGAGTTACTTTCATATTTTTTATTTACTGATAATATAAAACTGAATTATGAGCAACCGTAGCTTCCTTCTACACGCCTGAACTTCAGCAGTAATTTAATATCCGTTATGTAGTTCAAAGTTATGTTTGTGCTCAATTATTGATAAGTTTGTAAACTAGTTGGATAACAATGAGCTGCAGGTAAACACCGACAATTGATTGCTACTTTTTAATTTGGATTAATGGGCATTCCATTCAAGATGTTGAAAACACCAACTTCTTAGGGGCCTATTCAGAATTATCTAAGTAGTTGTATCGTTGGAAGTTGTCAAAAATTAATTGATTGGCGTTACAGCGGATGACAAGTTTTAGACATCAGTGTACACAAACGTGTGGAAATAGAAAAAGGTGTTATAACCAATTAATGGTCAGTAATTATCTTTTAATTCCAGACATCTTCCCACTTGTAAATCAATTTGGAATGCATTCATTCTTATTTTATTGACCTACAAGTGGAAAGACATCTGGGATTAAAACATAAGTTCTAAAAGTTCATAATCTGTATAGTAGATGATCAGTAATAAACTTTTGTAGATGTATAACAACAATTGGTGATCGAGCGATACAAAAAGAAGACGTAAACATCGTCATACTTTTTATTGTTCAATTCACACCATATAAAAAATCTTAAACAAAGTTTGAAAAGTCGAATAAATTAGCTGCATACATTTGAGGTACTATTCACACTGTAACAACAATACAATGGGTTATAAATTACGAACCAAGATACTTAGCAGAAGATCCATTATTGATATCTACGTACCCTAAAAAAAGAAAAATGCATACTTAAATTATAAATGTTGATGAATCCTAATTCTTTGTTTCCTTTTTGTGTGCAAAACGTAATAAGCATTGTCGGATGTTTCATGCAAAAAAAAACAAAAATAATGTTTGTGAGGGTGTTAGTCAATCAAAAAAATACGATAGTCATATCGTTGACGAAGAATGAAAACAAATTATTATTTTAGTTATGGTACCTGCATGTCTTATTTTACTATATGAACGTTTGTTGCTATTATAATCAATTAAAAATACTTTATAACCTTGTTTCCTTCTTATAATAAAAAATTTGCATAGAAGTTTTTTGTTTCATATAAAAGTAGTGTACAGCTTTTCAAATAGGTATGTACATCTTTTAATTGCTGTAAATGCGTTCAGTTTGATGATTTAGTTTTTAGACAAGATTTCTATAGTGCAGGATAACTAATGCTGGGCTGCACTTGTTTAGCTCGTCATGGTAACACTTTAGTTCATCGTTAAAGTTTAATCGATATTGTATTATACTGACCGTTAGATACCTACACGAAATGACAAACGTTGTTAACAGTTAACAGTGGTCTTATTGAAAAATACCGTTGACTTTCAGGAATCGTGTAGTTTTTCAAAAATCGTAGGGGTTATATAATGCATCCTATAGAGACGATATTATCGCGATGTAATCGTATGGTAAATAAATTTCTCTCTTTTTAAAATTTTCGTTCAATGATTGTATGGGCAGCATCAAGCTCTACTTGCAATTAAGTTCCACTTGTAAATCCACCAATAACAAGCAATATTATGACTTTGTAAGTCAGAAACAGTATATTATGACAACAGATTTTGGTTTTAGAATATACTGCACCTGCCAGCAAACACAATATGTACAAGTTACATAGCTTGTACATCTGCAAAAAAATTCTCTGCAAAGCTTTGAAGTAATTTCTGCGTTGTCTATATTTTGTTCTTCTCAACATCGCATTGGTCCTTTTCAATTTGTTCAAAATTTCTGTGAATATAAAGATATTTAGCAATGTTGTATTTTCTTCTTCGCACTTACTTATGTATATTCTATACAGGGTGTCCGGGAAAATGTGGGAAATCTCTTAGATGTAGATAGAACATGAATAAATAAGATGACAAATTCCTATAAAATTTTTTCTGCAGACCCTTCTTACGGAGATATGCGTCCCTGAAGGACTAGTAAGGACCTCTTCAAGCATTTAGCTTTTCTAGTTTACCACGGGTGGGCTAAGCTTGACAACTTAATGCCTAAATTTTTAACACCCTGTATGATAAAGACTTCAAAAGAATTAAACTGGATAGCTTGGACCTTAGACTGGCGATAAAATGAACCGTTTACGAGAAAAAGTTTGCGAAAAATGTGCGTTTTAGTTTAGCACCAAAAAGACCTATTGCTGTAGCAAACGTTACTATTACCATGTTGAACTCTCTTATGAAGTTTTTCAATAATTCCGTTAAGTTGCCTCCGGGACACCACTGCCTTTGTATTAAGTGCTTTAAAAAAATTAAGAAAAACCGATTCCCAGCAGCGTCCTTTAGGGACGCATATCTCCGTGAGGAAGGGCCTGTAGGAAAAAATGCTATAGAAACTTGTCATCTTATTTTTTCATGTTCTATCTGCATCCAAAAGTTTTGCCACATATTCCCGGGCACCCTGTATAGATGCATAAGTTACCGAAAAGTTGTTTCGAGGTATAATTTCCATGTATCTTTGAGGCAGTAGTGAGCTTTCATTTTAAAAGTTAATTGTAAAATCGTTTTATTTTGTAAAGCAACTTTGACTTGTTACCATTTTTCGTCCGAATGTGTTACAAAACATATCCCTGCACACTTTTTTATTTTCATTATTCATTTTCATAACATAATGAAATGAAGATTCTCGTCGATGGACTATGCCCGACGTTTATGCTTAGGATTTTTGCAATTTACTAGTGACCCTACGTAAGTCCTCGTTTCTCAGAAATCGTTTAACCAAAAATGAGTTAGCAGTTCTTGTAATCATTCTGTAAAAACTTTTCTTTGACTTAAACAAGAACGACGAGAGAATTACAACGAGTTCCTAGTTTGCTTAACTTTTTTTTATCTTGATGTCATAATTTTTTTACGTGACTAACGTAATTTGCTCCTTCACTTCCCTTATGAATTTGAAATTTATGTAGTTGCGTGGTGGTCTTCTCTATCTCTTCAACTTTATCTTTATCAGTCCAATTATCAAAATTTTGGTCAGTAATAATCACATTTTCTTCTGGATCTTGCGAGTCTATATTTTTTCATATTATTTTGTTAACTTATCTCTTCATCTATTGAATCTTCAGTAGACGATGTGCAATTATCTAAGTGATAATAATAAGTGATAATATTTTCTTCTTTGTAGTGTGTTTTCGCATGTTTTCCTTAATTATTCTGTTTTCTTGATTATTTTATCAATTGAATATTGACAAGCAAATGTTAATGATAACAGCTTAGGATCAGACAGCACCAGCATACCGTTATCATCGATAATATAATTTACAGAATTTGGAGACTTTTAAGAAAATTGGGAAATAATTTAAAAATTAAGTGCAAAAACATTTAACGAACTGTCCAAGTACTTACAATTACATAGTGAGATCAGTAATTAAATATAATATAGCTATTGTAAACGTTTTTTAGACATATAAATAAATTCAACGTTATTACGTTTAACGATACAATATTGAAATGTAATGTTCCCCCAAACCCAAATGTCTACATCTATTGTATATTTCATCTCTATTATAAAATAAAGATTGATTTGATTAAAATAAAAATTATTTATAATAAACTGCGAATGAATTTTAAAATCTACTTGTCTCTCAATAAAACAGTTCTTTCATTATACTCCACGAGAGTTTAAGCGGTACAATCATAAGCACATAAGCCATTTCTGTTATACATATCACGGTTATATAACCGAGATTGTTTCGAATTTCACATATTCCCTGATATTTACAACATTACAGTATATTAACACGTAACAACTGCCAAATAATGTCTAGATCGAATAAGCTTTTGTTGGGCTCCGATGTTCTGTGCTCGAAGCGGAGCGGATCCACCGCCAACGCTTCTCTGCGTGTCTAAAGAATGCACCGACCGAATGCTAGCCCGCCGGCCGTGTGGTATTTGTATATTTATCGAAATCGTATAAACAGAACGAACACAAGTACCCACTGAAAACGTAATTAAAGCGTATCCGTTAATAAACAGTTTAAGGAACGATTTTATTTTATACATTTATACACACAATATAAGTAGTTAGATGTTACAACGATATAAAGAGATCATTACAGGACCGGATCTACGTAAACTTCAATGAAACAGCTGCTTTACAATTCTCAAATTTCAAAATCTTAATTTATTTGGAAGTTTGGATCGAGTTAGTTTAACTCTCTGAATACATTGCAATTGCAGAGTATCACTATTGCTTCTATTTCCTTATTGTTGAACCACTCGAAGGAATATATTAACTTTCTAACTAAGACTTTCCGATTCTTACCACAAAAGTTTAATTTGTCAATTACGTCATTCAATATTCATGGTTGACTATTGACTAATGAAAAGCTCATTTTAAACATTAACCTGGCAAATTTATCTAATATTAGCATTGCATACTACCCTTATAATATTAGCATTTTTAATTTTGGAAAAGCTTTGCAACATCCAGAAGCTCGCAATAATATTCCGCATTAATTCTGCGTCGATCATGAAGAAAACCCAACTGAAACACGCCAAAGTGATCAAAAAGAAAATAGTTGCCATGACTCTTCCAGTTGACAACTTAGTCACTTTCACCGTATCCTGTTTATCGCTCTTTCTTCACGCCATACTTATGCTGTGCTGAGCAGTTTTGCAACTAGTTCTTGGACGATATTCCAGAGCGCTGTATCCCTATCGTCCTCTATGAGTTGAAACCGTTGTGATGATGAAGATTGGAGAATCGACGATTTCAAAAAGAATGAATAGCCTATAGAAATTGAATGTATTTGGACAAATGTGGTTGGAGGTTTGGTTAGATGACCGAAGAATGCTACATGATTGAGTTCTTCCAACCATTAAACAAAAAACAATTTCCGTGCTTATTTAAGATTGTTCTTGTTATGCCGGTATAAAAGCAAAATTAAAAAAAATGCAGGAACTATGCGAAAAGAAATCTTCGTAAAGTATTGCGAGAAAAGTTCATGTTATCAAGTGAAGATGTAATCGATAATAATGTCATTTTTATGAATGATAATGATGCGAAACACCTACCATAAATATTTGAATAGCTTGCAGGAAATTAATACGCTACAGTTGATGGTATGGCCATCCTAAAGTCCGGACATTGATCCCATTGAGCACAGTAGGACACTTTGGATAGAACGATTTGGAAAATCTCTCCTACATCTGCAACAAATCTCAAGAATATCTTACAGCGATAATGGACTAGTATTTAATATTTAATTATTATGACTGTATACTTTAAACATTAATATCGTTAACTATATAATTGAAGCCATAAGGACAACTCTAACATCTACTATGGAGCTACAGCTGGATATGTCTTCTCTGCATCTTGTACTAGGGGCATTAAAAGCAGGACTCAGATTAAAAGCAAACTAAAAGATGGGACCAGCTCGAGCAGAATACTCTTCAATTTTTGAAGAGGGGGAATCTCCTGTCATCCCATACTACATGTAGTGATAGATAAGATAAGACGCAATAAAGTAGGATAAAGATAGGAGGGTGTATACAGGGTGTTTCCTAATTGAATGTCAATATTTTAGGGGACGATCTTTTGGTCCATTTTAAAAAGAAAACTTCATATGAACGTATGACCTAAACGTCTGTCAAAATAGGTAGCTGAAATTCCGTACGAACGCCACTGGAGGAATTAAAAAAAATGTGGTGCACTCAATAATGCCACCTGATACATAGTACACGTATACCACATTTCATTAAAATATCTAAAGTAGTATTACATACAGGAATTAATGAAAAACTATTTATTTTTGAAAACTTTACCACCCTATATCTCAAAAGTTAAGACGTTTAGGTCATACGTTCATATGAAGTTTTCTTTTTAAAATGGACCAAAAAATCGTCCTCTAAAATATTGACATTCAATTAGGAAACACCCTGTATAGAGACGGATCTAAATTGGCAAACACATCTGGCTATCGGATATGGTCAGCAGGCACCTAAGATTATTGAAATCTTAGGTGCCTCGTGGAAATCTTAGGTAATCTCGTGGAAAACGATCACTGTTCGTCACTTAAGAATGAAGACAGAAACTGTAAACCTTACCCACGAAATAACTCGTTAGTCCATGAAGACATAGACTAAGTTTTTTAGAAGATTTAAGCTCCTCCGCGCTAGTATTGCTATCACAAATGATTGCGATACTTTATTTTATTTTTCATCCAAATTTCATTCAAATCTGTACTGCAATAGCAATTCTAGGCGTTTTGGAAGAAAAAATGAGCTAAAACTTTGTGTAATTGATAAGCAAGTAAAAGAACTCAATGTACATGTTATGGCAGAAAAAAACAAGATAGTTTTGTTTTCTCAGTCATAAGAAATAAAAATAACAATTCATCATTACGATTATTTTATTACTTAATTCCTAACATTGTCAGCTTAAATTTCTAATTCTGCTCAGAACGAATCTCATAAAGTTACGATGGCAAAGCAAAAACGTAAACTGCTAGATAAATCATCTGACATTTACCTTGATATAAGCCAGGCAGACTGCAACCTCTACATTATCGATATCCTAACTTATCTGTACCTTGTTCTGTTACTACGTACATACCTCTATGTACAACAAGTCAGAAATGTTTTAGGACAGTTATCGTAGTGAATTTTGTCATTTTTTTTATTTCGCGAATAAATATGAGCGTATCTCAATTAAATCAAGTGTTCAACAGAATTCAGTTCATCAAGTTACGATTTTTTTTTGAATTAAGCGAATCAGTAAACAAAACAAACCTTTGTAGACATCGAAGAATTGTTGAACTATCTGTCACGCTCTTTACTTATTCCTTATTGGTTGATTTATTTTAAATAGAAAGCGTAGGTACTTATTTCTTACATATTTGGATTATAATTCGGCTCGATATTTGTCCTAAGGCATTCTTGTACGACTGTACATTTCCTACCACTACTTCGAAACATGTTCTGCGGCTTGTTGTTGTTACATACATACGTCGCTGATGGTGCGCTTCTGCTTTAGCTGCAGTGCTACATGTATAACATAGTTACAGTATACAGGATGTACCCGCTTGTCAGGAGTCTTTTACACCAATAAACAATCAGGACTACGAAGTCTGTTAAGTTTCACGAACGAGCCATATGCATATGTTGATGTATTCATACGCTTATCTCGCTCACAATGTTTATATGTAAATTTATTAGATTTGTGTAAAAAAACACGGTTTATACGTCTCCTTGTACTACTGCTTGTACACTACGTTCGGATCCTCCTCTTCCGTGAAAACGTATGAAGATGATGATGGCGATGATAAGTGTAACGCTTCTGGTTCTGTTCTCCGCTGTGGGTTATTATTAAACAACTGTAACGTGTTAATGACATAAAATGGAGGAAAACTTTATTACTTTTACGAACTAAAGAAAAACAAATGCTAAACATGCGGGTAGGTACTTATGTATAGATTGTGGATTCCTTGATTTACAATGTTAACAAAAACATAGATTTCAGACTGGAATTATATTAGGTAGCAGCTATCCTCATTCTTGTAGAAAGAATTATATGGTAATCTATACAAATTTTCAAATTCACCATTAATTAAATTATGTTTATTTTTTATATATAAGAGGCATAAGATTGATGTCAGTTTATATAAAAACGTATTAGTGTATTTTTTAAATCTTTTGTTGTAAGTTTTTTCCTATTTAATCAATCTTATTTTAGTCATATTTATTACATTGAATGGTGGATCATATCTGACTAATTTTATGTCACCAACGAGATCTTGTAGTACAAATATCTTCATAATACTGTAACGAATCTCGGGACAGAACGGCAATTTTTTATTGTTTATAGTTAAATTTTGAGTGTTAAAATTTGTTTGACTTGTTTTCTGTATATAAGGTATAATTTTGAACTAACCTGTATATTTAAAATTGTGGAAGTTTAGTGTATATTTTTCAAATGGTTTTGCTAGCGTTCTGCTGTCGACGCGAAGTCTAGACTCTAGAGTTTGCTTACTAGAAAGTTTAACGAATAGAATTAAGGATGGTATTAATTACCTTTTATCTTTTTTTGGTCAGTGAGATTACTATTGAAAACGTTTAGAAGACAAGAAGCTAATTTATTTGTACCTCTTCTGGCAAATCCCGCATGCTAAGAGTGTAACCATATAACAACCAAAGTTCTTTGTCTCTAGTCTGCCGTCTATGCCAAGAAGATCTAGAGACGGCAGAACACATTTTGTGTAAATGTGCTGCTGGTAGTCATACCCGACAATAACACTTCAGTAGGCCGTTTCTAACGCCTATTAACATCCAAGGACGAAAATCCCAGACTAATTCTAAGGTTCATTAAAAGTTTCGAACTAGTCTAACAACCAGAAAGGCAATGTTACAATATACCCATGTAGGTTGCGGTGACTAAAGGCAGCAGTGCAACTGTCCACAGATCTAAATCTAAATCTAAAAATATAGCAGAATAAACTGAGACAAGTAAAGTATATTAGACTGAACATAATTTGCTCAACATCCAAACTTTGGTCCTCCTATTTTCCGTATCTGGACATTTTTTCGAGGTGATTCAATCACTAATTTAATACTTTGACTGGAAGCTTATTTCTAATACGATTAGAATAGAGCACATCCATGCCCATAGTTATACGCACGACTATGATCCATATCAATAATTTCGTCGATTCATTTTTTTAACTAGTACCTATCTAAATTGTGTTTATGTGGAATCTTAGACTCCTATGATTCTGAACAGTGAGGCAGGATTTTCAGTTTTTTTTCTTGAAAGCGGTTATTGGTCATGGCTTAAATTGCTAATGCAATTTCAAGATATGGCTGGAGTAGTCCAATACCGTTTATAACGTGGTAGATAGTGAAACACAGTAATACATCTTGCTTTAAATGTGATTTCTATTTGTCTGTGTCGCCTATAAGTTACATACCTGGAAAAATAATTTCTTTCACTTCTACACCTTAAGCTGTCCGGCAATAGTCTGCTACAATGGTGCCGGACGGAAATGGATAAACAGATTAAATATTCTTAATATGCTAATTTCTTGCAATAAATAAAGCTGAAGTTCACATAGGCGTAATAACACGCTCATATCACCACACCCCTATTTCTTGTAGGAATCATAACCATGTGTTGCCTACAATACTTTAGATCATGTAATGATTCCTGTGGACTGTCACTGAAAGGTTGATATCTAACTTCCACATCTAAAGACTTGCGTTATATTTTACACGCCAAATATTCTTTCTAAACAAAAGCATTGAGAACCATTTTGAAAATCCCTCCAGATCCTATCCAGTCCCTTCAATCTTCTCGAGTTCTCTGCAAGACAAAATCTCCAGAAGTCGCTTAAAATCTAGCGAAATCCAAAAACGTCAACATCATTCTCAATACGCTTAAATTCCTAAATCTATCTTATATGTTTTTTTAGCTACCTACTTAAGAAGATCTTTACATTTCTACTTAAAAATAAGAACTTTGATTTAGTTTTAAGACTAAAGTGAAGTCTCCCACCTCAAAATATAGCGTAAAAATGCCAATTTCCAGACTTTTTCGTCTAAGGTTTTGCAATTAAGCTCTTTAAGATCATTACTACTCTTGTCTGTTGTCATATTTCGAGTTTGTAATTGATTTTTTTTGTACTTATTATTGTATTTTCTTGCGTTCATGTAAAAATTTAAACTTTTCAGGATTTTTAAAAGAAAATTATTAAATTAGAAATATATTTTTATTTGTTATGCTTTTATTAAATGTATTTATTAAAATGTATCTCAATCAGAAACAGGAACATCTTACGCAGAGTGTCTATTATTTTTTTTTAAGTATTATCATACAATTTGTACGTGTGTAAGTAAAAATAGGTACGTAGGTATAAATATTTAAGAGAAAATTGAGCAGAAAAAATATTCCAGAATTACTCGATGAAACAGGTAACGCTTTGTTCAGGACAGATAACCCTTTGTTCTCGCTGGCAGAACCAAAAGTCAGTAACCTTAGGAACTTAACAGTGCTTTAGCAATAATATTTATTATTTTTCAAAGGAATGTTTGTCGATTAATAGTCATGTCGTATATTATTAAAATTCTATCACAAAATGATTTATGAACCTTTTATGTTCATATTCATTGCATAATATTAAAACACTTCATATCAGTGTGTGTTGGACTATTTGAGATAACAAATGACAAGAAGAATTAGCATAAATATGTTTAATAAATGAAACAAGAAGACTTTAAATCAAAACTAAAAAAATCAAACGAAAAAGAGTTATAAAAATGCTTTGGTTAATTCATCTTTCCAAATGATCCCAAATTTGTCTTGCTGATTAACAATTTTACATTTGTCCTTGCTCGGAGGGCTCATATTTGTAATATTATATTCTCGGAGTTTTTTCGTCTATATGCCAGTGTAGCATCCTTGTTAAAACCGTATTAAATCATAAAATCGATCAATAGAAAGATTTCTCTATAATTAATATAATATATTATATTTCCAGGGATTCGAATACCATTGCCGTCATCACCAACAAATTCAGCAACCGTTCTCAACCCTACGACAGGTAACGGTAAAAGAAAAAGATCGTGGTCACGCGCCGTATTCAGCAATTTACAACGGAAAGGTCTTGAAAGACGATTCCAACTGCAAAAGTACATTACGAAACCTGATAGACGACAGTTAGCTGCCACTTTAGGCCTGACCGATGCTCAGGTGAAAGTGTGGTTTCAGAACCGTAGGATGAAATGGAGACATTCGAAGGAGGCCGGCAAATCGGTGGATAGCACGGTGGATTCGACGCAAGATCACGAACTACTCATAGATGTCGACACAGTAACGGACGATTAGTTTCTATAGTACTCCTGTAATGCGGAATACAATTGCGGATTGAGTTTTATCGTAGATTATTTTTGATAATTGTTATATCAGTATAAATTTTGGTTAATTCAAAATTGTTTGTTAATTTATAGCACAGTTATTTTATAGAATTGAGAATGTTGGAATGAAGAAATGAAAAGTAATGTGAAACTCAGATATCTAATTCAATTATTAGTTCACCTAGTAGACCTATATGGAGCTAATAATTTGGAAAAATATAACCTGGCTGATTCATTGGCCTCTTTAGCCTGAATACAAAACCGGTAACAATGAACTAAGTTCTCTTGGGCTCGTTCAATATGAAATTCATATTATTTAAAATATGAGCACACCTTCTGTAATAATTGAAACCGATAATTTATTTACATGATATAACAAAGTTGCTTGAAGTGAAATTATAAATAAAAATCGCAACAATTCAAATACCCCAGATGCAATGTAATTCTTCTATAACTCTTTAACAAAGAAAGATAGAATGTATGAACGTTTCTTCATCAAATTGCATTTAGTTTTATTCTCAAAGTTTGTCAAGAAAGTAACGAATTACTCTGTATAACTTGCACTACAGTTTAAAATCATCTATGGAAACCTAAACACAATTAAAATCTGGAGTGGGAGCTAAATCAGATGGGCTAAAATGACAATCATATTATTTTCACGCTATTGCTAACGTTGTGGCAGTCTTTACTTCCTTTTACTTTTAGTAATACCAATAATTCGACAATAGTCCTTCGATTTGCATAAACTCTCGTTCTTGAGTCGGATTTGTCCCCGTTATACACGGACTCCAATCAGCCCCGCCCTCTACCCCAGCCATATCCATCTATCCACCCTCTATCCCTGGAGGAAATTCAGTGATGTTGTGGGTCTGGTTTGATGGTATACTAAATCGAGAAGGATGCCCCGACATTTTGGGGAACCACGTAGTATCTTCAGGAATTCGTCGTTTGGGTCAAAATTTTATCTTTCAACAAGATAATCACCTCCTCTAAATTCCATACAGACAATTTATGCCATTTAGAGGAGGCAAGAAACTTTAAAAAATTATGGCACGGCTTCCCCACAGCTTCGACTTGAATCCAATCGTGTTACTGTGGAAGAATTGGACCGGGAAGTGCAGAAGTTAGCTCCAACATCAGCTACTGATATATGGAATAAACAGTAATCAACTTGGACCTTAATAACGCCTTTTTATATGTTTTTGCTGTTAATCACACTGTCTAAACACTTTTGGACGTTAGTGTACACGGTCACGGTAATACTTCAAATTTGTAAAGAGGTAATGGTCACCAGAGCTTATACAATAGGTTGGTCATTAATTCGAAATATACATACGAAGTGCAACTTCAGTACAATTTCAATAATGTCTACAGGTCTCCTTCCAATTCCAAAAACCCGTAACCATTTATTTTTTGTTAACTCAGACACTCTGAACCGTCTTGGCAGTTCTTCATTTTAACACCTCTACTTAATTGCCTACCTATTGGGGAACATGACAAGGATAGGTCTGAAATAGCATAGCGAGTGCAGGTCAATCATTTCGGCAAAGACATTATAGACGAAAGAGAAATACTTTCTCTGAAACCATCACAGCTATTGCAGCTCATTAAAGCTCTTATACTGGATGGAGAGCTTCACAAGCGGGCAAACCCCAGCAGCTTACAACTCATATAAAGGGGTACAATATATCAATAACTCGCAATGCAATATAACCCCCAATTAAATCTAAATTGCCTTCATTATGTTCACAGAGTTTTATTTTCTAATGAGATCTGAAAAAGATCGAGAACATTCAACACGATGCTAGAGCAGATTTAAATTATCGTAAAGGAATCGGTAAATATTTGGAATACACTGAATGTCCCACCGTCAAACGTTTAATGACGAATTCTCAACAAAGGCAATGTAAACTATTGTCAATGTTTTATGGAAAACCAGTTCTCCCAATCAATGCTTGGGAAAGGAAATGATTTTTTCGAGTAAGAATTCTTCTTCTTGATAGAAATTTTTTATAATTGACATCTAAACTATTTGAAATCCATTTGGTTTTAGCCAACGATAATTGATTTTTACTTTGAAATCTGGAGGAAAATTCGCACCAACCAGTTTAATTGGTTCTAAATTGCCTTCATTATGTTCAATAGATCTGAAAAAGATCGAGAACATTGATGCAGAGCAGATTTAAATTATCTTTATTGATACTTGGATGTGCCACCGTCAAACGAAAATGACGAATTCTCAACAAAGGCAATTTATTTTGCACCATTCTAAACTATTTTTTAATTTTATAATGGGAAAAGAAAATGAGTAAGAATTTTTATATAATACGATAGAAAATGTTCATAATTCTGATATCTTGATAATGACTATAAGAAAACTAATTGACATTAAATCCATTTAGTTTTATCCAACGATAATTGATTGATTTGCTTTGAAATCTGGAGCAACGTCACAAAATATTCGCACCGACCTTAAGTTTAAAGTGATTGGTGGTCTGCTCAAATAGTGTCTCTGTACTTTCTACTATTGTACAACAAAAGGTAGTACGTGATGTTGATAATATATCTATATATAGCGTCTATAAGAGAGGAACAATAAACCTTGCTAAAAACATTAAAAAATAACACAATTCTGAAGATAGCAAAAACTATCAAATATCAAGCTATTCAACAGCTAATTTGACAAACCTAACACTTCCAACATCCTCATTACACAGCAAAATAATTCAATAAATTTAAACTTTAAACTGATGAGTCATTGATTTCAACTATGAAACTTCAACAACTACAAAATTCAAACTACTGAAAACGAAAAACATGATTTTGGCAACAGATTAATGAAATTCGTGTGAACTCCTGCATCTTTTAAATATACAAACGAAAACTGTTGGCAAACAAAGTTGTATCTTTCAATATATAGCAATTACAATGAAGTTCTGAAATAATTCTTTTTGAAACAAATGAAAGTAAAAACAAATATTTGCAATCCATACAAAGTAAGCGTCCTTCTTATCATATTTAAAATTACATACATTCTCAATTTCACATCATAATTGATACTGTATTTTATTATAAGATTCATGGTGTAACATTGTAAAACAAAACGGTGGTATTTACGGTAAACCTCATCCAAAAATATGAACAGTCAAGAGTAAAGGTGAAGAAAAATTAATTTATTATCAGATCGTTGTCAGAATGCCAATGTAATATTTGTAAAATAATAACTATTTTTAATAATTATTATAAATATACATATACGCATTTATGTTTACATTATTTGAGTGTGTGTTGCGTAGTTGTTTGTTTGACGTCGGCCATAAATCCAGTTGAGATATTACTCGCCGAGGAAGTCATAAATCGAAATGGGCTCTCTTGGATTCGTGTATCTTCTTGCGCCTCTATGCAGCCGTAAGTCCCAGCCATACGCGAATACGAGCACATGTGTATGGATATGCCATTACCTGCTGTCTATATTGCGAACGGCTCCAGTAAATTGTATATCGGGGGCATAAATGATTTCGATGATGTGTAAGGACCTCCCGTTTCGAAATGAAGTAATTGCTATCGTGATTAATGATGTAATAGCAAATTTGTCATGTGTGTATGTAAAACAGCTGTTTGAAATATGTGCTTTTTGATTTACAAAAAAAATAAATATTGGAAAATTATACGGTGTATAAGAATTTTTAATTAAATTTGTTGTATTTTTAACTTTCATACACAATAAGTGTGATTCTTAAGAAGAAACTTTTTCGTCTGATGTTCGCTTGCATATACAAAGTGTTACAATAAAAACGAAGTACACTTATCTGTTCGAATTCTAGAAAATGATTGCAATGGCTGCATTTGCCATGAAATAGTTGTCATTTTGAAAATTGTTTTCCGCTAAATACTTCCCTTTCTTGGTACTTTACTGAACACAGTAGGCAAACAATATTCAACATACCATTTAACGATAACTGTCTTCTGATCTTCTAATTTAAATGCGGCCATCAAAACCGTACTTCTAAAAAATACTGCGTACAAAACTTTTGTCATTGCTCGTTCTTTTTTCGCCATCGTAGGCGTTTTCTTAACCTCATGTATCCAGATTCGGAGTTCTTGGCGAGTAGGAACATCAAAAAACGGTATGTACGATTCATCGCCAGTTACAATTTTAGAAATAATTTAATGACCTCCAGCATTCAACATATCTAAAGCTTGTTGGCAAATTCTAACACGTTTTGCTTTTGTAAATCTGTCAAATGATGGGATACAAACCGAGTTACAACCTTTTTCAAATGTAAATGTTCGTCCAATATTGATCTCACTTGCGAGGATCCAATCTTCAGATTGGACTCTATCATTGCGTAGGTAATGCGGTTGTCGTCTTTCACGATCTTTTTCACCGCACCAATGTTTTCGGAGTTAACAGCACTTAAAGGAGGGCTAGCTCCTAGAATTATCTAAAATTAACATTTCATGTTTGCATACTCTTTAGTTTAATAAAATGTTCAAGAGAAAGCGACACATATTCCATTCATACTACAATAAGTAATCGAGCTGCTTCTGAAATACTTCATTTTCCCTATTTCAATCTATGACTGTGTTCGTATATATTATTTATTATTGTATTCTATTTATCAACGAGTACTACAATCGCTTGAATAAATACCACAAACATCAGCATGAATAAGACTAATTTGATAATTGTATTGACATAACAAAGAATTAATCACATGCAATCACAGAAATGTAGAAAATGTTGTTGACGGCTTTTCTTGGAACTACTATTATTCGTACAGATTAATTAATCATAGCTGTGGTTATGTGATAATTTTGTAGTAGCGCAATTTAGTGTTATTTTACTATCCTTCCGGATGATGGATGTCGTCTGACGTATTTATGCAATGATGACGAAGATCGAATTAGTTAGAAGCATGATTACGTACAGCTTTGGTTCAATTTTTTCTTCGTACCTTTGAATGCAACAAAGATGCGCCATAATATGTACGCATTTTATACAAGGCCTTGTTTGTATGTTCACAAATTTCAACGTTTACTGTTCAAATTTACAGGTACAATCAAAAACAATTGAAATGACAATCAAACATATTTACAAGTATAAAAAATCTGCTTTAGTTATTATAAAGTACTTAAATTGTTTCCTTTAACATACGATTTAAATCAGTATCTTTTGTTATTTAAATGTTTAGTTATGATGTTTACTAATTTGCACGTAGGCTTGTTCGGTAAGAATTTTGAATAATGTATTCTATATTACAGATTTCATCGGCTGAGAATTTACTAAACTTTAGAAGTCATTTCCACCAATCTTCTTTAAAATGCGAGAAAAATAATGTTACATATATTACAATTATAAAATCTATAAAGTCGAGTTGTTATAAATTTTCAGGCTCGATTGTTATGTTATGCGAGAAAAATAATGCACCTATTACTTCACGATTGTTATCGAAACTTCAGGTTTTTTTCCTTCGGATTTGTCGTTCTTATTTTAATTTCTAATCAAGTCGAAAATTTAATGCCAATTGTTACCAAATATGATAAGATATCGATAAGAAAATAAACTGTTTCGCATTATATAATTTCGAAAGAAAATAAGTGCGTATAATGTAGAAAAATACGACCAGTATCTCGAAAACTATTCAAATATCACGTCAAACCGGTACCATCCACATTATATGTAACCTTAGGTTTAATCCCTGAAGATGATTAAATTTTATTTTTGACATGTCCATACAAATTCTTTCTTAGTGAAAATATGGAGTGATAAAAGTAATAGTTGGTAATAGGTACATAATATTCTAAATTTAGTTTTCAAAACACTGAAATGAAAGATCAACAATGTCGGAGGAGAGGGGGGAGGGGGTGGCAACATGGAGAAAGAACAAGTTGGAGATTGTCATTATAACACACTTACTGAAAAATGGAATTTGTGAGATGGGATTGGATTTCTTTCTCTGGAGATTTAAAGGATAAGATCAGACAGTCAACAATATTCGTAATACCGGAATCGATAAGAGCAACATGTATACAAGAACTCTTTTAACAAGGTTTAAACATTGTGCCAATGAACATGGATATCAATTTGAATGTTTAGTATATTTATCTTCTATTTACTTTGTGTTTTCAGTTATCCATGTTTATAGTATCATAATAAAAGTATTTTTATCGTACTGTTATTGCGAACTATTTTCATTTAATCGACTCAACAATCTAGGCGAAAAACGATTAAAATGCAATCCAATGCAGAGATAAGAAAATAAAATTGGGTTTAGTTTCAAGGAAAATTCTGAGTAATACTCTACACACTCAAAATAAGAATTTATACACTAGCGTTTATAAAACGTATATTGTTTTGTAACTTGCGTAAATTGGCATAATTTCCATTTTTTGAACTTTAAAATGTACAAATATTATCATACTGACGTCATTTTTAGTTACTTTTTATGTCATTTTGAGTTATAGAAGTATATGAACATGTTATCAGCTATGCTTTGCATTGTAAAATTCTCAGTATTTACAAGCATATTAAGGAGAAATGGATTGAACGCAGTCGTAGTTTTATATGCGATGATATTGTGAAACAGGACAACTCGACGTCCTAGGCGGTCAAAACCATATCCATCATGTACCGACAAAACTAGAAGCAGGGAAGTGCAACTTCTATTGCAGATGCAAGTAGAAAAATTAAGACTATGTGAATCAGCTGAAATGTTTGCATCTTCATTATATTTTACAAACGTTATTATGCTGATTATTATACCGGGACGTCCGTTAGTTAAACGAAACGTACACTGTTCGCTTGGACAAATGCCTGCATATTAAAAGATATCCTATTTCAGAATGTAAGATGAATAAGAACTGCCAAGAGACGTCGAAAGTTAGTTAATGTTGAGATTTTTATAGATCCAGAAGAAACAAAGTAAACAGATATCGGTACTGTTCTCTTTGACAAATGCATTCATTCCATCTGCAAGTTTTATCAAACATATTTTAAAATGGACTATCGATAGTCTCTAACACAATTTTGTCGTTTAAAAGTAATGCTATCAAAAGATCGAAATAGTATCAAGGGACAGAATAAATCAAATTTGTGATAGCAAGAACTTTAATCTGCGTAAACAAGATTTAACAATGTAGATTAAAACTCAGTTATCAATTTGTTGCGCTTCCCAGTTACAGTCGGCCACACATTGGTAATGCACCTTTTCGGAAGCTCGAACTCTGTAGTACCTATAGATACATACATATGTCGACTTAGAAACGACAGAAGATACAGAGATTGCATTTGAAAATTTTGTACACCACAAAGTTGTAATATGTTGAGATGGCTTTTATAGATCCAGAAGAAAGAGCTACAGGTCAAAGTAATTATAAACAGATTTTTATTGAAGAAGCAGACCAAAGTAGATGTGACGACTAGTTCCTCTTTGTAATAGCGTTTGTTCCACTGCAAGTTTTAAGTGCAAACATATTTTTTTAGTTGGACTATCGATAGTCACCAACACAATTTTGTCGTTCCATAAAAGTAATGCTAAAAAAGAAATCGAGAGAAATAGTATTAAGGGAAAAGAGATAAATCAAAATAGAATATGTAAATAGCAAGAACTTTAATCTAAATAATTTTAATATAAACAAGATTTAATCAATTTGGTCTTTGCTTCGTAGAAAGACAGGCAAGCAAAAAAAAACATAGTTTTCTGGAATCTTTAGATTTGATAACACAGGCTTTCCATCTGCTTCAATACCACTAACGATGGCAATATAACTACGTGGTCTTTTACCAATGTAGAAGTGGTATCAGAAATAGTTGATAGATGATACCTGATGCTTCGACTTATAGTCTATAATTTTGAAAACAGTGTCATACAGTTTTCAAATTAATATTCAAGCATTTGAAAATTTAGTTTTTACACCACAAAGTTGTAACTACTAAGTTATATTATCCACACCTGCGCTGAAGGCATATTAAATTGCCCGGAGGTTGATGGAGCCGTGAAAATTGACGGCAGTACCGCCTTTCCCGGTTCCGTAACGACGGCAAGAAAAAGGTTAGAGCACTACAAGCTGTCAGGTTTGATTCCGAGGTAGTGGTACACTGCCATAGGACTCTCGTTAAACTGGAAGAACGTCACAACGCTACGTTGAGATGGGTGCCAGGTCACTCTGCAATCAGAGGTAATGAAATGGCTGACAAATTAGCTAGAGGTGCCAGTGAGGGACCACTCGTGGGTCTAGAACCTACATGTGGGAACTCTTATGCCAGCATCAAAGCCTTTGTCAGATCCGAACTCGCTGCTAGGCATTGCTCCCATTGGAATGCACTTGCCGGCATGAGACATTGTAAAAGCTCGGAATTGAACCCCGGAATATGTCCGTATGATAAAAAACTGCGCAAGGCAGCTTCTATGAGCAGAGTCAGGCTGATGTTATTCACAGGAATCTTAACCGGTCACTGCGTACTAAATAAACACCTGCATCGCATGGGCATAGTAAACTCTCCCCTGTGTAGGAACTGTGGGAATGCGGAAGAAACTCCAATCCATCTTCTTGCCGACTGCTCGATAGTGGACAGGGAGAGGCGGAGTTACTTCGGGGTCGAGCGCCTGGACGATCCCGGACTAAGAAAACTAACTCTTGACTAGGTTGTGGACTTCTTTGTCCGAGTGCAACCTGGCTAGGAGGAGTAAAAAGCACGTCAAATAATAGGCTTTTTTTCCACATTTATAAATCAGCGTTAAACAAAGCATCTGTGTTTACATATTTTGAGAGCCAATTCAATATTGTCCGAGCTTGTCTTACGGTCCTTCCCCCCGTGCAGTCCCAAAACCAAAGAGTTATATTATATGCCTCTAAGATCTACAAGTTACTTACAATTAGTCACAGAGGAAATATGATTAAAGATTTTGTTGTTCCTATTGATCAGCTATCGGTAGAAGCATTAGAAATTAAACATAGAGAATGTAAGAGATTACGAGAGGATTATACTAGAACGTTTTGTCGTAAAGCAACGATTGAAGACCTAATTAATATGCTTTTGATCACATCAGACCCTGTTATTAACAGTTTTATTAATGTACTAGAAAAAACAAGTGGACCACCTCCCGTATGTTGGGATGATGGTTGGCCGCGAATAGAAACACACTTTAGTTATAAGATAGATATAAGATAACTTTAAATTGTTTTCAGCTTAAGATCTTTTATATCTTTCATTATTTTTTTCGAAATTAACTTTATTATTATTAGATTTCGTTACCGGCTTATTATTCAATTGTATACCTGTGTTTTCTTTATGATAGGATAGTTTATGTTTTTTTTTTTAATTATTATTATGAAAATCCGGAAGTATTCGCAAGAGAGCTGTATGTCAATAATAAACAACACGATAACGTGAAAGAACTGAAATTTGCGATAACGTCGTGTTGGAATTATATTCCTATTTCAACAGTGACCAAATAGTTCTTGACAGTATGACACGATGGAGGCATGTGAAAGCTACGCGTGGGGTGGGTGCTGCGCTTACTCACGTTAGACCAAAAACGTGTTCGAATGAATAGTCCCAACGCTCTGTTGGTGCAGTTTAGGAGCAATAAATCAGGGGTTTGGTGTCGACTAATTACTGTAGATAAAACACCATAATACATCGTTATACGGCTGACACAAAAAACACCAAAAAAAGCTAAAGATGTTTTTTTTATTGGGAAAATAATGCGACTGTTTTGGAGTTATCTTAATTATTTTCAAACAAGAAAAACAATTATAGGCGCATATTGCACATTATTGCCTGTCAAGCTAAATCTACAAGGAGGGTGGTTAAGCAGTTCACACTTTTCCAAAGAGTCGCATTTCCATGACTATAGTTTTTAGCATGAAGTCTAAACTATTAAAAACGTTATGGTTGACTATGTTATTTGTGGTATGGTATTATTATTGAATTTCCCATATATCCCTTTTCTCTGTAGGTGAGAGTAGCGACTAGTTTTCCTCAAAGTAATATACTGACTATTCGTACTAGGTAGGTTGTAACTGACTGCGTAAATACTTTGTATATTAATTTGACCAGACCACCAGCACAATGAACAATGCTCCAATTATACAGTTCCGAATATGAATCAGACCATATTCCGCACCTTGATTTCATTCATGAATTCGGCACTATTATATTAATGAGGTTTCAAACTTTTGGAATAGATGCTTTCAAACATGCTATCATTTATAATTTTAGCAATTCGTTTATCAAAATATCTCCCTATATATGCTTACTATATAGATGTTATCTACTAGCTATTATTCATTATTGGATAAAGATAATTGCATCATAGAGAATATGAACAAGACAATATTGCGCAAAATATTTCCAGTACCTACATATATAACAATACGTCGTCATAAATATGAAACCATGTTAACAATATTGTGTACTACTTCGCATCCTAGATAATTCTATATAATTATTAGCGGTTAAAAATATGTGTCGTGATTCACTGTCGTCGTCACACGTTTCAGTTTATCGTATTATACAGATAAAAGTGATTAAATAGCATTACAAACTGTATATACATAGATATGATTGACAAAAAATTTATTAAAACAATATCAGAGAGCAACACGTTTAAACAATACACCCGTAACCGATGATAAACAAATACATTTTCACAAGCGGTAATCAAGTACGTTAGCCATAAATAAATTTAATTGTGTTGGAAATTGCGTGCGTTATGGAGTTATCTACCGAAGGCGCGAGTGAGATTTTGACCTACGACCATGCGTTAATTTTTAGTGCATTTATTACAAGTTTTGTTGCGGCATTTGCAGTGACGATACTTGGATTTATAGTGTTTTATTATTATAATAAGAGGAGATTACGATCTGATAGAACTATAATGGCTAAACCTACGTATATTGCTCTGGACCCTTTGAAGTATTCGCACATATTCGCCGAGGACAACTCCGATGATGTGAGTATAATTCTTTATATTCGTTAAATAAATTTTACTTATGCAACCATATTTACAGCCACGACAAAGCTATATTAGTAAATTATAAACTACAACCGACCTACAATCCTATTCTGTATGTGCCATACAGGTGCGTAAAACGTAGATTTTGAATTTGTATGTTGTTAATAATTATTTTACGTTACAATTTCTTTGAAAGATATTTAGTATGAATATTATTGAACATAAATACTAAGGTTGCATAAATAGTAAGGTTACAAATATTCCCTCTTTTCGCTCCATTGTAACTTATTTAGGTAAATTAATTCCATCACCTTTAATTTTTCGGTAGGTAGGACAGATAACAATTGTCGAACAGCTCTAGATAGGATTTGATAGAAATTTGCTTGAAATGGGTTGGCCTATAACTGAATAAATTGTGCAAAGTTAGCTCTATACTCCGAAGACAAAATTTGAGGTATGTAAACAATTGACTCACGTGTTTTCATCATGATAGCTGAATCTGAAAAATAATCTACTTCGACGTTAATTTATTATATATCCTGCATATGTCAAATTCAGTACTTTCACCACGAAGCTATTTTCTTTCCAACTTGTTCAAACAAATACAATCCAGTTTCGTTACTCAAATACAATTACTACTACTTATTCAAACTCCGATCTTGGATTCAGTTTGTTTTATCTATTATTGCCAAAATTGGTTATCCAAAGTATAATGAAAGGTGACAGATATTATCTAACTTTTTAACAAGTTTTTAGGCATACACAATTACAATAAACAGCCACGATCTACTCCACTTGCATTTCGATAAAGACCTTTGAAATAATTGTCTTTTCATGAATTTATTTATCTTTCTGTCATGACAAAACTTGTTTGTTAGTCGTATTTTTAATTGCCAAAATTATCGTCAGCAGGAGACAGCTGGACAATTATGCACAGCAAACTACTGAAAATCGCGGATAAACCTAAACAGTAAAAGGATTAGCGAAGAATTGCTTCTCTGACAATATCTTCAGAGCAAGACGAATTTCTATGTCAAGTCTCACGCCAGTGGGAATTGCAATATGACTGTCAATCTGGACAAAGTGCACAATGCATTTTTTTATAGAGGCCTAATGGGAAATAGCATGGTAAAAACTTCATTTCGTGTTAATGATTTTTCACTTTAGATTTTGGTTAATTTTTTATACAACTTTGGTTTGCATCATGTTTTACAGGATTTAAAAAGTCATAAGACGTTTAGTTAAAAAAATAGATGAAATACAAAGAAATTTTCTAGACAATTGTAATTCATTTTAAATTATGTGTACCTTAATACCTAGTACGTGTCTGTTAAGACTTTAGAGATTTGAAAAACATTAAAACGCAGAAAAATGGTGACATACTACATTTAAGATTTTTCGAGCAAAAAACTTTGCCTTAGAATTTCCCAATTTTGCGATCCCAGATCAAAAGGATGTTTTGAGAACTTACAACAATTTTTAGCGAAGAACTGAAGAAAATTGTGCCAGTAGTGTGACAAAATTAAGAAAGAGAAGCGATTTAAAAGCCATAAACCGCACAACATTCAGCAGCAAAATTCTGGCAACACTAGATAACAGAATTGATCAGAATCAAAATGTTCTAAATCCCGTTCTTTTCTCTGATTGGAAAACATTTTTGTTCAATGAAAGTGTTAATGGTCAAAATACGAAGATTTGGTCGAAAGTACATCCTTATTTATTTCAAGACACGTTCACACACCACACTTAGTTGCCCCAGAAACTGAACATGTGGCAAGGAGTAAATGAAACTTATATTGTTGGACCATTCTTTTTATAGAGGAATTATTATTTAATAAAAAATACTTCCAGCTGTAAACTTATACAATTCTGCCAACTTTACAAATAATTCCAATAAATAGTAGCATCGTTGAGCTCTGCTTCTGCATAGTACACGCAAAAACACATAATTTTGAAACACTCACTTGCTTCATGATGGATTTACTGGTTTGGTATTCTAAAATGGCACGCTAGAAGTTTGACAATATTAAAGATAACCCTCGAAATCTAGAAGGATTGAAAACTAAAACTCTTCAAGCTTCTAATGGAATTAGTGCCAGGTAGCTGCTTTCAACATAGATTACGTACTGTTTAACAGTTTCCAGCAAATAGTTTGAATATTTGCATTAGACTTTTTTCTAGATTGAAATTTATTATTTGTTCTATTATATTTTAAGAAATTCTGTTAAAAACAAAACAATGTTTCCAATTCTGTTACGCTTTACCTAAAAGATTATAGGCCACTAATGATAAATGAACGAAAAATCAACATAAAATCTGCTTGAGAATAGCCATTAACAGGCAATAAAGTTTTTACCATGCCATTTCCTAGAAGGCAGCTCACAAATTCGGATGGTGTCAGATTTATGTAGATGTGTCGCCTAGTGTCCATAAAAGAATTGAGAGATGAAGAAATTATGATACAATCCGGCATCTGATTATCTTAACTCGAAGACAACTTGATAGACTACATTTAGATACTAAACCTATATTGTAGAGGGCTATATAAATAATAATTATTATTCGGAGAGAATTTACGAGTACACCCCTAACTTTGAAAATTTCTCCAAGATAATAATCTTTTCAGGCTTAACTACTATAAAAATTCCTGCTTTGCAGTCAGTTATGTCCAAAATATCTATTGATGTGTTTTCTGAAGTAATATTTTATTTTGTTTAATTTTATTTTTATGACATTTGATTTCTTCCTTCTTGTTTTACAGTCAAGTAAGGATTAGTTGCGATTGTTTTTGGTAGCGTACGTAACGCTTCCATTCCACGTGTATTTTGTATTTGAAAACTTCTTTTTTACCTGTTCTACTGGAAGATCGTTACAATTACAATTAACGATAGTTTTAACGTTGTATCATTCAGTTTAAATTTTTGTTTAAGTTACCTACTCAGATCGTGCAAATCTTGTCTCAAATTATAGGAAGGTTTTCCATTATCCTGTTGTTTGACTCATTAATAGGTGCTTCCACTGTTATGAATTCAGCAAATCGCATTTTCGGAAACCAAAGTACCATTTAGGAAAGTGCAAAATTTGTACCTTTATAGTTGAACTGTTATATTTATGTAGTTGTAATTTAATTTTGATGAATTTTTCGGGATTATTACATGGTTGAATTGTTGAATGAAGTACCTACCCTACAAATTAAATTGCAAAAAAAATCCACATCTGTAGCTGTAAAATATAAACGATTTTAGTTAAATATCTAAATAACTGAAGTAAATGTTAAGTTCTTTATTAATTTGTGTAAATTTAATATTCGTTCAAAAATTGATTCTAATCACTATGAAATATTTCCTTAACTTCATTGTATTGATTTTCTTATTTCTCATAAATTTAAAAGCTAACGCGGAATTTGCGATAGCTTCGTATTTGTACATAAAGTAGATATTTCATCATCAGCAGCTCTAGTCATTAACAGTTACCAGTTATATTTTTTTATTTAGTAGTAATAGCATAGTAATATTATTCTTATTTTAGGGACCTAGATATTACTCGTACCTAATGAGCAAGAAGATGTTCTAACACCAATTAATAATACCAATTAAGAAGAAATTCTATCATTAGAAAAAAACATGAGATACGGGCAGTGGAGTGTGATTTCTTGTTATAGACAGACATATTTGTTCAGTAGGTAGTTATTTTAATGCGTGTATAATACTCTTAGATTTACTTAAGATAGTGATTTGTACATATGTATTTTATATTGTATTATATTGTAAACAAATTGTTAGCATTAATAGCACGAATATAGTAATAAAATTCGACTGATTATGTCTCGTAATTCGTTTCTTTATATACTTAGATATATGCCACCCATCTCATAAACATAAACGATGGCACAATGTTGCAGTTAAATTATGTACGAGTGTACCGTTACTCTTATGTCTATGAAGATTTTATTCGTCGCACTAACCTACATATTTCTCTTTTTTCGCGCATACATCGCCTCACTTATACCATCACCGCATATTAAAAACACAAAAAACGGTTTCTCTAAGATGCATGATACTTTATGACAAGTGCACGTAGACGATAAGAAAAAATACGATAAGACCTGTAAGAAACAGAAAGATTACATCGCTAAAATCGTTAACAACATAAGTGAGATATAAATTTTTAAGGTATGTATGTATGTATACATATGTATATGAAAATATATGACATCATGTATATATGAAAATATATGACATATATTTTCTTGACATAGTTAAAAGTCGTCACTCCAAATTTCCACTCCTATTTTTACATTCTGAACATTGTTCATAAGAAGAACGTAATAGATGTTTAGCAAAATGAAAAATTAAGTTTCTTTAATACACTTAATTAAAATGTTCAATAATTTTATTAACGATTTCGGCTTAATTTTAGTTGCGTTGAAATATGTACCAGATTTCTTTATTTCTTCACATTCTTACAAGACTTGACTGACAATTAAAATTAATTGTGGTAAAACATTGAAAGGATTTACATTGCATAATATAAATTAAAAACTCAGTAAGGAGGTGAACTGGAATTTCGTCCGCACTCCCACAGTTTCTACACAGGGGAGAGTTTACTAGACCCACGTGTTTATTCAGTGCACAGTGATGCTCATAAAAACTACCTTGTGAAGTCTTTTTAGTTTTTTCAATGTCTCACGCCAGCAAGTGCATCCCAGTAGGAGCCAGCGAGTTCAGATCTGGCAAATGCTTTGATGATGCTATAAGAACTCTCACACGTCGGTTCTGGACCTATAAATGGTCGTTCGCTGGCACCTTTTGTTAATTTGTCAGCTTCGTTCCCTCTGATTCTAGAGTGGCTTAGCATCCATCTCAGCGTAATGCTGGCATGTGCCACCACTTTTTCGAGCTTCCTATGGCAGTTAAGTACCACCTCGGAATCAAACCAGATAGTGCAGTGCTTTAAGGGGAGCCTGGCTGTTAGATAAGATTTCCGTTTATCTGCAGTCAGTTTAGAATGTCCTCTGGGCAGGTCTGTATGGCAATTATTTCGGCCTAGAAAATGGGCAGAGAGCCCCCTAAGCTTCCCCATCGAGTTCTCCAAAAAACGTTAATCTTATCAATATGCCCAATCTCACTGACAAATAAAAATATCAACTGCTCTTCGGTTCTCGGGTTTTCTACCGTGTAGAAAGGTTGTGGTACTTGACGTTTTGTCACTTTCACTTCACTTCTGAAGAAGATCACGACAAGATGATCGAAACGTCAAGTACCACAAGCTTTCTACACGGCAGAGAACCCGAGAATCGAAGAGCAGCCATCAACAGCGACCTTGAAAGCCTGAAGACTACAAAAATATCAACTATTATAGTAATTAACACGCACAACACAAAAACGTTCACAAAAATTTGAAAACACTACAGAACAACCTTACTATGATAGAGTTGTAATACAAATGAAGAATAGAATTAAGACAATATGGACAATTGTTAGTACAGCAGCAGTTGACAAAATTGAAATAGGTTAAAAAAAGAAGAAATATATCAAAGACTTTTACTGATTTTTTTCAAACAATTACTTTAAGTTACACAATTTTTTTAATAGAATTAGATTGTAGATTAGTAGTTTTCTGGCCTTATGTACATACATATACCCTTGTAAATAAGGAAATGTACCGTTACTCAGCAATTGCATATTGTAAACTGACATGTTCCATGGCTATTTAATTACTTTTTATGGGCTAATAATTACAACTTACGTTTCGCTTTTAATTTACTTTAAAAAAGCAACTTATAAACGAAAAAGATCGAAGAGCGGAAAACGTAGTGTTTGGTATTGTATATTGAATTTGCTATCAAATGTTAAACACATTTGATTTGAGGATATCTCTCACTAAACACACAGCAAGTTCTTTAAACGATCTTTTTACATTTCCCATGAATGTAAAATAAATTTAAAATATTCCTGTTCGAATAACTTCTATTTTCCGATTCGATGAACGCAACGAAACCAGAGTTGAAAGGTTATGGTAACAGTTACTAATAAGAACCTTTGTTGTCATTTCCATCGCTTGCTATTAAGAAAATGTTATAATTTTCTACAAACTCTATCAAAAACTATTAATCTATTAGTAACACGAAAATTATTACAGAAGTTCTGCTTCAAAATATTGAAAACAAAATGGGTAATTGTATGAGAAAATCGAGTTTTAATAGTCTAAGTTGTACTAAAAGACGATTAAATTTTGAACACCCTGTATATAATACACTAATTCTAAACGTCAAGATGTATCCATAACCATAATTTCAAAATTTTCGCTGCAAAAACGGCGACGGAGCAGAATATTAACCATCACGACGTAAATTCAAAAAAAAAAAGTCGAAAAATCAGAAACGACTACACCTAGGTATAGGGAACACTAATACAAGGGGCAAGCTACAATTGGTGAGAATAGAAAGATTGATACAAGTTTTTAGAATTTTTATTTTAAATATGTTCAAAGTAATTGCAATTTTTTTAAATGGCAATTAGTTAAGTGCATTATTCTTAATGCACTTAATCATTCCATAGTTTAAAAGCGTTAGTCAGCTGTCTTTAGGAATACTATCAAAAAATCACTTAACGGCGATGTCAATCTTTACTTCTGACTGGAACCCTTTCCCTCTCAAATGTTTTTTGAGCTCAAAAAATAGCCAGAAGTCACACATCGCCAAATTCTGTGAGTAAGGAGGATGTTCTATAATTTTAATTTCGTTTTCCGCTAAATACTAATTGTCCCTGCTGTATGGGACGACGCCGACGTGTTATCAGGATATAACATATTTTCCCTTCTTGGTACTTTACTGAACACAGTAGGCAAACAGTTCTCAACATACCTTTTAGCGGTAACTGTCTTCTGATTTTCTAATTTAATTTCGGCCACCAAACCCGTACTTCTAAAAAAATTTTTTTCATTGCTCGTTCTTTTTTCACCATCGGAGGGGTTTCCTCATCTTCATATATCCAGATTCTGATTTCTTGGCGAGAGAGAATTCCCTCTCGCCAAGACGGTATGTACGTTTCATCGCCAGTTACAATTTTAGAAATAATTGGATGGCCTTCAACATATCTAAAGTTTGTTGGCAAATTCTAACACGTTCTGCTTTTTGTAAATCTGTCAAATGATGGGGTACAAACCGAGTTACAACCTTTTTCAAATGTAAATGTTCGTCCAATATTGATCTCACTTGCGAGGATCCAATCTTCAGATTGGACTCTATCATTGCATAGGTAATGCGCTTATCCTCTTCCACCATCTTCTTCACCGCAGCAATGTTTTCGGGGTTAACAGCAATTAAAGGAAGGTCAGCCAGTGATGGTGCGCGATCCCAAATTTCCGATTTTAAACTTTCGTCACAGTCACAAGCGCTTAAGCCTTTCTTGAAATCATAGTAAATCATTATCCGAAAGTTCTCTAGTCTATGGACTATTTGTCAGACTGAATTGCACAAACTAAACTGCAATTGCCAGATAAAATAATTTGTGACACATACATTGTGATGCATTTTTCATGTTCCATTATCGTTATTGTTATTTGTTTTAGAATGTTTATGCGCTAAGAAATACACATCAGTTGTTAAAATTGTTATTTTTTCTTACACGTAACTTACACTTACACTAAAATGTAAGTATACAACCATTTGAATTACTTTTTAACTTTCTTAAACTGCAGATGAAAAGAATGTCCGCAAATTGTTTATCTGGCCACTATATACGTTCTTTCTTCATTTAAAATTTGTTTATGTTTGTACTAGTTCGAATAAAAACCAAACTATATTAAAACTTTTTTTAAACAAAATCAAGCAGTCCATACATACATATTGACAAAACCATACGAAGGAAATACGGCAGAATAAAGCTGCAATTTCTGATATATCAATTATTGTTGCTTGCAATCTGTGACACCGATTAATTGAATTTGCGTTATTCTTTACACAATACACATAAATAAAGCTTTAAACACTTAATGAATATCGATTATTTTATGTTGCGTTCGAGGATCTATCCGCTTTGCTTTATTTCCTCACGAAAATGTTACACGCGAAACGGAAAAACGTATTTGTGCTGTCCTAGAATCCACGGCAATGATTTCCGTTAATGTTTATAAATATAACATTCCTTTCTACTTATAAAAGATCCGGTAATAATTTTCTATTAAATAATAAATATATCGTTGGCACCGTGTGCGTCATCATCATGTCAATGACTGGAAGAACTTTCATCTGAGCCGGACCCTGACGAATACAATGACACTCTTTGTTTCTGAAAGAGTTTTTCACACAACGTAACGCGTGGTAACAATCTTACCTTTTTTTAACAATGTAACTCTCCTTCACATGTCATTATTATTGCAATTTTATAATATTGTTTCGAGTATGTTTAATGTTTAAATACCGGTATTCGTTAAACTTCGTTGGTTTTCTTTGACGAAACAAGTGAAATTTTTACAGATTTTTTCCGGTACATGTACCGGAACATAACTTATTGACATATCCACGTATAATGTGTTCCCGACGTCGGTATACTACTGATAACAATGTATATATTTATTCATGCAATTTTGTTTCTGTGCGACATAACGGAATTTTATATGGCAGTAGTATACTAGCATAACTGTAAATCCGTAACAATCTTAAATGAAAATATTAACACATTTCTTGAGTTGGTTTTTGGTTGGTCCCAAATAAATAGAACTCGTTAATATAATTTCTTGTTATACTTATGTACGAATTCATAACAGTAAAGGTTAAATCGTAATCCATGCGTGTTATGTTTAATTTAAATATTTTAACTTTTTCTAGATCAGTTTGTCAATAAAAAGTAGGTTCTATCGATAATGTTTTTACTGTCAAGTTTCTATTGCAGTCGTATGAAAATTACGTTTAAATTCTAGACTGTATCTTTTTATTGGATGTATTATACGTTATCGAAATTTAATGAATCATCATCAATAAATGGATTCAAACTTAGACTGATGTTTTTTTTTTTAGGTAAAGCATCATCTTGCAGACCTGGTTTACATATTAATTGGTATTTCCTATAGAATGATAAATCGAGCTTTTTATATGTATACAGTGTATTACAAACTAAACTAAACACGTGTTTCTATTAAATATATTTTTTTTTCTAATAGCAAAAACAAACTCAGAATGTTTGTTTAATCTAGTCTAATATTCTATCTTTTATTGTTGATTTAAAAAACGAATACGATCGTAGTTAGTTGTACTAACGGCACTACAAGTACATACAAGAGCTAATCCACTAATTGATCTTAAAATGCCAGTAATTAGCGTTGCACTGATAAATGCAAGTGCAAACTCACGAAGACGTGACCTAAAAATGCACATGATAATAGAAAGATACGGAAACAAAGTATAGTATTAGAGGAATTAGAAAAAGAACGGGAATAATACGGACTCATCAAGTTCAAGATTACAATTCTTACAACGGACTTGTATCTAAAATAACGGCACAATATTTACACCAATTTGTAATAAAATGTATATCATAGAGAAATATTGTCCCTTTCGGATACATAATTTCAAACATCAAAAGCTCGTACTTCCCACAAGGTGAGATTCTTAATTTCAGATCTTGAACAAGTTGCCTATATAGGCAGCAAACATGGACCCCAAGAATTTACAAAAAGCGACACTGATTTCAACTTAAGAATAGAAAACTCTAACCAAAAATTATTTCACAGAATATTTCTGTACTATTTCAATGAATGCTTCCCTTATTTGACGCGTTTAGTTCGATAATGTAATTATATAAACAAAAGGAGAATCACACCGTCCTTGAATCACGATAAAAAGCATAATTATTAACATTGTTTGACTTGATAAAGAAAAGGTATGACAACTTGATTACAAATTCTCAAAAAAAAAGTGAAACCTTGAAGAATATAATCAATACTGCGATAAAATCTGACAAAACTGAAAGGGCAGGCAGTATTTCATTAGAGAGTGATCAGGCTATTGTCACTATTTGGTGGAAATGTTTCGTAGGTATTTCTGTGATACAATAACGGTGGTAGTCCCACAACCACTCTTTATTGGAGAGTAAAATGGTTAGTAGGATTCGCAACAAAAAAAAATTCAACTAGTGTTAACAATATCTTCTGTTTCTTGTTGAAATACCTACTCAGTTGTGGCTTCGTTAATATTTATCTTTAATAAATGATTTTTATGCGTAATTTTTCTTTTTAAGTTAGAAATAAGTAAAACAATATCAATACACAAAAAAGGTGATAAACATCTGAAAATTATCTTCCAATTGCTATACCTTCAGCAAAAATCTTGAAAAATTAATCAATAAGATCAAAAGGAACACTGATTTTTTAATTTCGGTTTGATTTCACATCTTTATGACGAACTATAAAACTCTGGGGCTCATATTGATCATACTATGCTTTTAGCCAAACTCTGGGCATTTGGGGTCAGAAGAGCTTCGCATGAGCTGCTTCTGTCCTACTTACACAGACATAAAGTGTGCATTCGGGTTCAGATTAAAGTTAATGGCACTATTCGGGGATATCTAAAATTACATTCGGTACTCCGCAGGAATCAATTCTGGGTTCTAGCCTCCTTGTAGTTGCTGTAAATAATTCATGTAGTAAGTTGAGTGGGTGTTTGTTGTCGCAGTATGCCGATGATACGAATTGCAGTGTTAGTGGACTTATATTGAATATAGATAAAACCAGCCTAACGAAATTTAGATTTAAGCTAGTCAATCCTCATCTAAAATTTTGTTCATTTTCCAAGATGAAAAGATTGAAAAAATAAATAAAAACGCTGTATCTCTGTAATGGTGCATCGTATAAGAAAAAAGTATATAAACGATTTTGTAGATATTTTTTAGCTCTACAACTTTTCCATTCAAATTATACCTCAAAAATCATGTTTTAATGTGAAAAAAACGAAAAAAGTGATTTTTAGAAATTCCAGCGCCGAAGGGCCAACGACTCGAAGTTCATAGATAAATTGCCAAACGTTCTCTACAATTTTTTTTAAAATTTGTCTCTGGGACCTTAGTTCTTCTAGAAAATCAAATACAGTTGAAATTTTGTCTTTTTTTAACTGCAACTCTTGCGGTTTAGGACCATGGAAAGTGTCTGTAAGTTGTGAACATTTAAATAGTTGCTCAAGTAACATTTTTCAATTTCAGCTTTTATACTATGACGTAAGTACAATACGTCATAATGAACTTCAAGGCTGTTAATCACTTTGCTCCCAACAGCGAATGGCAAGTCGATGGCGGAATTAAATTATCCCTACAACAAAAATGTCAGCGTCCCTCCAGAGAATTGAACCGATTTTTGGCACCTTTCGTCCTGTTATCTGTCGAAGGGCCAACAATAGTTCAGTAGCCAAACCACTGCGGCCATCGACCCGTTTTAATTACCTACTATAGTGTCTTCACACAGAAAAAAATTCAGCTTTTATACTATGACGTAAGTCTGGCGTTCACAGGCTCTTGGACTAATAGTGAAGAATCTAGAAAAAGAATTGGTCTTTATCTGAAACAAAAATTGAAGCAGTTTTAGCAAATTATAGTAGTGATAACCTTGAGCCTGAAAATTTAAATGAGAGCAATGAAATAGAAAATAAAAGTCGTACAGTAAGTGTTTAGAGAAATAAAACAAAAGATGGAAAAAATTGTGGCAAGAGTTTGCAATACTGCCGAGAAAAACAGGTCCTACAAAGGTGGATTTTTTCCTGAAAACTGTTTCTTAATAACAGAAAAGAAAGCATTTATTCTTAATCAATATTTTGTAGTCGCAAATCCGATCGCTGATATATGATGTAGACCTAATGTAATAAAGTTTGTTGTATGTTAGAGTTTCTTTTTCCTATTTAATACTGGTCAATGATTTATAAATTCACACTTTTCTGTTGTTTATTAGGATAGTAATTCCAGAAGCCATTTGTTTTTACATCATCTTCATGACTTCATTCTGCAAATATCGAGCAAAAGTGGACCCGAAAGCGAACCTTGGGAAAGCCCAGTAATAAACCTGATTGCATTTAACTGGTGGTGGTAGATCTAGAAACAACATCCGTTAAGAAAACACCAGAGCATTCTACAACTAAAACTAGTTTGCAAATTTACTAAAAATAAATTGAGTACTATAAAATTAGAAGCGGTAAATGTGTTTTTCAACTGACAATAAAAATTAGCAATTATGCAAATAGATATTTATAGTGAAAGTAAGTAAAAAAATAAACACTAGAAAGAAGATGGTAAACTTTAAAAGTACGCTATTAAAAAGAATGCCTTGTAAATAACGCAATTATGTACAGAGTGTAAATAGCCAAATTACACCTTGTTAAGGGGAGATAATTATTCTTTTACAATTAACTTACAAGCTGGTAATTTGCATATCGATCTTAAAAATTTTACTGAGAGTAAGTGCAAATACAATAAGCTGTGTATAGCCCATCGATGCTGTCAAGCGAGCATATCTGCGATGCTGCATTGCAACGACCCAATGAAAATCCATCGCAGCTTGTCCATTTACCTGAAAGTGTATGTGACCATTACTCGCTGAGTCTTGTAGCCACCGATTGAGGAAGACTATTTAAAGCAAATGGTTGAATTCTGACAGGTAAGTAGGTCACTGTATATAAAGACAAGTTCAAGGTATACAGAGGCCATTTACAGTACATCGTCCGTACCAAGTGCTTTCCTGTGTATAACATCTTTGCGGCGAGCTCGAAGAAGTTAGTGCGTCTTCCGGTTTTAATTAATTTATTTCTTCTTTAATACATAACAAATAGAATTCAAGTAAGTACCTTTCTATTTATTAAATGTATTTTTTTTATTTTAGTTATATTGATGTGGTACTAGTAAAATTATTATTCTGCAGACTTAAATAATTGTGCAAGTTGTAGATAGTTGTTAAGTGGTTAATTAAATCTAAAATTGCGATTTTAAAGGAATATTTTTCGAACATCCAATTTAACATTTTCTCTTCTTTGCTACTTTTTGCAAACGTAAAAAATTTCCGCAGTACACATCGTGTCTATTACGACGTATAAAGAAATTGAGGTTGAGTTAATTACGATTCACTAATGATAATCATTCAACATCGAATAGCTCGGGTTATTGGTCTTAAAACTTGGCCTACTATTTTGTGTGCGGTGACCTCATTCCTTTGCAAACCTTACCATAATAATCATTTGACTGGAAAAACTTCTTCGTCAATCGCGCGACTTTCCAGCTACGTCCAGAGAAAGAAGGCGAAAACTTCACTTTTAACATACTTACGATGGACGCATGTATCCTTCTAGATGTCTATAGAATGCGTTTTCATGTTTGTATGCACTAAGTTAAGTAGTTTTAGCGAGTATTGCGATAAGATAAAGGCGATCTTATTTACCTGCTTTGTAACTTAAAGTAGGTACGTAATTGCAGTATTCATAAGAAATGTACTACAATTGTTAAGATTTCTTTATAATAGATAATTTTTCGTGAAGAGAATATAATAGAATTTTGCACCAAATTCAATTAATTAACACATTCTAATTGCAAATATTAGTTTTTTGGTTAAATATGACACAAGGTTTGTAATCTTATTTAATTTTTTGAAAGGGTCTATTTTAATTTTCATCCTGTTTAAAAATTGCCAATTACAGTGTAACTAGACTGTGAAATAATTAATCTTTCTGTTTCACTCGAACTAAAATACAAGAAAAGTATCTTCAAAAAATGAACTAATTCGACTCTGCACTTGTTAGAAATGTATCTAATATCACACATTAATATTTGTAATGGTGACTTTCAAATCCACTTTGCTACATGTTAGTCACAATAAAGCTCAATAAAATTTAATAAAGTTCCTAGACGACTATTATCCAAACGCCAAAATTTTGAATTTGCCTAAAATATATATTTTTGAGTTTAATGGAAAGCTGTGTAATTGTAATTAAGAAACTCATGATCATCATTATTTACTTTTTCTTGTGTAGGTGGTCAATTTGCATTTGATACTGATAATTTCTTTTTTGTTTCTTTGAGGTCCTGTATATATACAGTATAACAATAGATAAATAGAATCCTACGCAGTCAGGGTAGCAAACCATGAACGTCATCGAATGAAAGAAAGTTGTCGAGAATTTTGTGTCACGTAATTTCTTTACGTGTCAAAAGCTATTTCGTTTATAATTTTGTGGATTATAGCAATTTTTTTCAAAATTAAAATTTTCTTCAACATTTTGTTGCAGCCTAAATACAACCTATTTTAGCAGAACATCGTATATCAAACTTAATTATGATTTAATAACTATCATTTCAAAATGAGTAACATATTTGCTGTTCCATCAAGCTGCCATTCGCAGAAATGGGAACAACATTTTATGCAAATTATCTAATGTCTCACTCTTACAGTATAGGATATAGACAGTGTCTCAGTTGTATTTTCCATCAGTGTACGTCAATGCAGCACAGTGCTCGGTAAAATGTTCGCTTTTGAAACAACACCCTTCAGTTTGAGATTGAAGCATTTAGCTTAGTCTTTTAGGACAATGAGGAACTTCTTCAACTAAATAGAAGTAAAAAATATTGAATATTGAAAACATCTTCTTAGATCCTATTTATTAGCAAGACGATATTTTCCTAACTGCATAACTGAAATCTGCCACAAGTTTAGGGATAAGGTCTAAAATCAAAAGTGGGCGGAAAAATGTCTTTGATATTTTATACAACATCCATTCTTTAAAAATTCCAGCATTTTTTGTTAAAAAGTTTTAATCCTAGTAGGTACTCATGTATGAAAATTTTTTTGGATTGGTCATCTAAGACTTTAGACGTTCATCTAACCAAATAAACTAATTTTCTTTTATCCGATAACCATTCTAGTATTCTTGAGATCTAAGTCATGTATACAGATTTTCATGAAATTTCAACATCTTAAGCAGGTTTTTTCTTAACTCTCAGGGGAGTTATTATGCTGAAGAGCTTATCAAGTCCCTTTGATATCGTACAACTCCGTTGAAACGATGCAACTTTTGAGAGTGCTTTAGATTATCATAACCGCAAGTCCAATCGGGACTTGAGCCTAAACAGTGAACATATGTGTCAAAAATAACTCAGAAAATGTTCAAGCATGGAATATTTCATATAAAATGTTACTGGTAATCAACTTTTTTGATCAATTCATATTTGTCGCTTTAAAGATAAGGGTGTTCTATTTACTCTGAATATGACGCCAACGGTATTTTGATTTTAGGTTCAAAAATGTATCCATTTATTTATTGACGTAAATGAGTTAAGTTCAAGTTCGTCATGCTTTTGTTTCCCCTATTTTTGATAAGAAACAACACTATATTAAATGCAAGAATTGTCAAGAATTTCATCAGATATTCTGTGATATGTCTAAAGCCTGCAGTTCTGCGTCTGTAGACTCCAAAAATGACTTGAATGGTGGGCTGTTATTGACACTACCACACTGTTTTGGAGACTTGCAATAAAAGCAATTTTCAACAATAACAAAAGTTATCAATCATCATTAAGGGTTTGAAACGCTCTAAAGTATAATAACTGTTTGTAACATCAATTGAATAAATATAAGTTGCAAATCTGATGTCTCCTTTTTCATGTCTTTAGAGATATCACATATTCCTTATTTGATTGGAAAGGTGTAGTTTGTTTATTTCCTTCGAAAACGATTCGCCAAGTTCTCACTTAAAAACAGCTACAACAGCAAGAAAAATGTCTTCTAGATAGCTATTTCCGCTTAATAATGATGCAAAATCAACGTGTAAAAATGTCACTTGAGATTAGTAGATTCCATAAATTTATTAGACAAAATAATAAATAAGATACATATTCACCATTAGAGTTCAAGAGAATTCAAAACTGTTCAAGAAGCTTCTAGAGCTCCGCTTTCTACAGACAAAATTTAAACATATTAGTTGTGAGAGCGTTTATTATAAATATTATTGTAGCAAAAAGAAGCGCATTTAAGAAATTAAGGTTTTTGTCCATGGACTACCAAGTGATGTCATAGATCATTTTGTGTGTAACAAGTGGCTTTAAAAAATCATTCTCACACCAGTAACTGCCAGGTCAGATTTATGTGACCTAAGATCCGTATTATCTCATCGAAGGACTACTTTAGCGAATTAAGCAAATTATTGAAGTCGTTTTAAATAACAATACAACTGCTTCTACATATAAAATCTCAACGGAAATATGACACAGAAACATTCTCCTAGAATAATAACTTGAATATTACGATTTTAACCGTAAATTATTCTAGACGAAAACAAAGTATATACAATGTTGTTAAAAGTAGTTAACCATAGCCTTTGAGGTCAGGAAATGAGGTTCAAGAAAGAACATATATGTATGTAGGTATAAAATATGTCATTGTGCAGAACACAAAGATATTCAATGACAATCAGAAACCGTTAGAAGTTTTTTTTTGCGAAAATAATGTGCATTTCTAGTTAATAATTACACGGGTACTTATAGTTTGACAAATTTTACGAACCATTAACTGCTACTTCTTTACCGCATATATAATTTTTCCAATTTTATAACGGTATCATCTAAGTAGTATTGACTTTAACAATACTAAGTACCAAAGATTAAACTTGTTATGTTATACCTAGCTATTAGATGTAATCGGTTAGAAGTTATTTCTTATTGTATTATATTTTACAAGCGAAACATAAGTTGATGGATTTATTTATACTTTCAAAATTAAATGACTTCACGGAACTACCTGTACCGTTAAAACGACAACATACCTGTAAGCGCCATTCATATCCCTTCAATATCAATTCATTCTTGCATTTCTGTGAATGACCGTGTCGTTGCGACAGGTAGCTAGTTCACAACAATATTTTCGGAGGTTTTAATAAATAAATACATTAAAGATTAGAAATGTTTTTTTTAATGGAAAGATACGTTTGATACGTAATTTTGTACAAAAAAGGAAATAATTATATCATTAAAAGAATTATTAGAGCATAGTGTGCAGTATTGTACTTAAAAAATTAACGCATACGTATAATTCAAATAAACTCATTTTTAAAAAGTCTAGCGGCGTATTGAAACAGGTTACTTTATTGTTAGTGATTGTCATACTTTATTTTACTTTCTCTTAGGCTTTCGGAATAGTTTTCTTAAAAGTGTGCTTATCGTACGCGTTGTAGTTATTTGGATTCTAAATTAACTTCTCTCCTCTATTCAAATTTTTCTCCGAAGTAACAAGGCCTTGAAAAAACAAAAACTCTCGACTAACAACAATGTTAGTCTTTCTGAATCGACTATATTGTGAGTTGGATTCGTCCAAGAAAGCAATTGATATTTTTCTGGACTTTAGCAAGGCCTTCGATTTCGGAAATTGCAAACTACTATTTAATAAATGCAACAGTATGGCCTTCGAGGACTGATTTATAGTTGGTTTTCTTGTTAGCTTTGTGATCGTCCTCAGGTGGTTGAGCTAAAAAGCGAAAAAATCAAGACATCTTTACAACGAACGCGGAGTTCCGCAGGGCTCTGTTTTAGGATCCCTCCTTTTCTTATTACAGTGAAGCAAATGCTGTGTAATTTTTCCAGTTGTTTCATTTCAAATGAATTTTGTTTAAATGAAGATAAAATGATCTTTCTGTGCTGTAGCTAATCAATCAAATTTTTGGCTTTTTACATTGATTACGATGTTGGCTTGTTTACACATATTGATAACCTTTGCCGTTGACTGTCATCTATTTGTTATGCTCGGGCTCACTGGATTGTTAACCAGGGATGTGCTGTTGACATTTCTTCTCTTATTTTCAATTTAAACTGACGTATACAGTAAGATCATTGGAGAAAATCTGTGAAATCACGGTGACATTTTCAAAATTCAGACATGCATTTACTATGGATGGTGTGACAATGTGTTCTACTTGCCGTCGGCTATTTAGGAAATGCAACGTTCTATCACTGTCATGTTTATAACATTTTCCATATTTGCTGCCATCTTGAAGGTATTATTGACTACCTTGCAATTTCAATAATAATTATCATACTAATTAGAAACTGAAATTAAAGATACGTCGTAAATACAACCATATTTGTTGGGGGCAAAGTGAATAAACGGTGAGATAGTTTCCAACAAGACCATTGAACACATTTACACACAAATTATACGACAAGAATTGCGGCGGTAATCAAACAAGCAATATAGTTTAAGTAGATATTGCAACTAGCACTCATCACTGCTAAAAATGTTTTAGGAACATATTTCTGCTGTAAATTCATCATAATTTATAAAACTTTATCAAACCTATAGAATTAAATGCTTCCAATCAGGGTACTTACTTTCAATTAGATATTTTAGTGAAATGTTTATACTAGAAGTGTAATTTTGCAATAATAACAATAATAGTTATTAATAATAATGTTGAAGTTATCTGGATGTACCTAAAGCTTGATATAAAAATGCAGTGTTGTCATTATGACCACTTTGATTCATAAGTAAAAACCATCTATCATGTAATAGTCATTTTTAATCTATTAATGGTGGTGGATACACCAATAAAACATAAGTTTTATGTTTTCGGTTCGGACATACTTGGGTTATTGAATCTTGAAATATTTCTCTTAAATATAACTCAGTCCACTTCAGTTACTCCACAAACCACAAATCTGTTTATTAAAACTTTAAACTGTAACTGTTAAACTCTAAAATGCAAGATAAGGTACTTCGCCCTTGAAGCATTTCCACTGTTCGTCTAATAGTTTCTGAGCACACTGTTCGTCTAAGAACGAAAGATAATCTTATCGTAAAATCAAAAATAAAGTTCTTTGTTTCGTTAGTAACTACATCCGGGTGCATAGAGAATATTAAACACTTTCAAGAAATTAGTTTATGGCCTGAATATTACTCTGGATTTGCTCGACAACCAACATCAAATGCCAAGTACCAGTTTTAGTAAACTTAGTTTGTATGAAACTTACGAATTTTTATCTGTTGTACATGATCTATTGAAAAACTAATCTGCTATCTTCTAAAAATGAAGTCAGTTTTACAGTAATACCATATTTTAGTATTACATACAAATTAAATACGTTGTTTACATTAAACAATATTATATTGGTCAAATGTACTTCCAAGCAGAACGTTGTGTGCATGTCCAAAGTATTGATTTTCAGATTTCATTTTTAGCTATACATTAGTATGGATTTCAGTGTACATCAACAAACTACAACATATAACTAAAATACAAGCACAAATCCCTTCATACATATTTTAACGTCCTATTTATTCCAATAATAATTTTACGGTGAAATATAATAAATATTATACGACAAACTCTACATCATACATACTTTCCTCTTGTTGTCTCGGGTCGCAACAAAAAGCGACAAACGTTGTGTGCAAATACGAAATCAATTGAAAGCTTTCGTCACGCGATGATCGCTTAACCTAGATTCCACTGTCTATATCATTATTATCCGTTATTTTGTTGACGATCTGAATAATCACACCGAGTTGACGGTATTTAGTTGCTAACCACTGCTAATTTTACGGTATTTTTCCATGATTCGAGAAAATCGTTCGCAATTAAATATGAAAGTATGTTTAAACACAACTTAGATATAATGGAAATATAATTTAGATATACGCGATTCTCTTGGATAATTGAGCTACGTGGGAATGACCAAAATTACACAGTTATTACATAATTTTGTTGAAATTGACACAATTGTGGCTAGACAGTTCGTTTCGGAGGAGTTTGCATGTTAAATACCTACATAGACAGAAAACAACGCGTAACGTTACGTTGATCACGTAATATATGCGAGTACCATAAACCGGAAATGAAAGAACAAACTAGGTAATGTATGCGGACCGAACAAGCTCCTGCTTAAACGATAGTCCGATTAACCTACTAAAGAAGCCACATAATAAAATATAAAAGTAAAAATCATAACAACAGAGCTTTCCGCATTCTTATCCTTGACCTGTTGTAGGGCAGTACAATGACCTTGAACTATATATGTAAGTCGAGATCACCGTTACATGCACTTACTTTCCATTGAGTTGTGAGTTTTGTTTTCCAAGGATATTTCACATTCTGAATCAATCTCGTTTTGTGTTGTATAAATTGAATTTATTCTTTTGTTATTTGATTTCGACTGTTTTTATTATTGCTGAATTAATTATATAAATGTAAATATAAAATTTAATAGTAATTAACTATGGCAAAATGTACACATAAAACACTAGTACGCCATGAAATTGAAATAATCTAGATTTTTTATTCACTATTGTTCGATGAACACAAAGAAGGATTCTTGTATATTTTAGCAAATCTTCATATTCATTAAATATCGCAACATTAATTATATTCAGTATAAGCGGATCAAGTTATTCTTTATTATCATAGCAGGCTGGATTAAGCTGTATCTCGAGAAACAGATTAGGTTTTGATTCCAAATCCGATAAGACTGACAACACATCAGCATTCTGATAAATGAATATGTTTTTAAATATACTATATTCGTGAATTGACTTATATTCACACGCTACTGCTTTAAATGGTCAATAATAGTATTAATAATATTGCTAAATATAATTAACGTAATGTTACCCAAAACATAGTAGCCATACATATTCAAATAGATTAAGAAACCTTGACCATAATAGAGATTATAAATAAAAGACTGTAACAGAATAAAACCATTCGTATACTAAATTCTAAATACATAAACATCAAAGGCTAGACCATCGATATCGTTTTCTAAGGAATTGTGAAAATGTTGACTTTCTGCTTCTTTGTTAATATAAATGTTTGAGTTTCATACAAGCTATCTCTATGTCAAGAATTCTACAGCAAACTGCGTTTATAATTCAAAATGGTTCAGAATTATTTTTCTTAGTTTAGATCTGTTCAAACAAGAGGAAATAAGAGCCATTCATTGTGTGTGGCACGCATAACGAATAGAGGATAATGACTCAATATTATATAGTTTTCGGTTCTATAGCGGAAAAGTTCAACCAGAGTTTATATGTCTAAATTTCAATGTGTTTTGCTTAATGTTACAATGTATTTGCACATAGATGTATCAGAAACAAAACTTCCTCTCATAAGACCAAAGCGTGCATGTACAGGTTATCAATGGAGACTGCCTTATATCTATCTATATAATCTATATTAGTAACCCAATTATAACTCTGACGAAGCTTTGATAATAGGTGTGTTTGGTATTCTGAACAAGTGGTCCAATAAACAACTAATAAGTGAAATATTGTTTATAAAAAAAAGAGGGAGAGAAATGCCTTCTAATGAATTTGGTTGTTTGATAAAAGGTCAAATATTGCTTCCAATTCTTTCACGAGCTGTTCAAACTGGAATAACAGAAATAATAATTAGGTCGTCTTTTTCTTATTTGTGTAATTTCACAGTAGAACTAGGTACAATAATTTAAACGCTTTTCTGTTTAATCTTTACGTCATTGAATAAACTTGCCAGTGTCAACAACAATTTGTTTTAATTGAAATAATACAAGTTCATCTGTCTGTTTTTTTCGTTTATGCAGTGTCTCCCGTTGGCCACTAAATCATGTAGCCTTTTGTCTAGAACATAATACTATACGATTGCGACAATGAAAAATTTATTAGAGGAATCATTCTACCGAGGTCTCGAATTGTCCGTAAGGCTGGACTTGTGGGTCTCTAAGCCTTTTATTCTTCTTTGATATGGCCTTCATCTAACTACCGGGTATGCAGCCGTGCGTCTTTTCCAGGTCCTAGTCATGGCGGCCACTAGGGGCCCATATCCACGCCTGCTAGCGACGCGGAGTGGTGGCCTGTCTGAGTCCAGCTCCCCGAAATGTCGAACTAACGGGTTCTCCGACCGTGCGACCCTTTAATGGATGCTTCTGACCAGCGCCACTGCATAATCTCTTATTTAGGGGTACTAAGATCTCTATGTATCTGAACGTTAGTGACGAACCAGGGTGCTGAGAGAATGGTACGCAGCACCCTGTTCTGAAGAACGTCAAGCCTCCTGATTTGCGATTTGGCAGCGCTGGACCAGGTTAGGGCACCATATGTCGAAATCGGTCAGAGAAACACTATGTAGATTAAAAATTTTAGACGTAGACTCAAAGAACAGAAATCATTCTGTAAAGTATCATTCCAATCATCAAAATTACGAAATTATTTACAAGAAATATGTATATATAATGTATGCAATATTAACCAACCCTCCGTTTTACTTAAAGAAACTTGTAGTTGATTTAAGTTAATATATATATACTTTTTCAGAGAAATGCATAATAATAATCAGTTCGTTCCATAGTCAGATTAAGATTAAGAAACGAGTAAAGGAAAAGTGTCGTATTGTACTGCTATCTTTACTGATAGAATTAGAATTAAAGGGCGAAGCAGACTTTCCACACATCGTCATTTTTTATTTATACTTGTTTTCCTACTCACCATAAGTATAAAATCTGCTGATAGGATATATAATATGGTGTAGTATTAGTGAGAATTTTAAATAGATTAACAAAAAACAATACAAATTACGACTCGGTCTATCGAGTTCAGCTTAACCGTAAATTACAGTGGATTAACAATATAGTAAAACACATACGCACATTCAGGATTTGATTTTTGTGGAAATCCGATGAATATTTATTATGTAATGTGTAGTTTAGAGCGCGTCAACGGGAAATTTAAAAATACAACACAAGCCATATTTATCAGGAGATTTATTATCGACATCTTTGCAAGCCCAACAGATTATTCGTCTGATAATGCGATGTAATAATAACAAAAAGAACGTTTCGGCAAGATAACTATATCAAGTAGTTTATTGACACATAGAGTAAGACATAAATAAAAGCGATAAATAGCTTGAAATTTAAGGAAAACCATACTGGAAATTTAAAGAAAACCATAGAGCACTCTATGAATTTCGGGCTATCCGAGTATCTTTTCGTTTGCATTACATCTGTTAATCAGGACTCTAGTCAATTTGTATTTAAGCTAAATTTAACCTACACCACTTATAAATCAATTACTTCCACATTTTAGGGTATGAACTCCCTCATTTTTTTTATTTTTTCTTCCTAAACTTTGATGATAATTAAACCTTAATTCTCTTTTTTTTTACTTTTTAAACTTGTTCATATTTTGAGTTTGTTTCATCAGCGCTAATAGTTCTTTTTAGCTTCGTGTATTGACCTGAATTTTCAGCTTTTTCACACGAGAAACATCCGTTTGGCTATTCACTACGCTGCACTAATTAGACAATTACAGTTACCTAGTTCATAGATTATAAAACCGGAAACTACGAATATAATGGACACAGATTTAAACCACAATATTTTTTTCCTACTATTAGATTCACAACCCATGAACCTCGGCCAAATGTAAATGTTTGAGTATTTTGGACACGCTGAGGTCTTATATAATTTACAGTAACTGAAAACTTGATTGATCAGCACAATGCACAAACATGCGGACAAACATTTTTGGCATCACGTAGATTTAGGTAATTCTATATCTAATCCTAAATTTTACAATTTCAGAATGTACAAACAAATAAAAGGATGGACATTCTTAGTTTTACTGGCAAGCAGCTCAATTATCAGCACATTAGCATATCCAAATCAGCACATCGAACGAAGTAGTTTCATACCGTCACGGACGCCACAGCTACCCGCCCAAAGGATAGAACGAAAATTTGTTGAAAAACCCAACGCTATCAAGAAAGTAGCGCTCGACGATTTAAACGATATAGAAACGAACGAAATCCAAGAACCGGGATTTACTTGGTCTAGTTTGCTTGGTAAGTAAGACAGATGTTAAAGAGATATTTATATCATGTAAGCTTTCTATAGGGGAAAGTGGACGACAATTCCTTTGAATAGTAGGCATATTTATTGTTTTATTTACGTTTTCTACTTTTTTCTTACTTAAAATAGCACAAGACAGGATATAACGCTAAATGCATTAACTTTCTTCTAGATGCATGTTATAAATAAATAAATGAAATCATTGTGTATAATTAAGGTGTACTTATTCACACTTACAAGTTCTAAAATAAAATAACTATTACAGGATCACTCATGCAGATGATATTTAATCCGGCCCCACCACAAGGTCCGAATAAATCTGAAAATCTAGACGACAACGGAATCGTTTCATCACCGTGGGCTAATCTTATTACCGTTGGGCTTAAAATCCTCACAGCCATTTTGGGTGGAGGCGGCGGCGGTGGAGATGGTATCGACAAAGTTGACAATGGATCGCCAATGCAGGTACACAAACTACATAAGCATTTAACATTATTTGTACCCATTTCTCCACTTCTGGGATAATTAGATAGGTATTGTAAAAAAGTTCTGCTGTAGTTCAGGTGTTATGATTTTATATTTTTCCAAGTTTAAGAAACTTACAGGTTGTTGAAGTTTATATCATTCATAGAAAGCACAAAAGAAAATATTGGAAAATTAACAAAGATGTTTTGATTTAAATTTAAAGTGTTACCAAAAACACAACTTAGGTGAGGTGTATTGAGTTTATAAACCTTAATGTGTGCTGAGTTTCCAAGCCATCATAGTTTAAAGTTTACCAAAATCAAGCTTTAATCATTTTGGATGTCTAAAGATCACTAGTAAGCAGACCATAAAAGAAATATTTTTAAAATAGGTATCTTTAAACGAAAATGTTATATTTCTGACAATGCTTGAGAAAGAGCTTTGTAAAACACTTCCTATATATGTAGCTTACTAACTTAGCTTGACCAGGTCATCTGACCGGTTTTGGCCTAATACTAAAATAGGCTAGTGAAGTGAAAATGTTCATATTTCATATTCATTTTATTTTTCGTTTTGTCGATTCCTTTAAATTTCTTGTAAATCGTGTAAAGAAACTTGCACTCAGTATTTCGATTCATTGTTTGTACTTCACTTTTACCAAGGTTAAAAGATACTAAATCGTCGTTTTGGGCAGCAGATGGACCGAATAAAGTCGACATCATCATCAGTGATCCTTTCTTATAGATGTCTTTTGTATTTTAATCAAACTTGCTCACAATATTGTGGACTTGCACTATTTGCTATTTCTAAATGCCTCGCTATTTCTAATAATCTCTTATCAACTCTAAAACATCATCTCAAGAACGACATAAAAGTTGAATCAACTCATTGGATGACTCTTTGAACAATCAAACGTCGTACGTAACAGTCGTCAAATAGTTAGAGATGATTTAATTTATTTGTACATATTTTTATTAATAATATCTTTGTTAATTTATCAATAGTTATTTGATTTTAATTAAACATCCTGTATTTATATTATATGCCCTTTATTGCTTTTTATATGCTTATTAATTTTTGACTTTTGCAATTTTGTAAATATTATTTTAACGATTAATTTCTCATAATTGTACAGACATGAATCTATCATGTAAAATAGTTTAATAAACTGAGTTAACAAAAAAAAAAAACAAAGAACCAGGTAACAACAATTTACTCCAGAATCAGTTCTAGGCTTTAGAAAGCCATAATTCTGTAAGATGATCTCGATTTTACGATAGAACTAAAATATTATCGAGGATGTCTTGCAAAGAATATTTCTTTAGCAAAAACAACATACATATACTTACCCTCAATGCTTTTCTTATTTCTTATATCATTAAATTATGTAAATATATTGTGATGGACTGGCACTAGTAGTAGCTTGGCTTACACAGGGTATACTGGGAGCTGTACTATCACACATCGTTGGTACCCAAGATCCTGAACAGGTGAACATGCTGGCTAAGCAAGCCGGTGAGGTAAGCTATCAAAAAAAATTCCTATACATTCATTCATACATACATATTGAGAGTAAATATCACATATAATCGCTGATGTTAATATTTCTGTACTAATCCTTCAAAGGAGATAATCTAACCTATCATTTTTTCCGTTTACAGTTCATCAATATCGTTGTAAACTTACTGGATGCTCTGAAGACCTCGTTCTCTCACCGTTCCATGGCGGCCAGGCATATAGGCAAGAAAGATTCTATTAGCGATGCTACAGTCGCAGGCATTGCCATGGTTAAGGGATACATGAAAACTTTGAGCACCGTTCAAAATACTTGTATGCAAAAGTATATGTGCGATGCCAGCAGGGAGTGCATATCTGATATTGGGCAGTCCTCGATATTCTGTCAACTAGGAACGTAAGTATTGCTTTCTCTCTATTAATAAAACTATCTTCAGTTATTAATGGGATATATGAGTTTTTGAGAATACGGCAAGATTCTTTAATTTTATCTTTATAAATAGTAGAGAAATGACAGACAAGGCTTTGTTGTTGCAAATTGATAGGTTATTTATATGCGAATGTGGTTTAATAATGTGTTTTCTTGCAAATAAATAAAAAGTTCATAAAAAGAATAATCGAGACATCCGAGGTTTCAATAGGAAAGTAGATAACAAGCAACGAACATTTTAGCTAAATATTTCACTTTCAAATAATGAACAGTTAGATCCACTGCTAATTTCTATTTTCATTTTATTTTTTTTATTTGTGCTTGTATCCGCGATAATTTTTACTGCTACAGATTTATAGGACGAAGTTCAGTTTCGTAATGTTGGCGGGTACGCTTATGAGCTACTTGTTATAATTGGGAGCTTATGTTAATGGGTATAACTGAAATGGGAAAAGTGTGCGAAACTCAAAACTAGCACTATCATAATTGACTCAATTCACGCAATTTCAAAATAACCCCGATTAGTGGAAAGGACCCGTTATAACCGGCTTTTAGACTTCACAAACATCAAGAAAAAAATTGATATTAAATATTCTCAAAATCTATTTTCCAATAAAGAGCTCCGACAGGAACTCGCACCTCTTAACCTATTCTGTCCACATGCGATCTTAGATTAGATTAGATTGTTAGTGGATCGATTAGACATTCAGTCCCTCTCTTCACTGCAATCTATAAGACCTATTGTGACTCTCGACAAGGTTATGTGTGAGATACAAAGTCAGTAATCGATTCAGAAATTAATTTTTTTAACTTAGATTCCTCTACATAACTCATCTCCCAAGATACTATGCGAGTTTCTTGTACAATTCCACAATTTATACGTATGGTAATTTGTTAAGTCCATACGATAGAAACATTTATATAATGTCCATCTAAGGAATCTTAGCAAGTTGCTATTCTTAAAGACCGTCATGCGAAACTTTGATAAACTTGAATAAATTTTGAAGATTGTCGAATGTCTCCTTCCAAATTTGTATTAAGAAGTGTCTATTTGATGGAGGGTGCAGCTACTTGCAAGAATCGTTCCTGGTGTTGCAACCAGCGCCGGATTAGAGTACTCCGGGGCCTGGGGCTACCTTCAGATGCAAGGTATTACTCACTAGTTGTAGGCTATGCTCCTCCCCTTCTCTTCCTCCTAATCCTGCACTGGTTGCAATAGCAAAATAAACATGTAAGCTAGACTATTCGAAAACTGATATTTTATCTAATGGGATAGTTAAACGCTCCCTCCCAGGACAAAATAGCTGAATTTATCTACATTACGAAATTCAAAATTGTAATATGAACTGTTCCCATTGGCTTAGAAGTAGGCACAATTGTACAATTTAGAGTTTGTTTTAGTCGTCATATTTTTTTAATTTATTCTGTTTGTTTTTCTTAATTATATTGTTATGTAATGGGATTTCTGTGTAATATTATTTGTTCCTTCTTGTTCATAGTTATAGTAGGACATAAAACAACATATTTCGCAAAAAAAAAATTACATAACTTGTTATGGGTTGTTTCTTATACCATACCTATGCTTAGAGCTCGACGGATTCAATGCAACATCTGTCGCTTATCAGACGAGAACGAATATTCTAGAACCAATTGTGCAAAACAATTTACTCTGAAACACGACACTTACAACTCTGTAACGCAATTTAAATCACTAATAGTGTCCTAGAGTAATCAGAGTATGAGTCTGGAAAGACAAAGACAAATTTCCTCATTCTACTGGCGTGTTCAATGTGTTGTTAAATGTTATTTACTAAATAACTCGTTCGCAAATTTTTGTTTAGAGGATTCATTGAATGTTGAACTATGGGTTGGTGTGTTAGTTTGTAATCTATTACTATTGTTTGCTAATACTATTATTCTTATATTTTTTTCTATATTAAGGAAGCTAATAGGAAGTCCTATTCTATATCCTGGAATTTGAATCTTCTTTCAAGTTTCGCTGTGTTGCTTTCCATGATTAACATTTTACTCCTCATGCTGCTACTTTCTTCAGTAGCTTAAGTTTCAGCGACCTAAGAAAACATCACGGACAGCGAAACATTGACTGTCGAAAGAAACACACAGCAAACATTTTAAAAATATTGAATATGTATCAGTATTCATCTGAGATGAGAATCTCCAGAATCTCTACTATTTTATCAAGGCTGTATTACTACCAATATGATTAGCAGATATTCTCCCGAGGCAGTGATGATTGTTTAGATAAATGCTTGTTCAGAGAAGTCGGTTGGTCCGTTTTCATTAAATTACCACTACGCACCTACAAAAAAAACTTTATATTAATATGCTTGGATATAAATATAATTTTCAACTTTATGTTTTATTCAGAGACGTAATAAATATCAATCAATAGAACCCCACTTTTTCTTTAAAGAAAATGGAAGCACAAGAAGTGCATTACTCTCAAATTACAGTATAAGCTTATCTAAAGCAAAATATATTTTAAATATAATAAAAGGTAATAAAGTTTTAATGATATGTATTTTATTTCCAGTTACGCGACCAGCTTTATTATAGATAAATCCGCAAAACCCAACACATTTGACCTCTTATACGAAGCTGGACGACGAGGACGATCAGGAGACAACTGCCATGAAGCCTATTTGGAATGTAACGAAGTTTAGATAACACCACCGTCAACATAGTGAAACGACAAAACGTAGCGAACATATAGGAAAAAAAGCAATACTTATAAACTGAATTACAAATGCATTTTGTACAGTATTAAGTGAAAATAAGATAAAAGACTTGTAATTTACTTATAATTTAAAGGGCGCACAGTTATTTATAAAGCACTTATTTATTGCTGTATCAAGAATTTGGAAAAGATAACCATGTAACAATTGATCATGAAATATTAGCTTCATGATCAACTAAATTTCACTAAAATTAACACTTAATTTATTTGGAATGATCTACTGTAAATTGATGCATCACATAATAGTCGATAGTCAGTTTTTCCTTTTTTGTCAATTTATTGTATTTTTGTCTATATATTATTCCGAACTTATTATTTTTTTTACATATAGCTCAGGTTGTTCGTGATAAGGGTGCAAATTTCTCAATAGTCAGAATTCTCACACGGTTAAAGTCTATAGCGTTAAAAACGCAACAGAATTGTAGATTAGCTGTCCATGATTTTTTGGAGAAATAAAAAATCTATAGTTAGCAACATGGTTTAGGATGAATTATTCTATTAAATAGAGATGATATTTTTCAATTATTCTTCCATGCGCGTTGTGAGTTGTAGGTATGAATGTGCAATCATTTTTTTAGGGTGGCGGGTGACAGTGATACAAAAAAATATCGTTCCTTGTTTTTATTATTTATTTATGAAAAATGTCTTTTAGAAAATACTATAAAGTAAAAATCGCAGTTACCCGCCGTTACAAGAAAATGTAGAATAAGTTGTTTTATATTATTATATTTATAAATAAAAATATATTTCGAAAGACTAGTGTTTTATTAAATCAGAAATAAATCTAAAACAAAATCAAATTGAAATCCTGGTTCAAATGACACACTACATATAATTTAAAAAATCATAAAATAATATAGAGCGCAAATTCATTAATTAATGAATTTTACCGTTAAAAAGTAATTTAGTTAGAGTCTTAAATGCCAAAGATACAGCCACAGAAATTTTGTGGCTGTGTCAAGATTATAGGGAATTGAGGTTGGAAAAAAATTCGATCCTCAGAATTGACATATTGGAAATGCAAACAGACGTAGAATAGTGATAAAATTGTGTAATTGTATGTCGATTAATATGACGTCCAAACAAATCGAAAAATTGTGACTACATTCGAAATTGTTGTAGGAAATCTAAAATTTAAATTTGGGTTTTTATTTTCCCTTAGATTCCCCAAGATCTTTAACAACGGAGTGTCACCGTCTTATGCCCTATTTATATTAGGTATTTATTTCAACGTTTCTTTTTTTCAATTTATTGAATTATTTTAATTTTATGTTGATTATTGATATTAATAAGAATTTATACGTATCTAGAATACCAAAAGAATAAGGACTCCACCCGAAATTATTCCATTAAAATCGATTATTGACCATATCTCACGAACGACGTAAAATATTAAGAGGAAAAACAGGTATATTTTACCTAAAAGAACCTTTATTTTACCAATGAATTGGCGTTCCTCGAGGAGGGCGAAGTATTTTTCAAATCTCTTTTTCACCCTCACGCCGCCATTTTAACTTTAAGGAGGCGATTATTTTTTTTAGACATATATACATATATAAAAATAAGCTTCTTGACTAGAACTATGAGAGTTCTGCGCCATTTTTCCATAAGAAATGACATTGGTGACAAATGCATTTAGATCCGATCTGGTGCAGTCACGAAATATACAGGATGTATCAATATACCGGGAACAGCTTGGCATCGAGTCCAAATCAGGTCCAAGTCAGATAAGCTGTTCCCTCCCTGTGCTGTATATGTATGGCATGATGTCACTGGACCGGCTGTGACACCAATGTCCTTTCTTATAAGAAAATGCCAGTGAACTTCCATAGGTCTTTTACTTACTTGTTTTCGTTTTTTAAAATAATTTTATTACAAGCGGAAAATGATCGTTGAAGAATAAGTGTTTCCAGTTGATCGATACTTTTCTACAAATGTTAGATTTGATGTTAATTGTTTTTTATATTAAGTAGGTATATAGTAGTAATTCTCAAAAAAGTGCTTTAGGTAGGGATATTTTTACACCGCTTACACTTCATTAATGCTGGAGCTTGACAAATATTACAATGTGATACCACGATGTTGAAAAGAAAAAGAAATCCACTGGTGTTTTAAATTTAAACTTTACACAAATTTCTTTTTATGTGTTGGTTAATATTACAGGTACTTAAAAGTACCGTTTCTAAAATTCAGTCTTAAAATTAACTAAATGAGCTAATTATTAACATAAATATAAAAGATAATTTTAGTAGTATCATAAATATAAAAGATAATCTTGTGAATACGAACACAAAATGTTAAAGATGTTGGGTGTGGCATGTTGTACGCATAAGTGTTGTAATCCTTTAAAGGATGTATGGTACACTACACAGTATTATATTGTCAATTTCATTTTATAAGTTGGACAGAAATTTGCTGTACTAATACTTAAAAATTGCATTACACATAATAATAATATCCATTTAATATCCAACAGAATACAGAAATTCCATTTACAGAATATTTATAACAATAAACGCAAATAAACTAATAATAATCATGCAGTGCAGACAAACTACTATCACAATAACAGCACCATACTGAAAATAACACCATAATAATAATAATTATATAGTATTATCAACAATTATCCAGTATAATAATTATGTAGTGCAGAGAAAGTAGCACCAATAGGAAATCACTCAAAACGCTCAAGAAGCACAGGCCTAAGCTTCCCCCTAGTACAAGAGCAGATGTCAATGTCCTGAAAGACCAAGTTAAAGTTATAAGACATAATGTAGAGAGGTGACTTGGTTAGTACATTGGTCCTGGTACATTGGTTCCCGGGCACAGGGGCGTCATATCTCTAAATTTCGGTACGTACAAGTCAAAGATACTATGCAATTTTCTATAAAATTCACCGCAAGCGCTATCTACTTCATTGAAGTCTGCTATAAAGTTCCAATCTGTACTCAGTAATGAGTCATATATGCCGGGAAAGTTAGTCCTTCTAAAATTGTAGGATTTATGATCATCATTACTCCGAAACCGTGTAGTATTATAATTATAAAATAAATTAGTATTATAGTAAAAGTAAACCGCATCTAAAACGTCTGCACCCCGAGAAGTGAGAAAGATTGAAAGTTCAGTAAATTTAAATTAGCTTGTGTAAACAGCAAAACGATCTAAAACTGGCAAGTTAGTTTCGAGCACTTATTAGGTATATTCCAAAGGTAAATTTACAAAGACATTTGACTCCGTAAGGTGTATTACTTGTCTGGCTATCACCGCAACTCTCGCGGTGTAGTTTTGTGTGTATACATTGTGTTCAAATGGCTTTGTGATAGCATCATACCGCCTTTTATAATGCCGCGCTGTTAATCACTTTGTTCCCAACAGCGAATGGTAAGTCGATCCGGATTTCAACTACCTGACAAAATGTCACCGTCCCTCCAGAGAATTGGAACCCGGTTTCTATCGTCCCGCCGCAACGATAGTTAGCCGCCTAACCACTATCGCGGCTATCGACTCGATTAAATGCAAACTAAATGCATTAATACATAATCAATAATTGAAAAATACTTAACCTCACAAAAAAAATAAATACATCGCACATCTACAAAGCGTATAAAAACGTGTACTTTTAGATTGATATTTATTTTGACTGTTAAAATACAATCAATAACGTACTATCTCGGATTCGTATGTTTCCGTTAAACGAAAATATGCTGAAATACAAGAATTTTCCATGGCAAATCGTATGTTAATCATCCTCATACTTGATCCTCTCTCTACTCTTGGGTAAAATGTTAAAATTTTTGAATTTATATTTCAATTGTCATTGACATTAGTAAAACAACTTATCTTATTATTATTTCTACTTATAAAAATTATAAAACAGTTATTATCTTATTTATTATTTCATATGTTATTGCACGGTCACGCCCCAAATATTTAAAACTATATTTCAATTATTTTTAATGTTATTGTAAAGATAATCTTAGCGACTTCATCTCGAACATCATTAACATAACAGAATTTAATTATTAATTTCTAAGATAACGTGAACACTTATTCACGGCACGGGAAGCTTACCAGAAAATTACAAGAAACTGTTAGATATTTACTAGGATCGCATTGTCTTTTAAATCAGATGCATCGTGTACATCTTGCCAACAATAAGAATGTCATCCTTAGTGGATACGTTAGCATCGAGTTCTAGAATACAAAGCCTGGGACACATTCCTAAAGGTCCCCCAATTGATAGAACACATTATGGGGATCTATCGAATCACGGTTACTACAGGTAGGTGGATACCGTAGATATATTTAATTTAATATTTTAATCAATGCTATAACTGTTTAACAAATCAAAAGAAACTAGTAAAACTGAGCTCAAATGTAGTGTTTAATTCGATTTGTATTAGATTCCTTACGATACCCATTTCTTTTAATTTCATTGCTAAATTATAGTTACTACAACAATAATTATCTGTGTTGTATAACACAAAATTGCTTAGGTAATAAAATTAGTATTATACAAACTATAATCGTTGCACTGTACTTACTTTAACACTTATTAGAATAGAGAGTAACACAGTTCACTACACTTTGACTATACAGAATAAACACATAACTATGATAGTTAGAATGGACATAACATTTTGCCTTGTTAAAGCTGGGTACGTAATAAGAAAATCGAAAAATATTACGAAAATTGGGCTTATCTGTGACATCTCTTTTCACCATATACCACCAATACAGCTGTAATGGCGCATGGCGTAAGATATAAAAAAAATGTGAGATTTTTTTATAGGGCATCAACTTTTCTACAAACAAGTCCACAACAGTACTATTTTGTCATAGTTATGTGTAATTTAAGTGAATCGTTTTAATATCTACTCCATAGTAAGCCTTGTTATACTGCATATATTGACGGTAAAACAAAAAAATAAAAAAAAACTATTCGTTTATTATCCATTTATATAAATAACGTGGTATTAAATACAGATGTATTGTTTACCCTGTGTTTGGAAATAATATATTAGCTTCGTTGGCGAATGTGATTCTAATCCTAGTCACATATTGTGGACATGATCATGGTCACCGTAACAAGCACATTCCCCGAACCAAATAATTTATAAATGAATTAAATAAAAATCAAGTGTAAAGCTTCTCCTGCAAATAATTGAACTTTAAAATTAATTTAGTTTTATTTCGCGATAGAGAACCAATAAAATATGTCCCGTCAATTCGGGCAAGACAAAACTCTCGATAAATAACATAAAATAACTGGAAACGCTATTTCAACTGGCCAAACAACTCATTCCCCAGAAATACCATGTTGTTCATTTTTTAAATAAAAGTACATATTTTTTGTGTATTTTTATATATTTTTTTAGCTACATATAAAAAAAACCTTTTACATGTCTCAAGTCGCGCTAATATAGTTTCCAACTTGAGTGGAGACCCTTAAAACACCATTGTCTCAAGTCACCTGGAATGGAGGGTGACTTGAGACAGTCAAAATTAAAAAAAAATAGGTATGGAGGTCAGGAATCAAATTTAATGTCCTAATAAGTCACGTCAAGACTCGAAACCTGATAGCAATACTTTAAAGCGTTGACAAATTTATTCATAGATTCCAAAATGTATCTGATATTCATGACGTCAATTTGATGTTTATCACTCACAGGTGCCCACCTAATAAATACTTAACCTCAAAATTATCCAACGAGTATAACATCTCAAAATTTTCTCATTTTGATTAGCTGGCAGATAAACAAAAGTAATTTCATAAAAAACAGTACATAAGCTTATTATAACTAACTATGTAGGTATTTATAACGAAAGTTTAATCAAACATTCAGGACTGTCTCGATATAAACTCACCAAAATACTACTTATACATCTTTGGTACTTCTCTGATCAAATTCATGTAATTTATTAGGGTTCTTGAGAAGAACTAAAAAATCCAAATTATTTTTTTTACAAAAATATACATCCTTGTTTTAAATTGATATTTAGTAAGATTTAATATCACTTAGAAAGGAACCTCTGCATAAAAAAATTGCCAAATTAATCTAAAGACCTAATTCTAATATTTACCCGGCTGCAGTCTTCAAAAATATTTGTAATTCGGTATTATACGTAACGTTATTTTAAATTAAATATGTACTTCATTTCAAAATTTTCTTTCAGCACTAAATTGATTTCACGTAAAATACATTCGAATAACGTTTAATTCGGAAAACTGTTATTTAAATATGTATTTCCTTTTATTTAAAACTTTCCTGACATAAAAAGAAACACTCCAATTAACAAAGTTTCTACTTTTTAAAGTAGTTCACAGGTGAGCTGTTTGGAAAAACTACTGCAATTACTCATTTGATAAAGTGTGCGAATTTTAGAAATTTTCTGTAGAAAAGCGTATTTCTCCAATATTTTTTAACAAATTAAAGGAAAATGGTAAAACTCAGTATGCCGATATATTAAAAATAGTTTAATATATGGACCAGAAAGCATTTTTCAAAATTAACTGGCATGCAATATCTCAGCCAAAATAGTTTTAATACAAACCATTTTAGTTCACACTTATTTGGAGAGAAGTCAATTAAGTATGAAATAAATGACAATTGTAACTTGATAAATACACAGAGTATACTTTATAGTAACAATTTTGTTTTAATTTTAGCCACACCAATACCTATAGCAAAGGCACATCAGCCAAGAAAAGCATCGCTTTAACGGCTCTTACGTTATTAGCGTTCATGTTTTTCTTGAACATACTGCAAAATTGCCTTCAAGACCAAATACTCAATCAAAACCCGCAGGTTATGGTATTATCTTCGCGTCTGAAACAGTCGAAGGAAGCGGATAACAGGAAGGATGATACAACTCAGGATCAAACAAGTTTGAATATTGAAGAAACGAATGATGATGAGGACAAAAATTATTTACAAATTGCTAAACGGATTCTAGATACAACAGTTTAAGAGCATTGAACTTTCCATTATAAATTTATTTATTACTATTACTAATATAATTTTATGGTTTTTAATTCAATAAACTGTTTTTATTCTATCTTTATTATAAAATTTATTACATTATATGTTCATGATTGCTTTTTTACCTCAAATTCTTACGTGTACGTAGAAAAAAGACAAATTCCTAGTAGGTATCAAATTTTATTGGATCTGGATTTTTCATCATTCAATGAACAAACAGTTTCTACTGTTAGAACAATACAATCGTTTCTCATCATATATGGTACAAACTGTAGGCCTACAGTCGGTGCTAGGTATAATCACGGACAAAACTAACCTTTGTAATTAGTACAACTCGAAAAATTACAAAATAGTACTTGACCAGACATTTTTGTAAAACATTTCATGCTCTAGTAAAATCTTGAAATTTTATTGACATTTTATATCGTTAAACCTGCGTTCGTGAGAAAAATGAAGATGTCACGAAAATTGGGCTAGTTTTTGTTATAATTTTCTTTTTTTCGCGTATCCAGGTTTAAACACTAAATATAATGGAATTTTACAAAAATGCCCACGAGAACACTATTCCGTTGCGGTTTTAGAGTTGTAGCAATTAGAAGGGCAGGCCGAAGCTTAAACAGAATACTCACCATAGACTCACAGTCTGTACTGTATATGTTATGATCAAAGTAAATAGTCCAGCCATTATGAATAATATCTAGCTATGATATATAATATCACTTTGTCTAGCCATTATACATATATAATACATATCGATCGATCAAAATTAGTCAAAGTGATAATTGTACTTTATTAATCACTTAGCTAGCTACACTAGCGTAGCGTCTATTGATTTTGGAAAAAATAAAACAACGATTTTACATTATTTTATATTTTTAGTTTGTAATTATAGTAGAAATAGAAGTGAGCATGAACACATTAAATAGTATAATTATTTATTTACATAAGACATGACCTTTCTTAAACTTGAACATATTGGAGGTGCAATCAATGTCCCGTGCAGTTGCAGTGCTTAAATCTCCGACCACCTAAATGGGATTCCTTTCTTGCGCATTCCCTAATGGTAACATTCTTCTGGAACTTCGTTAGTCGAAATAAATATTTCTTTGCAAATAGTGAATTGATTGCTTGCTAGCATCGCTTTTAGGCCGGTCTACGTCCGGTATTTTCACCACTACGCTGTTACCTATATTAGCAGCAGAATATTGTAATGATGACAAAGCTAACATTTTTCTGCTTGCTTCTCCAGAGATTGTTTGGTTGAAGTCCTCGCTTCTTGAATATCTTGTTTTTTCTTGTTGAGTAAGGTAGCTACTTGTCGTTCGTTTTGACAGCTGTTTTATGGGTGCAAGGTATTCAAATTCGTATTGTTTTGGATTTCAATATTAGAAATGCCTGTTTCACATTCCTTCTCGACTTGTTTGTTTTCAATTTGATTATTGTAACCAACTTCGTTTTTGTTAACAAGTTGGTAGTCTTCATCATTTAATATTAAGTCAAGCTCTTCTTCCGTACGAAGATCAGTCAAGGAGTCTAAAGGTAGGCAAGTATTTAATCCAACTTTAGCTTTGCAACCGAACATTGTTTCATAAGGGCTGCGACTTGTACTCTATTTTTCATAAACTGGATGAAGCGTAATCCTTCAGACCATATTATCAAATTTTTTATTCTAACCGAGTACAGAGCATCTTTTCAATATCTTGCGATCGAGAGTGAGTGTTTAGAGAGACGTATTCCTTTAGCTAAATCCTAGTGGCTATTATGAACAATGACTGGATAAAGTGATTAATTAATCGCTTTGACTAGCTTATGTGGTAATTATACATATTGACTGGCGATTATATACATATATATATAATCTCTGACCGTAATATTTACATATCACTGAAATAATACATGCATAATTTCAAATTATACGTAATTATACAAGATATCCGGCAGAAGTGCATTTACCCAAAATTCTCTTATTCTCTAAAATACTCTACGGTTAAAAGCAATGAACTTTTTCAAAAAATATACAGAGTGCCCAATTTAAAAAGGTAGATGTTGCTTCCAGAAATTCACTTTATAAAATCGCAAATTTTGGTATAATACAATATACAGTGTTATATGAAAACGTTGACAAATGCCACAACATAAAAAGCAAGATATGCCTGTAGGCACTAACGATATAGTTGGAAATCACTATGCAAACGAGTGCAATAAAAATAGATCAAGCATTAGAACCAACGTGGTCCAGTTCTAATGCTTGATCTATTTTCATTGCACTCGTTTTCAAGGTGATTTCCAACCATATATCATGAGCGCCAATTGCAGGCATCTTTTGATTTCAATATTCGACTGTAAAAAAAAAATACATTAAAAGTAGTTATCTTTATTATGTCACAATAATTCTTACAAACATCAAAATTTATAGCAATCAATATAATTACTACTTCATAAGACAAAAATACAGGTGATGCTAATCTCTGGAACCTTAGAATTAAATACATAACCTTCCTCGTAACGCTGCACATGAAACTGTGTATGTTAGGTCTATTCATACTACTACAATTATTGAACTGATTGTATTCAAACGTGCTCTGCAGTATAATTGCTAAATATACAAAAAAGGCGCTTAAAGACATAACTTGACTTGAATATTTGTTTGTTACACTAGCAAACATAGAAAACGAACTATGTGAACACCAGCGTTAACTTAACTGCTGGAAATAAGTTCTATATTCAGTAAGTACCACTGATTTAACAATTCCACTGCTAAACACGTCTACATATAAGAGTTACTTCATTCATTTAACCAGAACAGGAATGATGTTAAATTTCAAATAATCACTCCTTTTTAATATATGTACCTACTTAAAAATAATTTGTTCCTTCACATCCCTCAATAGCCGCCCATTACAGAGGGTATCGGTTCGCCATAATTTATGACGGCAGATTTACAAGTGCACTTTAGCATTTACCGAGAAGTGTGAAGAACCAATATTCCAAAAAGAAGCAACACAATTTGAATTTTATAGTCCCGAACTAAAATTATGTTGGTCTGAGTTCAAATTGAATGTCAGACATCGTCGAGTAAGCTACTTTATCAAATATATCATCCGAACACTGTCTAATTTGCAACAACAATTATATTATACAATCATTTACTTGATATGATAGAGTGATGTCAATTTGCGATAACGTGTTTAGAGTTGCTTGCTTAAACTTGCATAAGCACCATATCCAAAACATTAGTAGGTACTTGTATGTATAAAGCCGAAAAATTATGGTATTCAGCAAAAACAAATTCAAACAAAATTCATTTAAACCAAATGTTGGAATTGTTATTCCACAACCTCTTAATAAACAAACTGTTTTTAACTGCTCTAGATTTTGCTGCTTGGAAACAACCCCACAACACAAAACAGGGAAAGAAGAAAACGTGCAAAGTGCGCAGGTGTACCATATTGAATTTATTATCATTTACGAAGTTCTTCACTGGATCTCTTGGTGTAGAAGTAGAACACTAAACACTTCAACCCACAGAACACCAAAAAACTTTTTACTAAAAAACCGAGGCAAAGCTATCATTATCAAGACGATAATAAAATTGAAAAAGTTCCGGTTTTTTAGTAAAACGTTTTTTGGTGTTTTGTGGGTTGAAGTGTTTAGTGTTATTATCATTTCGTAGGTCAGAATCAAACTGTATTGTGAAAATGACTAGGAATTAGCGTAGAATTGGTTTTTCGCAATATATGTACAAGAATGTGTGCACAGCTATCCTTATTGTCAAAAAGAATGGTATTTTAAGACTTGATTCAAATGAACGTTATTCTAATACGACTACAGCACGTAATAAAATTATTTTTTTAGCAAAATGTTGACAACTAAATGATTTAATACATTAAATACTTTGCAAACATTACAATATTTATTTGTTCCGTAGAAAGATTGATTTCGACCCTTATATTGAGGATCTCGTTTATTATTGGGGATAACTAAAAGTAACTTTAAATTTGCGAAAAAGGTAAATTTTATGTTGCTATAAACCTTAAGAAAAAATGAACCTGTTATAAGTAAACTCCAGAATTTTTTTTAAAGGAAAAAGCCCGTTTTCTTCTTTACTTCCAATACCTTTATTTGATCTTGCAGATAAAAACAAAAAACACAACAAATGGTGTACCGAAATTTTTTATGGACGTTTCGGTTCTCTCTTTTTACCATCAATTTCCTTTTTTTATATTGAATTTTAGCACTGCCAGAGTTTTTCTCTCCAATTTAATGTATAGAATGTTGATATAAATTTGTTATACTATTACTTGAACACTAAACACTTTAACCCACTGAACACCAAACAAGTTTTAACTAAAACACCGACGCGTTTCAACAGCAATGCTGTCATTATCAAGGCGATAATAAAAAGACTATTACTTTAATTGACGAAAGATACATTTTAAGAGTAAATAAAGTAGCCATGAAAGTTTAAACTGTTAAACATTTCAACTATCGATTCTTAGTACTAATAAAAAACAAAAAAAATAGCTATAATGTATTATTTTTTCTAGATCGTGATAGAAACGTCGTCATTTTACGAGCCATGTGATATTTTACAAATTATAAATTAAAAATCCATCGACATTTACGCCGAAAATTGGTGTCGAATTAAATTGTTAACTACTGTGGAGAACCATAAAAGGTTTATATTGGCCACAGTGTACCTAACGAAAATTTGAGACTACGGAGGTATTGCATCAGGTTAGGGGACACATTAGAAGACGAAAATTTTTTTGATGTAGGATGTAAAAAACTTGATGATGGCCAGAAAGACTCGAAATGTCACATAAAAATTTCGAATACACCATTAGATAAAATGATCTTAAGAATATATTTTGCTTATATGTATCTAGAAAGCGGAAAAATAAAATAAGCTTTTCTTATTAAAAAAAAAAACATTTTTCACTTTATTTTTTTTGCTTTGGGTTCATAACAGATACAAAATTCAGCAACTTCGCCAAATTTAAACCTACCCTCTATCTCCAATAATAAGCAAGATTAGCATGCTGAACGTAGTTTTTCAACAGCGGCCATTTACAAGAGGTTTGATTGAACAAAAATATCTTTTTATAGTAGAATATTATAGACGGCTGATTTGCATTGGAGAAAAGAAGTTCCACCAAAATAATATACGTATTGCTGAATTGAAATTTCTTTACAGGATCGACATATGCCGAAGGCATCCGTAAAATATTTGTTTTCCGTGGAATTTATATACAACTATTTAAAAAGTAGCCATACATTAGACATACTAACAATGTCTAGATTTCCATTTCGTACAACGTACGTTTTTTAAACGTATCTGAGTGAATTGTACACAGAGTACGTTTATTACTATAGAACAGATAACAACACATCACAGAATGATTATCATAGAGTACGGAAAACAATGTACATAATAATTTTGGGTAAAATTTTGCGTCTCCCCTAAATAATAATCCCAACAAAAATTTGTGCAAAATTTAAAATATAATTTTAGTGTCATTTTTATTATGCAAATAAACACAATTATTGGGAACAAATATTTTATTAAATTTCAAAGTTTCGAAGTACATTTACGTGACTTAAAAAAATTAATATTCCGATGACAATGAAAACTATAAAATATTCTTAATTGCTAGGAATTCTGGCTGTACTTTACTTTGCAGTCAACACCCTACATATTTTAAAATACGTAACAATAGTTCTTACACCAACATTAAAAAAAAACGTTACACATATTTCTCAGTTTATATGTTGTAAAATCTGGAGTTGCTAGCTCGTTCAATGTATTTCGTTTGAGTTAACGCACTGCTGCCCATTGTGGGATCCATCATTCGATCCCAGTTAGTTTGTCCAACGACGAAGCCAATAGCTCTCATTTTCTCTTGCTTTTTTCGTTCTTCCAAGTCTGCCCATCGCACCTAAACAGATAAATAGTTTGTGCAGGATAACTAGGTATTCAAGGGCAATAACAATGATGATGATGTACACGTACGTAAGTATTGTAATTAACGTTGAGTTTCAATTGATTACATCGTATTCTTTCGAGTTTGCCACTTTGCTTGAAGCCTGGTTTATAGACTTGACGTTGCTGTTTTGGTTGCTGGAATTGTCAGCATCAACTAAACAACATACATAAGTAAGTAAAGCACATATAATCTAAGTACTAATCATTTAGTTTTTATATGCAATTTAATAAATAATTAAATAAACTTTGAAAATGGAGCCATTCACAGAAGATGCTAGATAGTTTTATACGATTATTACCTGAAATTAGCTGCCTTTTAATACCTGATAATGATATCTCAGCAGCGAAACGTTGAAATAGAAAGCTAATATTAATGTTAAATAGAGCACAGGGAAGTAACTTGCGAAAGCGCTCTTGGTTTTTAAATATCTTGCAAATCTTCCAAATTTGTTACCATTTTCTCTCTCGAAAAACTACGAAAGCAGTCCAAATTTTCCGCAATTCTTGAGAGCATACTAATGAGTACAAAATAGACAACTACCATAATTTAATCAATCTGTTACCATTTCCAAGATATCAATAGCGAGTCTCAATTTGATCAACCCTATACAGTATAATTGATCATATGACACATTCCTGGTGTCTGATTGGTTTACTGTGTAATGTCATGCGACTACAAATGGCAACGTCAAGTTTATAAATCAGGTTTTTTACACCAGAATATAAAAAAAAACAAATCAAGGAATATATCTATCCTAACGTGAAATGGAAAGAGGAACTACCTATTTAGTAGGTAGTATTTTAAAGTACAAAGTTTACTTGTAAGAAATAACTAGCTAAATTTGTTACCTACAATTTCTTTTAAATCAACCTTGAAACAGTATTTTTCAATAAACGAAATTTTCTATTAAAAGACAGGCTGAGAAAGAGTCTGTTTCAGTGTCAGATTTCTATCATAATTCTATCTTTCTATCTTTGTGATAGCGAAAGAAAAACTGAAAAGATTTCAACATCAAAACTTTATCATCTATGTGAACTGTTACAACAAAATGGTTATAATGTGAAATATTAGCATTCAAGTATTACATCATTAAAATAGCATTAAAAAACTAGAGTTAAATTTTCACAAAGTTTATTAAGACTTATTTCGAAACTATCCTACTACTTTTATCCTTCTTCCCCACTCCCAGCTAGTAGTCTTACGAATACGATTACACGTAGCTGTTAAGTTTATTCCAATTCTTGTAGAAGGTTTTAATGTTTGCGTACTATGTGGTTCCAAGATGACCGTGCTCAACTTCGAAATATGAACATAGTTGCTCTCTATTTATATTTCATCGACACTGGGACAAATAGTTGGCCAACTAACCGACCTTCACGTTCATCGGATTACGTACTTTTAGATTCCATAGGAAAATACCAAAAAGGAAGGCCTCCATTTGGAGAAATAAAGTGCGGATGGCGTTTAGTAGATAATCTCCTTATTGGGGTATAGGGTGTAGACTTTTGTACACAACATCGTCTTCATTTTCTTGGGTTTTACAACCTCATATCGTCAATATTTTTCGTGTAAACACGTGGGAAAATAGATTAGAGGCACCTTGCATGTACGATATCTATGAGGAGGGTTAAATAATTAATGAAACAAATTGCTGTAACTCCAAAGCAGTTTTTTTAATTAATACAATATTTTCAGGGCGTCAAATTAACCATTTTGTATCAGTATCTGATCAGCTGTTCGAAGACATTTTGTAAGCAATCTCTAAATTACTCAGATAATGATGGTGAGTCTGGTTGAGCATTGTACCGTGGAAGAACAACGTGCAGTGATTAGATTTTTTATCCAAAAGGGTGACAAATGTTGAATGTGTACGGAACTGGTTGTATGAATCATTCGAACATTTACAAATTTAATGGATAGATAAAGTTTCAACTTCATTCCTCCAATCCTGCGCTTTGATGCGTTAATTCAGGATAATAAGACACATTGCCATTGAACTGATTACGGAAAAAGTGTACGCGAGTATTAGAATTGTCCATACCATAATTCAGAATAAGCTGCAGTACAAAATCACCTATGCGGGGTGGGTTCCAAGACAACTTATGGACACTCACCCACAAAGAAACTAAGCTTCAAATTAATCAATTTTTCAAAAGAATTATAACACGGCGTTTAAGCGGAAAAACCTTGCATAAAAGCATACAAATCCTCCCACTCGGAAGACCTTCAAGACCCAAGCGACTGCATATAAAAGAATGCTTTCAGTATTCTGAGATTCGCATTCTATTGCAACTATCTAACATTATTATTAATTAACAAATTTTCCACAGCTAGTATTGCAGTGATATGCTCAAAAACAAAATAGAAAACTATGATTGCATAAATCGAAATTCCCATCAATCGGCATATCGTTTAGGGCTTGTAAGACGTCAACCTCAAGAACGAATGCGTGCTCATACTGTGAACTTAACGGTTCGGTATTGTTTTGTTGGAGGAGATAGTAGGTTGTTCAATTGTTCGAATTGTTGACGAATCGTTCAGCTTTCACCAGAACAATGATTCGGACAACTCTTTTAAAAATTTCCAAGAACTTCCAAAAAAAAAACGAAGAAGCAACTGACTGACTCAGTCGATAGATTTAATAATATATAATAGAAAACTCGTATTTTGTGACTTTCTTCACTAAACTTTTAATGAAATTGTCGAAACAGCAGGGTTTTTAAATTATCTATCATTTTTATTTAGTGGCGAAGTATATATATTATAATAAAGTTGTCTTATGCAGGTATGAAGGTACATAGTTATGTCATTTATGATAATTTCCAATATCAAACAATCCAACGCGAAAATTGCGAATTTACTGTAATTATCACGAAACGGTCTAAGAACTATGGTTAAAAAATGTGTTTGTGTCACAACAATAATTTTCAAAGAAAGGCATTCAGATAAGAACATAAAGCATAAATGTGTGCGAGAAATAGGTATAGTAATAAAAACTTAAGGAAATTGAAATAGTTAGCAGGAAGTAGTACAGTTTTTTATTCATCTGCCGAAGCGTAGAAATAAATGTTTGAAGTGTGAATCAGGTATAAGCATGCATGTCTTATAATAAAACCATTTGTTTTTGGAAATTTTTATTTTCATATTAGCTTCCCAAATATTAAATGAAACGTATCAGACGCAATTGAAATAAATGTACAAAATACAATCTGTTTCAATTATACAGTTGCAGTGTTAATATCTAATAATGATCTCAGAAGTTGTAACTGAATCCACAGATTCAGTATAAAATAAGTAACTATTTCTTTCAGTTTAATCAAGTGAGATTCAAAATAAGTAAGTAGATTGAGGATCGACGCAGTGGACCATCCGCTCGAATCAACGCCTCATGTTCAATATTTCGATTTCGGTTTTATTAGATGTATTCAAGGTCACTTTTTATTTGTAATTATCTGCAGTATTTATTATTTCTTTTTAGATGATTTTTGTTATTCATGTACTATTTAGAATTCCATTGATGTTATTTTTTAATTATCACATTCAACTATTTTATTTTTGCTTCTTATCGACAACGAATGTAATTTCGTTTTTTTCGTTTCAATATTTGTTTTAGGTACCTTGATAACATAAGAATAAACCATTAGCAAAAATATATACAATATTTTTGTTTTGGCGCAAATAAAACCCCAGCTATTGTAGATATCTTACAACCACAGCTATTTCTTGGAGTATAAAGCATTTTTACGGTGTCCGTGCAAAAATTATATCTATACATCTATACTACAGACGCTCAACGTTTTGCATCTTACAATCAAAGCTACGTCGGTCCTCACTCTATTTGTCAGTATTCGAAGTCGGTTTTATTAGAAAATTAAATTTTGTAATTATCTGCGGTATTTAGATTTCTTTTTAGATGATTTTTGTTTCAATATTTGTTTTGCATCTTTTAGGTACCTATTTTATAAATTGATCACACTAAATTAAATGTTAAATTAAGCATTTTGAAACCCCAGCTATTGTAAATCTACAGCTATTTCTTGGAATAAAGCATTTTCGGTGTCCTGCACACATGCTACAAAAGTAGCATAAAACCGAAATAAAATCGAAACGGACAAGTTCCCCGGAAACCGAATGTATCAGACGAAGCTGGGTAATAGAACCAACTATAACGCTAACCCAAGACAATTTACAGCACTAGTTTTACTTTTAAATCTGATCTAAATGTTTATTTATAAAATGTACAGGAAATTATTGCATTCAAGCAAATATATTATGATTACTGTTAAAAAGAATTGTCTTGCAAATATTGCTGAACAAAAATAAGCATGCAAACAATATATGTATATGTAAAAGGTAAATACTATTCTGGATAGATAAATATAAGGAATGAAAGTAACGTAAAATCTGTGCCACCGCCACTTTCGTGCAATAATAAAATTTAATCAAACAAATAAATAAAAAAAAGAATACCGGTATTATACAATGGTAAATCACTAACATAGCATTTACCACTAGTGCAAAGTTGGGGAAAAACGCAGTAACATGCGTTAAATATTACATCTAAACATAACGTTTCACGTAAATAACAAGGAAATTTCTTAAATAAAACTCAATATATTGTTAAAATATATATTCGGTAGTATCAATCAACTGTAAAATTTGTAAATTTATTAAGTTTTCAAAAATCAAAATTAAAACTTACTCTTTTCTGTCCAGGTTTACTTTCTCTTGAGACCCACTCGTCGTCGCACTGGAGGTAATCTTCCATTGTTTTTGAGGTACGAAGCGGCTTGTTTGTTCCATCGAGCTTGGCTAAAACACAGAAAGAGAATTTACATACACAACGTTGACAATATTGTCTGATATTACACGACATTTTTGAAATGCTAGTTTAGAGTTTTATACTGGAGTACTGGTCTCATTCTCCATAATAAAATTCAACAAAAAAATGATTTTAAATGCTAAAAGAAATATGTGATAAGTGTTTAATTCGTTAATAGAAAATAAGTCGACACCTTTAATTACGAATACATTCTAATTAAAACAAATCTTGAAACAGAAACCTGCTCCAAGTTCGACCATATCATTAGATAGACTAGACTGCCCAGAATCAGATTATGGTTAACGAATTCCTTATAGTAACATTTAAAAAAAGCGAGATTTCAGCTGTAAAATATACAGAATATAATCTAATATAAATGTGTTCTATTAATTTAAGTTTAGATTTAACACGAGAAATATTATACACCACTATAACAAATGGTTGTTAAATTATAATTCTTGTTTCAATCGAAACAAATATCATTTAATATTACGAGAAGTAAAATATACAGACACGAAAAATTACATAACACTACGATATTAAAAAGTAATGTGCATAATCTGTTTAACATAAGTTTCGCCTCAAACCCCACTCCCATGTTTATGTTGTAGTGGAATGTAGCAAAAATGATATGTTGTCATTTTATTATCCCCAATATAAACAAGATTTTGTTCGATAGTGTTTGGATGATCCTTTGGATCCTTTGGATGTAATACTGGAAAATACTCTAACAAAATATATTTAACTTTCATAATCAATTCGCTAATTACACAAGTTCCGCTTAAATTAATCGTTACTTCCTTCAATAATACGCTACAGTTTTGAAGTTTCAAATTAAAGGATCCCATATGTTAAAGTGTTTCAATTGTATAATTATGGTAAAGTAACAAATCAAATATCAAGAGTAAATAAGTCAGTTATTATACACTTTTTTATATGAATCTTAATGGCTTACAAAAGATAAATAGACAACTTAAACTTAACCAAATCCATCAAATCAATAAACGATTTATCGTGGTTGTGGATTACCGTTGACACAAAGTAAAAAAAAAATTATTGGCAATTTCGAAAGAGTGCCCTAAAAAAAAACCAGAACACGTGAATGTGACATCGAAACGCCTTTATTCTTCGAAACTAAAATGAACAATGACGTTAAACTATCAAATAATCAAATACTAGCACAGATTTTATTCAAGGAGTTTGCGTAGTCAATTTTTTTTTAAATCAAACGAAATACGTATACAATGTGTACGGTTTCCAAGAGGAAAAAACTTTTTTATTGATTTTTTTGTAAAAAAATGTATCCTTGCAGAAAGTTCGTCGTGGTTAAATATTAGATTCGATATACATCAGTTAATTATGACGTATTAGCATTTGATCTATCAGAAGATTTAAAAATTATCATTGTATGATATAAGACGGCAGGCATTGGCCATTTTCGCGTTGTATATAAAAATAATTAAGAAAACAGCTAAAACATGCAGCCATAAATAATGATGTCTGCTGGTATGTGTCATTTAAGGCAAGATATCATATTGGCGTTCCACAAGGGTTAATTTTGGGTCCCTTTCTGTTCAATCTATTTATAATCGACGCGCATGATACAAATATGGTTGTGACATGCAATGTTATAGACGAATTAATAAGTCATTGTCTTGAAATGAGGCGCAAATTATATGAATGGTTAATAATAATAAACTTGTCATAAATGTTGACAGAACATATCAAGTTTTCCCTAAATTGAGGGAACGAGACGCTGAGACAAATTTGGGATCAGTTTTAAGGCCACAAAAGAGAGTAAATGGCATTGGAGAGCTATGTTCATTCAAAGAGTGCATGGTTACAATACTAGAAATCCTAGTTTTGTAAAGGCTGATTCAACAAGGATATTGGAGTTGTCTGCAGTGAATATTGATCATGTATAGGTACAACAAATCATAGTAGTCCTGTACATAAAATATTATATGTTATTTTATTCTTGTTTCTTATATGTATATTACGTAATATTCAACACAATTCGAATAAATGTTTTTGTGTCTCAGAAACTATTTTTATATTATCAGGTATGTCAACATAAAGTTTTAAAGTATATTTTCTTTAGCAAGATTGACGGCACTGCTATAGTTTTAAATTGTACTCTCAATTAGAGAAGCTTAGATTTGGTTATTTATTCAACATGTTGTGTAAAAAGTTTGTAATCGGAAGTTACTTCAAAACTGATCGAAAATTAGATAAATAATGTCATGATTGTCACGTCAGATATATTTTCATGGTAGCCAATAACTGAAAAAGAAATATACATCAAAATTGCAATCAAGCCAACACAAAAAAATACCCTATGGTACTGTGTGACGTAAGTCTTTTTACTTCAATAGTTGGTCGCAATTTCATAAAGGCGCTGAAAAACGAAGCTTTAAACATTTATATCTCAATAAATAATAAAGATATGGTCTGAAAGATATAATTTTAAAAATGTTCCTGTTCCCCATTAGTCAAAATCACACCCCTGAATCGACGTTTATGTGTTATTTCCGCTCGTCCGGCATAAAAATTCGTAATTTTAAATTATTGAACATCCTGTATGTTAAACTACGCCTTGACTAATGATTTTTTACGAAAAAATATTTAAAAAATTTCCTTCTTGGAAACTCCATACGCGAACACACTGTATACAGTAAGTTTTATTACATTTTAGCAATAGTGATACAAAGAAGTTACTCTATATGCACTCTTAATTACCATTATATTTTCGCTACAGTGGATGCAATGGAACCCACTGTATGATTGTCTATATACAGCAAAATAGGAGCCGAAATTTACTGATAAGATAATAAAACGTAGGTATTATTTTTTGTGAATTTAATGCTTTACTTGCGACTTGGATACATATTATATATTATGTTTAAATACAGCACAAAGACGTACGTGACGGTAGACAAATTGTGGATTTGCAATAGCTGTAACACCCTTTCATAACGAGTATACTTCTCTCATTAATAATCTAACAATTGTGTGGAATAAATTCTATAGGATATAGAAAATATGCTCTCTGACAATTACGTAATCGAGGAAAACAGACTAATATGTCAAAATTAGTAGAGTGATAGAACGAAATGCGAGTACAGGATCAAAAATCAACTGTAAAAGAAATTTCATGCATCAGATTCCTACACCACGAAACTGCCTAGATAACGCTGACTACACTTTATATTGACCCTACCAGCGTAAATTCATTTTTACCCTCCGACAACTTAAAAAATAATTAATACATTCACGCCTACCAATGTCTTAGAAACTATATTTCTTATAAACTCCTTCCTAATTTCACATAATGTAAATCTCATTTTTTTAAGTTTCACAAATAATAGAATTTCAAATTCGAATTATAAAACGTAAATATTACTTGTCAAGTGAAACACCCAATCCATAAATAGCCCGCCAAGTTCAAATACTAACAGAGGAGTCTAAGCAAAACTTCATATAAGGAGATAAACAACTCGTTACGGGTGTCAATTTCATAATAATAACACATTTGTAATGATAAATACAATAACAAATAAGAGAGAAGATACGAAACTGTTTTCTGTGGCGACATCTTAATGAATAAGTTTATACATCAAAATCAAATCATTTCCGTTTATAACGCATGGTACTACAAGAGCAAGAGAAACAAATCTATTTCTCGTTTACAAAGCGCAGGTTTTACTTCACTGTAAATACTGTTTTGATTTTCGCCGAACACACTGTATACACTGGTATACACATAAAATACATTTATAAAAAATCAAAACATACTGAAATAAATAATACCATGACGGAACTAAACAATAAATTCACAATTCGAAAACAATTAAAAGTAAAACTAAAACATTGAAAAGGAAAACACTTTCCAATTATCTTTATTAACTTACCGAGATTATCAATGGAACAGTCGAAATTGTCCCACTTGCTTCTACACGCTCGCTCCTACGAAATTCTGGTAGTTCAGTTTAAAATACAGATGAAAAGTAAATAGTAGTAATAAACAAAAAAATCAACCATTAAATAATTTCATACTGGTTGCTGAGGAGAAAATATTTAGAAAGATAGATGGCAAAATATAAAATTTGTGGTAATAAAAAATAACTTATAATATATATACATAATTCTTATCTTATTTATTTAGAGACTCACCAATCCAAGATCGCTTACCTCAGAATCAACGCCCTCAAATTGATCACTCGGCGGGGAATTTATTTCTTCCATTTCAACTTCTGGTATGGAACCAGCTTGAATCAAACTTGTAGCGTCTAATGTTGGATGATGCGCCGGTGTTGGCTCCCAACCGGCTATTAACCTTTGTATTTCTATTTCTGATCTGTTGTGGATATTCCGCTTTGTGCATGTAGCTAAATCAAATTCTAGTTGACAAATGTACACCTAAAAATCTCCATTTATATAACGCGATAAAAAAATGCGATATTTTAAAACTTAAATCACCTGAAAACCGTTTTGTTTCGCAAAACTCCACATCTCACCAAAATATTTAACTTTATCATTAACATTGTCCACTATAATAAAAGGAAAATATCCATCGGTTATAGTCTTTTTAAACGCTTTAAATAGGGAGACCCGGTAAGTGTTTTCCATACATTCCTCGAATTCGTACACCATTTCTTTCACTTTTGTCCTCTTACCGTCAACTTCGGCCTCCTTTTCTTGTTCTACCATGAAATAATCGTCAAGAGATAAAATTCTTGGAGCTGATCCTCCGTTTTCAACCTGAAATAAAACGCATAATATATTTAATCTTATCATATAAACGAAGCACATTACTTACTTCTTTGTCCTTAATGAGTTTTGCTAAGAAAGTTTTTCCGCTACCAGGAGGCCCACGCAGAATTATTACAATCCTGGGAGGTCTATTATACCTCCCTGGTGGATTTAGTAAATCTTGTATCAATGTAACATTAGGGTGCATTCGAGGTTTATTTGGAACCGACATAAATTTCTCGTTTTCAGATTTATTAAAAAGAGGTTCATCTACTTCCATACTTCTCATTTCAATTTGTGGTCTGTTTCTATAGGAATCTTGTCTATTATCTCTATACGTGTCTTGTTTAATATCTCTATAATTATCATGTTTACTTTCTCTATAGTTATCTTGTTTACTTTCCCTATACATATCTTGCTTACTGTCTCTATCTTGTTTATTATCCCTGTAATTATCTTGCTTACTATCCCTGTAAGTATCTTGCTTACTGTCCCTATAGTTGTCTTGTTTCTCTCTATAACTATCTTGTTTAATATCTCTGTAATTATCTTGCTTATTATCTCTGTAATTATCTTGTTTATTATCTCTGTAATTATCTTGCTTATTATCTCTGTAATTATCTTGCTTATTATCCCAATAATTGTCCTCTCTGATGTCGTCTCTCATTTCTATATCATCATTTTTTCGATCGTAATCTTTTTTATTTGAAAAATTCGGAGGTGCATCTAGTAGTGGTCTTCTGCTAATATTTGGACCATAATCATCAAATCTTTTCATAGGTGGTCGGCCATTGTCATCTGTTGACCGTCTATTTGTTCCAGGTGGATTGCTCCAACGATTTTCGTATCTTGAAGTATCCGGATACCTTTCAAATCTTTCCGGATATCGAGTGTAGGGTTGGTCGTAAGATCTTGGCAGAACAAAATCGAATTCGGGATATTTCCTTAACAGATCAGCCAACCACTGCGGGCGATGAGGGAATGGAATTCTATTAACGGGTTTATGTCGATAATCAAATGAACGTAACGGTTCAAGTGAAGTTTCTATCTCCTCTAGAAGAGATGAATAAAATTAAAGGCAAATTATTAAAATTTACATAAAAAATCGCAGATTCGAGATTGATAATTCAGAATGTAGTTGTTTTTCGTATATTAACACTTACTTCACTTATCTCATTTTGACAGTTAATAAATTCATTATTAAATAAAAAGAAATTTTTTAATTCGGTTTTTTTGTTGTTGGCAGACTCAATTATTAATCGATCCTTAAAACGATCGTGTGTTCGCCTTTATACAAGTATCTACGGTTTGTCAAACATAAAGACTCTGTATATTTAAATAAATTATTTTCCTTTAATGATAATTATATATGAAAGTAGTACAGTACTACTTAGAGGAAATTACACATCGAGGCATATGTTTAGTAAAATTTGCGTCAGAGAGTAATCATTTCTGTTTATATATAAAAAAACACTATTGTTGCTGTTTAATAGTAAATTACTGTTAGTTTTGTGATACATTTTATCGAAAAAACTTGCCTCAAGCTATCGCAGTTGCGGCCATCCAATTAGCAACGTTACACTCGCCGAAAACAAATTGACATTTTGCTTGATTGTGTTTAGTGTTACACTGCTTATTTTATAAAGAAAAACTAACATTGTATGCCAAAAATTATTAATTATTTCTTTAAATCAAATTAAATTATCAGCCAAGTATAACTATTGTTCGTCTGCGTGCTGACAGCATAGTATTTTCAATATACAGTGCGTAAAAGCCAAATGGAATAAATTCATTATTTTGGTTATTGTATAAATATTTATAAAAAATCCGAAACACGTAAAATTAAAATTATAAATCGACATTCTTCAACGTGAAAATGTGATCCCTACCTTCCACCCCCTTCGAATGACAGGTACAACCCTCATTTTTTTTAGATAGGAAGTATAGGCTTGTGATATATCATTTGAAAGGTTTCTTTATTCTCTATTCAAAAATGTTATCAGTTTGTTGTAACAATTTTTAAAATCATGTTGTTATCGAAGTTGCTACAATAACAAAAAATAAAATGTAATGTAAAATATAAAGAAAAATGTAAAACACTAAAAAGAACTATGATCGCCAAGATAGCACACCCTCTCATTCGTCCGCCATTGCATCCGCTAAATTCATGGAATTGGGTTACGAATTGCTGCCGCATCCTTCATATTCACCAGATCTGGATTCATCGAACTTCTTCTTGTTCCCAAATTTGAAAAAGTGGCTCGGTGGAAAGAGATTCGGTATTAATGAGGAAATGATAGCCGAAACGAATGCATATTTTGACGAGTTTCCAAAAGATTACTTTTCGATGGTTTAAAAATTTGGCGGAATTGGAAAGGAACTAAGTTGAAAAATAAAATATATTTCTACTCCTAAACAACTCTTTAATTGAAAAGTCACTCTACTATCAAACAACCCTCAGACAGACGGTTTAATTAGCAAAAAGGTGCAGGTTCAAAAGCTCAGTAAGAATCCATTTTCAAATTTTACTTGTGATGCTTCATTTGTTTAACACTGAAGAAATACTGAAATCTAATTTCGTTTATTTGCCGTAACTTTTTTGTTGCTTAAAATATTAAGATGCGGTTTGAAGTAATTCACATTGTAATCTAAATACAACCACCTCTCTTCAAATGCAAGTTACCGATGTTGTCCCTACGAAATCCGGGCACTCTATATACTGTAAACGTCAAACTTTAATTCAGTGTAATACGTTAATAAAACATTGTTGCCAATTTCCCAGCCTGTACATGTGGATAGCAGCATTCGCAACGCCTTACTGTCAAAAGGATCATTTTTATATTATATTGCAATAGTTTGTAATGTATTCACAAAGATACGATCGAAATCATGACGCTATTATGCTAGTTGAACAGTTACTACTTAAACTAGGTAATACATTGTCGAGTACAGGCATTTCATATTCGCCCACTACAAACATTTGGCATCGGGGCAAAGTATTTGTCTCTATAAGTGCTCACACTCTCTTGCTATTTCGAATACGCAATTAAAATGTATCGTTTGTCGCATACAGGGTCATTCACAGACCTGGTTCGTTAGAACTTTTTCATGTTTTTGAAATTTCAACATTTCTGAAAACTTGTAGTTATAACTGATATCATTTGGACTCATCTGCAAAATTATTTGCGCCATTATACCACTTCCGGTTTACCGGAAGTTGACGTCAACTTTCTTAATTTAAATAGCATGGTATATGTAGTTTTTTGCATCGGGCATACAATTCTCCATCAAAACTTACTAAGACACCCTATGTCAAAAATCAAATGTTTTTGAATTATTCAATTTTTTCCAAATATGAGGCCAATTGCAACGTTATGTTCATAATTCTGTATTTCTGAAGGCATTACAGCTAAGGACCTCATATTTGGCATATTATTAGCGGAAATAGCATACATCAAATTGACGTCCTAAAATTTATCATAATTTATACAAGGTCGTCCAAAATTAACGTTCATTTCAACCAACTTTACGTCGATAAAAGTCACTTTTTTTAAATGGAACAGCCTATATATTACTGCATTTTAGAATACACTTAATAATTTGATTAACATGTATAATATTGATTATTACATACATATATTAGCTTGAATCTTTTACGGTTTTCGAGTTATTAGAGATTTCTCGATAAAAGTCCGAAAAATACGCCTTTTCAATAAATCTCAGTAATCCTTGAATGTTAAAATAATTGATATTGTATTTGTACTATAAATACATATAGTTGATATCTGTCCAGCAAAATGGCAAATGAAATACATTACGGAAAACGATATTTTAGATTTATTTTCCATTCATGAAGACTGTAGTAAAATTGTGAGTAGAACATGTCGAGTATATAACGACAGATATCCACATTTATGCAAAATGACCTAAAAAACATTAATACAAGACGCCAAAAAAAGAATGTTAAACAGAAAAGCTTTGAAAAGGATTGAGTTGTGTTTTATGTTGTGATCTGATCATATTGAATTTTGTCTTTTGCAACGTTATTTTCTCTTAATTTTCTTGTCTGAGTTTTTGTAATCATATTGTTTTAGATCACTTTACAAAAACTTGGATATCTGTCGTCAAATACTGCACATGTACTATTCATAATCCTATTAGATTCTCCATGAATGGAAAATAAATCTAAAATGTCGTTCCTTTTCTGCAATGTATTTCATTTGTCATTTTGCTTGACATATATCAACTATGTGTATTTATAGTACAAATGCAATATCAATTATTGTGACATTCAAGAATGAGTAAGATTTTAAATGCATGAAAAAAGCATACTTTCACTTATAACTCGAAAACCGTAAAAAATACAAGCTAATAGGTCTAATATGGAATGATAGACAATTATTAAGTGTATTCAAAAATGCAATAATATATAGGGGGTTCCATTAAAAAAAAGTGACTTTCTGACAAACCTAGTACTAAAAATTAACCGTTTCCGAGATATTTCAATTTTAAGAGGAAAAAGATCATTTTCATGCCTGTCTTTGAAAATTGATTCCGTCTGTACTGATATTTGTTTTGCAACGATTCTTTGGCATAATTATGACATTACCTTAAGTTAAACAATCCGTGCCAAATATCTTCACTATGGCATACAGGGTGTTTCGAAATTGAAAATTAATCGTTGTATTTTTAATACGGTAAAACTCGTTTTTTTCAAATGGAACACCCTGTATATTTTTATGCCATTTAATAGTGCTTCAAGTTCCCTTTCAATCGCTTATAACATTCCCTATAGCTAAAGTTAATACTTTTTGAGATACGACGAATTCAGATAATTGGCACACCCTGTAGATACCAAATTTTGATATAAAAAAAATTACAAATATGGTCCTCAATTTTTTAGAAAACAGAAGAAATACATCTACAAAAAGAAATTTCATTCAAAAAATCATAATATCCATGACAAAATAAAAAAAAAATACAAAACTAGCATATAAATTACTTTTAACATAAACACCATTGACAATAAAGACATAAAAAATATAACTTCAGCTTCAATTTAGTATGTATTGCGAAAGTAGAATGTAATTAATACAAGTAGTAATTTTTTTTATGTGTGCATCTAATGTGTTCAATTTTAAAATAATGTTTCTTCTCAGTTTAATTATTACAGAACAATTTCTTTTTAGTGCAATATACATATTTGTTATGAGTGCCAATTGTTTTTATTAACTCCCGCATTTAATATAAGTTACAATACTCGCACTTCACATACCTGTAACTTAGTATCCACTAAATAAACATTCAAGCATGCACAAATATTAAATCTCTAAATAATTCATCGCTACTCACGTATTTTTAATAAACACTTATCGCAACCTTGCCTTACTTTTAATAATATTTATAATATCCATGATAATTTTGACCATTTTTATACTAAAAAAATATCCAAAAAATTATCTGATATGGTTTTTTGAATCTATATTCTTTGTACTAATAAAATATACTGCTACTTTGATAGATGAGATTTAGTATATCTACTCTTATACTGAGGCTTCACAACAAATGTTGTAAATACACATCCATCTCTTGAAAAAATTATGTCTTGCAATGTTGGCAATTCAATTAGCGAATAAACAATTATAAGAAAAAAAATTAATATTGGTGAAATTCACTTGATTTGTCAACATTAAAATCTCACGGTTCACAAAAAAAATCAATTTTTGCATTTACATTTTTTATTGTCAAAATAAGACGGGTCAAGTAGGTGTCACTACATAAAACTTTGCAGATATGCAAGTGTATTACAATGTAAACTATACAAAGCATAAGACGCTTGCCATTTCGGTTTTGGTAAAAACTAGAACACTAAAAATATTAACAAATATAAAACAATTTCATTTCACACATACGAAAGACTAATTCTGAGAACTATCTAGTTTCTGAAATCGCGATTTCTTATTTTTAAACAAAATAGTACCTGTTTTTGTAGATTTGTGATCGTATTCTATTATATTAGTTGGTTGCCATAATTTCTCTTCTTTTTCCTCCGAAACGGTATCGTTAGCAGGTTCCGTAGAAGTTGCAGGATCTCTGCCAGATATATCTTCATTTTGGTCCATTTCAGGCGGAGTTAACTTGTCATGTGTTTGAGATGGATCGTCGGGAAAATTTTGATTCGCTTCAAAATCGTGCTGTTCACCAGACCACTCTCCCATATCATTTGGTGCATTTTGAAAATCGTCCAACATATCTCTATTAGGTCTAAAATTGTCCGGATCCTCTTGAAAATTTGGGCCTCTATTGAAATCATTTGTACCACGGGAGAAATTTCCTCCTGGAGGTGGAAAATCTGGTCCCTTAAAATTATTACCTCCTTGTTGATTGGGACCCACTTGAAGACTATTTGCATCACCATCAAATGGTTCTCTATCAAAGTTTCTCCTTTCATTGGTTCTAAATTTATCTTGATCGGAAAAATTACGTCTATTATCGTCACCTTGTCTAAAATTACTAAAATCCTTGTTATTTCCAAAGTCTCTCTCTTCGAAATTTGGACCTCGGCCAAAATCACCGGGTCTTCTATAGCAGTCCTCGAACGTATTAAAGTCTTCATTTCGGTTAAAGTTTTGGGAATTTCTATTGGGAGCTTCGAATCTGCCTCTCATGTGATCATTTGGCGGTTCGAATCTATTTTGATATCCGCTATTGTCACCTCTAAAATTACCAGGGCCTCTAAAATTATTGGGACGATTGCCAAAGTTGTCAGAGCCTCTATGATTTCCAGGGCCTCGATCAATCCTAAATCCATCTGGTCCGCCTCTAAAGTTATCAGGGCCTTTAAAATCGGGACCACCTCTGAAATTGTCAGGTCCATCTCTATAATTATCAGCTCCCATTCGGAAATTATCCTGTCCGGCTCTAAAATTTGGGCCGCCCCTAGAATTATCCGGAACTCCTCTGGAGTTATCTGGCCCACCTCTAGAATTATCTGGACCTCCTCTAAAATTATTACCAGCGCCTCTAGAATTACCAGGGCCACTTTTAAAATTATCGCCGCCACCTCTAGAATTATCAGGAGCGCCTTTGAAATTATCGCCAGCGGGTCTAAAATTATCTGGGCCACCTCTAAAATTCTCGGGACCATCTCTGAAGTTATCCGGCGCGCCTTTAAAATTATCAGGAGGTCCGCCTCTAAAATTTCCTGGCCCTGGTCTAAAATTATCCGAACCTCTAAAATTATCTTGATCGCCTCTAAAGTAATCTGGAACGCCTTTAAATTTATCTGGACTACCTCCGAAATTATCTTGACTACCTTTGAAATTATCTGGACCGCCTTTGAAACTATCTGGACCACCTTTAAAATTATCTGGCCCAGTTTTAAAATTATCTGGACCAGCTTTAAAATTATCTGGAACGCCTTTAAAAGTATCTGGTCCACCTTTAAAATTATCTGGGCCGCTTCTGAAGTTGTCTGGCCTCCTAAAATTAGGTGGTCCGCCTCGGAAATTATCGGGATTGCCTCTAAAGCCATCTGAACCGCCTCTGAAATTTTCTGGACCGCGGAAGTTATTGGAATCTCTGAAATTGTCGGATTCTCTGAACATATCTTGCCGGTCATATCCTGGCCGTCCAAAATTGTCATCACAAGCTCTGTCGTAATCATCTGCACCAGAATTGAAATCATCCTGATATCTTCCTCTTTGACGATCTCTCCAGTCAAATTCTCCACCTCGCCCCCCGAAACTGCTTCTGCTTTGCTCGTCGTAGTTACTCATGTTATCGTTGCCCCGATTGGCGTACTCTTGTTGGTCTGGTGGATTAGACCACCGATCTACAGCTTGACCAGAATTTTCGTTAACATTTCTGAAGTTGTTTTGTTGCTCTAAATTCGATGGTATATTAGAAATAGTGTCTACCAGTGTAGTAGCAGACGTCTGATTTTGATTTTGCGAGACCAGTGATAACATATTCAATAGCTTTTGATCACCGAGGATATTATTAATGCCCTTAGAAATAGCTTCCAGATCGGGTCCTTTAATATCATCAAAGTTTTTGTTCTCTTCAGCATCTGCATCAATGTTTTTCGCTTTGTTCGCTTCTTCCGTATCTAAATCAATGATATCTTCTGCTTTCTCATCATCATCTTTATTATCCTTCACTAAATCAAGACCGGGAATTCCATCATTAGTTTTCGACATTTTTAGGAAATTGTCACCTTCATTTTCAGGTGATTGCTGTGGAAACTCATCCTGGATTATATCATTAGACATAGACATATTAGTAGAGGAAAATGCATCTTTAGCCGCTGCAAATTCTTTAGCGATAGCAGAAGTATCCTGGGACATTAATGGCGGTGGCTTAGAAGTATCCGTTTCTTTATTAAAAGGCGGTGGTAGCGATGCATTAAATGCAGCTTGGGGCATTTGAGGTGGTTTCGAAGTAGGTTTAGTTTCAGCGATTCCCAATCTTCTCCTGCGCATTTGTTCACGTCGTTCGAGTAATTGCGTTCTCCAAGCTTCCCATTTCTTCTCATATTCTTTATATTGTTCTTTATCAGGATGGTTCATGTTCTGATCTTTCCATTTATTAAATTGTGCTTCCCATTCTGTAAATTGTTTAATAAATCTTTTTTCAGTCTCTGACATATCTTCATTCGAATTGGAGCCTGTAGATCGCTGAGAAGCATTATCGTCAAATTTAGGTTTCTTTGTTTCTCTAAAGTTAGGTTGCGAAACAGGTCGCTTTTCACCAGAACCGTCTTGCCTATTAGTATTTCGAGACACTTCATATTGATTTTGACTTGCAGAACGATTGTAATTGAAGTTATTATTATTTGCGCGAATATTTGGAGGAGGTTGGTTACGATTGTGAGTGGCAGCATTAAAAGTAGTCTGGTTTTGAGTTTGAGGCGGCGCTGTATTATAATTTGGTGGAGGAGTAGACAGAAAATTCTGTTGAGCAGTAAAGTTCTTATTCTGATTCTGAGCAGGTGCTAGATTTTCTTTAGGAGGTTCTTCTGGTGGAAGAGGAGGTTTGGACTCCTTAGGCAACGGTGGTGGTACAGAGGTGTTCGGTACTGGTGGTTGAAATGTGGGTACTTCTTGGGTAGCTTGTGACAAAGCCGTAATCGATTTTTGATACTAAAAAAATAAATTGAGATAAATTAATACATTCTTAATAAATGTTAACTTAAGAGGGTTCTTCCTCTAAGTATATTATGTACGTATATATATATATATATATATATACAATACATAAAATTTATATTAGGATTAAAACTTAAAGCCAATTTAGCTTAAATACGACATAAATAACAACTTACTTGAAGATATTAGACTATTTTCATGGACATATCAGACAAAATATTGGTGATAGTGATTAAAACAATATTAAGTATTATTTTCGAATTTTGCTTGTACACAGCAAACTTCCCTATATATTACATATTTAATTTTCATATCACGTTATATCAGTTTTCGTTTAGTATTTCCTGATGTTGCATTATATTGGAATTATTTAGGATCATCATCAGTCGAAAAATGAAACCCGTAAGGTACCTATTCTATTTAACTTAATGAAACTATACTACATAGTACCAAAGCTAAGCACTATGTGTATAGCCGAATACAAGTTTGATGTATAACAACCCAGTTGTAAATACAATTATATGGTCGTGGAAGTGGTATTTACAACCGTTCATATATTTAGGCACACCTGGCAAAATTAGACAATACCAACAATTCAAAAAATAATTACACTGAACGATTATGAAGTCAGTAATTTGTTTGAAATATTTTATTAATACTTAAAATAGAAAGCATTTTCTTGCTTCGTCATTCCATTTTATTTGTAAAAAGTGATAAAGAGGTATTTTTCCACATAAAAATGTGTAACACTCAATTTAAACATTAAAAGCACTATTTCGTCAACAAAGCACTAAACGCTCAACAGGAAATCGACAATGTTTCAATAGCGAATGCCATTATCATAATTATAATAATTTCCTTAAGAAACGCTGATATGCTAAACGTTACTAACTTCATCATTTATTTTGCAGAATTCTGTTTGAAGATGGCCTTTGAAGGCCTAAAGATGTAGAGAAACAATTTTTGTGACAAAAAAATATTTATTTTATCAAATCTAAGATCGTTTTGATTGACAAAATCGAATCTCAGAAACATTGCCAAAGTTTAATTCCTAAGTACAAGAAAAAAACATTAAACATGGCGACTGTTTTTTTTTTTGCATGGTGTTGGACCATTGCACAATATTAATGGCATTTCGGTTGTCGACATGTTTCCATAATGCTGCCCTATGCAGAAGAAAGAACAGAAGAAAACACACATTTCTCGAGGCTAAAAAGTGATTTATGGGCAATAATATTTTATTGACTAACTTTGCACAATCAGCATACCTGAACCCAATTCAATATTTAGACGCAGATAAACAAAAAAGATAATAAGTATCACCATATGTCTCAAAATTTTATTTTCCTTATTCTTTCTAGTCTGAAGGCTAAACCACACTAAAGCAAAATCTACGCTACACTGCACTGTCCGACACTTGATTGGCAAATATTCTTTTCGTTGTTTCATAACATATTAATAGCACTAGAGCGACGCGACACTATACTACACTACACAACGCGGCAAAATTGATTCTCGGTGAATATTTTGTCGCGCAGCGAAGTGTTGCCTATTGTGATTTGTGTGCAAATTATGGAAATTGATTAGGAAAATCTTATCAGCTTGGTACGTAATTACCCCTAGAGTTGTAAAAAAAAAGTTCATTAATTAAAATAGAAAAAGCAATTTAGAAATAAAGTAAGGTTTGAATTGGGAGTATCTGTTGAGTAGAAAGTATGTCTACTTAATGATTTTTAACAAGACTTTCGACAGAGCCTTATTAACATAAACTATAATTATTAGCGCTTGTTTCTGGATGGAAAGTAAAAAAGGAGTGGTGTGTCGCGTAGTGTAGTGCAGCGCAAGTGCGGCATGGTTTCAAAATAAAACGGCGCCCATGCAAAGTGAAGAGGTACATTCTATGTCTCACTAAGCACCAGCGGCAGTATACCTCATGTCAATATCTAGCTGCACGACAAAATTCGAGAGTAGTGTTGGGCGATACCACTAGAAGTATCGATAATGGGTATTAATCCGTATCGTTCGAAAAGTATCGATCTTGCGAAATATCGATAAATTTGTTTTTTTTTAACAGTACAAGGATACAAAGTAGTATAGAAAATGAACAAAAAAAACAAAATGAAGTAAATCAATGTTCATATAATACATATATTTAACCTAAAAGGAACAAAAAAACTGTGCGTATAGAGGTAGTGTAATTTTTGCAGAAGCCAGCAAATTCGGTACTTCCCAAGATCAAGAACAAATGTATATAGGTAACTACTCTTTATTTAAAACCATAGACCTTTACATACGAGAAGTTTCACTGTTGCTCCGGTGGCGGCGCTTGTTTAGTTAAATCCTTAGACACAAGATGGCAGCAGGGCGATATAAAATTTAAAGTATTTTTATCTATGTTTATTTTGATTCAAGGATCGATACCAAGCAGTAAAGGATCGATCCAGTGCCATATCGGAATTTCAAGTATCGATGCAAAATATCGTTGATCGAACCGCAAAAGATCGATACTTTAAAATATCGATCCGTATCGCCCAACACTATTCGAGAGGTTACTTTGCTGTATCGCGTAGTGCAGGCTAGTGTCGCGTCGCTATAATGCGGTTTGTATGCTATGAAACAATGAAAAGAATATTTTCTAACAAAGTGCCGCGTCATGTAGTGTAGTGTAGCGTAAGTACACTATGGCCTTAAAATGAAGCGCGATGCTGTGTAGCGTAGCGCTGCTTTAATAAGGTCCGACACAATTCCAAATACAGAGATTAGTACTTATCTAGTTTGATTATTCATGTTTTTTAAATTAGGTACATCCGGGATTTTAAGATATATTATTAAACTTCTATATTAACAAACATGTCTGTATAGTATTACACAAACCAGTCAGTCATTTCGGGTGTTCCAATACTACAAACTATGTAGTTCTAATTCCAGGAAAGACCGAATTTTCTTGAAAATTTGTTTTTGTAATAAAAGACAACACAAAAAGCATTTTTTTTTCATGAAAACAAAACCGATTTTCCTCGCAATAGTAATATTATATAAAACACTAGAAACAACAATTTCATTAAAGTTAAGTATCGCTCTGATTAATTAAGTTTAAAGCTTTAAGACGTCTTCGTCTTAAAAGTTTAAAGTCTTGATATAAACCGTCTATATTCGATTAACGAATATTTTGATTTACGAGAAAATGTACCTAGCAGTATTGTCTTTCAGATTTTGATTTTATATTTATTTTTCTTATTTGATACACACACACTTCTCTTTTAATGTGTTACTGGTGCAAATTATGCATTGTATTGCATTGAAAATGTTTATGCCCGTATCAGTCAACAATAATAATAACAATCATTATTATTATTGATGTACTTGATTCCACTAAACGACCTACACCTACATATTTCACGACAGAGTGTAGGAAAAACCATTAGAGGGATAAACCAAGTGGGACACCTTCACATTTCATTGAAGATTCGTTAATATATCATCCCATGAAATTAAATTAATGTTGAAAGTATTTGTTTGAGTGTAATTATTTTTTGTATTGATATTAGATAGTTTTACAGTATGAAAATAGACGATTACCGTTCACTGTTAATTATACATCATTCACTTTAAGAGTGCAGCGTTAGAAAAGATAGGATTAACTTGTGATTGGTCAATTATAATGTAAATACTGTTCTTGACGTATAAAAAGGTTACGTCAAATTATTGTTCGTAAATATTTTATTACGTTTTTCTTTGTATTTTCAAATAGTACTTATTGATTCCAAATTAAACGATGATTTATACTGACATATTTGATCCTCAAAAAATCCTTCAGAGTAGGCAGAGGTAAATGGCATTGCAACAGAAGCAGAACAATTTGTTTCTATTACATTTCATTGAAGATTATACTGTTAATTATCATCCATGATAAATTAATGTAGACAATGCCATTATTGTTTATTGTAATGTAATTAATGTTTGTAGGTTGTTAATGCAGATGATTGCGAACAACATTATGCAAAATTCTCAAAAAATAAGGATTTATGTGGGTGAAATTGAAAATTTCGACATCTTGGAAAAAGGAAGCGTTAGTAGAATGGCTTAATTTAAAAGGAATTGTTGTTGATAATTCTTTATTAAACGTTAAATACTGGAACTTACTAAAAAATATATTACTGACAATCTTATTACACATTATTGACAAAATGTAGGAGAAAGTGTTCAAACAATATTAGATTGATAAACCAAGCAAGACATGTTGCTAATAATAGAATTTTTTTCTTTATTATTGAAGATTCGTTAATATATCAAATGAAATTAAATATAATGTGACAATTGTCTATACAATTATTGCGTTTCCAGTGATACATAGTCTGAATTTGTTTTAAAAACAAATCTATTAATTGCCTGTAAGAACTGTAGTTTAACAAAACTTAATAAAGTAGAAATGTATTGATATTAGATAGTATTAGTTAAAATATACAGTAATATATTTGTATAAATTTAGGTTAATAGACGATTTTGACCGTTTCTGTTAACTAGTGCTAACACGCAAGACGGATTTTTTTCCAATTGGAAAATATACTGTTGCCTCCAAAAGAATTAGTAATACATAGACGATAGATTGGCAGCAGTGATCTATACACAGTTAGTATCGACAAGATATTTATGAAAACATTTTCATTGTAGATAACAATAGTATTTGCGTTATTATCACATTTTGAAAGATTCTGAAATAAATTAGAACAAAATCTATGTTTCACTAATATGTATAGCTATTAAGCAATTCACTTATGCTGAGTTCAAGAAACAAATTTGAATTACAACAAACGTAAAAAACCCAAGTTTCTGAACTCTCTTCACTCGTAAAAAGAAAGCACCACATTTTTCAAAAATTGCAACATTTCAAAATAAAACTGTAATCAATACAAAATATACCGTTTTCAACGACACTCACGATAGAGTTATGTTGACATTTGTATAACGTGGATTGTAGTAAGCATTTGTATACATCGTCCAAGAAATAAATGACACAAAAAATCGCAACTGCGATCGCCCGTTACGAGTTCCTTTTATAAACTCCGCAAATGCCATAAAATTCTTCATGGAAAAATAAATATATTCCTCTTTGAACCAGTTATCTTACACATACAAGGACAAGACAGCAGATCGTTAGAAAGATACAGAATTTAGTTTTCATTTGTATAGTCACAAAATAAATGTTAAAATACATTAAAAAAATATATTAAAGACAAATTCAAGTAATATTCATAATTCATAATGATAAAAGAGAGAATTATTCCCTCTTCTAGTAAATGAAAATCTTTATTTTGGGTAACAAATTATAACAATTCAAATTACACAACTACTGAGAAATATCTAATTTACAATTAGCAACTATGATTGTCAATCATAAATGGTATTTCGCAAAAGTTAGGTACTAGTTCTTCATGGATACAATGAGTTGTAGCAACAATATCTAATATTAAATCATAGTCCACCCTTTTAATATATCAAATCAGAATGTTCATACTTTTAAACACATTACTTGTAAGAATAATTATTATTTAAATCACTCCAATAAAAGAATAACAAAGATGTGCATAGATAAATCATACACAAATCAAATATTTCTCTTCATCGGACATCCTTTTTATATATGTATATAGCAAATATAAATCAATGTAAGACACTTCAAAATAATTACAGAATTCCACAGAAATAATTGCAGAACTCAGAGAAAGGTAAACAATTGTCACAGGTATAAACACAAACACATGAATATAATAGATCTCATTATAATTCAATTTTCACCGAGAATATTTCAATTATATAACACAAACATATCGAATTTCTTAAGTATAGTTTAACGTCACAAAACTTAGCACCTTGATGTGCTAACTTACCTCCGCTCCATACTGTTGATGCCATTGCTGATACTGCTGTTGCCATTGAGCCCACTGCTGCCAATTCTGTTGCTGCATCTGTGCCCACTGTTCGGCTGAATATTGACTTCCTGTAGGTAACACTGCTGGAGCAGGATTAACGACTGCAGCTAGACCTGGTAATCCAGGTACTACACCTGGAGCACCAGCTGACCATGGCTGCCAAGCCATTCTATCGCAAGAGTGTGAAAACTTCACATTATACATAATATTAATCTGTTCTACCAGAAACAGCAACTTACCTTGTACAAGATGTATCTTCTAATACATCAATCAATAAAATGTTTTACATTACATATACCGCTTTCTGCGAGTACAAAACGTAATGAAATTGTGAATATTGTATACGAATCTTATTAAAACGAATTCAATGCAGAAATAGTAAGCTTACCTATTAAATCGAACAATTAAACATGAAAAGTAAAAGGCTCCAATAGTCCAAAATGGCCGTAACTATTTTTGTGGCATAAATATCTTAATAACATCCGAACATCAATTGTGTCTTTGGAGTCACTAAACCACTTACAGTATATATAATAATTGCACAAAACGCACGAATCTATAGAGAATAATTTACTAGCAATAATGTCGAACAATAAAAGGTGCAAAACAAAATTTCCGGTTTTTAGCGAACGTCTAGGACGTAGAAACGGAAAATTAGACAGTGACAATTTTTACAACGCAAGCCGCGCAAGCGTTTATGTTTATAATTGCGTTCAGTTTCATGTAGCGCTTTGTCAGTTATGAATACTGCCCAAACAATTGATTTGCATATTATATGCTTGAATAAAAACTTTATCTAACAAAGGACCCTATATCGTAATTATGTTCCATTAGCAATAAACATTTTATTAGCTTAATAAAACTTTTATAGAGATTGAAGCTAAACAATTGAACATTAGCAACTGCCGTCATCTAACAGCGCTGAATATAATTACTACGGTCTCTCCCAGTACTACCAATATCTACCAACTTTCAGATGATATCCCTAGAACTGATTAATTCATAACCTCCTTGCATAACCTTAATTCAAATTTAACAGTTAAAAGGGAACTTCAAGTTCTATTAATCTTCAGAATATACAATCATGTTCAAAAAGTACGTATTTGTTCAGATCAAAACGTTTCATACTAATGCTACAATTTTAGGTTTGACGAGAAGGAAGGAGTCTCTGGTATATTACAGCTAAAATCATCTGTTCAGAAAGGTATACGAACAAAACTACTAGAACAGTACCCACATTTAGAAGGATACATAGATGCAATTTTGCCTAAAAAAGATAATTTGAGAATTGTGAAGTGGTATGTAAATGTCTTGTATTTTTTTTCCGATGTTTCATAATTTGTACTGCAGCCATGACCATATTGAAATAATCGTTAACACAGCAGGTGATTTACTGTTCTTCAGACAACGAGAAGGTTTATGGATGCCGACGCTGAGGTTATTTCATAAATGTATGTTAATTTTCAATGTTCACGTTCATATAAAATATAATCATTTTATAGATCCTTTCTTTTTACCAATGCAACAAGTAGATAAGGGGGCAATTCGCTTTGTTTTAAGTGGTGCTAATATAATGTGTCCCGGTTTAACATCTCCAGGTGCTAAAATGACTGATGTACCAAAAGGAACCATAGTTGTAAATAAAAATTCATTTTTCACCTTATCTCATGAATATTATTTTATTTTATGATTGTAGGCAATTATGGCCGAAGGAAAACAACATGCTTTATCTATAGGAATCACTACTTTATCAACAGATGATATGTAAGTATTTTATTAAAATCCTGCTATTTTTGTTAATGTAATTATTTTTCATTAAGAGCGAAAGTGAATAAAGGAGTTGGTGTTGAAAACTGCCACTACTTGAATGATGGATTATGGCATATGAAACCTGTAAAATAGTTTGTTCCTTTATAAATATAATTATTTGCTTAATATGATCGTATTATTTATTGTAATTATATATTTTTTAATATAATAAAGGGATATGAACTGTATTTGGGTTATTACCTATAAGATTTAATGAATGTACAACATTGAAAAATAATTGTAATTTTTATTGGATTTTAAAATACAATTTCTTATATAAGAACATCTCAAAATTTAATCCTTTACCCAAAATGGTAGCAAAATAGTAATAAGTATTGTTAATTGGAAATAAGTCAAAAATGCTATAAAAGTAGCTGCCATAAAGTAGCAAGTCAGTTTAACAATTGTTCCCCTTTTCGTATCGTTAGAACCAATGTTGGCACCAACAACGCTCGTCCAATGTGTAGATTGAGAACACAATATTCACGGTGATGGGAGTTATTCATCTTGTATCGATTTTTTGACGACACATACAAGGGATTGGCTCCAGTCTTGGCGATCACATAAGTGGTTTATCTTTAAAATAAGATTTTTTCTCCATTTAAAATGTCGTCGTAGATTTCGTATATTACAGAGTCGTTTAAAATACAACGGACACGAACACACTGTAACGGTCTTCAAAATATGTATTTCTGTCTGGATTTTCTCTTGCCCCAAAACGATTATTTTGTCGATTAGCAATCCCCTCTTGGTCAGACTGAGATTCAAATAACTTTAAACAAAAAAATGAATTTTCAATAAAATAGTTTCACAATATTCGATTCCTTTTCGTTCATCTTTAAGCTGGAAAGCCTGTACTTGGGAAACATTCTACGAAATATTAAGGCTCTACATAGATTCAGTCCACGAATATTAGCATTTTCAAGAGTTTCACAGATATATTTGAATGCGGAAGAAAAAGCTAGAAAATTTCCGATGTAAGGGTTCAGCAGAAATATGATTATAAGTTAATTTTTATAAATAAGGCTATTATTTTAGATTTGTGTTAGAGCTGAAATAATGTTAATCTATACTTCTATAGTGCTATATTTTTGTAAAAGTCAAATATTGTTTGTAAACAAGGCACTCAAAAAATAGGGAATTTTTAAACGTCTATATTATTGTAAACAAATTTAATTTAAAAAAAGTGGCTGTATAGAAGCATAGTATTATCCTTTAGGAAAGAATTGGCGAAAACCGCATTCAAATATGTATATGGAAAAGTTACTTTGTAATCAGTTTTCTATGAAACCCCTGAAAACGCTTAAATTCTTTGACTGAATCTAGAGCCTTAAATGCGATGATTCAACATTCAAGGGATCCCTATACAGTTTGAACAGTCGAACCCCACGGAAATACAGTAGAACTCGGACATAACGAACCACCAAGGTGACTAAAAATCGGTCCGTTATAGCCGAAGTTCGTTACATCCGAACAAATTTTACATATGTACCACATACATACTTATTTGGTGTGTATGTATGATTTGCACTTTTACAAATGATAGTTTTAATACGTTAGTAATGCTTAAGAAACATGTTCAAACCTTTTTATTGAATACATATCATATGTATCTATTTAGTATGTATAAGAATAAAGAAGAAAATACATATTTATATATATGTTACATATGTAAGAATGTATGTTAAAAAAAATCAAAAAAAAAATCAGTAATTGTAGATTGATTCCTTTTTTCCATATTTTTTTATCTATATATAATTTTTTTTTCTACAGTACTCCAAGAAGCTAGAAAACCTCGCCTTGTCATTTTCTTCAGGCAATGACAACTGTACAAAGCATGTTACGGTTTGCAATGCGTCAATAGCTTTCTGTACAGTGGAAAATGGATCCCCTACAACGTTTGTTTCGGTTTCGATTCCTTCATCACTTTCGTTTAGAATTGTAAAGTCTTCGGTTTGTTCTTGTTCCATTACCGATCTAACGATTTCAGAATCATCAGGATATTCTTCAACTTCCAAGTCTTCATAATTTTCTCATATTCGTTTAGAGTATGCTCTTCAAAATCATAAATGTTATTGTTTTGAGCCCAATGGTACAAATTGTCTTTATATCGGGTTTTTCGACTCTGCGTTAAAATCTACTAACGAAGAGGAATGTCATCTTCCTCTGTGAGTCCAGTATCCACGTAAAAACCAGCATGACGGAAAGAGTTCGAAATTGTTTTTGCAGACACATTTTCCCAAGCGGTCTCTAACATTAAAATGGCATCAAGCAAGGAAATTTTCATTTCGACGTTTTGATTATCAGATTGAATCATTTTTTAGGAGTAATTGTCTTCGATAATACGACTTTAAGCATTTGATTATGCCTTGGAGAACTGAAGTCACATTTGCAGGAAGAAAAATCACTTCGATCCGCTCCAAATTATCCGATTTAGGGTGTACAGGACACTAAAAGAATTTTTCTTTTGTTCCTTCCAAGTTCTCGATCCCAAGATAGTAGAAAATTTGAAAATATTTCTTCTGTCATCCAGGCTCTTTTGTTTGCTTCATATAATACTGGCAATTTCGGAACGTTTTTGAAACATCGAGGCGTCTTCAATTTTCCAATTACCTACCAAAAGTTTCTTCTTTTTTGAACCGTCCATATTTGCACAAACCCAAGCAGTAAGTCTTCCTAACAAAAAATTTCAGTCGGAGAAGTACTGGCCCAATGCCTACCTCCCACTTAAGGTACCGAAGGGCCTTAAGCGGTAAACTTCATTGGGCCATCAAACATAGGTCACTACGGCCGACAGTCGAGCCAACTACATTTTCCCAACGGTGGGCCTTTATTAATTTGACACTTTCTAAAGGTATATGGGCCAATAATAATGTTGGCCAACAAAATCCTTCAACTGCTTCTCGATTATTTAAAAGAATATACTTTTTAATTAACAGTAACTTGAACAATAAAAGACCGTTCTATATTTAGATAAGTATATTTGATACAATTTGACTCGTTTTAGGCATTATTAATTATTATTCATATGCCCAACATACACATATTTGATTTCTTGAGATTTAACCGAAAGGAGATAACGGACGGTCTTTTACTGTCAAAATTACTGCAATACCTCAATAAAAATAAAACAACGGAATGTATTTAAATTATTTATATTAATGCACGTACACAGATGAATACAAAATTTATCAACCTTACATAAAATATAACATTTGCATAACAAAAAAGATCATTTTACCACTTATGAAATTCAATTATAAAATAAAATAAAACAATATTCTGATACAATTTAATAAATTATTAAACATACCTCTATATCTATGCCACAAACTCATACAGCTTGCGTTTTCTGTTAATACTACCAACTTACGATATAAACTTAACCTCAAAATGTCAAAGTACAAAAAGTTCAGCTACGGTTTTCAAGGAACGTCCGCGCGTAGAAACCGACTACACCAAAATCTGTTAAAAAAAATAATGGCTGCAATTTCTAAAAGCTTGCTTTTATTATCTACCCGTTTTTTCTTCGATTTAAAAATATGTCATTTGCTTGCCGCCTGCGGATGTTGGAAACATCTTTACGTTGTAACATTGTAAAAAGTATAGGTGTATTACAGGCTTTGTCCCAGTATCGGGCCATCACCTTAAATATGAGAGATGGCATTTGCAATCTAAATTTTCATTGGGCCAACAAAGATATACCAACATCGTCATTCTCCCGTCAACAACGTCAGTGGCCCGGCTGTCTCCCGTGCATCTGGTATTTGCTGGGTTTCTTTGGAATGCTTTCCTCCAGAGCATTTTTCTCCTATAAAATACAGCGTTCGGTCGCGAGTAAGCCGGTAGAAAAGACCAGTTTCGTCGCCGTTAAAAATATTGCTGGAAACATATCGACGCCGAATACCTAAAATTACCAAAGTCGTAGACACAAGATTTCTAAACAAGAAAAAAGACTTTGGTATAACCTGGCCATATTGTCGTTAGCCAATTTTCTGATACTTTCTTTGTTTACAACACCAGTTTATCAAGCAAAAGGATTCGACGTAGATAAATTTTTGCTCAAGTGGTTTGCGTTGAAACGAACCCAGAATGTGCCGATCAGTGGTCCTATTTTGCAAGAAAGAAAAAGCGAATCAATTGGCTCAATTATGAAGTGAGGCAGCAGGAACGTCAAATGAAGAAAATTTTAATTGCTCACGAGTAGGTATGGGTTGATCGTTTTAAAACAAGGCATAATATAAAAAGCGGTAAAATTCACGGTGAATTCACCGTGAATTTTAAAACGATCTGGGGTGGTCTATTAAAGATGTTATTTACATAACAGCAGAAGCATAGGATATTCCTTCCGGTACAGTTGTAAAATCGTGGAGAAAAATTAGAAACAAAGTAGGAGAAGAAAATGAACAAATTTTAAACGATGAACCAGCGGTGCTTTAAGAAATGGTCGAAGGTGTTGCCGTATTTGAAGCTGTTGACGCAACTGCTATCGAGGAAGAAGATAACCAATCGATTTTAAGTGATGTGAATCCTTCAAGTGATGAGGACGAAACTTCCATCTTCACTAACAATACACCAAGCTGCTTGAGATGCCACTGAAGCTCGGTTAAAATATTTGGACGAAAATAATGACTCGGCAGTTTCAGATATAATGAATGTTCGATATTTACAAAGAAAAATTAAAAATAATATGACTAAGTATAAAAAGCAATCACATATCATAGATTATTTTAAATGAAATACATGGTATAGTAACAATCTTGCGAATTATATAGGTACATGTATTTATATCTATATAAGTATGATTATTTATTTCAATTAAATATGTAACGATGAAAAAATATATCAGTAAACCGTGCATTTCACTAAACCGCCACCACATCAACCAGTCATTGGTAGGGTTTACCGAGTTTCTACTGTATAAGAAATTATCTATTAAACCACTTTTACACCGCTGATTTCGAAATAAGCAACATTTCAACAGTTATTAGATCCACATACATATGTAACAAGGGTATTGGACTTTCTACATTATTTTATTATAAAGTTTAGTCAAAATTATATGTATCGAATATTTGCCCGATAGACTGCAAACCATGTAGTGACGCTTTGCGAAATAGACATTGTATCCATATAAAAAATAAAGTTAAACTAGGCATATTTTCTTATAAATACATTTTCTGTATCAATCAACGGTTTAACGTATTCAGTATGGGCTAATATGTTTAATTAGTTTCAGAATTGTAATGATTAGCATTATTAGTGTTAAAATCATAAATCGCCTATATATATGTAACCAGTTATACGCATAAATAGGGTTGCCTAAGCTAAATTCACAGTAACAGGACTATTTTCGCATATCCTGGCGTGATTCCGGTAGCTCCGATCAATGTTGCCCCACTCCTTGGTATCTACCACGATTATCCACCTTCTAATGTCCGAAGCAGCTTGCAACGACGGACAGTCTCGCGCTAGCAGCTTTTTTCAGCTCAGTTTTATGCGATACTTCGTATGCGGAGTTCGGTGATCGTTATATAGTCGCCTACAGCTTGCTTGAATTAAATCAACTGAAAGGCGCGAGAACGTTCGTAATAGTTAGGACATTTTTATCGGTCGGTGAATTATTGTGTGATCGTTTATTGGAGATAGAATAATGTTCAGAAAATGACATCGACCACAACCGTTAGAAAATCTTATGGGAATAGGAAGCTGAATACTTTTTCCGAAGATTACCTCCGGCTGGCAAAACAAAAGAATAACGCCAGCACTGCTTTGAAGAAGACCGAAGATGTAACGAAACTTTTAAAGTATATTGATGACAATGTGATTGGGAAAAATAATGCATTCTTGGGACCGTTTGGAAGGCGAAAAGGTAGGAAATTTTCTTTTGTGAAAATTTATTGGATCCTTTAGAGTGTATTCTATTTCAACCATAGATATGTATATTTGATAGTTGCGCTCAATCTATCGGAAGAGATGTCAATTTCAAAACTGTGTATGAAAACGATGTTTATCAATGACGTTGACGTTGAATGATGATTTGATCAGATTTGATGAATGGAGTGTGAGATGTAAAAGGCGAAATTCAGTTGTTTCGATTGTAAACTTGCTTTAATGTTGCTTTTAAAATCTAGAAAAGAGGTGACATTATTCGTATTGTTTTTTATATGCTCTTCAAGATATGCTTGATTCATTTGTTGTATATTAATGGAATAAATAATAAATTATTGAAGCAATTGTGTGACATATTATAAAAAAATATGTTGTTAATTTTTGTATTGTGTTAATATACTTACATACATAAATGTACTTAAAATGCGTTCACCTGATTAATATGCTCCCGCATGCAAGGTGATTGACCTCCTTAAATTGTGTAAGATCTTTTAAATTAGCTGTGATTACATTCAATTTAAATGTTCAAATGGGTTTTTTAGAGATGGTTTAATTTAATATCTTAGCTTATGATTTTTTTCCTTTTCTTTTGTTGATGAATACTACAATCTTAATAATATTAAACGAATTACGCTTAGAGGTAATTGTAGATGTTTTTTTATAAACGGATTTCATCCTTTTACAATTTTTCAAATTCATGTAAATATTGTTGAGTATAATTTTATTTTTATTCTGGAAAATGACTTGTGGAAAACTGAATAATATCATTTAACATTTAAGATTACATTGATTTTTTTGAATTTTCAAAAGTTTCGCGTTTCATCTGACATTCAGGCTTCGAGCAATGGCTCTGTAAACACCTTTGAAATGCTGGTTGTTATTATGGTAATCGCCAAATAAATACAACTGACGAGAATTTTTACCAAAACTAATCAAAATTGTTATCTTCGTTTGGAAATCATTTTTACGAAAAATCCTAAAAGTGTTAATTGACTTAACTTAATCTCCTAAAAACTCCTAAAAATGTTGATTTAATGTTTCCAGTGTAATAAAAATGCATTTGGTACCAATTTTTTGTAGAAAATCGCAAATTATTTTGTTTTGTTTTTCTTTTTTAGAATATGTAGCTTCACTTGGTAATCTGCAATTTCTGTAAAATTATTTATTTTCTAATTCTTGTTATCTTGTTATTATCACTTGCGATTTCTTGGAAAGCAAAGTTTGGCATTATTTATTTTGCAGAAGATAGTTTTTTTTTATTAAGTATGTCTCCATTTTAAAAAATGGAATTCATTGAAATCATAACAAATCTAAGTCATATTTTTTATGATGAATCGTAGTTTATAAACAAAATTAGTTGCATTTCATCAACGAAAGCGATAACATCCAAAAATCCTATTACTTTCTTTTGTATGACTAACAATAAAGCTATTGTTTTCGCAAATAGTAAAATTTAAATCTTAATATATTTTTTCTGTGAAATAATATCCAGTTTAGAAAACAATGCCTACTAAAATTATAGCAATTTCCATCCAATATGATAAATAAAATGTCGTGGCCATAGTATACGAACAGGATCTCTTTAAAGAAGGATTTTATTTAATAAATTACAAAATTTTTTACTCTAACATAGAAGGAATGATGGCAAAAACAAGAAGTGTGTTAAGTCACATATTCAGAAAACTAGATTACCTATTATTTCAAGAAGCACAGCTCTAAAATAAATAAAAGAAACTGTTGTAGTTTTTCTTCCAAATTGACTTTTAAAATGTGTCCAATAATATTAAAACATGTAGCAGCAGCATGCCTATCAACAAAAATATCAAACAACAAAACAAAGAAATCATTGATATATGAGATTATGTTTACAATCTCACAAAAAAAACATTAAAACACGTACTAATGTAAATTTAATATAACTGTAAAAATGAATTTAATTATCCATGTATCAATGTATTCTTTGTCGAGCTCTAGCAATTCTGTTCAAGGACTAGAGAAAAACATTGCAAAAAAAACCAAACGAGAGCTTAATTTAATAAAATTCAAGCGTGAATTAAAATTATTAACTTCGATTTTAAAATTGACCGTGTTGTTTTCTGGTTTGATATGTATCATTTCATAGATTAATTTTTTTAAATAATTATTTTCCTTGTTTAAAACTCTTAGTATTTTCGAAATCAAAAAAATTATGTTGTATGAAACGTTTCTTTAAATATTATTTAGTTTGACCGATATAGCATGTGTTACAGTCTTTGCAGTACAATTTTTATATTAGACATAATTTATGTACCTATATACTAGACAGCAGTTAAGTTTCTGCAAGTATTTTTTGTTTTGAATTTGTAATAGTGATCTAGATCTATTTCGCGAATTGTTAAACACCTCCCTCAAATTGAAACATATTCTTCCAATTCAAGACAGGTAATGTACATACATTGATATTTGAATGATAATATAACCTAACACACATAGATCTTATCACTTCTGGTGCCAGAGCAACTAGAATCTTTAATATTTTTCAACTGTGTTTGGTAGTTAATCTTCAGTTTTTAAATTATGGTATAATGTTGGTAACAATAAATTTTTTTGTTTGCACCATTGCTATACACACTACGAATTGTTACGCAACTCGTTTGACACGACATTATCCGAACCGTTGTTCATAACCGGTTGATGATCATAACAGTAAAAAAAAGATTTTTTGATAGATAGGTACAGAAAATGCCGTAAATATTGAATAAGTATACATTCACCTGTGACTTATGTTTTCGAAATATTAGGATCTGGTACCTACCTAATTTTTTTGAAAATCGAACGTCATAGTTTGAAAATTTCCTTGCTTTTCCTACACTTGGTTTGTTTTTAACATTTACATTTCATTAACATTTCGCGCATTAAGTTCTCGTAACAAATTTTCTTGTCAACTGCTCACCGATTCTCTTACCTTTTTTTTCAAAATAGGTTCCTGAAACTTAAATTCATCGCAATGGCTACACCAATCATAGCCACGATAATCGAGAGCAAAACACAAATATAATGAATGAAAATATGCGTGATATGTAAATATAACTTTTAGACTTGTTTTTTTGTCTTTTAAAGGCTCAAGAGGTTTTTGTAGTTTTCGTAATTATCTGGAATTACTTTTGTATGCGTCCATATCTGTTGTTAAATTCGATGTAGTCTCTTTAGGGTTAGTCCATAAAAATTGATTAAAGCTTTATAACAGATGGAAGTTTCATGTAGTTGTGTATCTCCCATCAAAACATGCTTCGTATGAATAAGCATGGAAATTAGTTTTCTCTTAGATTTTCTAATTCAGTCTTTATTGTGTTCTATGTGTTTGTCCTTTCATTTTCTTCTACATTACGTAGTCATTCAACTTCCTTTCTTTTTCCATTCATCGGTCTGTCGTCAATTGCACGTCACCCTCACAATTTTTTTCCGAAGTAGTAAAAACATTGTGCCTGGTTTCATAGACCCTTCCAAAGAAGAAGGTCCAAAAAATTCTACAAGTCAACTTACCACCGAGAGCGTTGATTTTACAGACACAGAGACAAACGAGTGTTCATAATGGTGTGCCTCGTATATCAGAAATAATTCTGACACCACTAAAACATGATTTTATATTTTCATAAAGTTTTTTGACACTTGTTAGAATACTACATACCTATGCAATTTATTCCTAATGGAAACGAGTTAGTTGGTACTGTGAACATTGATTTATCCAAAGACCGAAAGATAAATGAGGTTTTTTAGTTTTACAGCACGGTATACAGTGATGTGCATTAAAACTGACTCAAAGTGCCATAAAACGTTGTAAATATAACCCTTATGCACCATATTCGATTTATAAGGATAATGAACTGGTCGATTCCGAACTGGCATAGGTTATCTTCCCATTTAAAGGAGAATTATTTAGATACATTGTTGTATAGTTGTATTACTTGCTGTAGGCTGAAACTAAATTGTATTAAAACAGTATATATGTACATCTATGTATATTTGACATTTAAATTGTATATAAAAATCACATTTTATAAAAAACGAATCATTTTTCTTCTCATAACAGGCTGACCAATATGCTTAATACCTATTAATTAAGAAATATGAGTGGGTACTTTTAAATTAGTTATGAAGCTTAGAAAAAATGATATTGTGTTTATATTATGATAGATATATTATTAATCAAATATCGTAATATAGAAATCCTAATTTTCTTTATATTTACATAATGTAAGCTGATTTCATATTTTCCGATTGCAAAATATTTATGGTATGTAATTAAATGATATTTATTTATAACATTGAAACTCAGGTCAATTTATATTAATTTGCGGATTTAAACTTCTTCGTAATACACAATATAATGTTTACTTTAGAGCTGCAACTAAGTAGTTATCAATTGAAAACCTACCTACTGTTTGTAAGATTCTAATTTTAAGAATGCATTTTGTCGCTAATCCAATTGGTCTATCTTCCACTCGAAATCGACAATTGAAAATGTGATTATGAATTTGAAAGTTATTGTTAATAAATATATAAATTTACTATACGAACAAAGAGATTTGTGTAAAAATATAACATTTCCGTCAACATTTTTTGTTGGAACATAGTGTATAAATACATAAATTCATTCTATATCCAAGCTTCTACTCAATCGCACTACTAGTAATAATGATGCCAGGTATATTAAACTTAACGCTGACTAAGTTTATTAAGCGTAATAGCCACATGTTTAGCTTGTGGAGAGGAGTTTGTCATTTCCTCTACAGGTTGCCAAGACCTATTTTTATGTAATATTGAGTTATATTTCCTCTCTATTTTTTTTAAGAATTTTACGTATTTATTGTGAAAAAAATCTATTTTTATATATTTAGGTTCTATCATATTTAATTGTTAAATTTATACTGTTCGTAATACATTAATCGATTAAAAATAGTTTATTCTGTTAGGTTACTTCCCATAGGGGTTTGAAAATTACATTTTGTTGTGCTGAATAGTATCTTAGATACTGGTTTATTTAAACTATTAAATAATAATAATAATAATAACAATAATAAAGTTGAGCAGTTATATGTATGTATTATGGGTTGCAACTGTTTATTCTACCAGACAAGAGTACTTCCCAATGACACATCAAACCCTGGATATTATTTTTTAAGTTACTAAGCAATTTTTCCACACGACAACGTTCTGGCTAGTTTATTATTTGCACGAATCACAGAATTACATACAATCGCGTGATAGATATATTCGAGCTACATATTACAGTATCATCGACTGCAGTTGCGATAAAAATCTTTATAGAGCACAACTAAATTTATATAGCTTCGGAAAGTAACAATTTTTCTTCGGGAGAAAATACAATGACTGATTTTAAAAGAACAGCTCACGGAAAATAAAGTGCCTACGCTTTATATCGAATGGAAAATGTGAAAAGAGGTTTTTCAACACATAATTGGGCGGAGATAATATATTTCCTCAGAGCAATATATAAAAGTAAGGCGCTTAACGGGCTATATTTAGAATATCCCGTGAATTGGGTCATCGTAAATTACTGGCGTGTAATTGATATTGCTTCAGTTATTGACGGAATGAAGGTCCTATTTTTAAATTGGATCATCTATCGCTATCCAGTTGTTTGACTGCTTTGTTTGCTACACACTTAGTTGTGAGGGTATCTCCTAAGCTATTTCATCTGTTACTTTGTTTGCAATATGATTTTGGGCAAATCAATAGTTAATTATCAACAATAAATGTGCTTTTTCTTATAATGTTGGTTTATTTGAACATGTTCGTGTTTTGATTTTGTTATTCAAATGTGGTTTAATAGACTAAACAATGTAACGATCAAATTGCTTTATCTTTCAAATCACTTTCTTAGTAACAAATTTCATGAAGATCGTTGACCATTAATGTTGATACAATGCGTGAAATGACTGAAGGAAATTTGGGCATGAAAGTAATACAAACGATTCCGCATGAGTACATATTTGAGCATCATCAAATGTTACAGAATTCAATGAACCTGAAAGATCACAACATCTCACCGTTTGTACCGTATTTCAAAGAAGGGAGGGCGAGGGGGAGGAGGTTCATTGGGTAACCTAACAAAAAGCGTTAGGTTACGCTACGAAACAAATTAGGTTATCCCTTGCCAATTCAATATTTCTAACAATTCTCTTAGGTGATGCAATTTTGATTTCTTCGGGTTTTAGAGTTGGTTGTCTAGCTGTTAAAATATGCTTAACATGGTAGACTAGATGTCAGTGGTTAGTCAAACACGCAATTGTACCTAGCTTTGCTTCACTCAGACCTAGTTGGACATTTTTCTCTAGAGCAAAGCAGGTTCTAAATGGAATTTCTTCCAAAATTGGCTTCTAGAAACGTCAAAAGAAGGCACGGATGCAACGAAATGTATATAAATACGTTTTGGTATTGGTTTACCCTGGAATGTAGCTCCGGGATGTCCTGGCTTTTGTTTTCAATTTTGAGATTATCTTGCCATTTTTTCCACAACACTTCTATTGTCTTTTTTAATACTAAAATAAGTTGGATCTAACTTCTTTCAACTCGTTGTGGAAGTACAATGATGACAATATTATTCCTAAAAGAAACAATTGCCCACAAAATGAAGTTAAAATTGTTTCCTAAAGGAAGGTATGTCATCAACAAGATTTTGATATTTTTAAAATATGATGGCCAACTTAAAAGACCCATTTAGGAGTTTTATTCTGTAGTAAGATCGCTTTTATGGATTTTTTTTTACATTAATTATATATTGAAGAAATTTTTATGTGTCAAGCACAAATACGCCTTGAACTGAATTCGTCTATGCATTTTTTGGTGTTGTTATTACCATGTTGTTCATAAAATATTTAACGGCCTCGTGTTAAGTGTTTGGTCGCAAATCTAGTGCCTGTAGTGTTCGGATGTATTTGATTCTATCACTGTGCACAAAGAAATATACTGAAAGCTCTAATAGCCCTACATCTAAGAAGCCTTCATTTTAGAGTGAAATATGTTACGTTTTGGTGTTTTGTTTTATTTTTTGCAACAAAACGGGATATATAGATACATTCCTTGTGTCCAATTTTCTTTTTATCTACCCTAATAAGAGAAAAGGTATACTTTTATAGTGTAGCAGCAGTAAAATACTTGAGCTCCGAAATGGAGCCTCCTTAAGCTGACGGTCGTCAGAGAACATCGAATTTCTATCTTCATAGTAGTCCATGTCCGCTAGAAATACACTTGGCCTAATAACACAACACACAGAATAACATTAATTCGGAAACATAGGATTCCTCTAATTATTTTTACAACAAATCGACATACTATTTTAGAGGTCATATTATCCTATTTAGTGAGACAGAAAAATAAAAAGAAAGTTACGGTTCAAAGAATACAGTAAATAAAAGCAGAACCAACGAAAATCATTTAAAACAATAGGAATATTTATAAAAAAATGTCGTAATAATAACTATGTCCTCCGATAAAAACTATAACTTGTATACTTCGCCTCGTTAATAGGATACTCCACAGAATGACTGAATGTCTAAAATTTTCCATTGTTATTTTCTCTTAAATAATACGAGTACTACGAGATGACGCATATGTATACATACATATGTACATATATACAAACGATATCAATGTGAATAAATATGTGCTGGGTCTAGTAAATTTATTTTTTGATGATGTCAGGCTTATTCAAGGATGTTATTTTTAGTCGTTCGAAAAAAATGCTGTGTATGTCTACTTATAGACTCATAAACTTAATTAATTCATCAACGTGAACATATCACATATTTACTATACTAATTATTTGTAAATAGAATCTATTATGTATTTTATTGGATAGCTTAATGTTGATTATCACATCAGCCGTTACACTGAAGTGCTCTTGACGTTTCGGCTTACCGTATAATACATTTCGTAATATTATACACTTGCAATTTTACGAGTAACAGTATGTGGTCTTCAGAAAACGATTTCATTGAGTACATAATAACTTTGTGAAAGTCGGTTAAGTTCTTGAAAGTGTCCTTTTTTCGATTAATATTTGGAAAGCGAAAATTTCCGCTAAATGGACAGGAAATCAAACTTTTAGGTCTTAATCTTTTTATTCTCTTGTATCACTTCGTGGATCTGTTTTATTTTCTCAGCAGATATGAGAGACAGTTTTCTTGCAGTGTGAAACGATAACATTGTAAATTAGAAAATTAATAAAGCAGACATCCTTGCAACGCGAATTGATATGATCTACATACGAAATGTACATCTGCTTAATAAGTATATATGTGTGATTATTCCATAATTATAAAAATGCACGCAAGTGAATATATGCGCTAGTTTCAAGGAAGGAACAATTAAAGCTACGCTGTAGGGGATGGCAGAAAATTCAGTTGAAATTGATGCAGGATTATTTTTAATTTCTAAAATAATTAATAAAATAAATTATAGTAGCAACAGTCATGTTTTTGCTGAGTTACCGACCGAGTACTACTCTTAGTTTTAAAAATAACAAAAATGTCAGTAATTCGGTAGTTTATTAGTACCGTTTGTGGAGAGAATTTCCTTTATTGAATATCTAACAAGTATGTATGTTATTGCTCGTATTTAATTCTGTATTTGTTTGCACGGAAGTGTTAGTATATAGTAAAAAATGTGTACAATTCACACAAAATTAATAGGCGTGTGTGCCAAATTAGGTCCACACAGATATGTGTTAAATTTACATTTTACTTCGTGTGCCAATCTCATCAAATAATATACCTATAATATTTGTACAGTATATTGGAGAACTATTATTAGTAAATACTACCATTTCGATTTGTTTATTTAACACATACTACCGTGTGTAAGAAAATAATGTAAGTAGAGATACATTTACATACGCTGCTGACAATTTGGTACATGCCCGAATCTTCTATAGAACATCACCTACTAAATCATCAACAATAACAGTTCCAATATGAATGCCATTAATTAATTCCAAACAGATATGTCAGATTACGATTGAGCTTTTGAGGTTCTCATGGCCGTCAACCTCTCTAATTGATTGATAGACTCCTATATCGACGGAGAAGGAACAATGCAGCTTCCATTCGTTTTTCATCATAATGTGCGAAGATTCAAACAATCAATGTTTCAGTAGCGTCTCGAAAGCCTCCACTCACAATTTTACGAGAAACAATTTTCAAAATTTCAGAAAAGGACAAATTCAATTCAACCAGTCTAACACGTCCGTCTTTTTGGGTATTATTTCTCCCGTTATGGACGTTTGTCTGTACGCTATGGTAAACGTAATGCACAGGTATGTCGGTCATACGCCATTAAAATGTCATTTTAAAGTATACAACATTGGTCATAAGTATTGAGCACCCTACAAATTGTGCACGCGTGCGTTAACTATAACAGTAAATATAAACCCTGTTGTGGACGAAGTATTTTGTCAGCCTTTCTTTCTCCTCGCCTTTTGGCGATACAAACACGGACGGCGTTAAGTTTAGGAAAAATTACAACTCCTGGGCTGGCCTGCTCTATCGCCGGATCTGAATTCCATCGAAGATCTAACGGATTTATTAAAACGAAAAGTCAGGCGTTAGAAAATCAATTCAAAAAAACGAGTTAAAGGATCGCTTGCGCCTAGAATGGAATGATATGTCCAGAAGTTCCGAAGAATGTAAAAAACTTGTGAGCTCTGTACCCAAAAGAATTACTGCTGTAATTAAAGCAAAGAGTGGGCCAACTAAATATTGGTTTTTTCTTAATATAAACATTATAAACCTGTGCAAGTTGCTTTAATTCATTTCAATTTAATATTCTTCAAAAAACTGGGTGCTCAATACTTATGGCCAGGGTTGTATATTTTATTAAGTATTTATTTTGTTGTTATTAAGTAATTTTGATAATGTATATTGTGTAATTAAATTTAGAAAGAAAGAATGAAAAATTTTCTCTTCTAGTGAGAGGGGGCGGGGGAGAGGAGAGGGGGAGAGGTGGGAGGCTTAGAACATTCCTCCGGCAGAACCTCCTTGGTTTGAGACATTCCAAGATATTCCTTGGAAACTATAATTTCTTTTACATGCCATTGTCACCTTGGGGAACATATGATAAGTTTGAAACAGAATAGCGACTGTAGGTTCTGCGGGGCGGAGGATGAAAATCCGAAACACCTGACATCCAACTGCACTATCACGGAAATTCGAGTCAATCATCTCGGCAAAGACGTCAGACGAAGAAGAAACATCTTCTCTGAAACCATCACAGATATTACAGTTTATTAAAACTCTTATACTGGATCGAGAGCTTTAAGAGCGTGCAAATTTTAGCAGATTACAGCTCATGCAAGGAGGCACAATAAATCAATAGGAAAATTAAGATCAAACATCGTTAATAAAAGTGTTAAAAGGCATTTTTAAATGGGTCTACAGAAATTGTCTGCCGCTCATCTTAGTACCTAACTCTGTTTGTTGCTTTTTTTCTAGTCTACTTTTGTGTCCAGAACTAGGATGTAATTATTTTCAGTTTCTGTGTGTACCTACCTAATGTTTAGTATTTAAATGATAATTTACATTTTTATCGACATATTGGGAAAACCATTTTATTTTGTCCCGTATGGTACTCAAAAAATATTCTATGAATTCATGATATGATACATATAAATAATGCATTAAATTATTCTATAAAAATAATACTTTTACCTGTATTTCGTCCTTTCACCGATGTCTGAACCCTTGTCACCAGTTTGATGACACATATTTTCTCGTTTAATGTTTTTTTTCGTATTTTTTTCTCTTACTGTTGACATAATGTCATTTTAAAAATGAAATTTGATGTAGGCTCCTGACGAATGTTTCAGGATTTACTTTCTTTCGAATTGTTTTTTTTTTTATTTTACGTAGGTAAGTAGATATCTATCTGTCACGAATTCTAACCTTAATCTCAACGTCAACAAAGGGTGTGTCTATGTGGTCTCACTGACAATTTTTACCGGTAATTTTTGCTGAATTTATTTATTAAAATTGTATAAAATTATGAAACATACTAGTACTCGTAAAGTACCTACTTATATGAAGTTTGTTCTAAAGTTAATATCGATTTCATCCGTAGTTCCATTAGTTTGTGTTGAAATGTGATTGTGCAATTGAGTGTATGTAAAGTGTTCTATGATTTTGTTACAGTATTTCGGACTATTTAGATTTTTTTTTAATTTTCCTTTTACGTGATATTGTTTAAGTGTTAAGTTGCTACACACTAAATTAATTCCTTTTTAATTATTTTGTATAATTAAGATTTAGCAGATTCAAGTTTTGATAAATAAATTACTCCTTCATTATTAATATGTTTAAAATTTCAAGCGTATGACATATAAGATTAATTCCATTTTATATTATGTATAATATTCACTTTATCATATTTCATAATTTTATATCATATTTCAATTCATGAATCTAAAGCTTCTTCATAGAAAGTTGTTTCTGAGATTTTCTGATTAACGTCCCTACGCTTTTGTTAGAACCGTCGACAACTCACTGTGAGACCTTTTGAGTCTAAAATTAATTAAGAAGGCTGCGAGCGTCGTTGTGATGTGTTTAAAATCTTCTTCTACGTCTTCATACGATCGTTTCCGTTTGTTGAGGAGAGGTTATTGTACCGCTTGCAGATCGACTGTCAATGTTGAAAATAAACATATACTTCACTACTTACCACACTCGGTCCATGTTCAAAATATATCGATTAAGTCAGTGTATGAAAGGACTGCTGTATTACCTATAGGTGTAAGCTTTAATATAGAACGGGTGTATCCTTGTGTCCTGATTGTATTTAGTGCAGAAATTTTTACGTTGAAGTGTATCAGGATATAATGAAATATTTCAAGATATTGCGTTCTAATTTAAGAGTGGCGTTATTAAATCTGCAATACGTTATTATTTTGAAGCAATAACGTTCAAAATTGTTGCATTGTAGCTATACGCGTGTAAAATATTTCGGTATTGTATACATAATGCGCCGAATTGACGTAAATATTTTCAGAATTCTATAAATAATACGATTGTAGAATTTTCTAATAACAGTTTCCTATTTGTGGAATGTTTTTCACTTTTGTTATGAAATAGAAGACTGAATACAATGCCGTACAAAATTAAAGCATTCCTAAAGGTGTCCCAATAATTGGAAGTTGTTTATTCGATTTATATTATTTTTCTTTGAATAGTTTTTAGAAATTCATTAGGACACCTTTTCACGCCACGTATGTATTACTTTTGACAATGTAGTGGAGTTTGATATTATGTCAATTTTTGGGTTCAAACCTAATTTTGAACTACAAATAGTGGTTTAATATTTACGGGAATCAACTTGTTCGGAAAAGAAGCGCTATAATAACGTTAGTCTATCTCATTGTGATATCAATGATGGATCTTAGATAAGTGTATCTAAGACCAAACACTTTAAGACTTTCTTTGCATAAAATTAAACATAAAGTAGTAATTATGAAGTTAGTAATCTTTATATACTTTGTACCGATACTTTATGGGTGAACATAAAATCCGCGAAATGTGTTTGGTGTATGTACTAATTAGTTATGGCAATTAAATTTGTTATTAGACATAAGTCTAGGAAGTCTAAGTAAAATTAGTCATGGATTTTAGCGTTACAATTCGTAGACATTAATTTTTAAATGTGATTGATGTGCCGATTATCATGCACAGAACTGTAACAACCTTCTAGACAAGTACTATACTTTAAATTAAGTGTGATACTAGTTAAAGAAGCCTTAACCAAAGAACCGGAAAATTATTAAGAAAAAAGCTTGATCTTATCAAATATTTTTTAATCAGTTACAACTTGGCTTTATTTGAAACCTTTAGGTTTGAGATGAAAGTATGTACATACATACATGTTTTAAATCAGGGTTTATTAGTTGAACTGTTACTTATACATTGAAATGGAACTATATTATAAAATTAATTAAATTTTACACTTTTACTAAGTAAAATGTCCACCCTTACCTTAATAATATGTACCATACATATGTGTAAAAATCTAAATAAATTCTTTGACGCAGTCATCTCCTTACAGTTTGGTGATGTAAATGCTTTTGTTTTTGTATCTCACTAACGTTTTTTTGTTGTTTTCTTTGACGTCGTAGACACATAACATTCACTTAAATGGTGTTCGCCTTTTCTTTGTTTGTTTTAAAAGGATTTTTCCCAATATTTTCTTTGAACGATCAAATTTTGACATCCTTTTACATTTAATAACATTTTTCGCCTCCGTTGTTTTCTCTTTTTAGAGTACAATATTGCGAATTACCAATACAATGGTACTAAAATAAAATCTCCAAGGAGCAGCTTCATAATTACGACTTTAATTCTTGACATATCTAGAATGCAATTTTTGCAAAACAGTTGATACGATTTTCTGCTGTAGTGGTTTAACATGTTACTATGTGTTCTGCCATTAAAGTAAAGAGTCCTTGCCTGGATACAACTAAGCTTTAAGGAAGACGAGACGAGATTCGTGGAGTTCTGTTACGAGTTGAAGACAGTGCCTCAATGCCCCAAATGTCGGAAACCTATTGCAGCAGAAATATCCTGCAAGATTGGGACCTTCAACAAGTCACACGGTGTTAAAGGTCCAACAAAAAAGCTGGTTCTTTAGGACCTAGTCGAAGTGCACTTTTCGAATTCTAAAGTTATTCAAAGTCCTATATAGTGAGTGCAAAAGGCCCAGAGGCCATACATAACTGTCTACAAGAACGGACAAGACTCCAATTGTTTTCAATTTAAGTTCTAAATGCAAGGTTGTGTTTTTCGTTAATTTGCAAGTGATTCTTCTTGGTTGAAGCCATCAGATTAGAGATTTCTTCCCCATTTTTCAGGCTGATAAAGTAATCAACATCCAGACTTGTGCGGAGGGTATTCATAACTACCAACATTTAAATGGATTGGTTGAAATCCTGCTGCTCTTAGGATATTACAGGTACCAAGTTTGATTCAGAGGTGATGTTGAGATGCTATAAGAGGTTCAATGCTATGTCGAGGTGACTGCCGAAGCATTCAGGGATTAGAACCTTTTGCAAGATCTGAGGTCTCTGTTAGGCAATTATCCTACAGGAATGGACTCGCTGATAAAACCTTTGGGATTTATCAAATCATGGGCAAGCTGATATCACTTAACCAAACTACATTATTAAATTAAGCGAGGATGTTTTTTTTATCAGACTCTAAACGGATTCAAAATCAATTTCTCTCACTGGATCGTTTTGAGGAGCAAAAGGTATGTGGCGCTGGCGAAGCCAGGTGTAGGTATCTTTAAAGGAATGGGACGAAGTTTGGTCAAAATATAATATTGTCGTGAGTATGGTATTCGTTAATAAAACGAAGCAATTTGGAAAGGCAGTTATTAATATAGCTCGGATTGTTCAAAGTTTTGCTTCTTACTTTTTCCACAAGAGTTTGGTTGATCGATGAACTGTTTAGTTTATATCTAACATTGTCCCCTTTCTCTTCAGAGTTACTCAAAATAAAATACTTACGCAACAGCTTACGTACATCCAAGGTAAGGAGCATTTACATCATTTTTAATATTTCAGACAATTTCTAGTTAGTTCCAACAATATCGTATTTTTCGAAAGGCTGTATCGACGAGCCAGTCTTCTCATTCACATCCTAACTTAGTTTTGCAATTGGCAATTTGAAAATTCTAAAGCCATTGAATACTGTACCAAAACTGTTAGAATAGTGCACGACCAGCAACAAATCATTCAACGTTAGGGTATTTAATATCATACTGCGTTTTATACCTTTGTGGATGCTGTTATACAGTTGTTTCTGATAAGTTTCAGCTGATTGCAGTAAGTTTAAGCTAGCTTAACTATGTCTTAGATTGGTTTTGAATCGAATTGACCTTATTTCCGAATTGGTTTTTGTAACAGCAACATGGTGTCTGGGAAATGGCTCTTATATGCATTCTATCTATTGCATACGATCTTGTTAACATTTTTTCGAAATATTCCATGAACCAACCCGAACTGTTAATACCTTCACAACTGGGAATCTCAGATAATCTCCTTAATTTACTGAGTAAAGGGGATAATGAGTAATAATAAAGTGTAATAATGCAAATTTTCCCAAACGCCAATTATTTAAACATATTTTTATATAAAAATAAAGTGGAGTCGAACCAATACTCGCGGCTCTACCGCAAACCGTTGCGACCACCGGGGCTTCGACTCCTTAAACTTCACAAATATATGCGAACGAGATGTTATTTTCTTAGCGTTCTCGCCAAGAAAATAATACACTTCGGTGTCAAAAATGTTGCCTATCCTAGGTCATTATAACATCTCGTTCGCATATATTTGTGAATAAAGATGGTGGTGTGTCGGGACGGCATATTTTTATATAAAAATATGTTTAAATAATTGGCGTTTGGGAAAAATTGCATTATTGTATTTACATCGCCAAGAAAATAATACACTTCGGTGTCAAAAATAATAAAGTGTATTTACTCATGTGCTTCTTAAAGATGGTGGTGTGTAATTCCGATGATACAAATACCATGTGTTGAACCATAATTCTGGGTAGCAGAATTTCTGAGTTTTTATGTGTCTAGACAGATTCAAAACATTATACATCTGTTATTAAACCATATCACAGCTATCACTTCAAATCAATTCAATTCCAAATCAGTTGAAATAAAAAGCTTTTGAAACTATCTTGCAATATTACATTTTTGATGATCTGTTACAATGGGCAGAAGATATTGCTCTCTGCGCTAATCCACAACATTAGCTGCTGGCTTTTATAGAAGACATGGAACATAAATAACAAATAATAATAATTGTAATATAGTTACATTGTTTAACTTTTTCCAAAAATTTTGAACAAATAGAAAAGGAATGTTGGTCGAAAATCTAAATAAAATTTTTGAAATTCAGGACAACGGATTTATATCAGATTGTTTTGTAGTCCTTTCAAGTTTATGAAGTTTCTACATATCGGCACTAAATACATATGTACATAGGTATGTATGAAATAGCGTATCTGGTACATAATATAATATCTCAAAGCTAACACGCTTCAAAACAATAACTCTCGACATGCTTTTATCTCCTCGTATTACATGCCTCCAAAAATACCAAAATCTGACCCATATCGGATGTGACAAACAGTACACGTATATACCCCAACTATATAAATTCGCTGAGGAACTGTAACGGGTCGTTCAACCTTCCAAAAAAGTACCGAAAAGAGAACTCGCCTCGCGCGCAAAATTTCACCCTATCTCTCTCTAACACACACCACATACATATTTAACGTCTTCGCTTTCTTACGTATACAAAACCGTTTTTAAATTAGCCAACGCTGACACGCTGTCTGCCCATCTCAATTTGCCCGGCTTCTACGAAACGCGTCATTAACTAAACTCGTCAATTATACCGCGAGTTGATTTTTTTTTCGGGAAAACATTAATACTATGTGTTAAGAAGTTTTAATGATAATTGTATGTACATATATCCTTATATGTATCTGCACACATATGTATGTATACATATATACGCTCAATACATACAAACATTCTCGTTTTTTTTTGTTGCTAACGTACGATCACGCCATCAATAGTGACCTTCAGTTGATTTAAGCGTTTCGCTCCACTTTTTCTTCGTTTTTACGTAACACACTTACAGATTCGTGTATATTGCATTAAATATAGTCAATAATTCCGAAATGATTAACCTTTTATTCTTTAAGTAGGTAGTAGCGTCGAAATAAATGACAGGCCTATCACTTTTGAAAGTACGATCTATTTGTTGAATTACCCACATGATGTAATTTAAAATTTATTATGTGCTATTGTAAGAATAGAATACATTCTATTGGCGTATTCATATGCTTTGGTTTCAATCGAGTAATTTAGTATTCAAAAAACTGTAGGTTTGTAAAAATCTCTTTACATATGAAAAGTATACTGCGAAAGTGGGGAATGTTACAAACAGTCGAGAAAACGGAATTTTAATTCCATAAACCGTTAATTTCTTTAAGCGAACAGCAAATAATACTTTACGTTCTTCAAACATCTCTCTTTATTTCAACGAAAGAATTAAAACGCAAACCATGTAATTCCTAAATGCCAAAAATTTGAACTACTTTTTGCTTGCATTTTTCTCCGGTTCGCTCTTGCTAACAGCATCGTGGCATACTGTTTAAATATTTGATTGCTTCTGGCCTACAAAATTGTTTTAATTCTAGACTCGTATCAAGTCTAAAAACAAAAGATTTTTGATTTTTTGGGTTGTATTACTACAGACTTTTCAGCCAACCATATACAGGCTTTTGTTCGAGCATGGGGTGTGGCAGGGCTTTGTAGATATCCTATCTCACACGATTTGAGTCTGCCATGATGCCTTCATCATGTGAGGAGCGTTCGTTCCTTGTTGAAACCAAAATAGCGGATATGTTATTTTAACACAACGAGCCTCCAGACTATATTTCAATCTTCGCCCATTGGATTCAGAGCCAGACCGCAATGCGATTATTCATTGGATAGGTTGGCAGGTTCAACACTAAAGAACCATGAGAACCCTGGAAAGTGCTAAAAGATTAAAATAGAGCTTTGGTTCATACTTACACGAAGGTGATTTTCAAAGAGGTATGGATGCATGTCAGCCTATTCTTCAAAACGTGCCAAGAAATACAAATTTACTGACATGTTTTAAAGAGAATGTTGGGTTCACATGTGATAAATCTTTGTGCATCCGAAATTGCAACAGCTCGATGACAAGATATGGTTTTATAGGACGAATTCATTGCACATATATCATGTGGTTCCATGTAAGTTTAAAATCAGATATTTCCCAATCTCATGTCAGTTGATTGTTTTCTCTACGGCTACCTCAAAGAAAACATATATAGTAACCGCTCTCTAACCATCAACCTCTAACAATCACGAAACAATTCAAGCGGAAACGACAAAAATATCGCCTGAAATGACAGCGGCGCGTGTTATATACAGGATGAGTTTTTTTTTTAATGTTTAGCATTGGGATCTCAGAAACTACTGGAGATAGAAAAACGCTTAAATGGGGAAAGATGCGCAGTTTTACGAGTTTTATTTAAAACTGTTTTTGTTTATCCGATAACTTTAATAGTAATGGCTTATTAGATATTCAAAGAAAGTTTTTTTTTAATAGAAAAATTGGCTTTATCATTAAAAAGATTTTCGATATAAGGTTTGATATGGTTGTTTTAAATATGCATTTTTATGGTTTTTAGCGAAAACTTATTTTGAAATCGTTAATAAGTAATTTTAAAGATACCTCCATTATTATTAATACACAAATTGCATCTCTTCACAGCTTCTTTTGTATACCGTGTCTTTTAGTGTTCACAAGAAAAAATCCAAAACTGATAAATCAGGGCATCTAGCCGGCCATTCAATGGGTGCATTTCGTCCTATCCGTTGATTAGGGAAGTTCAAATTTAAATAATTTCTAACATTTAGTTGATTGTGCGGAGGCGCTCCGTCATATTGAAACCATTGCAGCATTGCTCGGGTTCTTAAATTTAAATAATTATTTCCTCGAAATCTTGTTGTAAAAAATTAAGATAACGATTGCCAGTTAGTGATCCATCAAAAATAAAAGGAGGAAGAACAGTTGATCTTATAACACCACACCAAACATTAAACCCAAATTTAATTTGTGGTTTCCTATGTTCAACGTGAAATGGATTTGTTTGAGACCATATGTGCTCATTGTGTCTATTAAACATTCCACAATTTGTGAAACGAGATTCATCAGTCCATAATATTTTCATTGAAACGTGTGGATCATTTTGACACTGATCTTTAAACCATCTACAAAAAGCTATTCGTCTGATGTTATCACCTTCATGTAAAGTTTGTGATACTGATAATTTGTAGGGACGAAATTTATGCTGCTCTTCAGCACTCTGGCAATAGTGCGTTGAGAGGAGCCCATTTCTGTTGAAATTTGTCGGGTCGATGCAGATGGATTTGAGCGACACTTGTATGTTTGTTTATATCTTCATCCATCCCTTTTTTGATTTTGGTTTAACGAACGAATATTCATTTAATATGTTATATAACGATAATTAGCGTTGATAATCCAGGCTTATCGCTAAAGGAGTTTGAAGTTTGACCTTTCTTCGCACCTCTCTTTTCCTTTCGTAGAATATTTTTGCATTCTTTTCGATGCCTTACGATGCGACAAAACTACACCTATTGCGGTTGGGATTACAGTACGCACAATTCTGTACCAGGTGGTATGGATGCTCTAGTCCGTATTTTTTTGTGATAAATCTCCTGTTCATGGTGTACTCATATATTCAAAAATTTGCAAAAAATATGCTATTCTAAAATATTACGAGATAAATGACGTATTAGAAAGATAAGGCAATGAGGAATAAATAAATTTGAAAATAGATGGAATCACGAGAAGTCAATCCGATGGAAAAGTCAATATTGTTCAAACACTTATTTTTTCATTGTCGTGATCAGATTACGCTGTGATTAAATTAGAATTTGTTGGAGTATTGATCAGATACATCTAAAGATTATACATCGGAATTAATTGTGTTCTCTCAGATTGTATCAATATAAATTCAAAAACAAGATAAGATAATACTTATAAGCTTAATTCAAATGTAATATTTGTAAATATGTAATAGGAAGTAATTTGTGGGAGCTTGTTGACTTACATATATACTAAATAATAATTGTGTGCTGCTGTGATAATTTGAAATTTCTAAATGTTATTTATTGTTAAATTAATTAAATAAAACTTATATGCGGCATGCATAGTGAAAACGGTATTTCCACGAGATTTATCATAAATTTATTCTTGGCTATTTACATTTTATTACACATGAGTATATCTATATATTATACACATTTACTAACCACCGAGTAATTTAAATTGAAACATAAACGGTTATGCATACAATGGAACATACGAATGGGGAATAATTTCAAAGAGATCTTGCGTATATAAATAAGATTTTCGCTGTAGCATACTTAATTGTAATGTTTAAGAAAGTGTCTTGTTGCAAATAATTGGCCAGATAGAAAATTACTTTCACTAACTCCGTTGAAACGTAATTTTCTATTCTCGTCCTGAGCCATTGTTACTGTTGAATAATTTAATGACCGGCATATTTATATGTATGTTGCTTTTTAGATGGCAAGATAAACATCAGCGCGCACTTGTGTGCAGCGAACCGATTTGAAACTGTAATTCTTTTTCTGTAATTGCAAATCGTAACGTAACTGCAACACGTAACAAGTGTACTCGTACATGATGTCAGAAAGCGCAAACCGTTCAACCTATCAATCAATCTCTTCTCAAATGGAAGCACGATAAGTATAAACCTGTATTCCTGTTACAGATTAAGTTCGCTAGTTACCGAAGTTATACTATTTTATAAACTTTTTCCTTCTTGGTCGAATTGGTAAAACTACAAAACGACGTAAATATCGGGTATACAGGTTAAATGACAAGTTTGATTTTGTCAAAAATTCTTTGATATAAAAATTAATAATAGTTTCGCTTGTTTAAAATCAAATTGTACAATTGTGACTTCAACCTGTCAAAACTCCTAAAAAAACAGGCTGATTTGTTTCAGGTAAAATAGCCACTAACTTGTGTTTCTACGTCGTCAGCGTTTATAAATATTTCAAAACAAGTAATAAACAGAGGGTGCCAAATCGGTCAATTAGGGTGGGTGTTTCAGCTGCGTCCAACCCAGTTGAGTGATCTTTTCGTTTGTAGCGTTTGCAATTTGCTTAGAGAAATTGGACTTTACGACGCTTGGGTTTAAAAAAAAAAAAGGATGTAACGGACAGGGATTCTGGCATTGACAACATCAATAGTCAATATGCACGATCTTATCTTCACCAGACAGTTGGTGATGGCTTTTATCAATCTCGGATTAACCTGATTTGGAGGTCGTCCTTCTTTCGTCTGCGTGGCGGTTTCTGTACCATCTTGTTTGAAATAATGATACAATTTAGAGATAGTGTTACGATGTGGGTATTTCCTACCATATACAGCATTCGGCTTGTGTGTCTTTTCTATAGACACATCGAAAAAAGTCATAATTAGAGTAGGCTATGTGAATGGCTTGTTACTTTAGCCACTTTCACATAATGACATTTATTCCTTGACATTTAATTTGAGGTTATAAACTTTGGTTACAATAAAATGTCAAATAATAAATGTCATTATGTGGTAGTGGCTAAGCAACGATCAAAAACCTTTACATAGCCTGCACTAATTATCCTTTTTTTCGATGGCACGTTACTAGGTTATTACCTAGTTTAACGCAAAACTCAATATTAATACAAATTTATTAGGAACTGCCCACTTTCGAATAAATTTCACAATTCGACTAACTAACTTCCAAGCTCCTGCAAAAACACAAAGGAAAATTGTCACTTAGTTCAATTGTTTTCTTCAGGACCTGTCATTGAATCTGTACGAGGTCACACAATACGTTACCGGACACAGTTACTTTTTTAAACTTTCAGTTTTGTAAAATTGCAATTCAGTTATAGAATTGATGCAAGAATTGAAGCTAATTATTTATTCTGTGCGAAGATAGTTTGATGAATGGAAATCATTTCCGCCAAATTTCATTTCCGCTTGGTGGTTACGTTAATAAGCAATATTGTTGGATTTAGGAAGAAGACCAACCACATGCCATTTATGATTTTTTATGCATGCCCGAAAAGTGAGAGTTAGATGTGAAATTTGATCACAAGATACGATTGCGATGTATTGCTTTCCAAAATGTGAATTTCCGAGTAAAATAATTTCTGTCAGAGACTAGAATTGGCCGGTAATTTTGTATGACATAACCTCCTTATTTTGCGTGTATTTCAAGAGTGAGGTCTATAAGGAAAATCCCTAAAGAAATCCAGGTCTAAAAAATGAAACTATGACATCACTAAAATAGAGTCGATCGTATGAAAAAATGTATTGCAAAACTTTCTTAAGTATATCCTTGCCAATGGAATCATGGATACCGTCTCTTAGATGATGTTCTCTTCCACATGTAATGGGACAGACAGAATTTTGAATCGATTTACTATATATAGTAACACAAAGCAAATATTAATCAAAATGTCTAAACTACATCAAACATTTTTTATCCGTAAATGTATACTTGGTTTCAATAAAATGTAGGCAGAGGCACAAAACTATTGCTATTTTACCATATCTTTTGTTTCCGAAAATTGAGTAATGTGTTGTATAGTCCTTATCCAAATCTAGTTATTAGTACCATTTATTTAAGTTGAAAAAATAGTGAATGATGATAACGGCAGACCACTCTTTTGATTTTCAGAATTGTCCACGTTTCTTTCCTGAACATATTTCCTTTGGCAAATTTGTTTGAATTAGACTATTCCATTTCTTATTTGGTTTTCTTTATCTTTCCTTCTCCCGGCTTCTTTTCATTAGTACGAGAATTTTGTAAACTATTAATTTTGGCTCACTGATGATATGATTTCAGCCAAGTAGCCCATTTCTTAGTCGTCAATTGTATTTCTATTTCTTCTTCATATTGGGTTTTCAGGTTTTTTCGTCATGATAAATCAAACTAAACTTAGACACCTGTAATCTAATTTCTGTAGCATTTACAATCTTAAAGACAATAATTGATGTTATCCATTTCTGCAAAGATATTTACATTTTTTATATGTAAGTCTCTCGATGCAACTGTTTTAATGATAATAATAGTCTGTGTCTCTTCAATTCAGGTATTAAAAATGCTAATTTGTGACTTATCCGGTTTTTTTGGCTACAGTTTTATGAGATAAACTCTCTTGAAAAATTATATAGGCTGCATTTATTTCTGCACAACTGAATAAATTCAAATTACTTTTGAGACATCAAAGTCATTAGATAACATTCGACTCGCATGAAACAGCTTAATAAAAGTTTTTAAATTTTTGTTATTAATGTGTTGAATACTATGTATTAATGTTAAACTCGCTTCAAGAAAAATGAGATTTTAAGTTTGCGCCTACACACATACAGAACTTTTGGAAACCAGTTCAAACTACATATGCATTCTTTCATAATTGATCTAAGCATTTTTTTCTTTTGTGTCTGGCCCTCCTCATCTGTAAACTATGCAGCCGTTGTTTTGGTAACGCCCCAACAAGTTTTTCCATTTTAGGAAAGGCACCTTCAAAGGTAAGAATATATTTGTATGCACGCGAAAGAATCTTTAAAATTTTTAATTATGAAATTAATATCTATAGTTGCTTTAAAAAATCAATCATAGTTATATCTGTAAAATTGGCGGATAAATAATAATAATATATACTTTTGTATTGTATCTAAGTGACTTGCTGTTTTTTTTATATACATACGTCAAAGCAACGTTTGAATTTTGCAATTGGAGGTAGTGGAACTTGGACATTAAACATTAACGAAATGTCACTTCTAAGAAATAACTGCTATTGATTGGAACGTAGCCTAGATATCTGTATAAACCCTAATTTCTTTTACACACGATTACCGGTCAAGGATATCTAGAATAATGCGTTCACATTTAATTTCTGCGAACTCACGATCGTCAGAATTATCTTTGAAAATGATAGCAGTGGACAGTAATTACAATGGTCTAGCTATGGAGGGCAATATGTAGGGAACCTCGAGGTCAGTGTGACATGCGATTTTTTGTTCTCTAATGGGGTCTACTTGGGTTCAATATCTAGATTTTTTCTAATAACAATTTATGTTTTACAGAGAAATTACGTCAATCGTGAAAAATAAATGCTCTCAAGAGTATGCAATTAATTGAAAAATTAGGGATGTCCTAGGAAATATTCCCTTGATGTAAACTTTGTAATAACATTAGTAACAACATTTCAATCTGAAGAGTAAAACTAACATCCTTCAAGATAAGTATTACCAACAAAAATATTTTATACTGCCCTATGGAACTATGGAACATAACTAAATTTCCTTAGAAAGTTTGATCTCTAACAGAGAGGAAAGAAATCATAGCCTTGATCTGGTTTATCTAATCTTTAGCTCAAAGTCGTATTTTTGCAAAACTGTTTCGATCTTTATAATATTGTTTAAATCTTTATAATATTGTTGAGTAAATCCTAGTTACAAAAATTATGACTTTCTTATAAGTAAACACTTTCAAATAGGCAATTTTTCAAAGTTTCTGGCCTTACTGACTTACCACCATGTTTGCCAGCTGTTCTTTTTTTCGAGCTGTTTCATAACTGACACAAAGAAATTTTTACATTCTTGTATCTCGTTCACAGAATTAGACAAACCTGTATGGATGTTGATGTTGGCTCTAAATGGGGTACTCTTAATTTCTTGTCTTCTTTTACGCGAAGAAAGGCTTACTGTTCATTGTAACATTTATGTCTATACAAATTTTTAAATAGATCTCCAACAATAGATTTAGATTTAATTCAGGGTGATATTGCAGTGCTATCTATTGACTTATTGTATTCTCTTGCGTGAGCTGTAAGCTGCTGGAGTTTGCCCTTTCTCAGAGCTCTCTATCCAGTCTAAGAGTTTCACTAAACTTCTTCATCTTTGCCGAGATAATTGGTTCGGGTATCCGGTAATAGCGGTGCAGTTAGATGCCAGCTGGATATTAAGAATTTTGATTTTATTTTCTTCTCTGTTTTAATTTCTTTTGTAATCTCCATAACTATTTAATAAACATAATATACTTAAACCAAATAAAAGTTTACTACACTTATTTGATATAATAATACTTTTGATATACATGACAGGGTGACAGTTTCGATACCTGCAATAGTATCACCGATATAAAATGTATCTGCAAAAAGATTTTCAATTATTTCTGTTAAGTAACATTTTAATACCTTACAGAAATAATCTATTTTAAAGTTTATCGCGTTCATATAGTCCACTACAGAAAAAATTACAAGGACATATGAAGACACTTCTGAAACGGATAGTACTTAGAAAGCGATGTAACATTGGATGCATTATTTAAGGACTCAACGTTATTATAATTCAAGTTCACAGTTATGGGCAATATTATGTTTAGAATCGTTTTTAACCCTTACATACTAAATTTAGTTGAAAACAAAAAACAATACACTCCAAAAACTATTCAAGTCTGATTTTAATCTTGTTCTGAGAAGATTACTCTCCTATATTTTTATGTATGGGAAACCATTAAAGCTAGAGTATACAAAATCAGCCCACCAGATTTTCAAGAAATGGCGATGTAGTAGAAAAAAAGCATTATTTGACCTAAAATGTTATAACAGTTTTCTTGTGTTTCATAATTATCTATTTATTTATTAAAAAAAAAAGATTAGATTTGATAATTTTTTAGTGTGTATCTTTTTGATTTTAAGTAAACTTTGTATTTGGGGGTTGGTTGCGTTTCCGAAATACTCGCCTTAAATTTTTTGAAAAAAAATCCTGATGTTTTTTAATTTTTCGCTAATTTTTTATTATCGTAGGTTAGTTTTTTCTAAAGTTAAAATATAGTTAAGATAGTTCGATTCAACTCATTTAATAAAGCTTCAGGAGCTTTACATCCGGAAAAAATATAATAATACAATATAATAAATAAAATTCACAAAAGAATTAAAAACGTCTTACTATTGGAAGTGAAACACACTGTATATGATCTGAAATCGGAAATTAAATTCGGTTTAAGGCAATGCCCACATTTACAAAATTAATAATTGCGTTATTTTAATAGAAATCGCAGATTGGATTGTATTTACTTCTTGTTATATAATCGTTTATGTTTGTGAAACGAATTTATTAAAAAACCGGTTGGTTGTTTAATCCAAATCTCTCTTTTAAAGCATTATTTTTCTAGGAAAATACCGTTTACTACTTTCTTATATGACAATTTTCCGTATATATGGATTTCCTAATTTGTTGTACTTATATTTGATCATTGGACAATGTGAGTGACTGTAAAATTCAACAAAAAATCGATTGGTTTACAGAGGAGCCTTCCCAGCCTTTCAGTATTGTATTGTTTACAAAGTTTTGCTTAAACTATCGTTTAAAAATGTTAATTGCTGCATTTAACAACATGAATATTTTCCTGTCTACTGTGCGGCTGATGTCCTTGAACAATGATAAATATTTAACATTGACTTTTTACAGTCATGTCATGACTATGTACCTCGCATATGTTTATGCATACATAGATAATCTCATCTAATATTTACTATACTAGCGATGAAGTTCAATTTTTCTGTAATTTCATTTCATGTTTACACACCTTTCAAATCTAAGTAAACGAGTATGTATGTATACAAATGTATTATACTGTAGGGCTTGTTTACATTTCATTTTATGCGATATTATGCAAACCAATGAATATATTATGTTCATGTAAAAATATCGTTTCAAAGTTCATTTTGATTAGATAATATTTATCACGCGAGTTCACAAAGACTAAATTGACGTAAATATTCGCAATATAGCACGCTCCTCTTCATTTTCTTTGTTATTTTTTTTTCTTATATCAATAACGAATTTTAAAAGTTAGTGCAGCTATCAAAATATTTTGGATTGCAATCATAATATTCTGGCTTTACGCAAGGTAGTGTAATGAAACTATTTTTCTCTATTGGTATAGCAATCTTTTTCTCTCTCTTTTGTTATTTGTCGTATCTGCAATAAAAAGCTGTAAAATACAAAATTGCTAAAAGCAATGATGTACTTATTTTCGTTGATTATTGATTCTAGACGTCTAGACGACATAATTAAATGTTCACAATTTAAAGAAGGCAAAAGAAATCGTTCAGTTCATGTCAGGAATGGAAATAAAAAGAAAATTCTGTAATCTGTAGGTAATTAAAAATTGATCTAGAATATTCAAAGATCCATTGATTACTATTAATATAAGTCTTATTAGCGTAGTAATTTCTTGCTACATATTTCATCGTTACAAGATTGAATTACTCCATTTAAAACACCGCTAGAATGCTTAATTACACCACTAGTAATGTCAACATCAAAAACTACGAACGAAACACACCTGCAAAGGAAATTAAATTTAATGTGCGAACTTTCAGGTACACGTGGATATATGCAAATGTAACCACAGCCAATAGCGATTTCACAATGATAGTTTGGTTTTACATTCGCTCGTAATTCACATGATATTAAAATAGAAACATTTCTAATACGTTGTTTCGATATCGCCTCTTCATAAAGCGATTGTTTTATCGTTCGTAATGTAATTAGATCCTAATGAAACTCTTCTCTGTGTGTAGGTCGAAAAAGCTTTGAGAAAACACGTCCGCTTGTAATTATAGAATATATATTTTTAGCAGCTGTGTAAAAGAAGTATTTGTAATTAGATGGTTCGTATACAGGACCATAACAAACATTTTCCTAATTAAAAATAATTAGTTTTCTGCACCTTTTTAAATTCTTAACAGACGTGCCAAGAATAACAAATTAAAGATTAATTTTGTTAGATATTTTAATTAAAAAGTTTTAAAAGTGAACAGTGAACATCCATATTGTAATACAGACGTGAAATTAATATGATGCGTTAACGATTCTTTTATTTTCACAAAATTTAAATTTGTATCCATTTACTACAATGACATATTGGAAATAAAATATAAGGATTGAATAATGGATGATTAAGTATTGATCAACTTTTTCACTTTCATAAGTTTGATATTGGATTCTTTGAATGAATGACTATATCTTATCGTGACTAATATAGGGGGTGTGGAAATTGAAACGCTCTTTGTGAAATCTCATTTAGAATAGCTAAACAGCAACAGTAACCACATTTATGGCTGGTAGAATTTTCGTTAAAAAAAAAATGAAATTTCTGTGGGAGAATATTTAATTCAGCCAAAACACTAAGCTTTCTATTGATATGATTGAAGAAATCGCCCACTTCACCGAAAAGAATTTCTTTTGTCGTAAGCCAGAAAAAATAAATGTTTAGTCGAAACAATTTCGTTGAGGACAGGCATCAATTGAAAAAGATCCAACATTTAGATATTACAAAAAAATATATAGACGATAATTGTACATAAACATTTCATTACCAGATAAGTTTAGTCTAGAAAATTTAGAAGCACCATCCGAAGACTGACTATTTTTGTCCAGTTCGGATTAGAATGATGATATATAAACGGAAATACTTCAGGATTTGAAAGATAACTAAAATAAAATGTTATTTAATAATAAGCATGGACAGTTTAGGTTACTCACTTGTAGATCGAATAAAATGGCAATTAATTCAAAATCAACTTTTTCCAGAATAACTTACGTCCTGCAATAAATTAATTTTTAATTAATTGCTCTTTTATTTGACGTACAAGTGGAAATATATCTGAGATTAAAAGATAAATTACAAATACTGAAAGAATGATAATTTGAAACTAAAATTCGATAAAGACCAATGAAAGAAGAGCTACGCACATAAATATCGCGTAATATGTACAGGATTGTTACGGTGTATCAGAGACAACTTTGTCTAGAAGGAGAACAATTGGATTTTATTCATTCGGTGCTCGGTCTCTTGAATAAGACGGTACTTGAGTTAAAAGCAATATGACTTCACTCTCAATTGGTGCATCGATGGTAAGAGATTTAATTATAATTAAATAATACGTCTTGTTTTTGTAATGTATCTTTGAAATTATTAAATTATCAAAGTACATACAGCAATTCATAATGGTTGTTTTCATTTGAAATAGTTTAATTTGTATAAGTTATTTGAATGAATTTATTGGGTTTTATCTTATTGCTAATTCTTTTTTAACATAGTTGGAGGTTCGAAACGACAAACGAAAGATAGTAAAGTGTTGGTTATCTAATATTAAACTTCTTAATTATAATAAAGAGATTTCTTTCTAACTCTAATTTGGTCAGGCATAATTACTAAGTCATAAACAGTCAGGCATAATTACTAAGTCATAAACAGCTCGATAACCGTAGTGTAAGAACGAGCGCAATATTACTCATGCGGATGTTGTACTGCAATAAAGCCACAATACATTTATACCCACCAAAATTATACAGCAAGTGCTGTACATAGTGGTAGAATCGGCAAGCAATATAGCCCAGGAAACAACAGCAGCTGCGTACATCACAAGCAAAAATTCACTTCAACTTGTGGTTTTCAAGGCGTTACTCTAAATTTTAGAAGATAATAGATGCTGTTATTTAATAACCTAAATGAATAAATCAATGTTATTATGATATGTCGGTATTAGTGATAATGATGTGATTATGGTGTGAGACCTAAAGAATTAAAATTATCTGCAAGCAATTAGATTAGATTCTCATCAATAAAACCGATACTGGTAATTGTGATAATTTGTATAATCAGAACTTTGATTTGTTTAAAAATATGTAGTGCACATGCTATGGAAACGTTTTCATTCTCATTTGCTACTTATTGCGACATTATTTCGCAGAACTCCGCATGGAATTTTTGTTGATTTCATGATTCTATGTTAGTTAATCAACAGAAATTCTGAGATTTGTAGCTATAATTGGCGTATAATATTTTTTATATATATAATTTCTCCGTAAGTCTACATTTAACTCGAACTCCAATAGATTATATTTGATATCCAGGTCAGGAATATCTTCACGTAAAGCTTCTGCATACATAAATCTATATTTACTGAAGTTTTGCATATAAAAAAATATCATGCGCGTAATACATATCATTGTGTAAAGAAGATTATACCTATAGAGAATATACATACATCACAACGACAGTAGCGAGCGATTACGAAGTATATTTTCCGCGAACGAATGCGCTGTACATGTTTCGAAACAACACAACGGTGTTTCTCAATCATCCAATAATAAATTCTCGCTGGCTAGCACGCCAGCCACCAGACAGTCAGTCGCCATTCATAGCTGCCGGCTTCTATCCGATGTATTGAAAGCCGGTTGTAATCTTCTCTATAATTATCGCAAGTACGCAAGTGTTGTATATGCGATTTTGTACTTTACTTTGTCGTTGTAATTTTATAAAATTGTTGTTGTAGCTATACTAGACATAGAAAATATGATTTTATTTAGTTTTGATATTTACTTTTTGTTTTTTAACAAGGCTCTTGGACCATATAATGCATGTATAAAACGTTCTGCATACCTTGTAATTCTCATATTAGTAGTAATTCTCATATCTATACTGTATTGGTGCTTGGCATATTTTCTGTATAATAAAACATTTTTTCTTTCACATCTTTTTTTCTTTCACATCTTCTCGTGGGTATTAAGATTTAAATTCTAGACCATTATTTCTCTGAAAAACCCTTTAAAAAAAAAAAAAATAAATCAATTATTAACTATTTACCGTCAAATTAAATTAAATTCGATTGTAACGGAACTTCGTTAGTACTTTTTACGAAAAAATCAAATATTATTTTAGTTATATGCTAAGATACTTAGGAAATTGAGCCGCTGATTTTTGCAAAATACTTAGGTACTCGATGTAATTCAGAAATAAAAATCGATCACTAATAAAATAAAATAATTAAAAAATATTTTAAAAAATGTGCCTGGTGTATTTTATTTTATATAATCACTATGGTATTTAATGTTAGTATAATAATGTTGCTTGATATTATGAGGCCTTTCAAAGCTTTTGCATAAAATTCCACCACATGGATGTTTAGCCAGTTTTGCATTAAGATTTACAATTCCTCTTTTTGCTCAAAATATTTAGTTCAATATAATGATATAGTAACTGATTATTTCCGTTATTCTTGAACACAGCATATCCTGTTGTTGATTTCGTTAGCTAATCGGAAACTGTTCTTCTAACATATATTTCGGACAATGCTTTTGTAGGGATTATATCAATAAATAAAACCACTAGCTTTGGTATTGAACCATCCGAGATAGATTACTTTTTTTGATACACTTAAAAACCGCATTACATTGCACTAAACAGACATAAAATATAGACGTTATTTCTTCTATCAATGCTAATGTGTTAACTAGAAACACTTGGCAAAGTGACTAAAACAAAATCTAGCGCTGTATTAAATTAATACTCGTGACTTTGTTGAAACAACAAATGAATTTCAAGAAAAATATTTTTGTTTTTCAGGAATACAGGCGTTACCTGCTTCACGCACAAGCATCTCACTACAAACCAATTTGATAAATATTTTTAATGGGCATTAAGCAACAAGTCTTACACTGTGGTCATTTTAAAATTTACCACCCCTGTAATTTAAAAACCCCAATACACCGCAATATATTATATTATATATATTATTTTTGTTTTAGGGGGGAACTTTTTAACAGTCAAGTGGTCGTCATATATTCATCCCTTCAACCCTGCAACCCCTATTTTAAAATCTCAAATACAACTACCCCACTTGTTATACATCATTCAAAAACGCTTTTCATTATCAGCACACCAATGTATTCGTTTTGAAAATTGGGTAAGACTTGATCAAATTATGGGTAAAAAACCACTTAATTGACAAAAACTAAGTTATTTTATTACGTAGGTATTTAATAAACGTCAACATTGCAAAAAATTATTTGTTTAAGTTTTTTTGAATGCCAACCGAGTGAAAAACCACTCAGTTAACAGAACCACAGAGTGTGCTATGATTTATTTACGTATCTTATAAACGTCAAAACTGACATAAATTATTGGATTTTGTCTTTTTAACGTTGTAAAATCCTAATTGACTCTTGTGTCATTATTTATGTAAAAATGGTTTATTCTTTAGAAGAAAGAGTTGAAATGATTTTCATTTATGGTGCTAGTGATGAATGTGCGTGACAGACAGAGCAAATATTTAAAGAGAGGCATGCAAATAAAAATGTTTCGCACGTTTATGGGCTGCAACTTGTGAATAAGTTTAAAACAATCCGCATCAGTGCGCAATGCCAAGCGAAATACGCCTAGAGTGTTAAATGAAGCCGCTCAGATTGAAGTATTGGGTCATTTTGGAGCAGATCCAACTACATCAATTCAGAAAGTTTCAGAACAAACTGGAATATCGATGGGCTCAATAAATAAGGTAACAAAGAAAAAGTTCCATCCGTATAAATTGCAAATACTTCAAGAACTGTACGAAAATGACCCGGATCGAAGAATACAATTTTCTGAAATAATGTCAGAACGGATTCATAGATCACCCAATCTACTAAAATATATTTGCTTCTCCGATAAGTGTACTTTCTTCCTAAATGGTCAAGTGAAAAAACAAAATTGTCATTACTGGTCAGATGAAAATCCCCATCTATCCCGTGAAGGTCATACGCAGTACCCCGACAAAATAAATGTTTGAGCAGGAATTTTAGGCAACGCTATAGTAGGTCCTTTATTTTTAAATGGTTCTCTGACCGTGGAGGTGTATTTAGATATGCTTCGGGACACAGTTGATGTACTGATCACTGCTTCCTTAGAAAATCAAATAGATCACCTCGGAAATCGTTTACTCCAAGAAGACCTAATACACTTTCAACAAGATGGTGCGCCTGCGCACTACGCTAGATCCGTATGTGATTGGTTGAATATCACATACCCTGGTAGGTGGATAGGAAGAAGAGGAGCGGTAGAATGGCCACCAAGATCTTGTGATCTCAATCTAAATGACTTTTTTCTCTAGGGTTATCTAAAATTAGTGGTATACAAAACAGCACCACTCAACATTCAAGATTTAATAAATCGCATAACGGCTGCGTGTAGATTTATCAAGCCAGAAACTTTTCAAAAAGTGCGCGAGGAATTTCATCATCGTCTTTTTATTGTCTGGATAGAAATGGTGAACATTTTGAATCTTTAATAAAATAGCGTACGTTTCAGCTACGCCTATTAATTTTTATTGTTTTTCTTTGAATGCGTTTTTGATTTTTTGGTTTAAACCATACATGAACTATTAAAGAAAAAAAAATACCTAAGTTTTTGTCAACAGAGTGGATTTTTACCCATAATTTGATCAAATCTTACCAGATTTTTAAAACGAATACACTGGTGTGCTGATAATGAAAAGGGGTTTTAAATGATGTATAACATTGGGGTATTTGCAATTGGGATTTTATTATGGCTTTTTTACACATAATATAAAATCTCACCCAATTTTCAAAACGAATACATTCTTGTGTTGATAATGAATAGGGTTTTTAAATGATGTATATCAAGGGGGGTAGTTGTATTTGAGATTTTAAAAGTAGATGTTGCTAGGAGTTACAGGGATGAACATATGACGACTACTTGACTGTCAGAAAAGTTCTCCCCTAAACCAAAAATTGACGTGTCTCTGCGAATATTGCAATGTACTGGGGTTTTCAAGTTACAAGGGCGGTTAGTTTTAAAATGGACACAGTGTATATATACCTAAAGAAACATAAATAATTAATAGTAAAAAACAAGAACAAAAAGAAGGGAAATTTTAGTAAAGTTTGTGCACACAAGCGTGTGGTAAGATTTAGATTTTTTTCCTTTCAGTGTTTCAACCTTTAGAACTGCAGAAACTAGTCGTATAATTTCCAGGCATATATCACATTTAAAATCACTTCACCTGCAGCTATTAAATAGGATATCAACATATGATCAGTTGCCATGCAAGGAGCAATCAAATGATGTGGAAAATTTTGTAAATTATTCGGAAAAAATGTCCGTATTCTTAAAAAAAAATCTTGCATTAGCAACTACTACTGCTTTACCATAGACTGTAGAAAATAATTTCTTGAGGATAGTATATGGACAGACGGTAAAAAATTGATATGTTTAAATGCCCTATTTTGTGTGTACAATGGAATGGTAAACACACATATTAAAATAACACTTTCAGCACAGGTTTGAAGTCGCTAGAGTTACTAGGTTGTCCAGAAGTATTTTTGTCGTGAGGCATGTTTTTCTAAGGCGTTTTGAAAAGAAATGGCTTCAATTGGTAACAATATGTTATCAGGTTGTGCTCCAAACTTCAGTACAATACAACGAAAAATTTAGCAAAAGTGCAGCAGGCCTATCAAGATCGTGCTTCCTTAAGGTTACCAATTTTTCGCTGGTAGCTGTCTAATCGGCTCGGTGCTACTAGCAGCAAGTGAACTGCTGGGATTAGTGCTGGATGAGTGTTCAAAGGTGGAAGATCAACACTAAATCAAATGGCTAATAGAGCTCTTAATTTTCAAAGTTCCAGGTGCTGATGAGGTCTTTTGATTTGCAAAAGATTGCTACACTCTAATTGATTGTTTATTTCACTTAGAAAGTTGTCACTTTGTAATTATTTTGTTATTCGCACATTCCGTTTGTCATGCTTGGTCGTATTATAAATTCTAGTTTATTCATTCTGTATATTCTTTGTGTCCATTCTTCGTCGTCCTTTCGGTTTTAGTCCCGCTTATTTAATTTTGATTGAGCCTGTATTTTAGCTCATTCGTTTACATGGCCTTTAGTTTTCGCTCAGTCGATTTGCAAACTTTCAATTTCGATATAAAGCAACACATCTTCTATAAACCATAAGCTCCTTATAAATTCTGGGTTTCCAAACGTTTCACGTGTGCAATGTATGGTCCGGTCAGTGATTCATAAGTCATATTGGATCTTAGAGAGTCGATATAGAAACCACCTAGAGTAAACATGTCAATAAAAAATCTTGTCTAGCGGAGGTGTGGTGGGTTTTGCAAAACTGATGTATTTGGTCTTATTGACGAAAAAGGTTCTAATTTGGAGACTACTCATAGAATTTACGACCTGACCTGCATGCAGATTTAGTATTGGACAATATCGGCTTACTATTCATATCTTGGTAGTTGCGTAAACTGTAACAGAAGAACGAGTTAATCCAACTATGCGAGAAATAATTGAAAATATATCATTTCTAACAATATCAGCATATAGCATTTACATATTTGAAGACTTCTTAACAATTTGATATCTGGGACAATAATAATAATTCATTTTTTTGTATCGAGAATTTTAAACTTTAATTATAATCGCGAAATAAATTTAAAACATATCTCACTTAATAAATTACTGAATTCAATTAAAGAACTGACCCAGTTTTATTGTAGCCGAGTATTGTGCTTTTGTTTGATTACCGTTTTTTGGTCATGTTGATTGGACTATTATCTAGATATACATTCTAATCTTAATAAGTATGCAACAGTAATGGCAGATATCATTTGCCGGTTCCAAATTTGAATTCATTCCTTAAACCTAACAATGACTCTATTGTGTAATTTTAATAAGTGCCACATCTAATTGTTCTTGAGGTAAACTGGCAATGATGATGGCGATTGCGACAGTTTTGAATTCTTTTTCATATTATAGCGCGTGTCCAATTTCATGTCTGTATTGTAGTCAAAATATTACACCTTCTAAAAATCGCTAAAACCGGAAACAAATAGAATTAGAACGCGTTTCTAATACATCTTTGTATGAATTGGGGACAATTATGTATTTGATTTCGTCTAACAATAACTCTACGGTATCATATATAACGTGTTGGTATAGGTTGCGCCAACTTCACGTTTAAATTGGTGTAAATTTTACATTCCCTTTATTCAGTTGTTGCCGGGATAGAAAGCAATTTTAAACGGAGCTTGAGTATAATTTAAATATTAATTTCTTCTAGCGGTATAGATTATTTAAACGTGGAACAAAATTCTGTTATTATATCGAATTATTAGAGCATGGCGTTAGTTTGTCATTGTCATCGTGTCATGGTAGTTGCAAATAAAAATAAATACCGCGTCTTGAAAAAAAAAAATATTACTCTGATATGTTTTTTATATACATATTTAAATATAACAATTGCGTTAAACTATATAGTCGTTGCAAATAGTTGTAATTCATACTTGACCTGAAAAATAACATTCGCAAATATACATATGTACAAAAAAATCCAAATACACGTATGTATGTACTTGAATTTTGTTTTTGTGATCCTAAATATATCTGGTTACATCATAATTATATACAAATTTCGGTGATATTTACTAGGACAACAACACAGAGCTATGTCCCAATGATTCTAATTTTTTACTATGATTATATATACAGGGTGGGGCATTAGTGCGAGGTAGTCCAATTACGCCTGGATTATAAGCGAAATGAGAAAATTTTATTAAGATAAAATTTGAAGCATAATGGCATAAAATAGTAAGCACAAAGTGTTAATAAGATGACATTTAATTATGAAACTTGAAAACAACTAAATCGCTAAAAAAAAAGAGAAAAACACAGTGTTAATTACTTGACTAGGACTGACCTGTGTGAATAGTAAGCACAAAGTGTTAATAAGATGACATTTAATTATGAAACTTGAAAACAACAAAAAAGAGGTAAAGTAGGAACGAATTACAGAATTTAAAATAAATAATACTTTACTTTCTTAAACCATTTTATTTAATATGGTTTACTGCAGTTTCAACCTTCTTGGATCAACTAAAGACTTTAATTTTGAGAATGACCCAAGAAGGTTAGTAAGTAATATTAAATAAAGTGGTTTAACAAAGTAAAGTATTGTTTATTTTATATTACAAAATGTACCACAAAGTAACGGCTAAAACCATCGATTAATAACAGAATTATTTATTTTTGTGTATTTACTTTTATGGTCTCTCTATGGTCGTCATCAGTCAACTCTTGGTGCCGTTGCGCATAATATAGATGCATTTATTCTTCTGTTTAAACGGTATTGGTTCATTTAGATTTTTCAAAATTCATAGTTTCAGTCCGACAAAACGGGTGCAAGAAAATTTCAAAAGCTTCTGTTCTTGGTTGTCGTCTACTAGAGAATTGCTGATAATAAAGTTTTCTTGCGAGCAAAATATTCTTATTACTTCCTCCTAACACAGAAACCATATCAATTTATACTTCTAAACAGCAACAAAATTATTCTCTCAAAGCTTCAAGCTCGTTAATATCATCAATAATGCTTAAGAATCTTAACTACTAATTGTTTTGCTACTATTTCCATTATAAAAAAACTGCAACCGTAGTACTGTAGGTACTTTATTATTTCTTAGCCCAGCATCACGGTGAACCAATTAAAATTAAACACATTTTTATTTCAAATCATGTTTTCGACTAATAGAAGAGCAAATAACTCAAAAACTATCACATTTAGCCATAGGAAATGTTTAATAAATAATAAAGTTGGTGAATAGAGGAGTTTACTCCAATAATAAAATACAGGGTATTTCATTTGAAATAGGTGAGGAAATAAACATTCCGAGTTATGACTTGCCCTGTATATAAATATTGAATACGCCGATAAATAAATAATTTCTGATGAAAGGAGATCACATTAGAAATGTTTCTAGCACAAATGAATTATTTTATGTGGAAGCCGTAGGACTGTAGGAGGCGCCAACTTTGTTATTAAATTCATGCAAAATTTCCCAGATGTTCTAAAGTAAACCGAATAACAGCGAAACCCTATATTATAATAAAGGTAAGACCGAGAAGAATCGTAAACAGTAAAAATATACAGGATGTTCCGTTTAAAATAAAGTAAGTTTAGTTTACCCTGCCTTTATTTGACACCCTGTATAGCTAAACATATTATTAGGTTATAGCCCCTATGCGCTTCAACTTTTATCTTAATATCATTTTCTCATTTCGCTTATAATACAGGAGTAATTGGACTTCCTCGCACTAATGCCCCACCCTGTATATTGCAAATAAGTGAATTATGATAGAAATCGTCTATTTATCAATAATGTACGTATATGGTGTGTTCTTATATTCGATTAGAAAAGCATCCAAACCTAATAAATAATTCATATTAAAGCCCTCGTTTTATGATTTAAAAAATGTTTAAATGTTGTACTAAGATTAATGCATTTTGAAAGTATCTCTAGAAGTCATAAAATGCAGTATAACTTAATACTTAAACTATTTCTCTTTACGATATTATCTGCTATAAATCTACAATCCTACGCCACGTGTGCTCTTGAATACATACATACTTACAAATGTGTAAGGTATATTTATAATATGTCATTGTTTTTGTCGTTGTGGTCTCATAATTTGTCGTCTGCTTGGTGGCATAAGTATTTAGGTTCTGTTTTGATTTTGCAATAAGGTTTTTTTTTTGTACGTGAATTAAAGACTTGTTGTTTCTGTATTGTAACTTGTTTACTACCTTTTGTTGTGCTAATAATATCAGATGCCACTTTTTTATTTCGTCGCATCATATTTTTACTTTTGGCAGTATTTTTGGATTTGATGCAGTTTTAGGGTCATTTTACTTAACTAAAATATTAATTTATTACATCTGCTTAATTTTTAAGGGTGGTGCTGGTTTTGATTATTTTAAGATTTTGACATAAATCAGCAAAATAAGCTATCCTATCCTTCATGTAACTGTACATTAAGGATGTTTCAAAAGGATCATTCATGAGCTATTAGAGATGTTGGGAAAATTTTGTATTGTAGTTGTTGTACGTATTAAGTTACTATTAATATCAAGTTACAGAATGATATGTCCATTAGAATGTCAAGCTAGTTGTATTTTGACTAATATATTTTTTATACACAACTAATTCAGAAATTGATTGTGGTCGAAGACCCGTTTTATCTGTTGTTCTCTTGTTATTATCTGTCAAATGTCAAAATTAGTTTAACGAGTAAAAATCAACAGCACCTATAGCGACTTAACATATTCACCCTAAGAGTGTTAAGGTTTATCATCCTCAAGAACATGTCTAATCTAAAGATTATAACACATCTAGGATTTTCTGAAAAAACAGGAAAACTAGTTGGCGTTAATGCTATCTATAGAGCCATAAGAACATATCAGAAGCCACAAGAACATACTGGAACAGTTTCGGTTCAACAATTTAAATTTTGATCAATCATATTACAGCGCTGGATAACAGTTCTCAACTGTTGACTTCTGCTGAATGCGCACCTTGTGTTCGTTACCTCTTAATAGTAAAAAAATTCTTCTTGGATTTGGAGTTTTATGGGAGAAACAATGCTTTTTGTGTTTGGTATCCAGGTTCAATAGCATTATAAGTATAAATTTTACATTTTCAAAAAAAGTTTAGAGGAGTTTCAGAGGCTTGCATAGAAAAGCACCGGCAAAAAATTATCACGTATTACAGGAATTAGTTAGAAAGCTGTACTGTCGTAACCTATAATTTGAACTATGTGCAGAATATACATTTTATTTAACACAACTGTCAGACCTTTTTGTATCCATAATATGAATGACTGATGAATTGGTTATGTTATGTGTCACTATTAAAGTTATGAGTTTACTAAAATCAAGATAAAAAAAAATGTTCACATGGATTTCGACATCATCATAATCATTGTTGTTTTCTAACCATCCCGTTTGCCGAATTTATTGAATTGTGAAATACACCCAATTTTTTACGAGAACATTTAAACGAGATAGAATCGCTTTCACATCTTATTCAACTACTTAAATGAACAATTGATCGGGATATCCAGATTCAATTCTTCTGGATTTTTTTCTTTAGTGATACTTGAAATATCTTGTTTCTCAAAGAAATATAAAATTAGTTTTGGCAAAGAATTGTAATGGTTACACACCTGGTAACAACCCAAAATTATCAACGTCTACAATTGTCGTCTGTGCGAGTTGCTTCGAAGATTACTACAACTTTGTGTACAACAGTGCGGAAACTAATCTATTATGATGAAGACAAGTTTATGAAGTCTGCACTTGTATACGCAAAGTTGTTTTATTGAATAATATGTTGTAAACGCGTCGAACGACGATGAGCATCGAAAGTGTTACAATGTGTTACAATTCCTTCTTGTTTTAATCTTTACTAGCACTCAGAAAAGTGTGTATATATTTTTTAACACTCTCTATATCAGAAAATGTAAGAGAGCATTTCTGCATTAACAGTTGTCTTGACTAAAATAAAAACACAATCTTGATAGGATTGTGCATTTTTATAATGCAGTATTGATCATTTAATGTGGCGGTTTTAAAAATTATGCAATTTACTAATATATGTCGTGTATAGTAGCTAACTCATTGTGGTTTACAATAAGTGTATGACAAAATCGTTCCTGTCAGTTTTAAAGATGGGATAATGTCAAAAAACGGTCTGAGTGCTGGAAATTATAGAACAAGTACGAGAGTACTTTTCAGCTCAACCTTCAACTTCTATCTCAAGAGCATCTCAAGAACTTGCAATACCCGGCACTATATTAAGGCGTATCCTAAAGCTTGATGAAACCATATAAAATTCAAATCAACCAACAATGAAGACGGTTTGATATGGAACAGCACACAAAATTGGAGACATTTGGAGACGGAAAGTCCACATTTAGCAATAGTTCGTCCACTTAACCCCTAATGGTTCACTGTATGGTGTATTATCTCGCCGGCAGGAATTATCGGTCCTCTAATCATCAATGTAAACGTTACTTCGCAAAATATTGTACAATTCTTAAAGAATCTTTTGTTCCCGTAGCACATGGATTAGGTATGGTGGAGAATGCATGGTTTATGTAAGATGGAGCTCGTCCGCATCATATTACGGAGCAAGTTTTTCTAGTTCTTTAATGACATTTTGCTAACAGAATAATCGGTCTTGATGCTCAAAAGTTTACAGGGGAAGGCCTGATTTGCCCTCCATATAGTCCTGACCTAAATCTTGGCGATTTGTATCTCTGGGGATCATTGAAAGATAATGTTTATCGTCATTCTCCATAATGTCTGGATAACCTTGAAATGGCAATACATCAACAAATAGAAGCTTATAGTTTATACAGAATTTGAAGAGGTTGCAATATATTATTGTTAGTGGAGGCGACCACTTCGAAAATTTTATTCATTAAACCGTTCATGTTGTTGTTTAATAGCTTAAATAAATCCTCTAATTGCAATGTTTTTGTCGACTTTATGTGGGAGTACCAACTACTACGACTTTTCTAACGCAACTTATCAAATATTCAGGAGACTTTGTATCGTTTTTAGTCCTTCCCTAATCATTGCCATAATCATAATCTGATATTTTTATATTTTACAAAAACCAGTTGGGCATGTCTTGATTATGTAACTAACTTTTGCTACATGCTTTAGATATACCGATATATAAGTGAATCATTTCTATCTAGCGTGGCGTCATGAGTGTGTTAACAAACAGTTACAGGAAGTTTAGATGCAATCTGGTAACACTAGCGTTCTCTCCAGGTCACACCATCACTTTGCATTAGATCTACATCTCATGTTTATAAAAATGATAAGGTAGGTGTGTTGTACGATACATTTACATGTGCGTTTAGTTTTATATTTCTTGTTATTAGCAGAAGCATAAAATCAACAGTTAATACACATCTTACTCAATCTTTTATGACCGAATTTTATTTCCTGCGGTATAATTCGACAGTAGATGACATTCATCTAGCTGCAGGTAAACTATCAACCTATCATTACACCCAATAATGACTGTCGCGCAGCGGTTATTTTTATGATAGCATTTCTTATTTATGTTGTTTACTAACCGTTAATTTTCGGAGCAGTTAAATTACTGGCTACGGAATCAATAATCGTAAAAAATTTAGTTGAAATTCTGTAATGGTTAGGAACACCAAAGTACTGAGTATCATCGAATTTATCACAAACCGTTCGAATAAAATATTATGAATATACTGTACGATACAAAGTCGTCATTCATAAAAAGATAAAACGAGACAAGTGTAAATATTTTGTATGAACTTACTACATTTTGTAATAGTATTACCTATAAAACTTGTTTTCAACCAATAGTTACTACATATGTAGGTATAATACTTTTGTGATAAAACAGCATGACGCAAATTGTAATTGCATGTTTACCGAGACTTTATCGGAAACGTCATAAATTTATTACAGGTAAATATTGAAATGTATTAAAATTATAGTGTAAATATTTGTTTTAATGTGATCTAGAATTAAGAGTGCGGAGTACTGTTTTTTCATGTCTTTATAAATGTAAAGACAGAAAGTTGTGCCATACGTCAATCAAGAATATGTTTTTACTGACTTTCAAGTAAGTACCTGTTAAGGTGTTCATGGTCTAGAAAAGCGATATCTCTGATTTTGTAAACATATTTTCTCTATTATTTAAATACCTATACATGTCCTTAGTTTAAGGTAATCTAGCCTAATCATGTAATTGGAGCGTGTTAAGTAACGTGGTAATAGGAATTCAGGTTATAACGATTTATATTTTACTTTGCAAATAGAACGCATTCCAATATGAAAACGCATGGCGTAGTTGAGATATTGAGTACCTGACAAGAATTTCTACAATCACAGTGGGCTTCCCATGTCAATCCACTGTCTATTAAAACTCCACGAAGTTTAACAGCTGTAACCAGAGTATCATAATTATAATTTCGGTGTAATCTTAGAATTAAACTTTGAGATTTGGTTGTATTAATTAGAAACCATTTTTCCAGATTAGTATTTATAGTAGCAACTACTATAGTAATATCGTCAGCAGATAATATAAATTTCGTGTTCAAGTTACAGTATTCCAAATCATTCATATACGTTAAAAATAGGCAAGGGCCAAGAATAGAGCTCTGTGGTACGCTAAGCCTAATTTTCTGTATTTCAGAAAAAGGATTGTTATACTTAACGAATTGTTTTCTATTGTATCAAAATGATTTCAACAACTTAATACTCGAATGGGAAAATTTATAATATCCACGTTTTTTAGGTAAAGTATCGTGACACAATCGAAAGCTTAAGATAAGCTAAGATCGTAAAGGGTAATTTGAGTATATTTCTTGTCTTCAAAATTTCTTACAACATTACTAATCAGGGTTGAAAGTGCATGAGTTGTGGACAGTTTATTTTGGATGCCAAATCGTCACGGATTGTAAAGACAATGTGTACCGTTAAAATTTTTTTAAATATTTTTGTAAAATAGGTGTGACCAAAATTGGACGATAATTGGTAACGTCTTGAGGACAAAATTTTATAACTAATATCATAAGGATCCTTACTCCGAGATTTTTTAGTTCATATATAATATTTCTAACATCGGAAATGTGGAGCGTTGTGAAAGAACGGTCTTCGTTGTGCGCTATATTGTGATGGACCGGTCTTACTTTGTGCTAATATGTGTTTAAAATCTCTTGGGCACTACGGTATATGAACAGTTCCCCTCGTGAAAGCCACGATAACGAAAGTTACTGATACCGAAATAGAGAAATTGATTCTCCTGACTAGCAAAATGTCGGTCGCAATCGCTCTTAATGTAATAAAGAAAAACAGGTACTTACTTTACAGATTTTCTTATAATCTTTTCTTTATACGTTCTCAGTACGTGCGGTAACTGGAGGATTTCGAATATTTTAACAATAAATAATAACACAAAATATGTAGGCTTATTTGTCACTGAATAAATGAAAAGGCAGCAAATAAACGAATAACAAATATATTAAATGCAACGAATAAATATGTGGATATACAATGTTAACAAATACTGGACGAAACCGTAATATTATATGTACCTTTCTTAACATGAAACAACTATGGATGGATTAAGAAAACATGGATTTAAGAAAACAATAACGGCAAAATTTAGATAAGACAATGGTTAATATATCTATTTTCTACGAGCTCGAATTTATAACATATAATAGTTTTATAGCCAAATACCTTTGCAAGTTTTTTCTTCGCGTACGCTCGCTGACGCTGTTCCTTCCCGCCGAATGTCCGCTGCTTTCGGGTTCTTTGTCTTGGGGCTCGGGCGTGTTCTTTCCTGCAATCTTCTTTTACCAGTATTTTATATTTATTGGCTACGTGCTGGACCTTCCCAATAACCACGGCCTTATTTTATACTGATTATTTAAACAAATATAATAATAACACTAACTGGCCCTAACTTGACAAATATATTTTACACTAATTAGCGGAGCGGACTAGACTCCTCGGCGTCCTGACGGGCAGTGCTCTATTCCATGCGGAGTCGAGCCAAATTCCTACGCGGTACAGTTCTAATCATAAGTCACCTGTTTGCTCGTTGTCGGTTAAAACCGTTACATTTTTTAAATTATATACAGTCATGGAAATATACAGATAGGTGCATTAAATGAATTAAAATAAAATAATATTCTTTAACGCAGTGTAACTGCGTTGGAAAAACTGTAAGATTTAAAGACGGAACGAACCGTAAAAGTTGTTGAAGTTGATTATGTATGACGCCATACTGTAACTGCTTCACCTGTCCTGCCGCAGTAGTTGAAGTATCAAATGATGACGAAATCAATGATGTCATAGGTTTTCATTCTATTTTGGCAGTGCGTTATCAGTTATATTTCGGAACGATCTTCGCATTACTCGCACCACTTGCAGTGAATAACGAAACGCAGCTAAAGACAGCACACTGTGGCCGTTCGAAAACTAAGTCATGTCGAGTGTCTAAATAAATAGAATGGCGTCTCTGTATCGCGGCGTGGTTGTAGTGCAACTCTATAAAATCGATTTCCATTCTGCAGAATCGATTGAGTTGAAAGTGAATCTATTTTATAGAATTACACAACGTTTCGCCTTAAATTACGTTTTAAAGAGCAGCCCCCAAAGTACGAAGACATGGATTCAATACGATTCCATTTTGCTATCTCTCTTACTCATAATAGTTTGACTATTTCCCTGTTTCATTGTATTGAGTATTGAGTGTTCGTAATTCTGGCCCAGCTTGTTGGTGTCAGATTTTCTATTTGCTTCTTAAATATTATAGAAGAGCCTAATAGTTGAGTGTTGGCTTTCACCACAGTTGTTTACTACGTTGAAATATTCTAGGTGTTGTCGTGACAGTAAGTTTTCACTTGACGTTTCGTTGATGATGATGTTTGCTTCTTCAGAAGGTTAAAAAAAACAGAGAAGATGTTCTCTAAGTATATATGTATGTATAAATGATTGCAACCCCCTCCATTCAACAGAGCTATAGTACACCTACCTAATAGCTGGGGTCATTGTGCACACTTTGATCCAGTTAAGATAAGATGCAACAACTAAAAACTAGCCACACAATAAATAAGTCCTAAAGAATAAGAGTGAAAAACTTCACTTGTATTAGAACATTTAATTTACAGTTAGTTGATTTCAAAATAATTTCAGTTGAATATCTATCCAGTAAGTTAAACCAGTATTTAAAAATAACCGTGTTAAATATGAATTTATAAAAGAACAAGTAGTATTTTAGAAGTTATACATGAAGAACAGTTGGTTATTCTAAACGTTATGCTAACAGAAAATATACCTTGCCTTTATCGTCTTCGGAAACTTAAATTACATTGAAATATCAGACAACTCCTCATTATTATCCCTTTGTTTAGACAGATCTAATACACAATATCCTTACGCTTATTTAATTTTCCTTGCTAACAATCTCGTGTCTAGTATTAATCCCACGATAAATATATTGTAAGAACAGCTGCATACAATACATTCTATCTTAATGGACGTTAATCCTTTGAATTACGCGATTCCACAAAAATATTTATTTTGGCTCTAACGCCAAAGAATCTCGCTTTTCACTTTTTTTTCTCTTAAGATATGACAATCATTATGATTAAAATTTTTACACACACAACACATGTGCTTATTAAGTAAACATAATTTTGCTTGCGTTCAAAAAATATTAATAATACTCCATTAAGATTTAGGATAACAATTTAAAATTTCTTCATCGAAGTTGGTAAACTAAAAATAAAAAAAATATGACTCATTGTATGTTGCTGTTATACCATGGCCTCAAGCTTGACATTAAAAGATTTCTGTTTTGTTCACGTCAAATAATAGTCGAGGTTTGAGTTGCCTTGAACCGCTAAAATGTTTAATGTGTTGGTAATAATAAAAAGCTGCCGTTAAATGGAAGGTATTTTTCTTCCTGTCAGATCAGAGAGGTTATTTTTTTTTCACTGATTTTCAGTCCAATCAAAATAACAATATTCGTATATGATTAATGTTTCTGGCAATCTAACTCGTTTTATGTTATAAATAGTATCAAAATGGTTGTTAAAACGAAGACTTTTACAACGTTATTTAAATTATAAATTTTTAAAATAATCACAGGCATAAATTTTTTAAATATCTCTCTCATAGCATGCGAGTCGTTTTATAAATTTTGTAATAAATTTTTGTTATATCATTGCCAACCTAGAATCATATGTTTCAGCTAAGAATAGTATGAAAAGAATTCTTGGCTTGTTAAACAGTCCCGAAAGTAGAAGATAACTTATGTGATTTTCTAGTTTAATAATAATATAAAGTAGAACTTGAAACTGTCCATAAATATTACTGGTACTACCAAATGAATGTTACTGCCAAGTATAATCATCGCAATGTAAACGTTTGACAGCTTTCATGTTTTTTTATTAAAATGTCGGACGTCTGGATTGCCAACTATACAATGCATTTTCACGTGGTTTGGTAGTTAGACTGATAACGTTTTTAATGCTAACATGGCATGATTGTGTTTATCAATATATGATGCTATTTGTAAAATGAGAATTTGTATCGTGCAATCTATAACTTTTTTTCCAATTACGCTTTCTTTATTGTGTTCGAAAGTAAAAGCGATAAAGGAAATGGAAGCCATTAAAATCACTTCGTTAAATTCCTTGCCGTAAACATCTGCTGACCGATGCAATTTTTAAAAGCAACGTAATTCGTGCGGGCTCTACATCGTAAAATTCCAGTTGTGAACTCGAACACGTGCGTGATTTATTCTTTCGGAGCCTTCGTCGACTTCTATGCGGACGATATGCGTATTTCGGCGACACATAACCAGCTCGACAGCTAATGCGAAAATTGAAAAGAGAACACTAGAATCACGCAAGTGAGACAATCAAATCAAAAGCTTAAATTTAAACTGCGTGCGTTAGACGCAATAACAAAGCCAAGAGTTCTTTAACGGAATTTGAGCTGCATTATATTAATACAATAATATTGATGTATATCAAATTTTACTGAAAATCAAGGTAATATTGTAAAATGAAAATAATTTCAGATAAACACAGGGAAAATACTCAACTCACTCTGGTAAAAGTGTTTGTTTAATATTTTTTATTAATTATACGACATCAAATTACAGATATCGCTGAAATAGAAATACTTTTGTTAGACGGGTCCTCAAGCTACAAAACGTGACCCACTGACACTTTTCGATAGAGTAAGAGTTTCTCGAAATGCATGAAAAAGTAATTTGGTTCATTATATGTATAAATCATTGTCGTCAGCTATTATTGCTTTCGATAAATAACCAGTTAGGAAGTAGAATTCGATTCGAGGTTTTTATCTCAAGTATTTTGTTTTATCATGTATACAGGCTGATCCACCGAAAATGTCACGAGAGAAAACAGTTTCTTTTAATGTTGTTTAATTATAACAGGTTACATCGAATCATTACTTTCATTTTGAATTTAATTAATATGTCCAGGGTCAATTCAAGCTCAATCTTACTTATTTAAATGAAGACATATCTTTTGCGAAGAGATTATAGGGCAATTAAAGAATGGGAAAAGTGCAGGGATGATACTTAAATAGAAAAACGTCTTAACTAAAGCGAAGATAAAACTCTACAAAACGGTTTTAAGGCCAACGGTTTGTTACGGCTGCGAAACATGGGTGATGAACAAAAGAGAGTCTGATAAACTGGAGGTGTGGGAACGGAAAATGCTGCGAAAGAAGGTGGTGGAAGAAAAGTCAATGGTAGCTGGGAAAGGAGAACTAACGAGGAAGTAAAACAACTGTACGGTGAGGCAATAATATCGGAGTTCGCCAGAGCCCAGAGGATACGTTGGTTGGGGCATGTGGAAAGACGGAAAGTTGAACGGATGGTCAAGAAAGTGTGAAGTATGAAATCGTGTCGTGGTAGGAAACAGGGCCGACCTAGAACAAGATGGTTGCAAACGGTGATGAGCGATCTGAGACAAAAGGAGGTATCTGACTGGAGAGTGAAAGCAAGGGATCGTAAGTGTGAAGAGTGGAAGAAAATAGTATATATATATCTTTTGCGGTATCTCTTGGTGGCCATTAATCGCTTGATAAAGGCCATCTCAAGTACTGGGCACTACTCTAGAGTGCAGTTGTTGTTATTTGCAAGTCCGGGGAGGATTCTGAGTCTGCGTCGCTTAGGAAGTTCTACCCGAAGAATAGTTAAAGCATTCAACAAATACAAGGGTGGGCATAAGTCACCTGGCAAATTTGCACAAATTTACGTTTACGATCGGATGCGCGAAAACCCGGTTCTTTATCAGGCCCCAAATTGAAAAGTCCATCGCTGTAAGGTTCGGAGACATTGGGGGCGAAGCAATGCAGCCACCTCTACCGATCCATCCTGGGAAGTGCTGCGTATGTGGTTTGTGGACAATTATACTAACTTACTAGCTAACGTACTAACTGACTGTCTTGTTTTCAAAGCTGCCAGGTGACTTATGCCCAGCCCGTTACTACTGGAAGATTTTTCTCAGATTTAATTCGAATTTATACTCAGAATTATGTCATATTTGAGTTTTTGGGTAAGTAATGACGACGTTTTTTCGGGTCACCCTCTGACTGGAAAGGGCGTGCTAATTTTTTGCTGATACAACTGCAGTTTATTTAACGTTCAGAGACGAGGTAGTCCTTTATCGGAGGCAATAGAAAACAATGGATGAGTAGCTAACATGGGCAATTAAGATTAATTTCGATAAGTATATTACTCAATCAGTCAACATCCAGGTGGGTGGCACAATGCTGCCGTAGAATCTCAGATATTTGGGCCAGATATTTGATAAGAAATTAACTCTTAAACAGCACATCGAACGGATACGCTAAAATTTTTTGCGGTTAGAAACGTTTTGATTCCACATTGAGACCAATCCTAACATATGATTGTTTAGTACGCTCCACGGGCTCATATGTGAAGATGAATACTTTCGAAATTCTGCAGATAAAAATATTAAGGACCAGGATAACAGGAGGTACTTGCGCAATATCCAGTTTAGAAGAAATTTATAGATAGAAAGCCTACGTGATTATATCATGACGTAAGCACGATCTACCTGGGAGAGAACCAGACGTTTCGAGGATCGTTTAATCAGTCAAGGTATCATTCCACGGGATCGTTCGTCGACGTTTTGCTGTAGTTCGAGCGATTATGGACGCAACACTGAAGAGATAGAACACCCACAATAACGAAAATGTATTCTCTCCTTCAACCCACGCCTTACAATTCAAACATCAAAGGCAAAAGACTGGCTAAAAAACAAAAAAATACAAAAGTCGAAGACGGTCGTTTAAGATATCCTAATCTACTCAAAAATAAATAACTTTTATTTGACACTTTTTTGTATCTTTGTAAAAATACGAGATATTAAATAAAATTGTGCAACTTCATATTTATCAAACTTTCTACTAATGACTTGTACCGCAAATTCTTGGTGTAATATGATAGGTAACAAACGAATTTGTTATTGGCTTTGTATCAGAATTTCTGTCCATTTCTTTAATGAGAGATATCCTGACGATACTCACGAAGAGTCATATGACATTTAAAGGAACTGACGTCAAACTTACATCTAACGATTTTACACTTATGGTATATCTATTTAAGAAATACAGAAATCTGCAGTGATAAGATTTCAACAGTGTAATTATTGCGAGTTGAGTGAAAAGTCTACAAACTCAAAGTTTGATATCAGTTTTGAATAGAAATCTTTGTCGTCGAATTTTAAAGGTATGTATTCTAAATATTTCTATTAAAATAGTAGACTTCATAAAGTCAACATGCTTTTAAATGAAAAGCTGTGCGAGGAAATTTCTATAAATGTGCTTCTCTCGCATAGAAGTATGTTGATTTGATCGCGAGAATGATGTGACAAGGTTTGTAGAATTTCGCAAAGATGTTGCGATGGTTCTAAATGAGAAAAGTAATTTGGTGAGATGGCGTCGTGACAAGGAAATTGTTTTGAATGAATTGATTGACAGAAAGCAATTAGTACCTACCGCTCATGTTTATTTCAGTTTTGAATGACTATAGTTTAACAACATTATATAGGTTGGTGTAAACTATTATGCCAATTGTAACACGCAAAAAATATAGGTACCTACGTCTTAACATATGTACTTGCTGTTTGGTATTGTTGTTTTGTAACAGCTTCTTCATTTCTTAAACTAGGTCGAATATTTTTGTACGAATATAAAGCCATCACAATAAACCTATGATTCAAATCCAAGTTATTTAGCACACTGCATTCTCCGTGTTTTCCCTCGTGTGCATTTATATTTTTGTCGTACGTCGTCTCAAAACGATTGTCATTTCATTGGCAGGAAAGCCAACCCGTTTAGTATCAAGACAAGTGGGCTTATTATGAGGAATTATTTATTGAATTTTCTAGGAAACAAACAAGGTGATTTTCGTACGTAATCAATATAAAATTTAGTTTTTAATAAATATAAGCAAGGTTGAATAACAAACTCTGTCGGCTGTATTCTATTTTTATTGTACTTTGTACTGACGATATTTTATTTGGAAATTTCCAACGAATCTAACGGTATTCGAGATATCTAAAAATAGAGTTCGATTGCATATTATTCTTACAAAACTTACTCCATGACGTGTTAATTTTCGTAGGTATCATGTATAATCATCACTTATTAAGGCTACAGCTTTAATCTCATTTAATTTTACTTGGATCCAATTTAATTGATATAAGTACATTGACTGAGCACATACTACTGATTATTATTATAGGAGGAGTATGTGTTTAAGCAAAATTTATAAATATGTTTACTTATTAAACGTTATCTCATAGAAAACCATTGGCCATCATAATAATAATAGGTAATAAAAATGTAATTTACAAAGCTCTAGCCGCTAATTCTTCGTTTAGAACTTTGATGTCTGACTTTTTAAATAGTAAAACTAACAAATATACGTAACTTTTGAACTGGTAGTGCTAGATGGGGCTGTTGTAAGCTTATTTTAAAACTATTAAAAGGTTTTACTTTGATACTCCTCTAAATTTATATTTTTGAAAATCTAAAAAATGTCCGTTATTATTGTGTCACAAAAAATTAATATTATTCTTTATTACCATAGCCAGGACACTTATTTCTATTCTTCCAGCTTCTTGTTTCTTTTTGACAAGGATCCAAGTCACCAGGAACCGTACTAGTTTTAGAAATTGCGATCATAGTATGAGGATTTATAGTTTCAAGAATAGTTTCAATTCTTTTTATATGTTAGCAGTAAACCGTGCTGATGTACTGATAAGTAAGGCTTAACATTATGGTATATGTTACAGTAAATAATATGTTCATTTTCGCAAAGTTCGGCAGTATATTAGAGTGCGTTAAGTGTAATCAAATTTCTGATCGATGGTGTCTTTCTTTTTAAGGGGACTTGTCAATTATCTAAGGAGACATCATCCTCAATATTTTTATAGCTGATCCTCAAGTTCGCACTATACTTGTTCTAAATATGATTTAAAGATTTAAAACGCAAAACGTGAAGAGCTCAAAAGATGTAGTAAAAGATTAAATTCGAGTTGTTTCCCCCTTAAAGGAATTATTCAGCTGTTTAATTGCCGATTGGAGTGAGCAAGAACTTGTTAAGATTTTATAGATATTATTGCAAATTAATTTGAAAAAATTAAAGATTACTTAACATCCCAATTCTGTTACCTATTATAAGTCTCATAGATGCTTGTGGATTAATTAACTCGGACATTTATTCTCTTAGATAATTTGTTAGAGCGCTGCCTCAACAAAATCGTAGACTTCTGAGTGTCAGAATATCAGAGAATCGGTTTTAAGGCGAATCCTTGGGCTAACTACACTTCTTTCTTGCCAAAATTCAATTTCTTCTCAAGGTAGCAGGTGGCGGAGGGGAGGGTGGATGTCCACTGCTTAAATAGACACGGCGTTTTTGAAAAAGAAATTGTTTCAAAGATTCTCTTGCAGTGTCACGAGAGCATAGAAAACGAATGCCAATTGTTGGGACCAAATAATTATTTTATAGCTCAGCTGCTCTTCCCTTTGCGAAATTTTAAAAGTAGCTACAAAATCTTCTATAGTTGCTCTAAACATTCAAAGATTTAGAAATCAAAACGTCAATAGTTCAAAAGATATGGCAACAGATTTTGGCGGCCCTTCCTTTCTGAAACACAGGAATTTTGAAGGTAGCTATTATGAACATTGCTTCAAAATTTTATGAATGCAAAACGTCGTTGACTCCTTCTTTTCGAAAATCGAACTTGTAAGAGTTTAGCCATAGTTCATGGAATACTTGAGAAAACTTTTTAGAAACTTTTCTTGGCATTTTGTAATTATTTTGTAGCATCCAATGGTAGATATACAGATTGCATGGTAAAAGGCAATGTACAGTGATGTGTTTTAGTACTGACTCGCCCCTCGAGGGCAGTCGGCTTTACAGGGCGGTTCACCAGAAACTGCATCGATTGATTGTGAGAAAACTATAGCTAGGAATGATCTGAAATTTTGGCACTATACTAAAGTCGATGGGAGCCATTCGCCTAAACGGCGCTTCGGGATATACCGGAAGTAAGCACCAACTTCGTTATTTTAAATAGAATACTCTATATATTGACACGTTTTTAGATTCTACGTGAAATTTTAAATATATTTCATGTATAATGTCATATACCTAAGTCTAACTCTTTTTGACTTATTTACATTCTTATGCTAAATTTGACGTTTGCAGGCCGATAATCAATTGCACTTTTTCCATATAAGGATTAATTTATTATTTATTTTGAAGTAAGGGTTCTCAAGTAGATGACCTAATTAAATATTATTTGTATAAAATTGCTACAATTATTCATACAGAGTGTTCGAAATATAGTCTGAAAATGAAATCAGAAAAATTACCGAAAGTCAATTTTTTTAAATGGAAAGTGGCAATTTTTGTAATTTTATCTTGTTCGGCATTAAAAATAAGGATAACTTTGTATAAGCATGTCTATCATAAAAATGGATAGTTTTCGAAATATTGAAAATATTTTATTATTATTATAAATATCTTGAAAATATTTTAGGCGAGTGGCCCCATCGACTTTAGTATAGTGCCAAAATTTCAGATCATTCCTAGCTATAGTTTTCTCACAATCGATCGATGCAGTCCCAGGTGAACCGCCCTGTATATCGTCGTACATAAGGGTTGTATTTATAAAGTTTTATGGCACTTTGACTCAGTACTAAAGCACTTCAGTGTACATGATGTTAACAATGTCAAACATGAAGAACCAAAGTAATATTTATAAATTGTTGTTATTTTGAAATATTAATAATTTCACAAATTATTGTTTACGACTCCATCTGAGGAAGCAAACACAATTCAATTTTCTGCTCCTATTATTAGTAAATAGTAGGTATGTATGTGACTAATTAATTGTAGTACATACATATGTATGTATGTTGTATGTGTTTACGGATAGCATTATTTATAATTTTAGAAAACGTTAGATAAACATAAAACCACTAAACCATAATTGCGTATTGTGTTTAGTAGTGATATATTACATAGTTTATTGAGTTTTAATGAGAATTCAATCATATGAAGTCTAGTGAATATTCAATAAATTATATATGTAATCATATTAATAAATAATATTAATATTTCAAGAATATTTTATTTTTATTGCAGAAGTCTCTCCTTCTTCCGTAACTGCCTTGACATAATTTATAAGTTATGTGCAAATTTAGCCTGTTCCTTCAATTGAAAATTTAAGAGAGGACATAAATCTATAAAATATATTTTAAAAATATCTGTGAATGTTATGTTATAAATAAAAGTTACATCATAATTATCCTGTAGTATTTCAAATCTATTAATCCATATTTTGTGACAACTTTTTTGATGATTTCGTTTAACTGGCGGCGGTATTCTATTTTAAAAATTTAATCTTTCCAAAAGGTACGTGAACATTTGAGTATGTGTCCTTTTCCTAGCAGATTGTCCATTTTAAAAATCGTCCTTGTATATTAAATTTAAATATTAGAAATAGAAAAGGTCGTTGGAAAACTTTACTGGCAACATCGTCTATAAACACTTGCTAGATCGGACAACAAATGTAAATATTTTCGTTGCTGATTCAAATATATCCGTACCCTTGACCCAAAGGTAACTTGGATGCGGGAAATGACTTGATATTGCTTGCCAACTAACTCGTTTTATTTCTAATGCGTTCGTTGTTATACGTGTGTATGTGTTAGTAGTGGACTTAATGGTTCACCGTTTAATCGTATGATGAGTGTAGAATGAAAAATTAAATACAACGCTACCTATACAATTCATCAATTATTAATAAATGTTAATTATATTGTGTATAAGAATATTTTTTTAAAGAATGTAACTATAGATGTATTTGTGTGTAAAACTATTATACAATAACATCTATTCATGTTATTTGAATAATGTTCTTACAAGCGCTGTTATTTTTCAATTTCGTACTCAACAATCAATCCTCTACACAGTTCCGAAGATTCTCAGTGAAGTAGAATTAGTGGTATTCAAATCAGTATAGAATTTCTTTTTATAAAACAAACAATGATTTTGTTTCTGCAACTGCACTGGCGGGACGACCTCAAAAGGCAAATTCGGCCAAAAAAAAGATCTATTGTCTCCCATGCCGCTTTAGTCCTCTCAATCTGATTGCAACCGGACGAAGAAGTGCAATTATATCCGGTTCTCTTTGTCCGCTGTTGGACAGTCAGCAAGGAGATGGGCTGAAATTTCTTTCGCGCTCCCGCAGTTTCCACGGAGGGAAGAGTTTACTAGGCCCATGCGATGCAGCGTAATTCTGTGAGCTGCCGCTAGCTTATCGAGCTTCCTATGGCAGTCAAATACCACTTCGGAATCAAACCTAAAGCCTATAGCGCTCTAAGGACAGCCTGGCTGTCAGATAAAATTTCTATCGATCCGTTTACCTGCGGACAGTTTAGAATGCCCTCGGACAAGTTCTGGATGGCAATTATTTCGGCATGGTAGATTCACGGGGAATTCCCCAAGTTCTTTCTCTGTAAATTCCAATTTCCATTCCACTCGATTTGTGAATAAGAACTTTTGCAGTCTCTCTGCTGGAAATATCTACATCGTATCCCCCACTGAAATTAAAACCTGGCAAGATCTTATCCGCCCTGGACAGCGGTACCGTCTGTTCGATGCAGTTGAAGATGCTGGTATGGTCTCAAACAATGATATAAACAGAATTTTCATATTTAATTATATTCATCCGCAAGGTTTTTGCATTCTATAGAAGTCTAGTTTTTTGTGGTTGGTGCTATATAGTTACAAAGGCTTCCTAAGCTGTATTGCTTGTCTAACTAGTCCTGTAACTCTTGCTGTGTAATTTTGTGTGTGTATAGTATATGGTCTTGTTACAATACTATCTAGCTAGCTATTCATCACTTTGCTCCTAGCAGTAAATGATTGATCAGGATACAATTCTCTGAGAAAAATGTCACCCTCCCTTCCGAGAATTAAACCCTGGTTATCAACAGTTTCTCACAACTCTGGGCACTCGCAACTCGCCTAACCAGTGTGGCTATCGACTGTTCCTAACAAATTCTTCTTTCTATTGCTTTTAGTAAATGCTTGTTTAATTTTTTCGCCACTTACTGGTAGCTTCCTATTTTGTCTACGGATTCTTACTTTTCTTAATATAGGTTTGAATTTGTTATCTTGTCTACACCAATTTGATTCTTTCTAACCTTGAAAATGCAGAACAAAAGTTCGAGTATCTGCAACACAGTTACCTACATTAACACATGTTCTACATCTACAAAATCAGTCCCTGCTAATTGCAATAACAGCGATAAATCTTGAGAAATGCTGTCTGTCTACAACTACATTACCAAGAGGTATCTGTTGCACAATTAATACAAATTTATTTGCATACTTACTTCACATCCAAAGCTTGCATGTTAATTTAACTTCAAATTTACATTAAGATAGTAAAATTGATTGTTCAAATTGTGGATTTGAAGACAAAATACGACGCAATAACATAACTTTAAATTAGACAAGTAGAATATAACTGTAGAATACTACAATCGCAAAGGAAAGCAGTTTTCGTTGTGAAATCTTAGATTCATATCCGGCAGATATCTCAAAATCTAAGATTCGTTGTAACCCTGTAGCTGAACAAAACACCGTTTGAAACGAACCTTGCGCAACCTTCCTCTGACCTACACAATTCAAAAGCGACAGACACGCGACGCTGTAAGCGAAACATGAATTAGAATCATGTATGTATATTAGACGCGGAATTTTCTCTACTAAACAGACAAGATAACTTGGCAGCTTAGCATTTTTTTCCTAGTTATAATACATTCATCTTTGTCACATATTACATAATATACATATACTGTTTGTGTTATTTGTTTCTAGACGATACTTCAGTGTAACTGTCCTTCGAATAGACGATTTAAATGTTGCGATGTGATCTTGATAGAGAGAATAAACGAGATCACGATGATTTTATTCCGATAACGTAAATATTCCACTTTCATTTTATGTTCGTTTATTTATTTTGTGATGATGTACTGTTGTGACTTGTAATTTGTTTTAATCAATAATGAATTGTAATGAATTATGATAATAATATTGAAATGATGTTTATATGGAGTGCACATAAATTGCATATCATTTATTGAAAGCTTAAATAAATTTGTTTTTGTAACTTGAGCGTCGTTCATGTAAAATATATGTTTTTCTAACTACATTTCTATTTTTAGTAATTGGTTGTGGTTTCTCTTTCTTTTGTATTAGTCTATTAGTTTATATCTTTTATATTTGTTGTAAAAAAATTTCCACGCAATTCTTTTGTTCACTGCCTAGAAAGAGGATTACAAAACACTGAAACTTATCGCTGCTTTCTAGCTCTGACAAATTTTGGTGGTAGCGGAGGAGAACCCTGAAAAAATTTAGAGATTTGCATTGGCCTTTCTTTGTACGAAAATGCAACTCTATACCATGAAATTTAGAAGTCTTTGGATAATGTCTGTTAAACATAAATCTACAGAGAAATTATTTCATAATTTTATTTTTATTTTATTTTTCATATTTAACATATTTAAGTAAGCCGCAAAGCAGTATGGAGAATATTTTGTTTCAAGTATGACCCGCAATTTCAGTGAACAAAGCAGTAACATTTATGATCAGAGTATGTCGTTAAAAGCGAAGTCAAAAGCATATCAAAGAGAAATGGCGAAGTGCCCCACGTTCGAATCGATTTCCTTTCATAAAAATACGTTTTCATTTACCACACAGACGCCGGACAAATTGCAGTATATACAGGAAAGTACGATGCGACAAAGAAGACTTTCAATTTCGCTTTTAACATCGCTTGGACATGCAGTGGATGCGTTATTTGCATCAGCGGACGTAGGTTTTTTGGCTTCGTGGCTAGTCGAATGAAATTAAATTTATTTTTAAACAATTCACGTTTATTTAATTCTGTTTATTGGAGTGTAAAAACATCGTCAGCAGCCTCGATGTCATGCCGCAAATACGAAACTTGTTTCTATTTGATCTCTTGTTCAGATATTTCCACATTTACTGTGATGTGTGACGCATAGCGTTTGTAATGTTCTTCTTTAAGTATGTCACGAAAATACAAGATACATCAGCTTTAAAAAGAGGAAATAGCCTTTAAAGGAATCGATAATAATACTGCCTCTAGGCGTATCTAAAACTAGAATACCTTAAAGGCCTGGGTCTCCAAGAAAAATATCAGAAGGTAAACAAAAAAAAAAGATTTTTGTTAGGTCTCAGATATGAGAAATAGTAAGTGATTAAAAATTGGAAAACGGAGTTCAACAGACTATCATGGGCTGTTGTCGAGTCCTTATATGTTCAACCATTCCTCCAACCCGACCATGGCCACGTCGTCTGCGAATTTGGTGACGTGAGTAAATTCCATTTGAGCGACGTCGTGAATAAAGATGTTGAAGAGATCCGGACTAAGAAAATATCAGAACAAATAGTTCTTAAATTTCGATCCACCCTTACTGTGAGCACACTCTGGTGTAGATACATCCCCCAGTTGGCAATGGAGACCGACCTAACGCCTCCTCTAGTAATCTTATATAGCAGTTCTTTATGCTAAACCGCGTCAAAATCTTTTTCTATGTCCAGCAAATTCGGCGTTGTCTCTTATTTTGAAATCAAAGCCCTTCCGGACTGCTTGGGTTATCCTAAAGGTTAATTGCAGCCGGCAAGAGCTAAAGTGGTCATTTGGGATTATTCGTAATCTTTCTACCTTATCTTGCAAGCTAGATCTTATTGTTGACCATTGATAATTTCTAGAGCAGCCTAATTCGCGTGTAGCTTCCTGAGGATGCAAAGCTCTTTCGACGCTTGTGGATTATGACGAAGGTGGCAATATAAAGAAATGGAAAATGCGAAATTGAAAAGTGATTTGAAGTACCAAAAATCGCGGCTTAGAGAAGATTGTTCCAAAAGTCCAATTTTTTTCAACTAACATTCAGGTTTTTAGAAAAACGAATCAAGTTCAGTTATCAATAAATTTACAACCAAAATTAAAATGTAAGCTTATAGTCTCGAATTTCTAGGGAAACAAGAGTTAATCCATTATCATCATGCAAAATTTATTTCTATTAATATTCGATTACAATTATGGAATGTCAAGAATTGTACTGGAGTGCACAAATTTTGGGCTAAATTATTATAAATTAAAAAACAGCAATAGAAATGTAAATTTTGAACGTACTACGGAAACTCACTGGAAAAAATCCTTTTAATTTTAGGAGAGGAAATGCAAGTGGGCGTAACTTCCACGTGTCCACTTTAATCAAGTCTTATGACATAATGTATAACAATGCATATTTCGTCTTTTATTGTTTACACGTGGATATTATAAAAATTTTTACATCTCCCATTGGAATAATTAGCAGAAATTTTAGAATAATTATTACGTAATGCACGCAACCTTATGTCATAGATCTAAATTGAACTTACCAATCACGAAACTCGTCCAGTATTTTTTACTCTTTTCAACTATTGATTTTTACCAATGTGACGTCTATATCACCATTAACATGCAATAAATTCTAGAGTTGACCGGCTCGGCGAAACCAGGTTTCTATATCGTGATCACGGAATCTGATGACATAAGCACCTTTAAATAAAACTTGTATACTTAGATATAAGTACTTTATATAACTCCTTTTATGTGTATTATAAACATGTTCTATTTACATTCGCCGTAGAATTAAACAATGTTATAATAGTGTCTAGTTATTTGCATAATTCTGCTTTTGGAAATTGTTATCTGTGCTTGAACGCCAAACATTTTTTCGCACTATAATGGAGAATAGATAAGCATTAAGAACTATACGATAAAACCATACATATATTTATGACGTATAGATACGCATATTTTTTCTGTTTTCCTGCCAATAAGTTGACAGCGCATTTTGTAATGTGTTTAACTAGAATTTTATTTATGGTACGGCGTCCTAATTCCTATTAAGCAGTTTAACATTTTTTAATCTGATACCGAAGCAGTTTGCCAAATACATACGGTGTGCTGTTCCTTTTGGAGGAAATCCAAGAAATGTACTATCAGTCATATTAAAGGAAACCCAAAATTGCTGTTTGTTTTAATTTAGTGACAGTAAACACGAACAAAATACCTCGTTATAATTTTATTAAGTGGTACAAAGGTCTATAAACTCAGATGTACTATATGTTTGACTTGAGTGTGAATACTGTTGTCAAGTCAAATAAAAATTTAGATGATAATTAAATATGATTATATATGGATTCCAATGATGAACTTGTTAGAAGGAAATGTAGGTACATGTATCCTCAACTAGAGAAGACTAGTTGATTACTTATTATGATAGGCTTTCCTTAATTAAATTGGCCAAAGAAGTCAGGCAAATTGATAAAGATAAATGTTTAATTTTCGTCAACGCCTCTCAAGTTTATTTTTTGACTTCAATTAAAGGCGATACTGATATTTTCACTTCTCTTATTTCCTTAAATATCATGTTCATGTAGAATAAGCTATAATTAGAGCAATTAAACGTGGAGTGAAGTTACAGTTACTAATATACAAAGTTCGTAATGATCTATGAAATGTTGAAAATATGAAAGGTATCATTACTATTTGATATTTATTACGGTTGATGGCTTTCACTTTCTCATTAAATTCTTGCTTACTATTATAGAGAGATAAACTGTAATGAAAAAGTGATAATTTTTTGGTGTAGCTCTCATAGAAGCAATATTTTAGAATCATCTAAGAATGTAATAATAACAAGGCCAACAGTGGTTTTGGTGCTGGTGGCGTATTTGGAGCTGATTTCATATAAATAAATGAAAGAAAAAGGAAAAAAAATCATTGATGAAACCAATTGGTTATTGAACACTTTGGAAACTTCTCTTCTGCGCCAGTTTTGTATGTACTCGTATGTCCAAACTTTTCGCTTATCTCATTTATGGAAGGCATTGTAAGAGAGAATCCTTAATGACTTTGTTTTCTCTATAAAAGCAAAGCATGTTCCATTCTTATCACGAGCTTTTACAAGCTACTTCAATAGGCTTAACTAAGGCATCATTATTTTGTTCAATTACCATGTTTTCTCTTAGCCCACAGGGAACACAAATCACCTATTGATACTCGTAATACTTTATGTTGTCCACGACCACAGCTATGTCGTCATATTCTTCTTTCAATTTCGTTGAGTGAGCCGTTGGTGTTCAGCCACATTTGTTTTCATTGTGCAGGAAACATTTCAAACCTCGTTTTGAGTTGTCAATCTAAGGGAAAATCATTCGGAAAATATCCAAGAAGTTCCATTTTCCTAGGAGTCTAATATCCTCCCAAATTACAAGATTGTTTTTTTGAGAGAAGAAGGATTTGAAGGTTCAAAAAAATAGCTAAAGTTATAAAATCTTAGACACTAAACAAGGTTTTTCTTATAGGTCAGTATGTAATAGGAGTTTGCTGAATATCAATGTTCTGCTGAATTTAATGTTCTGATTATAAACAGGCCAAATTAGAGGTTTAAAAAAATTAACAAATTTTAATGTTCATTATTATACAATTTTAGCACTAACTTTCCTTAGACAAACTTTGGATGAATTTAGTAATTTGGAACCATCCAAATTCACAGATCTCTTTAGAGCAAATAATTAACACACACCACATTATTCATGGCGTCATTTGTGATTTTCTTCAGGTATTGTTTCAATTTATTTTTAATTTGCTTACCCTGGTAAATTGTTTTCTACTTTAAGTTCTATGCCAGTAGTAGTTTCCACTAACTGGACAAAACATATAAGAAACAAATGAACTGGCGATAAACTAGAATAAATTTTCAAGAGATGCTGTCTAAATTGGATTTGATAAAGCCCTCAGTATAAAGTACAAATAATATCTGCTGCATTAGTTTTCTGGCAAGGAATTATTGCGTTAATTTAAATAATGTAAAGATTAAATTGAACTCTCTCTAGAAATTGCTATTGATGTACTTGACAAAAGCAATTCTTACAATGTGCATCATACATAACCTTTTAAATAAATACTTTAACTGATTGTATTTCTTTTATTTTCAGGTAATGACTACAACCAAGTTTGGCTCTCTGGCAATATTCACGTAATGTATAAACATATATACACATATAAGTACATATATGAATACATAGTAATTGCATTGTTTCATTCACTTTTGCGCACAATGTGTACCTCATTTAAAAATTTTAAACAAGCAATAAAATTCGTGATAAACATGTTGACTCGTAACTTGAAATTTTCCACTGGATAGTCGCCACATTGTCTATTGCGTTATCGACGTTTCGTTTCTGACTCGTAATGCAGTCTGCGTGATATAAAATATCTCACGGTTTTATATCTCTACTGGCCTGTATTTATTTGCATCATATCCTACTTTTTGAATTTTAAGTTCCATACTTCATCACGGTTATGTGCTATCTTTTATCGCTATAGTAAATAGTACAAGGAAACATATTTTATCTAATAAATATTGGTTTAAGTTTATCACAAAAAAATTATAGTAATGTAATGCTTTAATTTAGTTTATTATTTACTTTGTTAAAATGGAAAATCACGAGAAGGTAATTTAGCTATATTCAAAACAAAATTTATCGAAATCGTCTTGGAAAATTTATTTACAAAAAAAACAGTATTGCACATTTTTTTACTATAATATCAATATTCAACTAAAAAATAGAGTTTAGAAAAAGAAACAATTTGGAAATGTAGACTGCAACAATGGATGTAGTCCACAAATTTAAAAAACGTTAGCACAGTCACACGTCTTCTCTTAAATAAAAGTGTAGATAGATACATATTATGAAGAGTATTTACAGATGTTTTTAAACAAATACTTTTTGTTTTAAGAAGGATTATTTATTACATAATATTTTATTTTTCAGAAAATAAACTGTTGGTAGAATTAAATAGATTGACAGAGGCAAAATAGGCTACAAACAGAATTTTTGTAGACGTTTCAATTTTCAAGATACGAAATGTTTTTGAAAATTTTGCATTTTGGAAAACTTTGTGTTTCTTGTATACTAAATTTTTTTCATGTTTAACTATTTTCCAAAAATAAAGCAAATCTAGATATTTTATGGGGCAACCTATAGACTTTTAGATTTCTGCAATTTACTATATTTGCAGAAATTAATTTTGGATTTAAGAAAACCGCCGCCATATCTTTCGGGAGTTTGTAATTTCCCTAAAATTTGCTGCAATGCAAAACTCATACTTATGGTTTGCGTCTGAAAATGTGTAAACATATCCCAAATGGTTTATAATCGTTTTGTCGTGCAATAAATTTTTGCATTCGAGGTGTGCTCAGAAAATAACAGGAATTTTATTTTTTTGAAAAAAAAATATTTATTCGTCTACATTAATGTTGTCGCCTTCAAAATAGTCCCCATTAGATATTATGCACTTGTGTCAGCGCTTCTTCCAATCCTCAAAACACTTCTTAAACTCGATCTTTCCGATAGCCTTTAGCTCTTTCAGCGATGCGCTTTTAATGTCATCTATGCTTGTAAAGTTTAAGATTCTCCTTATTTTTGGAAATAGGAAAAAGTCAGACGGAGCTATCTGTGGCGAATAGGTTGGGACACTGTTACGGTATTGTTTTTGGCCAAAAATTCACGAACAAGCAATGAAGTGTGTGCAAGTGCGTTATCGTGGCGCAAAAGTCATGAATCCGGGCATTTTCTTTTGGATTGCCTTACGCAAACGGTGTAGAACTTGTAGGTAGTGCTCCTTATTGACAGTTTGACCTCGTGGCAAAAATTCATGATGCACTATGCTATTAAAATCGAAGAACACAGTGAGCATAACCTTCACGTTTGACCGCACTTTTCGAGCCTTTTTGGGTCTTGGCGAGTTAGGATGCCTCCACCGGGACGCTTGAGACTTAGTCTCGAAGTCATATTCGTAAACCCATGTTTCGTCACCTGTTATAATTACGTTTCAGTAATTCTGCATCGTTGTTGACTTCCATTCGCCGCTATTTTTGTTCAAAATTCAACAATTTGGAACATATCCAAAACATTCGAAAAAAATTTCATGGCATGAGCCAATCGATATGGCATCACCGGCTTCTCTGATTGTGATTCGGCGATTATTCATAACCATTTCTCTCACTTTTTCAACGTTTGCATCGGTTGTTGATGTGCTGGGGCGTTCGTCATCTTCAACGTCTTCACGACCATCTTGTAAACGCTTATACCACTCGTAAACTCTTGTTTTACTCATAGCAGACTCACCATAGGCCTTTGTTAACATTTCACACATTTTGTTTCACTTAATTTCATTTTTTTACGTAAAATTTGATATAAATTCTTTGATCCATTTCTTTTAGCAAACGAAAATCACCGAGCTCGTAAAAACACATCTAACCTTGGCGGCTGTCACAGACAAAGTATATCATTAATACAGCTGAAACTTTTATCATACTTCAGAGGCATGTATACCAATATACAAAAGAAAATTGACAATCGGACTCTCCAAACCAGCAAAATTGAAAATTTCCCATTATGTCCTGAACACACCCCATATAATTCCAAAATTTGTGCTATAAAAATCTATTAAAACATTTCAATGTATGTACCTTCTCCGATAAAAAAATAAAAATAGTTTTAATAGTTGTCCCTTGTTTTCTTCTTCATGTCCATACAGGAAATTCATAGCTGAATTTGAATCATGGGTGCCAAAATGCCAGCTACTTTCATCAGAAGATTCGATCTCGTTAACTGTCACACTTCTACCAGCAAAAATGCTAATTTTTCTTTTTCGTTGAGTCCCATTATACCGCATGCACCTTAAAATATTGATAAAGGAGTTGTTGATGTTATATTCATTAGTGTTATTTGCTGGACCTTTTATAGGTCTAAGGACAATATTCCGCATTTATTAAACCCAACAATTATATTGTAAGACTTTTTGGCATGAATCAATTGAAGCAGCTTTTTTAATAAAGCGGGGAAAGAATTTTTAGGCTTACCAGACTCCTTCCCTCCTGGATTTTTTTATATGACTTAACTAATTTTTCTTCATGCAACTTTCATTGGTTTGAAAAATGTTAGAAAGAAAAATATCCAAAAAGATGACACGTTAGCTATTAATACCTTCTTGCCAGGAAAGTTTTTCAAATTTTATGGTAATTGAATGTTTCCAATCGTCAAAGCAATAACTATCGACTCATCCTCATTTGTTGTAACTTTATCTACCATAATATGGTGGTAATATAGAGGTGGAAGTACTGGCTGTACAACGTTAGGTTCTAGTAGACACAATATTGGGGAAGCAGCCAAATGAAACTAGTAATTCCTCATTACTGGCTAAGCTTTCGTAAAATTTATTTGCTTCATCAGAGACAAAAGCTAGAAGACACGGTACAAATAAGATACAAATTTATGTATGTATTAAGAATAAACGACTTACATCGGAAAATATGTATAAGACAAGCCATCAAAGTAAATCGATGGTCATCCTCACAGTAAAAAGGTCAACGCTCAATTTTGCATGAATACACAGATGATAAAATGACTAGGAAGTAATTTATAAAATAACTTTACGATTATCACAACAATTTAAAATTTTAAATTAACTTTAAAAAAGATAACCTACCTGTCTTGAGAAGTTAAAGCGAATGCGTTTACGCGCTTAATTTAGCGAAAATCAGCTGACTGTAGAGAGCAAGAGCAGAGTAAGTAATACCAGCATGAATTCCCTCAAATTAGAAACTAAATAAAGCACGGTGATTATAGATATATAGGTTGTCTTTAATTTAAAATTTTTAATACATAGTTACATAAATTTGTATCTTATTTGTACTATGTCTTCTAGCTTTTGTCTCTTATGAAGTAAATAAATTTTACGAAAGCTTAGACAGTAATAAGGAATTACTAGACCTAGCATTATGTCTACTGAAACCTATGCTGGTAATGTTCTATTTCTAGAAGCAGCAAACATTGAAACAGACGACTAGCTATGATTTATAATCCGTTCAGGATAGTTGGATATTATTTTAATGTTGTAATAAAGCTATGAAAGCACATTTACACACACAATTTATATGGGAAGAGTTTCAGTGGGTACTTTCAATAAACAATAGAGTTTGGGAAGCAGCTGCAACGGCACTCATCACAAAAAGCTCGGATGTATCACAACGGTAGCCGCATTTACTGCATATGAGTAAATTTCCTGTAACACTTTTTTATTTTATTTCGCTTAACACTGTTTGACCTCCTGTTTCTTAACATTTCAATGACGCGAAAACAAGTTCGATGATCGGTTTAGCAATTTATTAAATCTTTCACACAGTCTGAATTATATTTCATCGCATTTATAATTAATTACAATTAGTAAACCCGACAAGTTAAAATGTAGCACCTGTATGTTGTAGCAAACTTGTCAATGTTGTAATCGTCCTCAATACATTAGGAAATAAATTCTATGCTATTCTATCGTTGTATGTACATTAAAAATTCAAATGAGCTATTGTAATTTGTTGAATAGTATTATCTTTTAAATCTACATTGTTTAGGATTTTGTACGAAACTATTCGAGACAAAAGTTGGATGTGTATATTATACGGTAGTATCTTGTTATAGGAACCGAATTGCGAGAAAATTATTCGTATTTATCACGGTATCCCACATGCTGTGTGTACGCTTTCTGAAACATATATTGCTTTGTTATTCGAACGTAATAGCAGTGATAACGCTAGTGCATGCTATCGGAATGTATAAATGTGCATATATCTGTTGACCTTGACAGTGTAAGTTATATAGGAGAGAGAATGTTGTGGAATTGGCTGATGCGATTATTTTATTCTGTATGCATTTATCGCATTTACATAATCCACTACATGGTTGCCTTAGTTTATCGAGTATGTGCAGTGTATTGAATTCTAATATGGGACACCTTCAAATCTGATATTATCTCTCATTATGTCATTATTAGTATTCTCCGGTTTGCGAGTAATACATTGATGTACTTTCACTTTTAAATTTCAGATTAAACACGTATTGTTTTGTATTCCATTTTAGTTGTTTGTTGCCAATAATATATTCGTTCCGATCAAAATACTTTTGAGGACGAAGAAACCAGTTTTGAAAACATGCTTTTCGTATTTATAAAGATATAATGCTATTTATATATATCAGTTCTGAAGACAACAGATGCCTCGTTTATTTGGCAAAGCATACTTTTACAAATATTTTGGAGAGAATAACAATAAAAAATGAAGATATTTTAGTGTATAGTTTCATTAATAATCTGATTTGTAGTAAATAACGCTTTTTTATGGGTATCCCTCAGGTATTATAAAATATGTTAGTAAAAATTACATCTTTTCTAGAGGATGTTTTATAGTTTTTTGAGCGTGGCTCTAACAAATGAATACAAAACTGTTCGACTTAAGATTTAACAAACTATATATGACTACAATGTATACTTATTTACTTCACACTTAGCTATATTACCAGTTATATATTCTAAACAAATGCAAATTTGTCAATATGTTGTCATATTATTGTAAACAACATTGAAGGATCAAGACAAATGATGGGTCATAGCTTACTATAAGTTGAGTTGTAAATATTAATTGATAAAACCATTTTTTTCGTTCTAAACTGTTACTGAAACTTTATTTAAAACTGGTTTTAGATTCACCGCTTTATTATTTCTGTTTTTTTCTTCTTTGAAAACTAAATTGAATTACACAAAATTTGAAAATGAATCTTGCGCTGAATTAATAAGGAATTAATAAAGAGTTGGACCTCCTCTAGAGTTTAAAATCGCCCTTTATTATCTTGGCATTGACAAGTCAAGTCTTTTTCTGGCAGAAGATACCATTATTGTCAAAGCAATTCTTGTGTCAGTTTTCGATTTTGTATAGTGTCCATATGTGGCAGACATCTTCTCTGAAGCAATTCAATGGAATTTGAGGTTAGGGTATTAAGATGGCCGTGGCAAAACTTCAATCCTTGCTTTATTGAGACAATCAGTAAGAGCTCTCGCCACATGTCGTCGTGAATTAATTGTTGAGGGCTTAAATTTCGATCCAATATTTCAGTAATATTGCACTGATATATGGCCCAGAATTTAAGAACTCATCTAGAAAAATGAGATCAGCATAACTCTCGTTCATGTCATTACAGTATCAGCTTAGTAATTGTGCACCAAGCTGACATTAGACTCTTAATCTACGAGTATCTAGTCCCAAATTGCGACTCGTCAGAAAAAAAAACAGTATAGTCGATTAATGATCTCCAGCTCAGTTTAAATGTTCCCGAGCTCAGTTTGTTCGATATTTTACCTGGTTAATAATTGAACCATGAAGGGGCGTCTGGAGTGAAACTTAGGTTCTTTTAAACAATTAATATTTGTATATTTCTAGAAAGAATTGGTATTTAATTAATTGCTGTTTTATTAACCTAAAAGTGGAAATACTTCAGGGATTGAAACAGAAGGTCTTTTAATACATCTGATGGTTTGGCTGTGGTCTGTTATGATATGCGTAGCTCGTAGACGTGGTCTTAACGTAATAGCAGTTATTCTCAACTCTCCTGGTGAGTCTAAAGAGTGCTGCATCACTGGTCTAAAATAGGCCCGTCTTCTTTCAAAATGTTGTTCTATGTGGTTACCTGTATTTGTGTAACATTGCCATAGTCGGTTAATTTTACTCTCTGCTGCATCTCTTACTACCTTATTCATTTCGTCAGGGAGCAAATAAAATTAAAATTGAGATCCTTAGATACACAAGTATGTACCTGTAATATTGCAGTACCTATATTACATTGTAAATGAAATTATGAAGACACAAAATATTTAGAGAGTCTCCAAGAGTTATCTCCAAGGTGTTTCTATTTTGATCAAAATGATGTACCTACTCGCTGTGTGAGTAATTTATGACGAGATAATTTAAGAAGAAGCCTACAGTCCACTTCCCATAAATTTGTATTGCGCATAGCGTATCTACATAGATTGAAGACCTGAGCATCGCTTTACTGCAAGAGAGGAAACTGTAATCAAGTGGGAAGATCGTTGGAACAACAACCATGAAGCCACAGTGGACAAAAAACTTATCCCCGACATTAAACCTTGGATGAACTGCGGATTCAAAATAATTGACTATTTCTTGATACAGGTATTAACGGAACATGGCGTCTTTAGAACTACAGTTAGATTTGGTGAAGATAATAAGAGGTCTTGTATATATTGTGGCGAAGAGGATACGGTGGAGCATACCGCCTTTCAGTGGCAGAGATGGGCACATATTCATATGCCAGTAGATACCGAACTAGGGATGGAATTAACACCGACGAACCTAGTGCAGGTTATGCTATCGTCCGCACCCAGATGAACTCTAATACACAACATGTTCACATTTATTACGAAAAATAAAGAACAGAGAAGGACAGAGACAAATGAGTGGAGCATGTCTAGACTATTCGAACTCCTAATTCTCCTATTAAAGTGAGGGAAGGGAGTTGTAGGGTAGAAACATACAAGTGTAGCAAAGATAGCCCAAACACCCTGATGTATGTCTTGTCGAGACGATTCCAGGGTGGTTCAGGGTTGGCGAAAAAAAAAAAATTGATAAATTCCTCGTCTTATATAGTTTTTTATATAAGCTGAAATTGACATTTTGCTTATAATTGAATCGGTTATTTGGAAAAGGGAATATGTTCAATTTTTGGCCATTTTGAGATTTTGCCGCCCGAGTACATAGATACATCAGTTGCGCGTCGAGAAGGAAATATATCCGGCTCTTACTATATTGCTGGTAATGACATTTATCCTACGTTTGGTACGAACATCTCTACGATATGTTACTTTGTCGAATCGAATTATTATAAAATGACTGTTCTTTCTCAACGTCAACAAGTCTTTCTAAAAACGTGTTAAAGGAAGAAAAAATATGTTTCGAATACCACTTCCCAGATTCTAGAGTTCTTCTTGTATGGCCATACATCAACAGTTTTATTAGCGAAAAATGTACTCTAGCAAAACTACGACAGCCTACGGTAATATCTTACAGGGCCTACGCTGATAAACTTCCTATTAATCGAAAAAATGAACAATATCAGCAGTCTTTTCCAATACATACCTAAAGAGGAAATAGAGTTTTATGTACAATAATGTGATCCAGTGGCCAATAACAGAGGCAAAGGAACGTGCTGAAGAAGATTTTTAATTTTCATTTTGACATAAAATGTCAAAAAATGCCAGTTCCACAAAGTACTACTAGATCTTTTATTTGAATTCGTTAAATTAGTTTTTTTGTCTCCTGTGAAATTAACTTTTCTGGATATGTTCCCTTTTCAAAATATCCGATTCAATTATATTACACAATTTGTATATGAACACATAGTTCTACATGCATTAAGTATTATCACGTTATATTTATGATGTCCTACCGTAAAATTATATCCTATTTAATAGGGATCGTCCATGTATCAATAACAATTTCTGGAAGATAAGGAAAACACTTAAAATTTTTATTGCTATAAAGTGCGATGCTCAGATAACATTGTTATATGTCATGAATATGATCAGTTTGATAAAGCATGTTATTGTGATATGAGAAAACACTTATAATTATAATAGGTAAAGTCTAAAAACAATTTGAAAGTGAGTATTATGTAGATATATCATATAACTTTTGTTTACATATGTACATTTATTTATTATATATGTACGTAATATAGGTATGATAACATTGTCTAGGATAGGATTGTGTCGAAATTCTATTTCTATATCAATGACATTTTTATTTTAAAAGTTAAATTTAATATATGTCGATTATTTTATTGTATACATACTTCAGTATGATTTGAAGCTATTTTAAATTTTTTCTAAGTTTGCTAATACTACAAATTGAGATTTGAATCAAGTTTATTCAGTTTTTTTTTGTTTGGAACTAAATAATCTTTAGCGTTTGATTGAGAGTTTATTTATTTAGTATGTAGATTATCTTTCTTATAACACATCGCTTTTGTGTTAGACTTATCAGTTTCATAAGCGGCTACCTTTGATACGTGTGAAAATAAATGAATAAATTAATTTACTATGAGAAACTAAATGTTTGAGTTACTTGTATGCTATGCTAATATATAAAAAATATATATAAGTATATACATAATTCATCATTAAAGATTGTATAAAGTTAATGTCATAATAAATAGATACGTGTTATATAAATGCCATTAATATTTTTTATAGTGTTTAACAGTAGCAAGTATTTGTTTACACACGTGTCAACGCAATAAATATTATATGGATGATAACAATATACCTGATTTATTTCAGGAACGGATGATAAATGTTGTATATTTCCTTGATCTCTACAAGTTCAATATCTACAGGAAAAGATTATAAAGACTCATCAAATAGTTTGAACATAAAAACAACGATAAAATAGCAGTTTCCTGATTGTTCGCATGTAATTTTTGTAATCACATTTTCCGTTGGTTTCTACATCTACGTGGCATTTATACTACTTTGCATTCCATACTTGCTAAGTTCCTTATGATTCTTCAGAGATGAAAAAAGCGCAGATACAATCACAATCAAGGATATTCGATACGTACTTCGTAACCTCAATTAACGCACATAGGAAATTTATATATCTACATACGTTTATGCATTAGGTATAATTCCTCATTGTATTTTCTTGTGAACTTTTAACATATGACGCATAGACATAAAGCGATTTTATGGATAATGCTGTAAAAACATGGCGGCTGTTTTCAATGAAACTTATTACGTTTTACCTTTGATACAGTAGTAAATAATGTCCTTATTGCTTTGCTACTTGAAAAATGTGTTTACTAAGAGATTATGTAGATTAAAAAGCTGAGGTTGGCACTAGACTGTTTTAATGTCTGTTGTAAATGAGATTAGTAGGTACAAATAAGTTAATATTCTTACAGTTCGAAGTATGTATTATATTGGTAGCTTGGTAGCAGAATTTGGTATCAAATAACTCTCACATAATGCAAGACGATCTTGACCTTTCGCCACCATGCTAGAGTAGCAAGGAGTGTGATATCATTTGATATAACCAATAGAAATTTTAAGAGAATATAATAATTTGTGGATATAATGTATTAATTGCAATAGACATATAAAGGATATGAAATGTACCAGCTCCTATGCGTTTCCCACGAGCTGAATCATTGAAGCAATAAACATGATATTATTTAATCGCATAAGGAAGGTAAATGCACTTCCTGTTCGCTGCTATTATCGCTTTAGCTCTATATACGTACGTAAATTGAATTTAGCTTCTCGAGAGCATTCGTTCCACTACTGACACCAATAAGTGCCACTTTAAGAGAACATGCCTACATGCAAGCTTGCCTTTAAAGGTGCTGGCAGCAGTTAACAAAACATACGCACTTCACGAATCCCATTAAACCTGCTCAATTGGAGCGCTTCGAACCTGAGTAGGAGAGGAAAGACGAATAATATAATATGTGCTATTGGGTAAAAGGATATGACCTCGGCGAGTCTACCTTTATTGCAGAGGCTTCTCGTGAACTAGACTAGGAATGTATACAAACTAAATACACTTCAGAGAGATGTAATACCGTAAGGTAGCCTAGAAAACGACGCGTTTTCTGCGTTGCAATACGTCGGTTCTTTTTCTCTTCTTCCTATTGTTTTATGTTCTTGTAACGTGAATAACTCCAGTACCTTTTCTGTTACACTAGCCCTGCATTTATAACCTGTACCTGAACACGGATGTAGTAGATCGTTTTGTTTTGTACAGAAGTAATGGAACAATTTATAATAGTAAAAGGAATGAAAGAAACTCCTCATTGATATTTTTAAATAACTCATACATCAACTAAAGCATATTATACCTATTACATAGAAAATAAAAGCATAATGAGCTAGGTAGCTGGGGCATATATTAAAAATTCTAGAGAAAAGAAAATACGAGCTGGCACTGGATGCAGAGAAAGCAGATGAGAGAAAAGAGGAAGAACGATGAAGCGGTTATAGAAGGTGAAGAAAGACTTAGAGGAAGTAAAGACCAGCAATTGGGAAGAAAAAGCCAAAGACTCAAAGAACTGGAAAGGAATAATGGAGGAAATACGAGGGTGGCTAACGAAGACATAAGACATTTTTTTCTTAAATTTATTTTTATTTTTTTACATAATCTCATTGTAAGTGTACACATCTCCTAGCGATGCTCCCATTTATTCAACCCATCCAAATAGTACTTAGCGTCTTTCTCCGCAAAATAACTGTTTACGAAGGGGATTGCCTCTTCAGTAGACGAAAATCTTTGTCCTCCCAATTTTTAGATTAGGGAACAAAAGACGTCGCTTGGGGCTAGATCTGGTGAGTTAGAAGGTGGTTCAAAACGTAATTCGTGGGGATTCACTCTATGTGAGATTTTTTTTCTGTAAATGTGGCTGTTTTTTAGTAAATTCTGCCTTTAGCTTGTCAAATAATAATGTGCCGTATGCTTCTGTAATGGTTTTTTTTTTTACGTTTGAAGATAATCGATTAAGCTAACTCCATGGCTATCCCAAAAAAACCGTCATCATCTCTTTCCCAGCCGAAAAAACAGTTTTTACTTTCTTTGGAGCGGATTCCTTCTTCGCAGTCCACTGTTTTGACTGGATTTTTGCTTCTAGCATATAATAATGTATTCAAGTTTCACCTGCAGTAATTGATCGGTGCCAAAACTCAGCAACTCGTAACCATTGCTATTCCTGTCACTTTAATTCGACGGTTGTTTAGCACTATTTGGTAAACTTTAGCGATGTTATCGTCAGTGGTTACAGTTTTTGGACATTCCGAACGCTTATCGTCTCTAAAGCTTGTACAACCACGTTTAAATTCTGCTGCCCAAAATATCACTGTAATAAATGGTGCTGTAGAGCCCCCGTGTACAGCGTCCAACTCATCTTTAATGTACTCTGTAATTCAAGGAGGTATATTAAAATATATGTTGTCCCAAATTCTTTTTTTTGTAGTATATCAAGGTCATTATTTGTAATCATTATATCTTAGAATCCACTAGTATTTAGCGCAAGTTATAGTATTTTGTTTCCCGTTACTTTTTCTAAAACCTGTGACAAAACATTTGGAATTTCCATATTCATATGTGGGTAGGCGAAAACATTGCTCTAGGTCTTTTAAATTTTCGATAAATTAATTTGCATTTAATTTTCGGTTGGTGTGTATTTAAAAGATTCATGGGATCATGCGGTTGGCATTCAGATTGACTATGGTCATGGATTAAAAAGTCTCTCATCAATGTAACTGTTTTGATTTGACGAAAAATTCATGGTAATTTGCTAATTAACTTGTGACCTTGTGTTTTGTTTTGAATATGCGTTTAAACACATTCCTTCACATTATCGTAATTATAGAGTTTGGCGTCATAAAAGAGTATTATTTCCTGACATATTTGACAGCCTCCATAAAAACTAAAAGATATCTCAATTGACAATTACAAAAGTCTAGAATACGTACATTTTCTTATATCATCAACAGATAATTGTTGTGTAATTCGTCGGAAATTATTATATCCTGTCAACCTTTTTCTATACCATAATAAAATATAGCTAATGTGCAAATAATTACCTAATTGGCGGGGTTTTAACGACTGTGTAGACATTAATAATGTACACCGTTCACTGAAACTAATATGAATATGTCATTACATAAGCTTCTTGCGTAAGTTTTTTACAAATAAACTAACAGACAAGCTACTAATGCTCGTGTTCTACTTATACATATATCTCGTCCATAAATATACAATTTTCCATGTCTATGCCACAGGTAGAGCACCTAGATATAATTTATAGTAGCATTTTCTTAATTAATTGATTCTGTGAGTTTAATATTAATTTAAGAATTATCGCTTGCACACTCACGGAATTATAATATGTACCTAATTAAAAAACTTTTAATACTTCAATAAAAAGTTAGTTTATCTTATATGCAATACTGCATTCCAGTGGATTATTTTAATGAATTACAATTGTTTTATGAAGAAAACTGTCTTCGCAATATCTACGTCGAAATAACCAATGTAGTAATGTAGTATGCTATTGTTGCAAATTCTCACAATTCCCCAGATTAGAACGGATTAAATTGTTCTCTCTCATGATTTCGTGAAGTCTACAGTACTACACTTCTTTTCAGTTAGTTTAGATACAAGTTGCTATTCCTTGTTGTTTTTTCAAATTAAATGCCAATTAGATAAATAAAATTTTCTTAAAGACATATCTTTTTGACTAACTATATGGAAAAATCTGGTACATACTAGATATGCACACGATTGTGTTATTTGGAATAGAGACTTGTTGATTTAAACAATATATCTGTGTTCATTTCATAGCATTCCCTGGATGCATGGGTACCTGTTTATGTAGTCGCCAACATTCTTAAGCAGTGTAGTTTGAATTTGAATGGTAATAGTATCTGATGCCAAGAATGTTTTTGACGTTTGATATGCAGTTGTCTCCGTTTTCAAGTGAACTATACAATTGGAAGTAAGAAAGGTGGTTTTTACGAGATAAATTGAAATTGTTGGATTACTTTCCTGTATACAGTAGTAGACAAAATGGTAGACACAGAAAACAAATTGAAACTATATTTATAGTCATAGTCTTGTAATTTTTTTCTTGAAAGATGAAGGATTTGCTTTTTGTACACTACAAGGGACTTATGCTAAATCTTCAAACCCATCGTCATTTACAACATCATCTTTTACAACAGCCAGAAATATTTTGAATTTTGAAAGGGTCAAAATAAGGAAAAAATTGCGTGTTGGTTTTGGCAGTTATATCAAATCTTGGTTACAACATTCGAATTTATAAGAAATAACTGATTTTACAAATACAGTAAGAATGTATATGAATAGTATGGCAGCTTTCAGAACATTTATAACGTTTACAAGTGTGGAAATTGTAAAATATAATTGCATTTGCAATTTGAACTGCATTTGACTCCATTGAAACTATGAAAAAATGGCTGTTTCTACAATAAGACAGTTGTCAAATATTTTAATAATTTCAATTGTTATAATTAGAAAACTGATTTGTACAAGTGGCAAAAACTCGAGAATTATGAGGACCCTTTCTTGCCGAGTATTTCAAAATGAATTTCGACTTGAATTGACAAGATAAGTGTTTAATAACATTTTTAAATAGAATAGACCATATTTTGGCTTATTGTTGGTTAAAATTGTCCTAGAATAATATTTTTATATTTGAGTGAAATGGGTTTTCAGTTATTTTTAACTATTCAGAGAATCCTGTTTATTGTTGCTATGATAAACACGGTACTTTTTTTAATTATACACGGAAAGTGCAACAACATTCCTACTAGAATTTTCATAATTTTTAACAATAAGTATGTATATGGTACAGGGCTTTAAGTTTATTTTGATTAGCAGTTTTCTATGGGCTAATGTTAAATCAACATAATGTATTGTGTATTGCAGATTGTATCCAAAAGGCAAGGAATATTATATCAACAATTGTATGCTTTCTTATTTGTTTTTGTTATCATATTTATACCCTCACCGCAAATTAATAAGCGTTTGTCTATTACCGATTCAACAGAATCTAGGTTAAACGGTATGAACTGATTATCACTCATTATGTCAAGGTGTTATATTTTATTTTAGTATGTGGTCCGTTCATTAGAATTACTCAGGTACCTATTTATCACTTTTTTCATTAATTACTTCTCCATCAGTTCAGTATGCATTCAGAATTATCAGATTTTTTTAAACGTTTCTTGGGAGACACAATATTCACTCGCATTATCCTGAAAAGATTTTTTTAATATACAAGCTGTCACTATTGCAATTAATCTCTTCTAAGAAATAAAATCAATTACCAATTACAAACAAAACATATATTGATACTAGAAAACTAGCATTGCAGCATCTAGCATCATTTATTCATTCATTCATGCAATTAGGGTTGCACACCTGCAGACCAGTCACTTGAGCTGGGTGCTCTGAGTACTCTCACTTCCACTTGAGCAGTTTAGAGTACTTTATAAAGTCCAATATCTTGCCCGGTAGAAACTTGAGTATCCTCGAAAGCTCCAGTAGATCATTTCCGAAATATTTCTGCCTTCAATTACCTTCAATTCCTCACATGTGCAGATTACATGTAAACTTGTTTCCTCCTGTAACTTGCATCTTCTACACCAGGATGCGCTCACCCGACTAGTGTTATATAGATACTTTCTCAAGGGACAGTGTCCAGTTATCAACCCCATAATGGTCTTAACTTGTTTTTTATTGCCTCTAATTAGGTTTTCAGAGAACTTAGCATCCCCACCGCTTATTAGCGCTTTAGTGTGGAGTTGACCTTCAGTCAACCTCCATTTCCTTACACTGTCTTTGTCTAACCAAGACCAAATCTCCCTTCTAGTACAATCCTTGGAGATTCCACATACGGGCTCTGGTCCTGGTCTGGGGTTTTTTAGAACCCTTTTTGTCTAGTTGATTGGCTATTGTATTGCCCTTGATAACCTCATATCCGGACACCCAAATCAAAGACACTTTGTTGTCTTGTGCTAGTAAATTGAGGTACTGTTTGCCTTGATAGCGGCCTGACTATCAACCATTATGTTTATTTTTCTCCTTGCGCAGCCTCGCTTTGCAATCTGTTCTGCTCAGGCTGCGATTGCGAATACTTCTGCCTGGAAGACCATTGCATCTGTCTAGGCCCCTATACCACAAATACCGTGCCCTTACTGGATTTGGATCAGTCCGTAAACCAGTCATCAGGAGCAACGAAGTCACTCCGTGCCTGGTCTCAGTTTGATATTGAGATTTTCACTTTTTTAGTGAAAATAATTTCGGATGCCGTACTGGCCGAAGGTTGGTCCAGTACCGTTCTCGTAGTACCAGTGTGCCCTCCAATCCCAATATTGGGGTACTACACTTTATTGGCTTTAAGCTTCGCAGCCATACTCTCCGTCGCCGTATATGCAGCAATCAAAAGAAATATAATATAAATTTAGATATCACTGAGAAAATATAAAAAATTAGTCACTTTAATAATAAAATTAATTAAGACATATTTCGATACTCTAGAGATGGATTTTCTTTATGATTTGAATATACGGTTTCGTAAATAGCCACCATTGTTCTCAATGCATTCTTCGGTAACAAATTTTTACACATTTAACATTTTGAAGAACGTGACGCGGCATAGCATTGATTCCATTTCGAATGTTTAATTTCAAATCTCTCAAATTACTGGGTTTATTTACAATACATACAGAAAGTAAACCGGAGCTGACAGATCTGGGAATTTTACTGACCACGGAATCGTATTATTTCTTGAAGTGAGTCTGTTTAGAAAGTATTCTCTAAAAATGTACTTGGTAGCTTGGGAAAAGAATATTTTCGATAACTTGATGATTGTCATGAGTCACACGATGAAATTCAAGTCTGTTAATTTTATCTTGATCACTTATTTCGTGAGCTATTGCCTATTTAACTCTTCTCGTGCTTCGATCACTCAAATCAAGACCGAAAACATTTTTAAAGCCAGCGTATCATTTCGGACCAGCAATAATTGCATTTCTTACCCTTTCTTCGCTACATTCATTGCACCTAATTCGTTGTCTTTCACTTAATTTTTTGTCTACAATAGATCCCAGTTATTATTTATTGAAGCAAGTCAAAATAGCCGTACGTTGAGATCAGAGACGGATAATTCGATTTTGTGTTACTAATAAAATAAATAATATATATTTTGCAAGGCTTTGTATTCGTCAAAATATCTTTAACCGCGGAATTAATTATCAGCCAAAAATGTGTAGATTAGACATTAAATTTGTGTGCTAAAATTATTGGAATTTCTTGTACCGATTAATTAGACTTCCTTTACGAACATGATAATGAATTATTTCATCATTCTTAAATGAAAAAGTGAATAATAAATAAAAAGTATGACATAATTTATAATCCCTGGAAAATCTAAGTTACCTATAAACAATATTATTGAATGGGAGTAAATGAAAATGACCTACATTATAATATAATATAAATCATCATGATAATCGGTTTAGAATATATTCGGGATTACCCACAATACTCACGACATTTACTCTTATTTTTGTATACATATTATGAAGGTTTAGAAATACGATGCAGATTTTTTTCTCAACCACATCAACCCACTTTATATAAATACCTAATTATCTCGAATGGATGACGTAATCGATAGCTTGAGGTTAGGAGCGGTTCTATTGATGTAGTAGCGTTCAAGAATTATTCCCAACTGGTCTCCGAGAAAAACACGCATTACGCCGTATTAATTTTAATTGGCCATTTTTTACTTCTTTTTTCTTAGCGTGCATTATTCTCCACACCATACAACGAGTGTATTTGCCCTTTCTCTTTTTACTACACCATCTTAAGTAATCATAACTGAAATGTCCGATTCGTGTAACTAACTACACATTACAATACGAAATAAAAAAGAATAATTATATACTAATGGACTTAACGTATATGGAATGCGCTTTTCACTTTCCAAATGCCAAAGTATTACTTTGCCGTACTTATCTATCTTGTATTATTTTAGTGAGAATTCATTCTCTAAGTACAATTTACGCCCATTGTTATTTTCTAGATCAAGGATGTCAGATTGACAAGTACCAACATTGCTCGTTAATTGATAGTCATTTAAAACGATTGCAGTAAAATCTTATGATTTAGCCCGTTCGCAGAAGTAGTAATTAAAATTCGTGGTTACTTGTACGCTTCATTTTAATGTTACAAGGCTGAAAACATTTTGAATTCGAAGGACGCAGTCTTGATATAAAACTACATGTATACTATTTTGTATTTATACGATGCTATAAATTCGTTTTATTGTTAAAGTTGAGAATGCTTCAAAATAAGTGAGGTGACACAAGCCGATATACTTACACTCCTTGCATGTTTTTTAGGGGCGTGTAAAAATATACAGCTTTCTACAGAAAGTAAGGACTTATATTTTTATATGAGCAAATTGTTTCTATACGTTTACTATAATGAATAACACTTCAAGGTTTGATAATATCATTGATTTGTTATGCAAACCTACTTTTTTGTGAGGTAGGTCGTAAATTTGTGTTTAAGCTTACTTTGAATGATAAAATTTGTTAAGAAAGAAAGTAAAAAGTATCATGATGTAATTTTATATAGCTATATGTGGTGGCGCTGCTTAAAAACTTTAGAGAGGGTAGAAAGATCGGCAACCCGTTAATCAGAACAAATCTTAATCCGGATAGATTTTCCTCAACGGAATGCGTTCGTCGTATTCTGGATGTTTTCGAATAAGCATAGGTCACTCAACTGCCACTCTAATTGTTCCTCAATCTTTTCCAATTTCACGCATATTCGCATAGGTCAAGAAACCCTAGGAATCGATAGCCTAGCCTTGAACATAAAAGAAGATCATTGTCATCATTTATTCTTTAATTATGAATATATACAGTACAAAACACATATGAACATCTTTCCTATTGAATATGTTTTCATTCCAACAAGTTTCTTTCTATAACTTTTTATTGGAACAAATTTCTTTTAGACAAAGCTCTTAGCTGATTTACCTCAATCTACGATAATCATTAGACTCGGCAAAAAGGAGCAAGTTTTAGTGCAGTGCGGAGAACAATGTGGTGGGGCTGAGCAATCGTATCAAGGCCGTTACGTCACCGTTTACGTACTCGCATCATTTATGTGAGAAATTCCGAATCCTTGTCAATAACACTTTCAAATAACACATAACTACCATTTTTTATCTTTCAATTCTGCTTTAATTCTTCTTTTAACATAATCACGAGCAGATGGCATAACGCTCTAGAAGGAGATGAATGCTTCTTGATTTAGTAAAGTGAATGATAGATTGTTGCTTTTCTGTGGAAATATATTCAAGCTTAATTTTACCCATTTGCACTTGGTCTCTTATAAAATGATATTTTATTTCTATGTGTTTAGCTCTTTTATAGTTTGTGGGATTTTTAGCAATGCTGATACAACCCATATTATCCTCAAAGATTAATAAGGATTCATTTATAGGATAATTTATACTAATAAATAAGTTCCTTAACCATAAACCTTCGCGAACACCCTCAAACAGTGCAATATATTCTGCTTCTGTCGTGGATGTTGCGACACAATTTTGTTTTCTGGTATTCCAGGATATAGTACACTTTTCGAATGCTTTAAATATATATCCTGTGGTACTTTTTCGATCAGCATCACTATTTCCCCAATCAGAGTCGACATAGCCAATTAATATTTTAGTAGTATTGACATTTCTATTAAAAGTCAATTTTAAATCTAGAGTACCTTTAATATATCGTAATACCCCTTTTAAATATTGCCACAGAGTTTTATTATTTTTACTCTGGTAACGGCTTAAAATATTTACTGCAGTGGATAGATCAGGTCGTGTACAAAGCATGGCATACATCAAGCAGCCTATTAAATTTTTACAGGGAGCATCATAACTTTCTTCTGACGATAATGCTACATAGTCTATGGTTGTTGGTAACGGAGTTTTAATTGGTTTGCAATCAGACATTTTAAATTTTTCTAAAATTTTTTCAAATATGTGGTTTGATTTAATGAAATCGAAGATTCTGTTTGAATAATTTCAATGCCTAGAAAAAATTCAATATTGTTTAAGTCAGTCATCTCAAAAATATTACAAAGATAAGTTTTTAAACTTTGCATTGTATCAGGATTTTGAGTAACTAGGATTATGTCATCCACATATAATAGTAAATAAATGTTTTTTGTTATATCATTTTTATTCAAGAAATATATACAAGGGTCTATCTTTGAACTACAAAAACCTTTTTCTTTTAAAATGATATCAAACCGTTCATACCAACACCTGGCTGCTTGCTTAAGACCATATAATGCTTTGTGTAATTTACATACCTGATCTGATGTGATGTTTAGACCTTCCGGTATTTCCATATATATATCCTCATTTAGCGTACCATTTAAAAAAGCAGTTTTCACGTCCATTTGATGAACTAAAAGATTATGTTGATTTGCTAATGCTAAAAGCATTCGAAAAGAGGAAATACGCGCTACTGGTGCAAACGTTTCCTGGTACTCATCAGGGTACTTTTGACTGAAACCTCTTGCAACCAGACGCGCCTTATATTTCATCGGATTACCATTTCTATCACATTTAAGTGTAAATACCCACTTGCAGCTTATTATATTTTTATTTAAGGGTTTCTTTACGATCGTCCAAGTTTGATTTATTTTAATAGACTCTAGTTCGTCTTTAATAGCCATTTCCCACTGATTTTTATCTGTTCTATATTTTATGTCAGAATAACATTTTGGCAATGAATTAAATAAATTTTGGACAGATAATACATAAGGTAGGAATTGGTCATCGTCATCTTCGACGTACGACACTGGTAGACGATTTTTAAGCCTATTACTTCTGCGTAATTCATTATGTACCGAGTTATTGGTTTTCTCGGTTTCTGATGAATCAGGATTTGTGCCTCTAGGAATTTTTAGGTCATAGCCATCACCTGATATTTCAGATGTTTTGGTTTTGATTATTGGAGCCTTACTTATTTTATCGGCTTCTTTTTCAAAACACGGCCTTGAGGCTTTGAAATTTATTTCATCAAATATAACATCACGAGCTGTGATGAATTTCGCCGCCTCAACGTTCCACAGTTTATACCCATTTTGTTCATAACCGACAAAAATGCATTTTATGGATTTTTTATCGAACTTATCCGGTCGGATTTTTAAATGAACATAGACAGTTGAACCGAACACCTTTAAAAACTTTAATTGTGGCTTATGAGCATGCCACATTTCATATGGTGTTTTATTTGTCTTTATCGCTTTTGTTGGGATTCTATTTATTAAATAGGTAGCAGTTAAGACTGCCTCTCCCAGAACGATTTGTCAAGACAAGCAGAACATATCATCGCACGAGCTTTTTCTGTAATTGTTCGATTCATACGTTCTGCCACACCATTTTGTTGTGGTGTGTAGGGAACTGTTAAATGGAACGTTATTCCTTTTTGAGAGCAGAAATCCTTAAAGTCATTGGACAGATACTCACGGCCATTGTCGCAATATAGGTTTACTATTTTTATATTAAAATGAGCTTCACTTTTAGCCACAAAATCTTTAAACATAGATAAGACTTGTGATTTGTGTGTTAGTAAATAAGTGACCGTGTAATGGGTATATTCATCAATAAAAGTTACATAATAATTTTGATTAAGCATCGTTGGTGGTGAAATAGGCCCACACACATCAGTGTGAATAATATATAAAGGCCTATTTACATGGTTTTTATTTTTTATATGTGCAAAAGGAAGTTTTGTTTGTTTAGCAAAAATACAACCTTCACATAAATTATTAATTTTAAAATGTAAGCTACTCAAGTGATGAACGTCCTCGACCATTTTATCATTTATTATTTGCTTAAACTTGATTGGACTAATATGGCCAAGACGTTCATGCCACAAATTATAATCATTTGGATAGCTTACTGTCAAAACTTTATTTATTAAGTTTACTTCATTTTTTACCACTTTTAATGTTACACCAACTAAACCATTTATTTGCTTACCCGATAAGATGATTTGATTTTCTTTGTTTAGGACTTGTACACCTTTTGAATTAAAAACAACAGTCATGCCACTTTGTTGTATACGGCAAACAGACAGAAGGTTTGCCGAGGCATCTGGCGCATACAGGACGTTTTCCAATGTTCCATAAACACCTTCATTGGTTTGTCCATGAATCACACCGCGTTTAGTTGCACTTATACACACACCACTTTTTGCAACACTTACAGTCACTGGCGGTGATAAAGTGGTGTAAGATGTAAATACATCATCCCTATTTACAATGTGATCTGTTGCTCCGGAGTCCAATAGAAAAGTTAGGGCTTTATTTGAAGAAGTTTGTGGATTTTGAACATTTCCAAACATAAAAGCAAAACTCCCACTGTTTGTAAGATTGCTTCTTAAATTTTGTGTAGTAGAATTTCCTTGGTTTTGCAACATTCGTTTATAATAAAAACAGTCATTTTTCAAATGGTTATTGCGACCACAGTGATCACATAAAACATTTGTAACTTTATATTTTTGTTTGTTGTTTGCCTTTTTGTTCTTTTCTTCAATATTTTTCTTCCTATCTTTATAGTTCTTCCATTTGTTGTTTTTCTTCAATTTGTTACTCACTCCACTTGGTCCTGGAGTAAGAAAAACTGAACTTGTTTTAAGGGCCTTTTGGTGATTTACATTTTGATATGATTGTAATTTAACTTCATGGTCCAATAATCTGGTTTTAACAAAGGCCAGGGTCAGTTGATTTTCTGCTAATGTTTCAAGAGCAGTAATAACACCTTCAAAAGACTTTGGTAGCGTCAACAATAAATGTGCTACTTTGTCCATTTCATCTAGAACAGCTCCAGCAACTATTAGGTCAGAAATTATGCCATCAAAACGGGTAAAATGCTGAACTAAAGTTAGGTCACCTTCAAATTTTAGGTTTAACAACTGTTTTCTTAATGCCAATTGGCTAGCTAAACTTCATCGGTTGTAGATAGCATCTAACTTCGTTAAAATATCTCGAGCTTTATCATTTTCTCCGGCAAAACCAAGAAACTGATCACTAAGGTATTCCACAATGGCACTTTTAGCAATGAGATCCTTTTTAGACCAAGCAGGTGTAAGGGTAGTAGGTTCTGCCTCATCTATTACACTTAGCACTTCTAGTTCAGCGAGTAGGGCACGAACTCGAAACTTCCACACGCTGTACTTTTCACCATTAAACGGCTGAATATTTCGTTTGGATACTTTATTGTCCATGATTTATATTTATATATATCGCGTTGCCCTGGGCCCATAACCTCTTGGGATTATTTAAATAAAAGTCACTACTAGCAAGTGAATAAACTAACTTTTATTTTCTTATTTTTAACACTAAGAAAAAGCAGTTGTTCATACAACGAACTCCGTCTTAGAACTGAGAACTAAAACTAAACTCTTATATTATAACAAACAAAGAGAATATATATACCCGACATCTCGGCTACACAAAGTAAACAATGCCGTCACTATTCTTCGTATGATGAATGAATAATACAACATCGGTATTATTATTTTGTTATTTTAACACATAGAATAAAACAAACACCTATATCCAATGTTAATTGTTTGCTGTATCGTTTTCCACGGATTACAAAACAGTGTTTTATATTTTTTAGGTGACGTTTACAATTTTACTGGCTGGTGCACGTCAAATAATTGCCGCAAGTTACACATTTAATTATATCACCTTTGTATTCTAAATTCTGCATTTTCTAAGTATGTATATATTCTGATAAGCACTCACAACTACTAGTGGAATAATACTGAATAAGTGTGCTTTGATACGGACGCTCCAGTTTCCGTGCCACACGGTTCGTCCCACCACGTTGTTCTCTGTACTGCATTGAAACTTGCTCCTTTTTGCCGTGTCTAGTGATGAGTTTAGTAACAAGATTACAAAAATGATAACTAAAAGCATTACAGATATTAACATCACTAGAAAACTGCTCGGGTAAGGTACGTTTGCAGTGTGGTTTAGCCTACTCCTACGAATGATTGACCATGTAACTTTATTTTTCTTACTAGAGTCTAGTATATAGGCATCAATCGCTTCTATTTGCTTCAGTCTTAAGATTCCTTTATAATATTTTTCATACCGTAAATAACCATTTTTAAGGTCAGAAAATTTAGAACTATGATCTTTTATTAGCGCAAGATTATAATCCATGATTTATTGTAGGATGGGAGTGTATATTTTACTAATGGAAAACAGCGATCAAAATAATACCTAAATATGTTGATAAATTTTTTAAAAGCTTCATCTGCGCAAGAGGTCTCATAAATTGGTAACCACGTTTCTTTCTCAAACAACGACTTAAGATTAATTAAGGAAGTGATGGACTTTTTTTATGTACTGAAACATTGTCAGATTTTTGTCTTTTTGTGGAAAATTGTATAATCTGAGCAAAATGATTAAATATGTTACAATCTTGACAAAATTTGTCCTTATCATGAGGGAGGTTGACAATAAAATTGTTAATGCATGTCGAAGTTGTTTGACATACACGTGTCGGAATTTCAATGGTTGCATACATGTTGCAACTATTGACCATATCAATAAAAGTACGTAGGTTAGGTTAGGTTAGGTTAAGAGTGGGGTGGCATGCGGGCCTGTTTCACCGCGACCTTTACAGGTCTATTGTGATCCCCTTTACCTTAGAGAACGCTCTCTAGTTTCGCCTTCTTAATCAGACTTATCATTTTTGAGAGCGGCTCTTTTGTGTAGCCGTTGGCTGTGGGGTTCTCTACCCCCATTACTAGAAACCTTGTCCTCGCTAGGCCGTCACAGTGGCACAATACATGAACTGGGGTTTCTTCTTCCTCTTGACAGAATCTGCAGAGAGCATTTTCTGCCAGGCCTATGTTAAACATATGCCTATTCAGTCTGCAGTGACCGGTCATCAGACTTACTATCATTTTGACAGTCTTCCTGTCTTTACTCAGTAAGTCTTCGGTAAACTTAGGTCTCTGTTCCCTTAGGAACTCCTTAGCCTGTCTTTGTCCTGGCGATCTTACCCACCATTCCTTGGACTTGTTTTGTGACCATTCGTAGATGGACCTCTTAATTTGTGATTTGGTAGTGCCGAAGGAAGGGGGCGCTCCTATGAAAGGCCTTGACGAGCCTCGTCTGGCCAGCTCATCGGCCGCCTCGTTTCCCTTCACTCCCATGTGGCTGGGGCCCAGGCCAAAGTGATTTTCCTTAGGGTGCCCGCCTCATTTAGGGCTCTTACGCAGTCCCAAACCAGCTTTGAGTCAGCACTTGCGGAACTGATAGCTTTAAGTGCTGCTTGGCTGTCAGAGTAAATAGCGACGCTTTTTCCTGGTTCGGCCCAACTGTCTACTTCTCTGACACAGTGGTGAATCGCCGCAACCTCAGCCTGGAAAATTGTCGAGTCCTTGCTGAAGCTCAATGAAAGGGCCTTGCACGGCTTCTTTCTGTAGATACCAGCTCCTACGCCGTGGTCCGTTTTAGAGCCGTCGGTATACCAGCTTGAGTCCGCTCTTACTGGGGGCCATATTCCCAGTCCTTCTTATCTGGTATTATAACCTGATATTTTCTATCTAGGTTAAATTTCTGAACCATGGCGTCGCTTGGCGTCCCCGTTACGGGCCCCGCCTTGAGTTCATCTAGTAATTTTTGATGTTCTGCACCGTGCGATTTACTTATCGGTGCCTGACTGTGCATGAGTCTGTAAGCTGCAGATCTAGCGCTTCCTTGTATAAAGATTTGTAGCGGTGGCAGGTTTAGAATGACTTCCATTGCGGCTGTGGGGGTCGATCTCATTGCCCCTGTGGCGCACAGACAAGCTAGTCTTTGTACGCCACCCAGCGTTCTGGCCGCCCCCACCTGCCGCACTTTTGGCCACCAAACTATAGCTCCGTATGCTATCATGGGTCTGATTACCCTGGTATATAGCCACAGAGTCATTTTGGGGCTAAGGCCCCAGTTTTTTCCACATAACCTCCTGCACCTGCCCAAGGCAATAGTAGCTTTGTTGGTTATTTTTTGGATATGAGTGTTCCACGTGAGCCTTTGATCCAGCCATACTCCTAGGTATTTCGTCTCTTTGGCCTGTGGTATTCTTTCCCCACCTATTACTAGTGGTTGCAGACCCTCTAACGATCTTTTTCTTGTAAACGTGACAGCTTGTGTTTTCTGAGCATTGACTACTAGCCGCTCTTGTTTGCACCAGCTGTCCACCGTGTTTAGAGCTCTTTGCATCTGTTCCATCAGAACTTTCGGAAATCGCCCTCTAACGACTATTGTTAGGTCGTCAGCATATCCCAGGCAGTAAAAGCCCTTTCTGGTCAGTTTTCGGATTAGGTCGTCAACGAGAGCGGCCCACAGAAGAGGAGATAGCACCCCACCCTGCGGGCAGCCTCCTCCCGCCTCCGCTTCGATTGTAGCCTCGCCAATCGTGGATGTAATTATCCTTCTTTCCAGGCTGGCTCTTATCCACTGCAGAAGCTTCGGCGCAACTCCTTTTCTCCTTGAAGCCTCGATAATTGAGTTTGTGGTGGCATTGTTAAATGCCCCCTCTATATCCAGGAAAGTCGCTACGGCTATCTCTTTGTCTTCTATAGATTTTGAAATTAGCCTGTTGAGGTCATCTAACGCTGCCTCTGTAGATTTTCCTGGTTGGTAGGCGTACTGTCTGTCACTGAGTGGATGTTCTCTCAGCGCAGTGTCTCTAATATGCCTGTCCACCAACCTTTCAAGAGTTTTGAGTAAGAAGGAGGACAGGCTTATCGGTCTGTATGACTTTGGCGTTTGATCAGATATCTTACCCACCTTAGGTAGGTACACTACCCTGACCTTTTGCCATGCCTTTGGAACCCATCCCCAGGCTATACAAGCTTTGAAGATTTTTGTGAGATGTGGTATCAGTATCTCCATCCCTTTCTGAAGTAGGGCCGGAAATATTCCGTCTGTGCCCGCGGATTTGAATGGTGCAAATCTGCTAACCGCCCATCTAATTCTTGCGGGTCTCGTGATCTCTGTGGCCAGCCTCCAGTCGTCTCGCTTCGGCCTGTTCGGCCTTTGGTCTGGTTCGGCCGGCCCGTGAGTACCCTTCAAGATTTTAGCGGACGGAAAGTGAACCTTTATCAGTTCTTCAATGCTCTCTTTATGAGTGCTTGTGTAGGTTCCATCCGTTCGTTTGATGAAGCCTACTTCGGTCGCAGTACTACCCTCTTTGGCTAAGACTTTGTGGATGCGCGAGCATGCAGGGGTATCTTGCAGCTCCTCACAGAATTTCCTCCACGAGTCTCTTTTCGCCTTACGTATCTCTTTATTGTACTGCGTTAATTTAGTTTTGTATGTCTCCCATGTGTGGTCGGATTTGGCTTTGTTGAATAACCTGCGGACCTCGGCTCGTAATTGCTCTAGGTTCCTATTCCACCACACTGTCTTGGCGCCCTTGTACCGCCTCGTTCTTTCTGGGCAGTTTTCTTTGTATGCTGCTATAATAGCTTCGTGCACTTGGTCTACTGCCAGTTCTAACCCCTCGATTCTTTCCACCGGGGCTGTCCCTCCCTCGAGAGACACCTGGAGGGACGTTAAATATCCTTGCCAGTTTGTCTCCCTAGGGTTTCTGTACTTGGCCTCGGTGAGACTGACGTTCAGGTTGAATCTTATGTGTCGGTGATCCGAACACGAAGGTTCCTCCGATACGTGCCATCTGTTTATGGTATTAACTACCTTGCACGAGCATAGCGTAACATCAAGTACCTCTGCTCGTGCTCTTGTGACAAATGTGGGTTCCCTGCCTATATTGGCTACTTCCAACCCTTCTGAAAATATAAATTGCATAAGTGACTCACCTCGTGCGTTGGTGTTCGTGCTTCCCCATGCTGTATGGTGTGCGTTTGCATCGCATCCTATTATTACATGGAGGCCTCTTTTCTCTCCATATGCGACTAAGCTGCTTAATATGGAGGGTGGGCACTCCTTGTCCTCCCCGGGGAAGTAGGCTGAGCAGACTATCCAGCTTTTAGTCCCTTCCTCGGTCTTGGCAGTAAGGATACCTGTAACCACATCGTCGGTACAGAGGACCGGGATTAGTGTACATGTCACCCTTGAACTGTGGAGTATACAAGCTCTTGGCCTAACTGACCTAGGGTTGTATAATACCTTACCTTGTTGTGGTGTTAGGCCCGCAACTTTCCCTTTTACGAGCCATGGTTCCTGCAGTAGTGCCACATCTAGGCTTTCATTATCGAACCTCCTAACAAGCGTTGCTGATGCAGCTTTTGCATGTTGTAGGTTCGCCTGCAGGACCTGGATCTCCCTCTTCATTTTTATGAAGAGGGTTCCTTGTCGGCCGCTCCCCCGGCAGCCTCGTCCTCCTCCATTGGAACAGCCCCCACAGGGGCAGAATACCTTTTGAGGGGGCTAATTCCGCTCTCAGAAGACTGGCTTTCCGGGCTGGGGTCGATGGACGGGGTCTCCTCCTCGGTGGCCACTGTGCCTTTCGGGTCGGATGGCTCCTTCTCGCTAGTGGCGCTATCTTCACCTGTCTGTTCTAGACCTGATTGCCCTTCCTTGACCCGGAATCTTAATTTTCCTAGGCCAAAGTACGGCTGCAGGTCTAGCTTTTTGAGCTCCTCCGCCGACTCTCTGTCTGCGGAGAAGGTCCACACTGTTCCTTTGTCCCCTCTGGTGGAGTTCCAAACGGTCCAAAGTTTAGTGTTAAGGCCTCGGTTACTTACCCTTAAACGGCTTAGTACCCTTTCGGCCGGTACCTTTTGTCCCTCTTCATCAGGCACAAAAGCGGTGCAAACCCACGGCCTTGGAATGTCTTCGCCCTCCAAAGCCCTGAGGGCTGCGCCCTCCCAGGGCCTGAGAGCAGGAACAACTTCCTTAAGCCATTGGGCGCTGTCTTCATCGGCACAGGTCACAATAAGGTGGCCCGGACGATGCGTACATCTTACGAAACGGACTTGGGGTCCTTCTTCCGTAATCGTATCGTAGGCAGCCAGTAAGGCGTTCTGGACTGCTCTAAGCTTGTCCGGTTCCAAGTGATTAGCAGGGTAGCCATCGCTGACTACCGCCACTTTCACCGAAGAGACTGCCTCTTTGAAGGTCGAGCCCTCTGTTTTCGGCTTTTTGCTCTTCGGCGCACTCGGTGGGGTGCTACCTTCCGACCGTGGTCGTTTTTCGGTCCCCTCCGGTACTTTGCTTACCCGCTTGGCCTTTCCCGACTCTCGCGGCTTGCTTGCCTTCTTGGCTTGTGGTTGCGCCTTGGTAGCGTCCTCCTGGCCCTTTTGTGCGTGCCGGATGAAGTTGTCTTTGATTACGGCTCTTCTGGCCTCAATGTAATCTTGACCCTGCTTCACCAGTTTTTGCACTTTGGCCCTGGATATTCCCGACAGTCGAGCTGTTCGGATCTCGTCGTCGGACATAAGGTCTACGTCTTCGACGGAGCCAACCTTCAGGTTGGTCTTAGGTAGCTTAGATGGGCCGGGCGTTTCCGCCTTTGGTCCATCTTTAGCGTTTTTTCCCTGCTTTTCAGCTTTGGGAAAGGGTTTTTTAATTGTGTTTTTGTTTAGATCTTCTTCCATAGTTGATCCCACGAGTAGCTGGGGAAATATTGGTACGCTCCAGCAGAGCCCCGCATTACTGGAGTAAGGCTATAATCCAATGGGGTGCGCCTGTTGCCCCTTGGTTGGACTAGTTGGAACTGGTCTTCTATCCAGCCACGCATCCTCTCGGCCTAGTCCGCCACCTTAGGATTTAGGTTTGATAATGAGGTGTACGTAACATTGCAGATGGTTCCAAAAAATTTAAGTCTTCGCTTAAAAACAGTCAAAATCCGAGTTAGGAGTTCTATACAGTGCAATAATAGTTGTATTAACTGTGGAAATTAATTCTACAGAACAAATTTCTATAACAATATCAATAGAGAGTTTAAACAATAAATTGCAACACTTACGGGCGACAATGGTATGTTTTCAAGCCATGCTTACTAAGGCATATTTCTTGAATTTGTATTTCACTTTACTCACTGATTAGATGAAAGTCCACTTGCAGAGAGTGCAGAATCATATCAAGTTGTTTTATCTTGTTTTCCAAACATCTGACATTCTGATGCATTATTGTTATTTGGTTAAAGTGTGTGTTATTATACTTGTTATTATTATAATCTTCCACTATGGACCTTCGCAATATTAGACTTTAGTGCTTTAGATTATAATCTTTATTCGTTTTTCTTCTAAAATTAATTACTTTCCTGATCTTGCGTTGACCCGGATCACTACGGCAAGTATTATTTGTATATGTATATACCTATTTAATTGACTAGGCAGATACATGATGTAACTGCATAAATAATAGAATAGAATTTTATCTGTTTTATTTTATTGTTATTTCCATAGTTTCAGTTTTAGGCAAGTGTCACTTTGTCTATAATTTTGATCGTGAACATTTAATTGACCTTTGTGGAGGCTATATCAAAATTCTGCAACCACATTGTATAAGCTCGTGCAGTAAGAACAAAACTTTGCTGTCGCTTCATTGGAGAAGAATGCATTTTGGATGATAAAATTCACCAACTCAGCGCCGAATGGAGAAAATCATTTTGGAGAGATCACCAACTCAGCGCCGAAAAACATTGCAGCAGTCATTAATTAGATTAAACTTCAACGATCAAACATAAGAAAATGAAATATGTGACAGCCATAACCATTGCATTTTTCGACAAGATATTCTAAATTCCATCTTTACTGAAATGAAAAAATGCATAATTTTTTTAAATTGACTTCTTTATTGATGCTATAGAAATTTTACAAGAAAATTTAATTATACTTTCTTTGTTCGTAGGCAATAAAAATAATCTAAAAATAAGATTCGGAGCTGGTAACTTGGCAGAAACTGATGTATACATCTACATTACGTATTAGAAACGTGTAAATACGTATTGTGTAGCGTTATAGATCTTCGGATCTCAATTTTCTGCAAATGATTCTTCAATAATTTATCTCCTTATGTCAGAGTCTCGACATGTATATATGTACGTACATCTTCTATCAGGGTATAATTAAATAACTTCTGACTGGCGAGTTACCTCTATTATACGGAAAACGTCGTGAATTAAGGGTCGTTATCCCAGTGACACCATTTTCTCTCTAGATCTAGTTTATGCAAATATACTTAGCTATTCATTACACCCTTGGTGAATGCTAAATTTTTGCGTTCTAATTTCAGACATCAGACATATTTCTGCTATATACTCCGACCGTATAATTCATGCAGTGAAGTTGATTATCTTGTACTACTAACAAAATTTTTATATAATCAATGAAAAACATATACATTTCTAATTACAAACATCGCTTTTAGTTTTCTAGCAAAAGATAAGATGTATTCATACAAGTTAACCATTAAGTTGAGAAATATGTTTTCGAAGAAGAGAACACACTGTAATGTATTTAATAATAAGATATATTTATATAAATATAATAAATAATTAAACTTTATACAGTACTAAAATTTACAAAGGTAACATAAATTCTCTAGAAAAGAAATATTGCATTAAAGGAATGTCTCCAAAAAAACTAAATTTTCTAAAAACGGGCAAAATTAAGGAATAACTAAATTAATCGATATTCGAAGACCCACCAGTATAAGAAATATACTTTTCGCCAGTCAGAATAAATTCATTTTGGTTACAATGTTACGAATTATCAGACGTTATCGATAAGGACAAGGGTATCAAAATTTTTAACTGCAATAATCATAAATTCCAGATCAAATATTAAATAATCTGAAACAACTCCCAAAAGACGGGTGAGAGAAGCGAAACGTTGTTCTTGTCATTGCAAAATGGGAAATACAATATAGGAAAAAACACTAGGTCGGCAATGTTAAATTTTGAGGAGAAGGCGGCAGAAACATTTTCCTCAGAACGATATAGAATCTGAAACAACTATCTAAGCTCAATTTGCAAAAAGGCAGGTAGTGGTGAAATTTTGAATCAACTTTCATAGTAGCTGCAACAACCGGAAACAACTTTCAAAATTTTTTCTTTAAAACCTGAAACTATGTTCGGAATGTTTAAAAAGGGGACTGCGCTAGGTGTCGTTTGTGTTTTTATAGAAATTATATTCAACTTGCTTTTTCCAATGAAACATTGTGTATATTTTTACGTAAAAAAAAAAATTATGTCTCTGTAATTTTTATTAAAAGGATGTACCACAATTTTCTCGGGCTGATTTTGCAGTAGAAAATTGACTTTTCGAATTAACAATGTATGTATGTGATAAACTTGAACAAACACAATGTTTTCCAAAGAATGTGCAAACAATAGAATTTTTCCTAAAAAACTAGATATTCTTATAGCATAACACACTTTTAGAGTCGTGTAAATGGCATTCTCGAAGTATTAATTTACTAATGATGAATAGATAATCATAAAAAATAGTTATTTGTCAATTATTAAGAAAACCTGCATCTGATTACTTATTCCGTTTTATTCAAAATATTGTTTTCTTTAGGGATATCTAAAAATATACAGGGCGTTTCGAATAAAAAAGAAAGTGTTTTTGAGAACATCTCAGAAAACGAACATTCAACTGTTTTTTCTATTATCTAAATCAGAATAATCACCACCTTGTTAACTTAATCAAATTCATAGCTTCAACAATAAGGAACCAATGGTGAACACTTAACTTTGAACGCGGTGTATAGTACTCATAAGTACTGTAGTATTTTTTGGACCTCAATCTAGGATAGACGTTGTTTGTATCTAAATTTCGATTAGTTAAATATTTGTTACGATTCTCGCCTGCTAGACAGAATTCTTATCATGCGGTTTTGCATACTAGAAACTCTATCAACTTCAATTCGCACTTTCGTCCCTGCGAGATTTTAAAGTGTAAATGTGGATAAATATTTACGTTACATAAATATAAAAATACCTGTTTATTGAGGAGACAGTTTTTATAACAATAATAAAAGATGAAAAAAAAGTTTAAAAAAACTGTTTTATTGCTTTTTAAAATTTCCCACCCTCAAAATAATATTTCTTTACTTTCCAGTCCACTCCACAATTGCGTAATTACAAAAATCTTACAATTTACAAGTGTTTGTGGTTTCCACCAGTTCATACACTTCTTTTAGGTTACTCCATAAATCTGTAGCATATATACAGATCGACTGAAGTTATAGTGAATATAGAAGTACTGTATTACACACACTAGCATATGCATATCTACATATACGTGTGATTTAGAATGGTAGGTGAGGTCAGCTTGCAATAAGTGGGGATAGATTCGTTGTTGTTTCCCGTTCAGTTTAGTATGCAAAGATTGATATTGCAAAGCACACATTTGCTTTTAAGAATTGCCGTCGCTATTAGAACGTACGGCCCAACTATAATATTTACTTTTGTAATTAATGTATGTATGCATTAACATTGAACTGAAACAAAACTCTTATTCCCCGCGTGCCATAATACAATCTGTATTTTTTCTGGGACAGTTAAAGGCATTTTATTTTAGTTGTCAGAGTTTGTCCAGACACAATACCACACGCACACACAGCAGCGAGTGCTGAATGCTCATTTCCTCTTGCCTCTCGCATAGTACGAGTGGTACCCCACTACATTGCTGATAGCTCCTCCTTTCTATCACATACACACGTAAATACACACGTACATACATACATGTTTATGTGTGTGTATTTCAAGCTTAATATCTACTTTTATTTGCGCCAATCAGTATATACATATATATATTGGCCATTCATTCCCAATGGAATGGTAGCCGCTCGTGCGAGCTCGTCCGATCCATTTCACACAGTGGATGTTCTCCTAATGCGCGTGCTATAAACTGTTGTGTGTCCTTGCCTGCTTGCTTTATGATGTCCCTCCTCTGTTCAGTTTTCATATTTGCGATGTCTGCCTGGACCTGGTCTTCCCACCTTGTCCTGGATCTTCTTCTAGATCTTCCAATATCGAGTTTCCAGTTGGTTATTCTCCTGATGTGCGTCTCTGGTAGGCTTCTTTCTATAGGTCCATATCACTTTAATCGCTGTGCCTTAATATGCCTTATTATGTCGTCGTTCTTCATTCTATCTTTAATTTCGTGGTTCATCAGTGGTCTTAATTCGCCTGCTTCTGCCCTTACTAGGCCGAATATTTTCCTGAGGATTTTTCTCTCTGCAATTCTTAGGGCTTCTTCATTTTTATTTGTCAGTACCATTGTTTTTGCTCCATATGTCATTGTTGGCCTTATTGCCGCCTTGTATATTCTGAGTTTGGTGTTCGCGCTCAGATTTTTGTCTTTTAAGAACTTTTGGTATTTCCAATCGGCTCTGTTTTTATTCTTTCTTTCATTTCTATTGTTCGCTCTTTATTTTCATTTATTACTATGCCTAGGTACTTGAAATTTACTGCTTTGCTGAACTTATAGTTGTGGATGTGTTGTTTGTTCTTCCGTTTCTTCTGTGTTTCGTCTACTTACTAACATATACTTTGTTTTGTCTTCATTTATCTCTAAACCGCTACTACTTGCTTCCTTTGAGAACTCTAATAGGAGCCTGTTTAGGCTTCTTCTATCTCTCGCCATCAATGCTAGGTCGTCTGCATATCCAACTATTTGTGTCATATTTGTGGTAATTATGTTTCCCACATCTGTCGATGTCACAGCTGCATCTAAGGCTATGTTAAAAAGTATCGTTGACAATGCATCTCCCTGTCTTACTCCTTTGTGTAATATTGATTTCCTTTGTATATCCTTCATTTGTGATTACTTTTAGTTTAAGTTGACAAGTTTTCCGGGAATTTCCATTACTCGCATGTCCTCTTCCAATTTTTGTCTGTCTAGCCTGTCAAACGCCTGCTTAAAATCCACAAATATAATGTGTAGGTCTGTTCCATATTCATAAAATTTTTCTATTGTCTGCGTCAGTAAGTAAATCGCATCTATGGTTGATTTATCTCTTCTGAAACCGTATTGGTACTCGCCCAGTCTTGCTTTTGTGTATTTGTTTATTTTCGCACGTATTAGCGACGTTAGTATTTTGTAAACTGCATTCAGGAGTATTATACCTCGGTAGTTGTGACACCTTGTCCGATCCCCCTTCTTGAAAATTGGTATTATCAACCCAGTCTTCCAATCCTCTGGCATTTGTTCTTTCTTCCATATTTCTATAATTTACAATTGCCACAATATAAAAACCAAAAAAAATGGCTGTAATAGGCGCTCATGCTATATTATTGGAAATCCCCTACAAACGAGTGTAATCAAAATAGATCAAGTATTAGTATTGGTTTTGATCTATACGATTTTGTCAGCTATCTTCTAAATGCAAGACCTAATTGCATAGCAATTCGTCAGTCAATGTTAATCATATAATAGTGATTCAATATACGGCTTACCATGACATAAACATATACGTCGAGAAATGCCAAAACTTAAAATAAAAAACACATACCAAAAAAATAAGCGCTCATGGTATATTGTTGGAAATCACCCTGCAAACGAGTGCAATGAAAATAGATCAAGACCTAATTGTATCCCAACTCGTCGACAAATGTTCACTTTTTTTATGGAGTTATATCTATTATATAGAAAAATAAAGGAATATCGGGGAATCCAGCAAATAAAACCAATAAATCTAGTTTTCTATTTTTTTAGCCAATATTTCGCCAATATTTCATCAGGGAATTTATAGAGGGTTGTTTACCACTATTTCTGTCCTCTAGATATGTTTTAATTAATTCCAAAGCTATTGAACACCTTATGTATCTCAATAATTTGTATAGCGACGCAACACATGTAATCAAAGGTTCGTGAATAATCCAAGAAATGCCCAGCCTAAATCTTGAGAGGCTGAATAAGTGAATGTCTGTCGCTAATATAAACACGCTAATTAGTTAACAATCGAATGTTAAAAAAATGTAATAAACGAGCGTGTTGGAGAAACTAAATAAGCTATTTTAAATAAAGAAGTGAGCTACTTCATGTAACTCGACATAAAAGGCATGTAATGGGGCAAATTTTACTTCTTCAATACAAATGCAAAGAGTTTTATTGGGAACAATCTCAACTCTTAATTTTCTCCTATTGTTATGTCTGTTACGTTGTTATTGTTTGACTTTTTCTTTGTCTGCCATTACTGTTTTTGTCTTCTGTGTAGTTCCTAATGGTCTGCAGGACAAACTTTTTCAGTTTACAGTTGATTTTCGTTATTTAAACAACCAGCTTTATTTCTTTTCGTCTGCGTGTAGGTATTTCTGTTATTAAATAGAGTAGTGTTTTTATGCATCTTTCTTTTAATTAAGATGAAATATTTCAGCCATCCAATGTTCAATGACCTTCATTAAACTGGAGGATATAAATTATATTCCTGTTTAAGGATATAAAGATTAGCGATATGTCCTTTTAATGATGTTTCGTTAAATTAGAATTCCATGAATAATAACGACACATACAAAAGAAGTAAATAACATTCGAAGTTTATTCCCGGTATTCTGCAACGTCTTGAATGACAATCACTTTTTAATAATCTCACAGATTCGCGACAAATTAAGTTACAACCCTCGTCGAATTGACACGACGTTATTTATCTGTAGAAACGTTACAAGCTGTAAACAGATCAATAAAAGTCTCATCAAGATACCAAATTCATTCCGTCTTCTCTTGTTGTCGCATTAACTTTATTTCTACGAAGTATAAACATATATTTAAAGAAATATTAACAGATACCATCGCATTGAAGTAACACTTGTTTAATTAAGGTTACGATTACAACAACCAGTATTTTCAACACATAATTAATCGATCATTTGCGTTTAGAAATCATCCAATTTTTTCTCTTCGCATAGTGTGTATTTGGGTCGTTCACCTGCCAAATCCTAAATGTCAGAGAAAAGAGGATCGACCCCCTACAACCTTGAGATGTTTTCGAAACGAAATTACTTATTGATTCGCTGAAGCTACACTCACAACGTTTACTTTATTGGATTGAAAGCCGGAATCCAACACGGCTTTTTAATCTTCTCTGCGTCTATAATTCTGCGATAATTGTGAAGAGGGAGAGTGTTTTCCTTTCGTACTTTCTTAGCTTTGAATTCCAATTCGGGATAATTGTGAGAAAATTTAATAAAAAGAATGTGCTGGCTTTCGTTTTCTTTAGATTTTTTTCTCTTGAAATGAATGGTTGAATCTGGTTTAATTTTAGCTGAGCTTAGCTCTAAATGAGATTTACTCTTCATTTCACATTCCCTCAAGTTTGTTGCAGTAAACAATGCCTTCCTTGCTGTGGTAGATGAAAATGTACGTAAAGCTGTTTTAATAAGCAATTTTAAAAACAATTGCAGGTAACTATATTGATTCGTCGTTATTTTTTGATGGATTTTGTCGACGTAAGTCTTGAGTGAAGTTGTATACATTGGAAGAGCAGATTCGATATTCCGACAGCAATCGAATCTGGGATCTGATAATGCAACTGTTCAAAGTCGTATTCGCACTAAGATTAAACAGATTCTTTTTGACTTCTTGGCTAGAAAGTAGCCCGATTTTGGCATAAATTTTACTCATTTATCTCAAGAATCCATCGCGATCTGTGGTCTATTTGGGTCCATCCTTATAATGTGTTGCAATAAACAATAAGCTGAGCATTATTTACCCAACACTAGATTTAGAATTCAACGGCACTATAGTGGAGTTCTACAACAAAATGCGTGAGACACCATCTTGAATCCAATTAGGAATAAACTAAGATTCAAACCGCTTGATAGCTAAAGTTTTTCCCAATATATTAGGGCTTGTTTAAAGTAATTACTAATAAACATGTAAGCAATCTCTAAAACATTACGAACCTCTTGTGTTAGTTAAAGCACCTGAGAAACAATTTCAACCCTAAACTTTTTGCTCAAAATTCGGCCAGAAACTGTTTGTAGGAAAATAGAAAACAAAATTGAATGATTATGAAGGATTCAAATTAATTCATTCATTAAAAATTAAGCCTGCGCATTCTGATGTTGGTGATTGATTGATTTTACAGATTTCAAAAAATGTGTGTAAATTTGTTGTGATATGATGCTAGCAGGTTACATATTTTACAGTTTTTACAGTGAAAACTCTGTCTAAATTGGCAATGCGTTTTGACTGGACTCTACATTGTGTTAAATTGTAATTAATAGATTATGATCAATTGTATTCAGTACTCTAGAAAAATTAAAAGTTAGAAGAAAGCTGAACTGAAATTACGGTAAAATATTCTTTTAAGGACCGCTTCTATAAATCAAAAAAAATACTAGCTTACAAACCTCGAGATTGTATAGCATCGTATTTCTAACCAATAGTTTGTTGTTTGATTTGGTTAAAAGAAAATTGATGATTGAATATACACTATTGTTAAATATTGAATACAACAGGTGGTTTGGTAGAACAAGAGAAATAAATCACATTAAGTTGATAAACACAAAATGCGATTAACTTGATTTTATAACTTAAAATATCATACTTTTAACAAAGAATGACCTGTAAAGGAGATAAGGTGAAAGTTTTTTCGAAATTACACATTGAAATATATATCTGCATAACATTCTTTATACTTATCGCATTTCAATTGTGTTTCTCTCTTAAAAAATGTATTAAATTTGTAATCTCTTCGTTTTAATTAAAATTAATAGACCTACAAAACAAAGCCGTCGCTATGTGTGTAACCACATCTATGTTGTTGGCTGAATTTACATTTGCATTTACAAGTATGTACCCATGTATATACATAACTTTATTTTATCTCTTCCTGTATACGTTGGTTTGCGGCACGTGTAAGCTATACTGCAATTGTGGTCGACATTTACGTTGTTACAAGTTCTAGACCACCTTATCAATCCACAGAAGAGCATTATGTAAACCGCTAGAGGATGCGCAGATATTTGGTTATATACATATACTTATATACATATACTTATATACATTACTTATATACATACATATTATAATTCGCTTCAAACTGCTCATCACGTATTTAAGTAGTATTATACATATAGGTATGTTTAATATACAGAGTGGGCCACTTAAAATGATGCATTGAAATTATGGCCAAACTAAATGAGAAATTTAAAATCGGACCAGATAAAGTTATAGAGTTCTAAGGGAAGCACATTTTAATAAAACTGTAGATTTTATACCATTAATAATAACGTCGATCTTAATCTTTTCTGTTTCTGTTTCAAATATGTTTTTCAGTATTTTTTCGTCATTTTAAAATTTAAAGCACATTTGAGAAAAGCAATAAATTGATCTTAGACGATTAAGACGATGACGCTTATTTTACATATTTCGTGATTTTTTGCGCTACCTATAACGAAATTATACGTAAGCGTAATGATTTTGGAATTCCGAAATGAGGAGTTAACTATTCATTAATTAGAAATATTCCAATAAATAGAGCGAGGGCAGGGGTTCTTATCAGCTTTCTTATTTTATCAGAAACAATTTTTTTGTTTTGGAATTATTATTACTGCACTATTTGAAATTCAACTGTGTTCTTATTTTAGATTGTTTTTGATATATCTGCACTTTCCTCTAATCTCTGACGGATGCTGTACTCACAAAAATGTACTGTATGACATTTATTGAATAGGAAGAACGAGTTTTTGCAGGTTTATTATTAACTCAATTTACATGAGAACCATGTCATATGAGGTGGAGTTAAATTTTGACTTAATGTTGATAATTTCTAAAGTCTTATTTCAAGATTATAATTTTGTGTCACTAAAATGAACTGAGAACGATTTAGTAATGAAGATTAGCTGGACATTGCATTATTGTACACGATTTGATGAAAATGGCTTGAGTGGTCAGCCGCAGGCACCTAGGCGTCAGCCCATATCCTGCAATTTTCAGGTGCCACACGCACATAACAAGTTATGTGCCTTGAAACTGTCACCCACTATCTCACCGCCCGCACGAGACCGACACCTCTCGGAGAGGACCGGCGAGCCGGAAAATATTCTCCCCCGTGCTACCCATGTTAGACAAGTTTCCTTGTCAGCGTTAGACGGATCACCGCTAAAGACGCTATTTAATAAAATGGAAATTGATTTCTAGGGTGACGTCATCAGGAATGTTATTCATGGCTACTACATCTAAAATTCCCCCTTCACATTTAATGTATTCTTGCGGATGGCCAATCGGCCAAGCGTTGGAAATGGAATCTGGCCGTGAGGTACAACCAGCCCGCCCGTGAATTAAGCCTGAACTACGGGGACGGCCGGGCCGAAGCCCTACCCCAATATGCCAACCACGCCAACTCTTTCGCCCCTCCGGCGATCAAGTATCCGTGGCAGCTACAGTGAAACCGTAGGGTCCCAGAGTCACCGAAGTTTTTCAATTTTTTCGTCATTTTAAGACAACCAGCGGGCGGACTACGATTAACTCGGCGAACCGACTTTTTTCCTCCCCTACGAAATTATCTTCGCCAAATTTTGGAATTCCGAAATGAGGAGTTAACTATTCATTAATTAGAAATATTCCAATAAATAGAGCGAGGGCAGGGGTTCTTATCAGCTTTCTTATTTTATCAGAAACAATTTTTTTGTTTTGGAATTATTATTACTGCACTATTTGAAATTCAACTGTGTTCTTATTTTAGATTGTTTTTGATATATCTGCACTTTCCTAGGTAATCGCTGACGGATGCTGTACTTACCCAATGTACTATTGACATTTATTGAATAGGAACCGAAGCGTTTGCCCATGCCCATGCCTACGCCCAAGCATCCTCCCATATGATGGAGAAGTAAATCCCGCCACGCCTGTTGCCCTGAAACTATGAGATCAGGGATTATAATAGTGCAGCCACAGAGTTTGAAGGATCGCCGATTTAGTAAACGAAGACCCTGACGCATTATTGTACAGTGAATGTTAAAGTCATTATTGAAAAAGCTATATAATTGGGGATAATGGATCAATCTTTATAAGGAGAAATAGGAAATGTTTGGCGCCAACATTCTAGACGTTATAACTCTCCTGGCAACGCATCTTGAAGACATTCTGAACGTAATCTAGCATTTTATAGTTTTCATACTCATCTGTTAGTCCTAGATGTATTTTCACTTTTAGGTCAAATAAAATAGTAATTAATAAAATACCAATTTATTCCAGAACATAAATTATTATGTTAAACACTTATTCACTAATTTAGAAAGATGCATTAAAAAGATAATCAAAGTAATGTCGTTCAAACCAAACAATATTTAATGAAACGACTTTATAATCACTAACGCATTGTTACACATATCATCACCGCTGAAACTGCTTTGCCCAAGTACTCTCGAGATAAACGGCATAATTTTGATTTTCAAAACACAAGATTTTGAAAAAGGTAAACGAAAACATAATAACTTATGTTCTGGAATAAATTGATATTTAATTAATTGCTGTTTCATTTGACCTAAACGTGGAAATACATTTGGAATTAAAAGAGAATTCTAAAAAGAAAATTGAGCCGTCGTATGCCTTCGAGCCTCTTAATAAACTGAAAAAAAAAACCTGCTTTTTCTCGATGAGTTGTCTTCTGTGAATTACTGTTTATAAATTTAGAACGAGATGAGGGAAGTGAGTTTTTAATCTTTATTGTGCATATATAATAAAAAAATGATTATTACTTACTGCTGTTCTGTACAGGAAAAGCTGAAAAGGTTAATAATAAAATAAACTTTTTTAGTGCACTATTCGAAGAATTCTCGCCGCCTCGATTTCTCTTCTTTCTTTTTATTAAACGATGCACTAGTCCAAAATTCTGCGACATGTTTTCAATACGACTTCTTGACAAAAAAAACTCAGTCAGGATCCAAAAATATGATCAGTTTTAGTTTTGATAATAGTTTTCAAATTACGGTTTCTGTAACAGTCACTTTTTACTTTCCATAGTGTTGCTAATTTGCGCTGGGCTTCAATAAATTCCAGCCAAAACGGCTTCTTTTCAGTAAATGACGCCAAGTCAATTATGTATTGCTCCTATTAGTATAGGAATGCTAAACAGACAACCAGAAATATATAATTTCTGCAACATTGCCATTCACAGTATAAATCGTTACGCAAACCGTTTATTATGCAAAAACTATCAGGAAATTCTGATTTTAGATGTACAGATTGCGCAGCTCGTCAATCGTTATCATGCATTATCAATCATGTTGCACAATAACCATTGTTGCGCAATATGATTGATGATGAATAGGCCTGAATTGTAACCTAGTGCAAAATTGTTATGCAAAATTTTATTTAATGTTGGCCAAAATCCTTCGAGCGTTCATAATAATAAGAATTAATGTTTATACCACTGTATATTTCGATTCCCTGGTTTGTAATATAATCAAGTATCTTCGTTCACTGAACTAGCAAACCGCACCTATTACAAGATTATTATTATTATTGAGCATTCACTCTCTAATAAATAATAACATATAATACGCATGAAGTATATAATATAGGAAGTTCTTTGCATACAATCAATTAACAAAGAACTTATAGCGTTTCCCCATCTGCAATTTGCATTTATTTCCTAAAACTTTTCCCGCATTCACGTCGAGTATTTCGTTTTTTATGAACAGGAAAGAGGAAATAGATCTTGCAAAAAAATGCTAATATGAATAAATAAAAAAAACTCATCGCCATCTAGTCTTTGTATGTATCCATATGTGAGCATTTAGCGTAAAGAAGGACCATCAATTATGTTTATTAAACGCTTGTTACGTAACAACCATTAGCGCGGAGAAGAAGCGGATCCGTTTCACGCCCGATACTTTCATCGAATGATAAAGACGCAAGACGCAACATATAAATTAAATTAGTTCAAAAACGTTACGTTTCATATCTGTTCCTATTAATGCACAATTGAGCCGGTTAGACAAGAGAGAGATTATAAGTATAAAGTACTTCCTGATTCTCCAACCACGATGTTAGTTGTACCTAAAGAGTTTCATCGTAATAGTGAGCCAAAGAGGAAGTGTATTTAATTGCTTGAAAAGGCCTAATTTAAATACCTACACATGTGCCGCCTTATTGATTTTGATGACGTAAAAGTGGAACGGTGTGTTTAAAGATTAGAATTACTGCACGCCATGTGAAATTCATAGGCTCGCTATTTTCTGAACCTTGCATCTACATGCTATCTACACGTTCCACTGTAATGTGTTTTATTAGATACACAATTTACTTTCGTTAAGCGTGAAATGATTGATTTATACTAATTGAAATAAAATGCAGTAGTGGAAATACACTGACTTTATACGCACACGTAATCTTATTTGGAAGTTATATAATAATCTCGAACACAACATTAAAAAAATATCTTTCTGATTGATATGCAATCTATTTATAGGACAATAGGAAAGCATAAGATACACTAATATTAATGTCACTTACAATTAGTGAAAATTTAAATGATTATCACAGCCATAACTGACAATTTTAACTTTCTGTAAATTTATAGTTTCTGGTTTATTTAGTTTTTAAATCAGTGTGAAGTATTATTACGATTTTTATGTACTACAAGGATATTATAGAGGATCAGAATTCCATTGAATCTGATAATTTTTTTAAGTTCCATGCAATAATTGTTCAAAGCTATACGAGTACATCGAGCAAACTAGGGGGCAATACCTTCAAAATACCATACGAGTGTACTAATATAAATTAAACAGTAATGCTCTTACTGCTTTAAAAAAAAACACACCACTGACCTAGGAAATAAATATCCTACAGTGTAGTGTTAAACGGGCAGTGTTATGCGGTGCCATAATATGATCCTCTATGGAGTCCCCATATAAAAGAAAGTGGTAAGGATCCGTAAGTACCAAAGTATGTTGGAAAGATTCTAAAGGAATATGTTGCTTCGGATTGCATCCGTTTATAGAACGCTATTCCTGGTGGTCTTACAGCTGATCATATGGGGTGACACCAATTGAACTTATGATTAAGGAAAGATCGTATCTGTACGATAAGAGACAGCAAGACTAAACAATGACGAAAAGACTAGCCAGAAGGACAACATTAAGGGCTTGACCATAGAAATGGGAATTGGAAAAGGTGAAAGCACAGTGGACGAAATTGATAGGGCGCATTGGTGGATGGCTACCTACTGCCTAACATAATTACTCTCTGGGCATGGATCTTCCCGCGCATTTGCAAAATGTATTAACAAGGATATGTCCTCCGATGAATGTCTGTATTGTAGCGAAGTGGACACAGTCGAACACTCTTTGAGTGCACTCGATAGAATGAATAACGAGAAAAGACTTATGGGGAGTTGGGGTGACAGGTTTTGGTGGATAGGTTGCTTGTAGAGAGTCCCACACTCTAGGACGCGATAAAATCTAAGCGCCTAAAGTGCGTAATGCATTTCTTCTGGCAAGAAAACTGTCCTACACAATGAAAAAAGATCACGTGATATTTTAGAAATAAATAATTTCTAACACACATCCACACACCATAGAGTCAATCAAAAGACGGATACCCAAATTTTATTATTAAAATATTTTATAGTTTAGGAAAGGAGATAAAAAAAAAAAAAGTAATAAACAATTAAATGATGTGAAGCTTACTCGGGGCATCCATGAGGTTGATATCTAACAAGATGGTTCCATGGGTGTCCTAGGAGATAATATACCAGTTATTGCACACACCGACTGGGAGTCCCACACTACCAAGTGCGATCACAAGCACTTGGTGTCCGTAAGAATAAAAAACAATAAAGAAATTTAAATTTAGATCGTCAAAATACGATATAATCATATAAAACAAAAATATTAAATTAATTATAATGGTGCAGGTCATCGTATTGTTTTCCTTTAAAATTATTGTTTGTGATATGTTGTAGTTTTCCTAGAAGATAATGTAGTATGATCAAAGCTTGAAGAAATGGCTTTATTTTATTATTTTTCATTCTAATTTTTAAGCAATTCTTAAAAGTGTCTAACTAAATCAAACACATATTGACTGTTGGGACCATGTACTTTATACATTTAACACATCTTAAGATTGTAAAGACCATGAGATCCCTTCCATATTTTACCCGTAGATAATGAATTACTGTGATCATATGAAGTTTCTTGAATACTTTTTGATTATTGGGTAGAGACTCTACCAATACTAGCTTGATGATCAGAATTACAAGAAGACTAGTTGCTACAATGGCATAGTATTATGTGACTATTACTTACGTATCCAAAGTTTTTGCTTTCAATTTTTCTAGTTCTACCTGTTCGACGTTAAATGAACAGCAAAAATTCTGCGGCTCCACGTTGGGAGCCAAAACTTTCTTCCTATCGGTATCACGCGAAATCTGTAACTCAAAATAAAATTTAAATACAAACGGGGTCAGACCCGATAATATGAAATTCCAAATAATGGGGATACAACTCGACCTATTTAGTTGTAGTAGGGTGACACTGACGGTAGCCAGCTCAGCAAAGAGGGGATACTTCGAAGAGGCTCCTATAAAGAAAAATAGAAATACAAGCTTTTATGGTGAGATTATGTAGGTCATCAACAATACAGCAGCTTTAATAATATATATAGACTCTATCCAATCGTAACTTAATTTGAATATGTATAAGTATTCGTATCTGTCTTGATTACTTCTGCATATTGTTTTCAAGATATTTAACACAACATAACACATATCAAGACATAATAAATTATTCATTGCAAAAACTTGTTTTTCGTATAAAATGAGGCTAGATATTAACCCGTTAATGGTTAATTATGCAGAATATACACGGTTTCCATTGGCGATAATCGTTCTCGCGGTCTATTATATAATCAATTTCATATGTTAATCGTATTCATAACATAATTTAAAGAGTTATAAAAAGGCAAATAATAAACGATCCGTTTATTATATCTATCGATAACCTCCTCCATAATGAGTTATCAATAATTTTATTGCTATATTTAACGCAAGCATTCGCGGCGAAGTTTATTTATTATATTCACCGCTCAAATCGAAACAATCAATCTACATAGGACATACGAATACAAATACAACCTATATGTAACGAAAGCAATATCTCATCAATATATTGATTAGGTACATAAATTAACTAACAAAGAGTTAATTTTCTATAGATATATGTATGTATGTATATAATGTATTATACGTCAGAGATACTATCGCGTGATATGCCAATACCGATGGGTGATAGATATACTTCAGTTAATGGAACAAGAGATGTACTAGCTTAAATGTATTTTATGATTGGTTGTTTGGTCAAGAATACACGTAACATGATGTCGTTGGTAGAGAAAAACTAAGCTATGTTCTAGAGCTATTTTTTTCTCAAAAGTAATTCCATACACTACATCCGATGGCATTTCGATTTCTTTTTCGGTTTTCTTATGTAACCACAGTATATTTTATAAGGAAGAACTCCCAGACAAATTAATTGTTTTAATAAACAGTTTAATATCATAGAGCAAAATAATGCAGGCCATAATATGTTGCAACTGATCTTCTTCTTACATCTTACTATATTTAAATTTGTATATTCTGCGTTCACCGTCTAACATTCTGGGATAAATTCAATGTGAACAATTGCTTTTGAATCGAAGAAAACGGTCATCATTGTCTTGATTTTACTCTTCTGAAAGCGTAATTTTTGGCTCTTGTGGTGACTGGTATGGCATCGCTAAAACCATTTACTTTTTAAAGCCAAAAATCAAGAGGTGTTAAAAAACTAGGAGCTCCCAAACAAAATGCGATTTACAATTTTATTAATAGTTAGCGACATTTTTTATGAACACATCCAAATTTGGCCATCCTACAAAATCCGTTGCTAAAAGGATTGTCCGTAAATTCCAAATAATACTTCTGGATATTGATTGCACCTGTTTAAAAAACCACTTACAGAATCAAAATTTGCGTTACTTAAGGATTTGGAGGATCTTGCTTCTTTTAATCAGTTCTATTCCTGGCCATTTGGATATCTTCTAACGATATTTTTAGGTTTTCCAGTTGGCTAAAACTAAAATTTTTTGAAATTCTTGTTTCTGATGATGGTTATTCCAGATATCTTAAATTTAACGATTAGCATTAAATAACTGTTATAATCCTTTGTCAAACTTGGGCATTTCAAATTCAGTTGTTCATTCGAAAATCGGTTATTTTCAACTATAATTTTTGGCCATTAAGTTAATAGAATGACAAAACAACTATATCTCTAGCGTCAACAATGTATTCAACTTTTAAGTTTTAAAATCGTAATCAATACTTTTATGAATAATGTTAGTAAACACAGTTATTTATCGTTCAAATAATCCAGGTCCAACCGCTAAATACATACAACTCCATTCGAATCAGAAAAGTGACATTCCCTACGATTAATTTTGAATTTTTAAATACAACATGTATTATTTCCCAGATAATATTCTGCGTTCACCGTCTAACATTCTGGGATAAATTCAATGTGAACAATTGCTTTTGAATCGAAGAAAACGGTCATCATTGTCTTGATTTGTTCATACTTTTTTCTAAAACTAGGAGCTCCCAAACAAAATGCGATTTACAATTTTATTAATAGTTAGCGACATTTTTTATTCTGATCAGATCAGCCCATATTTTATTTATTAGTTAAAATAAAACTTTTGAAATTCGCACCGTATATATGAGTGATTCAGGTGCACTCAGTTTTTCTTCTTCTAAAAATTTACCATCTAGTGCAGGTCAACTTTTGACATTTCTGTCAAAGATGGCGGCATCTGTTAAATTTATCCATTAAAGTGATACTGCTTCGCAGCAATTGTCGAAATGTAACAACCATCAAAGTTAGCTTTGAAAACAATTAACAAACGTATGTTTCACATTTACACGCATTGGTGAAGGAAACTGTGTTTTTTTCATTTGAAATGTAATTGTTCTGTTGCTTTGGAATTAGACTACTTTTAAAACATTTATATTTTTTATTACCTACCTGTCTACCACTAAACCACAGCATATTTTATATCATTTGAATGCTAAAAATTATGCCAATATGGCACTGTAATAAAAAATGGGTGTTACTATTTTAAAAAGCGAGTACCTGTCATTTGAAAATGAAAAAAAATAAAATCTTATTTTCTTTAGTAATTTCAACGTGAAGTACATGTTTCAGTTTTTCTTCGCCAATGTGTGTAAATGTGTAAAAATACGTTTCTTAATTGTTGAAAAATACGTTTCTTAATTGTTGAAAATTCAAAGCTAACTTTGATAGTTGTTACATTTCGACAATTGCTGCGAAGCAGTTTCACTTTAATGGATAAATTTAACAGATACCGCCATTTTTGAGAGAAATGTCAAAAGTTGACTTGCACTAGATGGCAAATTTTTAGAGGAAATAGAATATGAACAGAAATAATACATGTTGTATTTAAAAATTCAAAATTAACGTCACTTCCGGTTGGACCGGAAGTACTATAGAAAAACTGAGTGCACCTGAAGAAGCCCACCAATCACTCATATATACGATCCGAATTTCAAAGTTTTATTTTAACTAATAAATAAATGGCGGACTGATACATGATCTCGTTGACACCCGGTATATACATATGTATGTATGTATACAATGGCTGTTGAGATTGGAGTTTGAGATATTTCTCAAAAAGGAGGATACTGATAATTATTTATAGCAATGCATGAAAATTTAGGTCTGGTATTTTATCAACATAAAAAATCTTCATAGATTATAATCTTGACACTCTTCAATCATCATTTATGGCCGCTTCCACTTCTGTGCTTTATTTTCGAAGATAATCTGTTATATCTAGCGATTAATTTATTACACATGTATAATAGCCGCCTGCACTAAATTTTAATTAATAACAGCATACGATTATATATTTAGTACTAATTGATACAAACAAATTGATATCGTAGACATATGTGTGATCTGAAACTTCAACATTTGATAATCAGCATATTTATGACTTTTTTTATTATTAGTGTTGACGTATATATTGCCAAAGAACATATACATAATTAAAAGGTTATCAATTTTCAATGTGTTGAAAACATTGAAATAATCAGTCACCTTTCGAACGTCGGAAATAACCATCAATACTATAAAATAATTTTGCATGTTTTTTCGGTAGATATTTCTGATATGAGCTTTCGTAAGAAGCTTGCACAGCTATCCCAACATTTGTGTAAAATTGAAATGGAAACCAATTATTTTCTTCGTTTGTTTTACTTTTTGGTAAAATTTAATATGGAATAATCTAAAATCTAACACGAATTTTTTATTGCAGTTGTTTTCTGTGATTACGTCGCTTCCGGACGATCTCTACAATTCATAGAAGAATATATCTTAAGAGAAGTCCTGCCATGTTACGGAAATACGCATTCAACAACCAATATAACAGCTTTACAGACTACTCTATTTAGGTAAGCGATTTTTGCCTTCAACTTAATTGCTTTTACCCACTTCTAACGGCTATAAAACGTATTTTTTTTTCTTACGGTTCGCGCCGCTTCCATAACTCATTTCCCACGCTTTGCAATATGCGTAAACACATTTATGTTTAATATGATGCGTTAGTCATCGACTTTCACAAAATCACATTAGCTGTCGGTGAATTTGGCACTACAGGATTTAGCAATTGAATCGATTATTGAGTTTCATCGATAATATGCTAAATTGAAAGTTGTGAAATTTGTAATTACAACAGCCTACACAAATATGATGTTCTATTTATTAGGGTAATTAAACAAATCATGAAGTAGAATAATATTGGCTGGTTGTATTGATCGATTTTGGATTGAAAATATTGTATAACGCCCTTAAATTATAATCTGGTAGAAACCAATTAAAGTCAAGACAGAAAGTTTAAATCTATTAGTAATGAGTACATGTACCTAAATATGTGCATATATGCACGCGTATAAAATCAGATTGTAAGAAAATATATATTAGGAAATTATCTAGGTTTCTATGATGACTGTTTTGTAAACTGTTTAGTAAATATAAGATGCTCGTATACGGGTGTCTTATATTATCAGACTCTTCGTTTTTGTCAGCAGTTCTGTTGTATTTTTATTTATTTAGCACAAAGTATGCCTAACGTCTAGACACAAAACGTCAGTCAAAATTATTTCAAGTCTGGAGTATTATGAATAACGCTTTTAAAGAATAAATAAATAAATGATATTAGGATTTAGCAGTGGCAGCTACGATAGTTACTCAAACTATGCTCTATTCAGATCAATCATAAATTCGTCATTCAAGTTTGTCAGTAGCATTTGCGAGCCGCTAGAGCTGCATTCTTACCACAAAAAATCATTTCTGGTGTGATAGGTTTTTATATCTATCCGAACAGGATCTTTTAAGCTTTCAAGATACCTCGCTTTATTAGTGAAAGTTCATTTTTAAAGTATTCCCAAAGAAGCAACGCTAGCTCATTCATATCTGGCGAACGAGCATGCTATTTTGTTTCACCTCTTTTATCTATCCATCGATTGGCAAAGATGACGTTGAGAAACTGGTCCACATGAATTGCGAAATAAGGAGGGTCTTAATCTTAATCATATACCGTTATTGGGTATATCAAAGTCTGCTTTATTTTAATATAAAACAGTTAGTATAGGAACTAGTTCAAATCTCCAAAATGTTTTCAAAGAAGTATAGTTCAAGAATTCGATTTCGAATAATTCTAACCCAAACATTGATACTCTGTCAGCGTTGAGGCTGTTCTTCTAGATGCCATTTAGCAGTTTTTGAAGACCAATAGTGCGTATTTTGTCTGTTGGCTGTTCTATTCAAGCAAATGGATCATGAGCGGAGAAGATATTTTTATGAAAATTAGCATCTGGTTTATACGGATATCATTTTAGTGTTTTATAATGTAATGAAGAGAAGTTTTCTTTAAATGATACTCTTGAGCAGTCCACGACAGCCAATCTTCACGTTCTTCATTATTTACAGTTGTCGATCTACCTAGTTTCAGCAAATCCGGAACAAAACCAGTTTATTCAAGTATTGGAACAATTTTGCTACCTATTAGACTGAGAAATATGATATTAAGGATGTGTGTTGTTGAAGAGATTATACACCTGTTACTGTCTCTATCCATATCTATATCCGAACATCATCATATGATGTTTGTTAATTAAATAAACCGTTTCACGTCAAGAAATTTTGAGCATGTACTTTGAAATACTTGAAGACGTTTAAACAATAACACTTTTGCTTTTGCAGTTTCGAAAATTTTCTGATGTAAGATATTAAACATTTTAGTGACTCCTTCGGGAGCAAGAAGGTGGGTAAGTAAAATTAGATTGTCGCGGTAAGTTGATGTGTCAACCGAAGCCTTCTCGTATCGCTTACCCACTTTTTTGCTCCTGAAGAAGGCTCTTAAATTAGTGGCGAAACTTTTTGTATTTTTGTGCGTTTATTTTATTCTGCATTTTGTATTGTAGTATTGAAAGTCCTTGTAATACAGACTTGACCTCTCGAAGCCTTCGATATCATTTATTCTACACTTCACACATCATTTAAAGTAGACAATCAATTGGCCTACCAAAGCAGTGGAGCGAAATTAGTGGTTGTCATAAAAAAACGATGACGTTATCACCTACAAATGATTGACATGGAATCGTATATTCTACGTATTACAATTTATGATAAGGGTATCGGTGCCTTTATACCTACTAAACTTACTTTATAATTTCATTTTCAAATCCGAAATAGAGTTCAGATACATTCGTTGTTTTGTTATAAACAAAAAACATGCAGTGTAAAACAACACCAACGAAACTAATACGAATTTGTTAACAAGAAAATAACTAAATACTAAGTTTTTTGTTTTAACAAGGCGATAATAAAAAGTAAGTGAGTTTTATTTCTTGATAATATTGCTGTTAAAGTCGGTGTTTTAGTTAAAACTTTTTTGGTGTTTAGTGGGTTAATTGCACCAAGAGATCCAGTGAAGAACCAAGAAAATAATTGTTATTCTATACAGCATATGTAATTACAAGAAATAAACTATTCTAAAGATATTCCAATAGATCGAATTCTTAACTACAACAAAATATTAAGCCTTTGTCTTCGTACTATAACAAAAGTATCATCAATCTGTAAACGAATCTGGCAACCGGGTTTAAATTCTCCGGAAGGTCGGTGACATTTTTCTCGGAGAACTGGATTTCGGTCGACCTAACATTCGTTGTTGGGAGCAAGGAGATTAACAGCGCGGCATTATAAAGGCGATATAATGCTGTTATAAGGCCATTTGACTACAATTGTACACACACACACAGCGAGAATAATTGCTGGCTGTACTGGCCAACAATGTGGTTAAAACCAAATTTGATCCGAGCATTCCATTAATTCTATTACCAAGTATATCAGCCCATACATGAAATTTGGCTGAAACTAGTTTCTAGACCAGTAAGTCATGTCTGCAGAGTGACTCATCAGTAAATAGAACATGTTCTAAGAAACTATAATCATTCTTTATTCATAATAATGTCGAAATATTCTATTCGGCGAAAATGATCCTCACCAAAAATTTCTTTGGATGTTCGTAATTTGTACAACTTTGAGTCCTTCTAATATTTTCAAATATTAAAAGTAAAGTACCTATGTGCACAGCCTCTTGTATAATTATGGTATGTGTACACCTAAAAAGTATTCCAGAAACAAATTTGGAGTTATTCTTGCCAGAATATACATTTTTAATTTCCGTATTTTTCTCTATCGCGAAGTAATCCATTTTTAATAGTAGACAGTACGCAACTGTTCTGAAATGCGTACGCTTTGCTGGAGTAGCACAAAAAAGCAATCATCGACCAGTAACAAAAAGTGTTACATAAAAAACTAAAGTTAATCTTGTAATAGCACCACTGAAAGATAAAAAAGGTCTATTTGTCTGGACAAAGTATTGATTACTCATAAGCTCGCGGGTTATTGACTTTATAATTTATTTCCATCATGTAAACAACACAATCTCAATAAAACTGTTAATGCTTTCCTGGACACCATACGAAAATGCGCAATAAGCGACTGTTTGCTTGTAATGCGTTAATAATTGATACTGATATCGATTGATATTAAAAAAAAAACACTTCTTTTAGTACATACATTTACGTGTTATTCCTTTTTTCTTATGGCTGTTTAAATATTGTTTTGTAGCACAGGGGTTGTTTACCTCAAAGACTGCTTAATATTCGAACTTCCAAGAAAGTTCTATCGTAAAATTAATCGATCTCTTGTTTCTGACCGGTATTATATTCGGGATTATTTTCACCCTGCGCTCTATCAATATTTTTTTGTTATAATATCCATTCTCCAAAACCCGAATTAGCTCCATCGCATTTAATTTATTCACTTGCCTTTTTTATTACCGTTCAGATAAATTCAAATTTATCTGCTAAGAAAATGCTTGTGGAATTCTTAATGTTAGGACCTACTAAATATTCAGGATATGTTAGGTTACCTCTAAGACGATTTATCTGGTACAGTCCAGCAAGATAATTTTTCATTCACACATTTATGTATATAGCCCTCACAAGAAAACCGTTCAAAGAAGTTCGTGTTTGAGATTAAAACTATTTTAATATCTGATCTGAATATGGTAAAACCTTTCTTGTTTACCCAAAAAGTGCATTAGCATGATAGGTAATATATTTTTGTCATTCATTAATTTCATACATGGATACCAATATATCTAAACCTAAAATAAAAAACTTTTGAATCACGAGAAAAAATGAAATATTTCAAATAAAGCAGTTTTGTGTTGTTAGATATACAATCGTGCTCTACGAGCTAGATAATTCGTTACAGACATCTCCAACAAATGGATGTTAGTCTCAGTAAATACTCGTACATCAACTTTGTATACATATGTATGTATATATAGACAGACCATCGTTCGTATATTATTATTTATAAATAATGGTCTACTTGACTAACGCAACGAACAAGAGAAAATTAATCCCAATACTCTTTTTGGCAGAGAAAGTCTGTTACAGTTTATAGTAGAGTTTTTATTTAAATTTCGTCAAAGTAGTATTCTTTTCCAAAGCCTTTATTTACTAAATGGAAATTTTTCTCGGAACAAATAAAATTAATATGAAATTAGCAATGAGTCATAAATACTGCCGCATATATCGTTAAGATATCTTAGAAACAATAGGGGTCACGCCTACTTACATCGACAACACCAACACACCGCCACAAACAACCTGTTGACGTCCACCTGACAATTAAGATTTCAGTTTATTTATTGGGTGCTGTTGTACCTAATCAGATGCCTTTATTCGGTCGCAAAATGTGGTAATCATATATTCTTCCGTTTTGAAATTCTCCAAAATTTGGTCAGTAATCAAACATCCAAAAAAATCGATAGATATTAATCAATAGATTTGTTAGTTTTCGTTTCAACACAAAAAAAATCGTTTTCGTAATGTTTTAGTTTTGTCAATTTAATCTTTTACTTGTTGAGAGCCCAAAATTGTTAAAGTTTTCACTTATAGCTGTATTTATGTTTGTTATAAAATCCCAATTGATTTTGGGGACCAAATTATACGGTGTTAATGCTGAAATTACTGCATGTTTTTTTTGAGGGTGGGGGTTAGCAGACAGTCTCAGGTTCAATCCAAATTAACCTAGAACTGTCTGCTCATCCTTAATGCATTGGCCCAAAGAAACACAGTCACATTGATGTGGGTACCAGGTTACTGAAGGTGTGAGGGCAACGAAACTGCCGATGGTTTGCCGCCGATTTATTGAACCAGAGCCATTTTGTGGTCTCACCAAAAGCCATATAAGAGCTCATCTCTAACAATGAGAAAGTGAACACCCCAAAACTAAGACGATCAAAAAACTTTATTACTTTTTCAGCCATCAGAGCTAAATTTCTGTTGGAACTCAACAGAAGCGACCTCAGTACCGTCACGGCTTTACTCATTGGCCACCGCCCACTTAGGTACCACCTGGAAGATGGACAAGGTGGATTGAGTTAAATGGCGAATCTGTTTGGAACACAACGAGACGACAGACCACATTATGTGCAATTGCGAGGCATCGAACAGGTGCATATAGAACCAGCTTGTATTGGAAATATAGCTCCCAAAACAATCCATTCTAGACTTTTTCAAAAGTCTGGAAATCAATTAGAACCAAAAGATTAAGGGTACTCACAATAAGTGTTACAGGTATTGGGAGGAGAGGCAGCGCTGCCTACGCAACTCACGTCTAATGTACTGCGGAAGTGCTGATTCAATTTACATTGCATCAATTTAGGAGTAAATTTTACATCCGAATGGAAATTACAATCTTGATCAACACCATAAAATCATGTAGTTTCCCGGCATGAATTTATTGAGATTGACAATGTTTTACTGAAGCATAATATTTTAAAAGAAGATATATATTTTGTGTCATCTCTTAACTTATAATTTTTTAATTCCTGATTTATTTCCACTTAGAGGTCAATAAAACAATAAATAATTAAATACCAATTTATTCCGTAACATATAATAATATGTTTTCGTTAAATAACTTCTTCAGTGGAAGAAATTGACATTTAATATGTGTCAAATTGCTAATAATATAAATATAAATTGCCATGCCTATCAACAAAATTATCTAAAAAACAAAGAATTCATTGATATATCGAATTTTAATTATATTCACATGAAGGAATAATGATTTAATACAACATTAGAACAGAATTGTTAGAGCTCGACAAAAAATAGATTGATATACGAATAATTTAAATCATTTCAATTTCTAATGTTGTATTAAATCATTATTCCTTCATTATTACTTGTGAATATAATTAAAATTCGATATATCAATGAATTCTTTGTTTTTTTAGATAATTTTGTTGATAGGCATGGCAATTTATATTTATATTATTAGTAATTTGACACATATTAAATGTCAATTTCTTCCACTGAAGAAGTTATTTAACGAAAACATATTATTATACGTTATGGAATAAATTGGTATTTAATTATTTATTGTTTTATTGACCTCTAAGTGGAAATAAATCAGGAATTAAAAGATAAGTACATAAAGGTCAAAAAATACATACGTATATTAATTAACTTATAATGTTTCCAGAGCCACTACTAGTTCATAGGCAGTCTAGAAACAAATAAGAACATTTATATTAAACACGGATGGTGAGTTCTAAGTTTATTTTTTATAAACTTGACTCCTTAATTTCTTTATTTGTATCATCTGCAATTGCATAATACCGTTAACAGGATTAATTTTTAATTATATACCCGTACAAGATTTAATTTTTTTATTTCAAATTTTGACATCGTAAAAAATGATCTTCAGAATCTCGTCCACGTCTAGATATATCACTTTTTTTTACTATTTTTCAAGTCTGAATCACAAAAATGATGCTTAATATATTTTCAGTTGGTCGAGACGAGACATTTTTTTACGGTAAAGAAGTACGAAAACGCTAGAAAAACAGCGAGACAAATCGATTATTCAATTTTCGTCATCAGCCCTTTACAAATACTTGCTCGGCGCGGTAATAACCTCATCACACGCTAAGCTCCGCTGTCACGGTTAAAAATAATCCCCGATTGAATTAACGTGAAAGCGGACTGAAGTATGACCTCCGAAAACTTAAATAACATTAAGGATGATTAGTTGTAGCGAAATTGAAATTCTAGGATTCCCTACCGCTATTACAAAATTGGAAAATTACGTAATTATATTTGGCGGAGGCGCCGATGTTATAAGATATGCCAATAAATATATAACTTGCTATCATGAAAATAGGATTCAGTAGTAATTTTATAACATCGTCGTCTATTGATTTTGGTGGGTTCCTGAAATAGTTTAAATTCTATTTTTAACTGGGTGAAGAATTGTTTCTTTGAAAATTGCGTTAATATTGATGTTTTTATGATGATAGATGATTGAAAGGCAGTTTATAATATTATAACGAAAGTCTGCTTTTACATGTTAAGTTAAAACTGCGCCCACGCAGGAAATAAAAATACTTTTTAATTGATGTTCCTAAATTAGTTATAGTGTATGTAAACCCATCGAAAATATTTGGAAAATATTGGCAGAGATGTATATGTCAATAATAAACAATAGGATAGCGCCAAAGAACTAAAATCTGCGATAACAAGGTGTTGGAGTGATATCCTATTTCAACATTGACCAAATTGATAGACACAGTATGAACAGCAAGAGGTTTGAGGTTATTTCTAATAGATAATCTAACACTCACTACTAAGATATTATAAGGTGTATTATCGTTATACACTATCTCCTTAAACCACTTCTATAAGTACTTTTTTACTCTCTGATTAACATTTCAATATTATTCTGCGATATTGGATAGAAGGGGAACATATTTCTGCTTGACATTATAATGTGTACGACATGTATGTGTATTTTTGTCGATATACTGAATCGAGAAAATAAGTATTGATCCAGTGGTAATTGCATTATAATTTCAAGTGTAGCCTACACGTGTTGTGTCCCCTCCCTGTTAACAAGTGCGAAAACAAATTGGATCAGTGCGTTCCGTTTCATTTCGCTGACACGCGGCAGCACTCACATACCACGATAAAATGCGTGCATATTTTAACATATCCGCTCACTACGTCATAATTCCATGGTAAATATGTGATGAAATGGATTACATACGCACAATTTATTCTTGAGAGTAATGCGTGTTCAAGAAGTCTAAATTTAAAGATTTTAATTACTGTAATAGAACGGACATCCTGACTATGTTTAGAATGGTTCTTCATGCAATGAAAATTCTATTATGTTAATGTTATTGGTATAAGGATGTTTAAAACTATCCGTAGCGTGTACTATCTGTATTATATACTTCTCTATTATTCAATTCTTTACGCCTGACGAGTATTATGTTAAAATAGTTAGACCGTAAAGAGTTTATTTTGTTCTTTTATTTGCCAAGAATAACTTTCTTGATACAGTTCTCTTCTTTTCGAATACATGTATAATACCATGTCACTGACATCATTAACCTGCCTTAAAATATTCGTTTGATTTATCTAAAAAATCTACTTCTTATAAGTTCATCGTCCGTCTCAAATTTTGTGCCTATATTTTACTTAGTTTTTGTTTCCAGATTAGGAAAATAAAATGATTAAAGTGTTAAAGTTGAACTTGAAGGCAGATGGTAAGAATAAGAAAAGAAAACTGGCAACTATACATACCGCCCCTAATCTAAATAATGTCTAAATAATATTATCAATTGAAATAGCTTGATATCTGAAGTAGTAAGATCGGCTATATTGCGAAGTAAGAAATGATGAATTGGAGTCTTGTCGCGGACGTTTTTGTCATCGCTGTTTCAATTGACCCTCTACAATCTCGAGCCTATCATTCGCTATCGGGATACAATTAACAGCAACACCAAACCAGTTACACCGACATAATCTGACCTTAAATTCTGTTTCCGACGAAGAAGTCACTGGAGAGAAACTAAATGTGCAGGATCTTTAAAACGCGGGATTAAAGTTCAAACCACTTGCGATGCTGGTACGTGATATACAAACAACATGTAAATTTATGCAGACCTCTTAGGCGGAAAGACCTTATAAAATATAAAATTCCGGGCAAGATTTAGTACCTCCCTTAATAGATCCCATTTCTAATACAGGCAGAAATATCGCCACCGATTACTGGCATAAAGTTTTGCTTTAGCTGAATAACAAGAAAAGTCTTGCAACTGCAAAATTTGCCCTGCAATGGATAAATTTAAAGGAGAGGCAAGAGAAGTACACTATTTGGTTTTTCGAGTTCAACCGCAGGACTATCTTAGGTGTCTAGAAAATGAAAGAATGTAATTTTATTAGCAATGCATCTTAGTTGTAAGAAAATAGATAACTCGACTGGTGATAATCAAAAGGCTAAATCTAACAAAAGCTGTTGTATGCCGCGGATAAGGCCAACATCGTGGCCTTTACCCGCCGACGAAGGCAGGATGGCCTAAATCCGCTTACGTTGAAGGGGGTTACCATAGAGATGGTGGGGGAGGGAAAGTACCTTGGAGTAACATTAGACTCCAAACTTAGCTGGAACCAACATTTGGATAGAATTACCAAAAAAGCGGTGACAGCGTTAACACTGGTATGGAAAGAAATGGAGGCCAAGACCAGACATGCTGACTTGGATATACAGCATGGTGGTTAAGCCAGTTATGGCGTATGCAGCTTTGGTATGGTGGACAAAGACACATAAAAAAATGCCATTCAGAGAGCGAGCAAGGTGCGAGGTGGTGGCTCATAGTGGTGGATAGTGTCGTCCAGGCTTGTAACGAAATGCCTCGACGAATTGGTGGAACTGTCGAACCGGAACAAGGTTTGGTTGACTTGGATACCGGGCCATCAGGGGATCGAGGGCAACGCAAGGGCTGACGGACTCGCGAAGAGAGGGTCAGAGATGAAAATGTATGGCCCAGAACCTTTCTTCAGGGTCACAAGGCAAAAACATATAGATGACTGGGTTCGTACGAAACAGCAAGAATACTGGAGAAACCATAGTACATGGTAAAACCTTTAAAGGGAAACCATGCAGGAAAAGAGCTAGACAACTACTACAGCTTAGCAGGAAACAGCTTTGCATTATAATGCGACTAATGACCGGACATGCTGCGGTGAAAGAACACCTACACAAAATCGGAGTGCTTGATGGGGACACAAGGTGTAGACTTTGTGGGATAGAACCGGGGACAGCCGATTACATACTAGGCGACTGCGAGGCACTAGATCGTAGAAGGCAAAATCTATTTGGGAGAACGAAAGGAGACCCAGAGATATACCTTACCCACTCGGTTAGGGACCTGTACAAATTAGTGGAGGGGACTACCGTGATAGAGTAGGTGACTTGAACATACAGATATGGTACAATAAGCCTGATGGCTGCGGTGCCTACCGGTGACCATTGGTCGGACGGGCCTGGGAAGAAAAAAAAACTACGGTGGGCAAACTATAATGAATGTAGACTACTTTTAGAAGATGTAGGCAGATGTTACTGGTTGTATTCTTTCGAATTTTAGATATTTCCGGCAAGCAATATCTTTGTCAAATAATCCAGGTATGAAGGTGCGGTAAGATGACGGTTTCTCAAAGAAATGACATCGTTTGTCCTCACATAAAAGTAGGTATTATAACTCTTTACTTCTAAGAGAGTTAAATGGCAAGGATAGTAGGAATTGACGGAAAATCTCCAACTTCAAAAACAGGATTAACTTCATCAGGAAAGTACTATTTGTCCGAGCAATATGGATAAGATAACAAAATTGTTGTCTATCATGTTTTGTGTTTCTCGGTCCAAATTCTTTTTTTTGTAGTGTCATCACTCTTGAAAATCTTTTCGTTACAGAAAACACCATTATCACAAAGTCTGTAAAGATTAGTCTGTCTAACCTAGTGCATGGTTGTTTGTAAAATTCGGTACGTTTGTCATCTCTGTTGTAAAATAAACCAGCAGAACGTAAACGTCTAGGTATGTCTTCTTGGAAATTGGAAGATGCGACTACCTCCAACACGTTTGAAATAGATGTAAATGAATTATCTTGAACGTAGTCAATTAATTCGTGGTGTGCTTCAATGTCCTTATTCTTGATGTGTTTTTGTTGTACCAGCAACCCCTCAACGCCTACTTGTTGCTCTTTCGTCTTGATTTCGCTGTATCCACCGACGAAGAGTTGACCTCTGAAACAATATAATATACACTTATGTTTATAAATAATTTATGGGATATAATATTTTGCTGTATTTGTACATGTTGTGTGTGTTATATACAGTAACGTCCAGCTACTTTACCGAATAATACCTTCAAGATGAATTTATTTTTGTTCGAAAAGCATAACACCAATGATGCTGTAATATATAAATAATACGTATCAATTAGTGATGGGCAGAATCGAACATTTTTAAGAATGGAATACTTTAGATTCGAGAACTTTTAAGAATGGAGACATTCATTCGAATACTTGAGTTCTCGAATACCGACGGCAAATAATTCTACATTGTTCTCGAGAATTTTAGTAAGATGGGAGTATTTGAATGCAAAACAGCAAAGTTCTCGATTCCGGACCATTCTCAAGACCACTTGAAAACTTATAAAAGTATTCGAATACATATTCTCGGATGTCAGTTCTCGGTTCTCGTATTCATATGCACCGATTTTTGAATTCGGAAGAAAGTATACCTCGAGATCCAACAGGTGTATTAATATAAATTTGTATTATCAAATTATCACAACTACAAACACTATTGGAATATGATTTTTTTAATATTTATTACTAAATTGGCGACTGATAATGATCTTTCAGTTCTCGCAAACGTTCCACCACAGGAAGAGGGAAATTCCACCTACTCTGTACGTCTTGCTTCAGTTTTCGAAAAGGAACGTCCATCTGCTGTTGAACATCATTCAGTATTCTTGTAGCAACAACATTGTGTTTAAAATATCCTACTAAGTTACGATATTTGTTTAAAAGTTCAGTTTTACTAATTGCACAAAAAATCCGGAGTATGAGTTGCCACGACAACTATTTTATTTGGAATATTCCACTCACTAAAAATATGCAGATTAAAGAGCGGATCCTATATTTCTTCCAGTATGACTATCAGGTACCACTTTTATTGCCAAAACTTGCGATCACAATTTATTTTCGTAAATAAAATGACTTGTAACTGTTATGTATGATTTGTTGCTATTTGATGACCATAAATCTGTTGTAACGGAAATATGTTATATTTCATTTAGTAACTTTTATCTTTACTTCTTCATATAATGCAGGTAATAAGACGGAAAATAGATATGTCAGTTCTGGGTTCTCGTATTCATATGCATTGCATACCCAGGAACTGACATCCGATAACATATATTCGAATGCTTTCATTAGAATTCAAGACTCGGCTCATCTGAGTACGAGAACCAAAAACAAGTATTCGAATACTTTTACTAAGTTCTCGAGTGGTTCCGAGAACAGTCGGGGATCGAGAACTTTGCCGTTTTTCATTCGAATACTCCCATCATTAGTATCAATATCAATAGAAATCAGTATTGAAGAATATTTGTTCTCAAGTGAAATTTCAACGGAGTTGTCATGTTTTTCTTACGGCGGCGTAGTTGAAAGCAACCACAAACTTAAGACCGATAGTAATTTAATGTAATAAACAATAAAACACACACATGTTAGTATCTCTACTTACTAAAAAATGACTAAATATATAAAATATTCGAATCAGAGTATGAAAATAAATCGAGGGAAAAACATTACCCCCCAGCAGAGAGTGCAAATTAAATTATTAAGAGAAGAAGGATACTTTTAGGTTATCGCATAGAGATTAAATATTTCAAAAACTCATAAATAAACTTCATAAATAAATCACACTCAACCAATAATGTACCTACCTATAAAGGGCAGCAATAGAAAAACAACTGTGCAAGAAGATTGCATTGTATTTTCGAAGTCGATCGTCATAAAACACCTAATCAGGTTCTAAATGAAGTTGGTCCAGATATTGGTAACAAGATTAATGCCCGAACAGTCCGAAGAAGACTGAATGGATTTATCTTAATAGGATGAGAAGCACACAAGAAGTTTTAATAGCCGAACCTAATTGGAAGATGCGTTTAAAATTTGCAAAGAATCATCGTCATTGGACTTTAGAGGAATGGCGAAAAGTGATTTTCACAGATGAATCGAAGTATAATAGACTTGGTCCCCATTGTAAATCACGACACGTCCATGAAGAATACTTCAGTAAATGTATAAAATCAACTGTGATAGGCGGAGCGGATTCTGTCAATGTTTAGGCTGGCATGACTCTAGAAAGCGTTGGTCTCACTCATCGAATTAACGGCATCATGGATCAGTATGTCTACATGAACGTATTAAATGACATCTTATTCTCATTTACCAATGATCATCAGCGCATCGATTGGGTGTTCCAAGCTGATAATTATACAAAACAGAGTGGAAGAATTTTTAAATGACCACTATGTAGGTAAATATTTTGTCGGTCTTAAGTAGCTGGCCGCCACTGTATCTTTCAGGACAATTTCGAATTGAGATTTGGATTTTTTTTTTCATTTGTTGTATACAACAGGTGCATTGTAGAGTAGAATTATATTTATTCCAGGCGTGACGAAATGTTGATTGATTGATGCGGCAGATAATTTATGTAGTAGCTAGAAAAATACCTTCAATTAAATATGAATATCGTATTCAATTACATAAGAGTAGCTGAAACAATAACAACAACAAAAAAAGAAAATAAAGTCAGATGCATAAATAACAGTTCTGCAGCCATAGTAACGGTCCTTGACCTACTTTGTTAGAATATGACGTAACTCTAAAAGCGTTAAGTTTAAACTATATGTACTATAAAATGAATATAACTTGAAACGAACTATAAAAGTTTAAATTTGATTTATTAAATCATAAAACATAAGTAGAAAATTCATTAAAAAAAAAGATAATTACGTGAAATGTGTTACAACCTCGTTGTAGACTAAAAAATTCCAGACATCCGAAGATAAGTTTAGATCGAAACGAGGACTATTTTGTAAATAATTTGAATATTGCCGCAATGAAAAAAGAAAGCTCCAAAGCAATTTGAAGAAAGCAAAGAACGAATTTATGATTGACAGTAGAAACAAAACCTAATACATAGGTACTACTGAAGCAATGAGAAACTCAAAACCTCGTGTGTACATTATAATAAAATTCGCATATATTCTACATCCTCTAATTAGTGCGATTTTCTCAAAGAATAATTAAAACAAATCCTTAGCTGCGAGGTTAACACACTTTTATACACAATTATATATTTGTTACATTCAAGTGGTTATTGTTGTCTTTATTTATCTGTTCTTCTCCTGAAATTTGCACTATTGCTTCTCCAATTCATAATATATTTTACACAGTTGATCTGTATGTTTCGATACGATTCTACTTCCGTTGCCGTATTGCTAAAGTTAATCTGAATAATACAGACGCCAACTGTATTATATCGTTTGTGATGAAAGAACCTATATAGATATGCAACGCTAGAAGAAACCAATAACAGATTTCCACATCATGTCTTTCATTCACAGCGTTTCACTGGAAAACAATGAACATAACCTTGAAAGCAACTCTTACTATTTTAAATTTAGGCAAGTGACATTTTTAGCATCTTCATTTTGCAGTACATATACATATCATCATATCAGGGTAACATCAAACAACGAAATATTACGTTTTTCGTTCCCGTAATTTTTCTAAAGTATTAAAGTACTATTCTTGCACGCTTCTTATATCCCTGTTTCAGTTCAGTAATCATGTTTTGATGGCTACCGTCCTGGGCGAACAGTGAACAACAAGACTATAAAATTAGACATAAGACTATAAAATTGAAAAATTTACGAGGTGAAATTTCACTTTTTAATAGTTTTTGAAGTCGCGATTCTGGAACGGACTTGTTTACGCGTATCGAATTAGAAAAGTTAATGTGATGAATGATGATAAAAACGTGTACCGTTTCGTCGTAGGCAATAACTTAAATTGAAGTTGCAGCATTTCGCTTATTATGCATATATATTAATAGACGCTCGTTGGTTGTTTACTTGCAGGCAGGAAGCTCGCGAAATCATCAAGAATGGAGTGAACGCCTCGGAAGATGACGCTGTGATTTTCGCGGGTCAAGGTTGTACGGGCGCTATTAGGAAACTCATCAGCGCCTTGGACCTGAAAGATCCGCCGATAGTCTTCACAAGCACCAGCGAACACCAGGATAATCTACAAATATGGGAAGAAATTGGAGCGAAGGTGAGTGTAATTGATTAATATTTAGATACTATGTAATTAGAAAACTATTTTATTTAATGCAATATTTATAAATTTGTGAGAAACATTGAGCTTAATTTTCTTAAAAATTTAATTTAATACCTAAAATATTTATAAACACAATAAAATTCTCATCGGAAAACAAATTGAAAACACCTACTGCGGTCTTTGTAGCTATAGGAGGTTTTTCTGGTCTTAGCAAATGATCTTTTACGAACATGTTTGTTCGGTTATGTTGCACTATATTTAGTTAGCACTAGAGGCATATAGTGAGTGTCAAGATATAATTAGGAGATCGCTAATCGTATACCAATCAATAAATTTATTAAGACGATGAATTGAGTTTGTGGTGGGAATTGGGCATTTTCGTTTTGATATTAGCGGGTCAACTTCCACCGTAAACTCAAATTACTGAAGTAATACCAATCCAACAGTCATAACAAACACTGACTGCCTAAAATTCCTCTTCGGATCTTTGGATGTTAAACACAAAAGGTACTATTTCATTCACTACACGCCAAACGCATCCTTTATTATCAAGGCGGTAATAATCTTTTTGATAAAGAAAGATTCGCTGTTGAAACGCATAGATTTTATGTTGAGTGTTTTGTAGGTGAAATAGTGGTTTTTGTATTTAACTTCGAATCGAGAATCCAAAACGAGAAACCGAAATTAGAAGATTCGCGGAAATAATCACCAAATAATTGATTTGATAATAATAGAAGAGCGTACAGTTGAACGCTATTGATATATCTAATCACGTATGAAAACTATAATAAATTCAACCTAAGGAATTGGATAGAACTCAAAGACTCCAGACGACCAACTGAACATTTTCGAAAGCTATCCTAAAACGACGCGATATGAAGTAAGTGGGGAAAAAGAAGAGAAGAGAGACACGCTAGATGACACGAAACCATGTAAATGGTGGATTATTAAACAAAAATATGTTTAAATATTAATTTATATCCAATGAGATCTCTCTTTTGCCACTTCAGCTTCTGTCTTCATGTTTTCTTTAACATTATAATATTTACGAACCCATACCACACGATCTTCCTAGACCAGTTTAGACTCAACACTTTCAAAGCAGCCTAATCATATGCAGCCTGCAGTTTGTTCCTTTCATGGTTTTATTCAGGCGTTTTCAGACGAGGTCCATGGCGTGTACTTCCTCCAGGAGACCATAAGACCTTTGAAGGATTGGTATTCGGACTATGAAGTCCAACATCAATTCTTTTGTTCATCCACACAGAAATATGAAGAAAATATGATGTCTGTAACGATTCTACACTTTTTTGTAGGCCTAAATAGGTGTTAGCCCTAGCAACATTTCCATTGACGGATTGACTGTTTCTGCAATTTGATTTGCTCCGTCTTTTCGTCTGTTCTTGACCAGCATACTAGAGTAGTATAAGTGATCATGTGGTGTATTATCATTTGATATAAACAATATATAAGTTTTGGTTTAAACCTCCGCGTTTTCCCAAAGAGTCGTTAAGATGTGCAGAAAACCATTGTGGATCTTTTAAACACTCTGCCTAAGTGATTGTTCTAGTTAAGCCTTTGGTTAAGGAATAGTCCCAGGTATTTGGCCACTGTGGGCTATACTAGTTGTTTCCCTATCTATTTTTTGCTTGGATTTATACTTAGTTCTTCCTTTATGCATCATCCGCTGATTATATTGAGGTTATTTTATATTAGGTTAATGACATCTTTCTCGCACTTGAACCCTATCGTAACGACCTGGTCATTTGGGTAACCTCGGACATTAAGGCCTTTTCGTGCAACGGTTTGTGCCAACAACAACTAAAGACCAATATACGAACAAAAGTAAGTAATTCTAAACCGTGTCAAATGGACAATTAGTCAAAAGATAATGATCAAATGTAAACAAAATATGCTTCCTTTGAATTACTAATGTTGCATTAAACTCGCGACTCTTGTTTGCGTTTATTTATATTTGAAAATGAAATTAACTGTTTTCTTATATGAATCTTATTTCTAAAATACTTAGGGCTAATAACTCTTCAGTTTTTTCAGTTTAATGTTTGGTTTAGATAAAATCGTTAGTAGCTATCATAAAATACAAAACTTGTGTTTTTATTTTAGGTATTTTTTCATGACACATATATATTTGATTTTCCAATAATTATTTTAATTAAACAGCGGCGGAAATTTAATTTCCGCAGCTGTATTGTCCAGCTCATCAATAATTTTGGTTTAAGCGTTATTCTTAAACATTTCTCTCCCAGAGAACACGGAAAATACAGTTTAACACACGCGTTACATTTTCTAAGTATTCTTTTGTTTGATAAATTCTTTATATGGTTGTTTCTTAGTAGTATTTTTATATCTTATCTTACTCAAAATTATGACTGTGTTTACTTTGTACCTAATTTTTCAGACTATTTATTTAAACACAGATGTACACTTAATCATATTTGTTTTACATGTGTACTATAGATATTATATTTTATAGAATTACAATCGCGTACAATTAGGGTCACCGCTTTATTGTGGGCGCTATTTTTAATTTCGCGTCAGCCTACATAACATAGAATATTACTCACAACTATTTACAAGTACAACTTTTCAAAAAGGATTTTTTTTTACTACCAGATGCCTTGTTTTAATTTTAAACGCAGCCTGTTGTAAACGTGATGACAAATTTTCTCCTGCGAGCAAAATTGATGCAAAACATATACACAATTCTCTAATTTGCGTAAATTCTATTCGATGTACCACATACACTCATTTATCACAAAAATCTGAGCTGTAATTAATAGGATGCAATTTGTCGACGACTAAATACCCGTACGTATCGCAAGGTTATTTTTGATAGTCGAAAGCGTTGTGTCTTTGAGAACTAACTCTCGAATTAGTTGTCGGATGGATGTCATCCAAGATATATGCGATAAAAAGCTTGTTTTCTAAATGAACCGTACTAACATATGGATTATTTGGAAATTATTTCATTTTATTGCATGCATCGTGCTTCTTGCATTTTGTGCCAAGGTTTGCGATGTAAACAAAATTCTAGGTAATGTTCTGTACTTCGATGACTAGGTTTTATCTACGTAAAATGGTAGCTAAATTTGTCCGTTGTAAAGGACAGTTCCAACTAAAAATAGTCACAGTTTTAAGCCACTGTTGCCGGTATTTAGTTAATTAGAATTGATTTCGAAACAATTCTTTTAAACTTCAGGTCAGTTAGTTACTTGCATCTTTCAAATGAACTCGTACGTTTCTATTGAAGTTAACTATCTTCTCACAATTTTATTAGATATTTTTTCTGAATTACAGCTTCTCGGTAGGATTTGGCAAATTTATTCCGGGTCTTTTTTTTGTTTTTCCACGACGTCTAGTTTTCGAGTTACAATCATACTCCGCTAGTACATAAATAAATAATAATCGTATTTACAAACAGAAGTTATATAAAAATACATAGATAAGTACGAAAATCTTGACATAGCAAATACTAGAATGTTTACTTAGTATCAAGAATACAAAAACATTTAACTGTACACAAATGAAAGTTGCTGGTATATCAATGTTTTTCAATATATAGAATTATTTATTTCTTTTATGTTGGCTGTTGCCTTCTCTAATGAGAAACAGCAATAATCTTCCATCATGGTGGATTCCCACCTATGCCTATGTATAGTAATACTCAGACAATGTTTGCCTGAAATTGATATTTAATTAATCAATGCTTCTATTTCAATAACTTTCCAGATTTATGGAAAAAGCGGTAGTTTTCTATTATTCTGTATGTAAAATAATAAGTACATATCTGAGTCAGTTGCCCTTTCTATAGTAATACAAAAGGCTATGTTGGAGCAGATAAACACATATCTTGATAAAATGATATTTTGCCCAAAACTATAGTAAGGATTTAGGAAGTCCTATAATGCTAGAAGTGCTCTTTTTAAGATCACCTCAAATATATTAGGTGCATTGAATTATAATAAAAGTACTTTTCTAAAACTCTTAGATTATTCGAAGATATTCTACAGGGTGAGGCATTAGTGCGTCAAAGCTCAATATATCCCTTATTATTGAAGATATCAAAAACCTTTATGTACAAGAATCATAGACAGTCTTAAGCTACACATTTTAAAATTAATTTCATATATACAGGGTGTTTCATATCGCTAGGTTGAACCAAACATACATTTTCTTAAATGGAACACACTATATATTATTTCAAATTTGGATTAAGCCCATCTTCCTCGTTCTTTCAATATAAGGTTTCATTGAGTTATACCGAGTATTTCAGAAGTTATGGGCAATTTTGTGTGAAAATCGTTGCATATTTAACGTCCTGTGTATTCCACATGAAACAACTTGAAATTCTTTTTGTACTGGAATGACTTTTTTTATATTGTTACAGTTTCATAGCAAAGTGATATTTAGCAAATATTGCGAAAACTGTGTACAGAGCGATTCAAAATGCAAATGCATTATTTTCTCATCTCATTTAAATGGAACACCCTGTATTTTATATTAAGAAAGGGAAGAATACTTGATATACTTTCATTTTCATTAACTATTCCCTATATCTAAAATGTTAGTTTCTGAGATATTTAATGATTTTTAAAGAAATGTGAGCATTTTGGCAATAATTGGAATATAATACATTAGCCATGAAAAAGTGACATTAGATAAGTCTGAATCATATTATTTATCAGTTAATCAACTAGTTTTATTTGTTAGTATAGTTTGTTAGATTTTGCAAATTTAATTACTCTTTAAAATGAATTTTTCTGTTGAGGAATTGACAGACATGATAATATGGGTACTAGGAAAGTGCATGAAAAATTGTCTACTTGCTAAACGAATTTACCAGGAGAGATATCCTGCCCGACGACAACCGGAAACAATAACGCTGGAAAGGTTAATGGATCGTTTTACTCGGACAACTGTTCTTATCGAGGAAAAAGAATTCAATGTGGTTCTTGCAGTTACGGACAATCCACATATTAGTACCAGAGAAATCTCGCGGCAACAAGATATTAGTCAAAAGGCTGTCCGAAGAATACTCTGTACAAATAAATTTCATCCATATCGTATGCGATTGCATCAAGAGTTACTAGACGATGACTTGGCCTGTAGAGTTGCTTTTTGCGAATGGGCTCAACAACAAATCCGCAACCAAAGAGATTTCTTTAATTTTGTTCTTTTTGGAGATGAAGCTACATTTCATAAAAATGGAAATGTAAATCGTCATAATTTTCATTATTATGCTACAAGTAATCCCTATTTTGTAGGAAATTATAGGAATAATTGGAGACTACGTAATTGGACCACATTTTTTCACAGGCCGAGTAAATGGTCAGGTTTATTTAGAATTCTTAGAAAATCATTTACCATTATTGCTGGAAAATGTTCCCATCAATATTCGTTAAAAGATGTGGTATTTACATGAAGTGGGTCCGGTACATCACACTAGACCGATTCATAATTATTTAAATACACATTTTCCTGCAAGGTGAATAGGAAGAGGAGGACCAACTACATGGCCAGCCCGATCCCCAGGCTAACTAAAATTGACTTTTTCATGTGGGGTTATGTAAAAGACTTTGTGTATAAAACACCGGCAACTACGCAAGATGATATGAAGAATAGAATAAGACAAGCGTTCCATAGCATTAATATAGAAATGTTAAGAAATGTAAGTCGATCATTCGAAAGACGGCTGCAATGTTGTATTGATATTTTTGGAGGACATTTTGAGCATTTATTGTGAACCTTGTTGTATTTAAACTTTGGTTAAATTGGTAAAATATTAATTATCGGTATAAGTTTTTTATTTTGTAGTTAAATCTAATAAGATTATTTTGATTAATGATTTAGCATTTTTCTAATGTCACTTTTTTATGGCTAATGTATTATATTCCAATTATTGCCAAAATGCTCACATTTTTTTAAAAATCATTAAATATCTCAGAAACTAACCATTTTAGATATAGGGAATGGTTAATGAAAATGAAAGTATATCAAGTATTCTTCCGTTTCTTAATATAAAATACAGGGTGTTCCATTAAAAAAAAAAAAAAGAAAATAATGCATTTGTGTTTTGAATCGCCCTGTACACAGTTTTCGTAATATTGGGAAAACACCACTTCGTTATAAAAGTGTAACAGTATAAAAAAGTTATTCCAGTAAAAACATAATTTCAAGCTGTTTCGTATGGAATACACAGGACGTTAAATACGTAACGATTTTCACACAAAATTGACTATAACTTCTGTTCTATTGAAAGAACGAGGAAGATGGGCTTAATCCAAATTTGAAATAATATATAGTCTGTTCAATTTAAGAAAATGTATGTTTGGTTCACTCTAGCGATATGAAACACCCTGTATATATGAAATTAATTTTAAAATGTGTAGCTTAAGACTGTCTATGATTCTTGTATATAAAGTTTTTTGATATCTTCAATATTAAGGGATATATTGAGCTTTGACGCACTAATGCCTCACCCTGTATATACTAAATCACTGTTTGTTAAATGTTAAATTCAGGTACTTTGGGTTTTATGCAGGCACATGTGATCTGTTTGCTTCCTTCTAACTAAATAGAAAACAAGTGATTTATGTTGACAGGGCAAGTATTCGGGTGAGCTGTTACTGACTGTCGGGACTCCTCAAAGATTTGTGATGTATTCAATATTAAATCTCTTATATATGTACACCTCAATAGTATTTTAAATATATAAATGGCACATTGCTTAAACATTTACAGTTCCAAATCATTGGTAACCATGTTTTTAAAAGTTTTGAGGGCGGCCTCAACGACATCCGCTTGGTGATGGATGACAAGGTTCTAGAGATAACAGATGTTGCTAACAACTTGGGTTTACTTAGATTTAAATTACACGTAAATAAATGTATACAAAAGTCTATCGCTACTCTAAAATTTCCATACATTAATAGAAAAATTATAAACGTGAAGTTTAAGGCTTTGTTATGTGAGCCTTTGATATTGTCCAACTTCAATTATTGTGTTTGGATGCGAGCAAAATTCAAAAAGTGCAGAATTCATCTCTAAGGTTTATGTACAGTTTGAGAATGGAATCTCACATGTCATCTTATCTGTAACGGATTGGATTGAATGCACAATCGTAGAGGAGTACATAATTGATTTGCTGCGAATAAGATTCTCGATTCACGGAAAAAGAACCTGGACTTATTGAATAATTGGTAGTCCCACAACATCGATCTGTGCTCTCCCCCTTTTTTTCTTTTTCTTTCTTTATAAATGTTGTAAACTACAATATGCCTGCTTTTCATGTTTTTCAATTCCTGAAATATTTCCACTTGTAGGTCAATAAAACAACAATTAATTAAATAGCAATTTATTCCATGGAATAAAGGAATTGAAAGATAAGTACATAAAGGTCACAAAATAGATATATTAATCCTATTTTCATGTAAAATATATATTAATATATAATTGTACTCAATCAGTTAAGCAGAGCAGCCAAAACATTTAATAAAGACTTAATAAAGACAAAATGAAGGAATCGTTTTGAACGACTCTTTCTCAATAAGTTTGATACGACTTGTATCAAATCATCGAAAAAATACCTTTGTGCATTATTAATGGATACGTTGATCTGTTCTATGAAACACCAGCCATACCAAAATAGTAAAGTTAACTAGTGTCTTTATTTAAACATTCCTTTGGCTTCTTGGGTTTCCTCCGAAAGCGCTTCTATAGTCTTGCTGATGATTCTAATTATTCTCCGAGTTAATATACTGTGAAATCTACAATCATCTCTGCTTGTGCGTCAGCATTTCGGACCTAAGCTCCTTCTTTCCGTTCTAGTTGTGTTTAGGGATAACATATTTACGAGTATGACAAAAGCAGGCTGCTGCTTATACTCTCAGATTTGTTTCTGATGGCTAAGCCTGACATTATTTGATTTTAAAAGCATTAATTAAGATCTTAAACAAGTTTTAGGCTTTATACTGTTTCTTGAATAAAAATTAGAAATTATTTTTCAACCCTCGCTAGTTTCTTGACCCCTCTTTTCCTGTTGATATTATGAAGATTTAAGTATGTTGAATATTGATCTGCAAGACCGTGTTACCTATAAAATATAAAATTAACGAAAGTTTGTATAAAACGTTAAGAAATCACACAAACACGCCGTTAAATACTTAAGCTTATTTTATAAATGGTTCATACTGCCAAATAAGATCTCGAGTAGATGACTAAAAGTCGGTAAATGCCAAACGAGTGTTTTGTGAAATTGTCAGTCACTACAGATACCACAGTGAATATACGGTCAAAACAACTGACCAAGCGAACCCGACAAACACTTATTTAAAACATCTGAAATAACGTCAGCAAAAACCACATATGACGAAATATAGCAGCGAGCTTAGTAGAATCAGCATAAATCAAAACTTTGGCTTTGAGTTGTCCGAATGTGTTGCCGATTTTATTAAGAGTAAAGCTATTTTATGGCATTCTCTGTAAAGCTAAAATTTTCCGACACTTATCGTTGCCAACATTTAATTAACATTTATTCAAAGAATTGAGGGTTTTATCAAAAAGTTTACGCACTCTAGAATTATATTTAAGACATAACGTCAACATTTATTCCCTAATAAACCAGTTATAGTACAATTTAAGAACTATTAAGAAATTTCCCTGCGTTAAAATCTTCCACAACTTATTCCCTAACTTGTATAAATATTTATTTAAACGTATCGTATTAGAGAATTTTAATTCTGCAATACGTGTTCCGGTTTAACTTTTAATGATCAGAAAGAAAATTTCGCGTTGGTGGCTACTCATCAACTTTCGATTTTATTAGCTCTTAATAACGACTGTTGTAAATATTTGAACCGAATTAACAACTCGGCAAAAAGCTCCAACTCTATTAAATAAAAAATCACGCTAAAGGTTTGTGAAAGGCACGATGATATCAATTGTTTATTGTACATACAAATTACAATAACACATCGAATTCTAAATTTAAACTCTCTGCAGGAGGACGATGTGTACAAGAAAGCGAAGCATTAATAAATATTTTGGCAATCAGTTTCGTTGGTACTATAAACTTGTTCCAACTGAAAACGTACTTCATATTATTTGAAAATGTCAAAATATTTTTATTCTCGATTCGAGTTTATTGGTAATACGGACGTTATCAAGTAATTTCGTATTTTATAACCACATCCGAGCATTTTAAGTACGTGTGTTTTGCTACTTATGTTTACATACAAGCAGTTATTCAGGACGTTCCTTTTCCTATGCGGAGAAATTATCAAATTGTAAAGTAGTCTTCTTATAAATAATCACAATCTAGACTGTTCATTTGAAACTACTCTCAGGTACAGACAAATAATTCAGAAGGCCCTAAACTATAATACATACTTTTTTCTTTAGAAAGAGTAACTCATTATATACAGGGTGTTTCTGAATTGATACGAAAGATTTCAAAGGGTGATTCTTTAGCAAAAATTAAGGAGGGTCTTTCATATAACTTTTTGTTCAACACCCTTTTCCTTCCAAGTTACAGCCCTTTAAAATTAAGTAAAAAAATTGTTTTTATTTAATTTATCCACTTTTGAAAAATTTAGAAGAATGAAACAATAAAACAATTTGTCATATGACTTCATTTGACAGCAGCTTACTTGAGTTTTTTTTTTTTAATAAATAATAACCTCTGTGAATTTATGGGAAAAGAGTCTGAGCAGTATTTTATTTTTTTGTGATCAAACTAACAATTTTATGATAAAAAGTCAAAACATAAAAAAGTTGCAGATTGAGTCTGTCTTTTTAAATCAATTTTTTAAATAGGAAAATATAGGCGCATTAAAAAGTTCTGATGCAAAATATTATAGGGGGTTGTTTTTTCAGCCCCTTGTGATTACATTTTAGGGTAACAAAAATACTCAAAAACTGCCATTTTATTAGCATCAGTTATCTGCCAAATTTCATTCTTCTAATTTTTTTCCAAAGTGGATATATTAAATAAAAAACAAATTTTTTTACCTAATTTTAAAGGGCTGTAACTTGGAGGGAAAAGGGTGTTGAACAAAAAGTTATATGAAAGACCCCTCTTAATTTTTGCTAAAGAATCACCCTTTGAAATCTTTCGTATCAATTCAGAAACACCCTGTATAGTAAAAAAATTATCTTATACTACAAGAAAAATACTTCCTAGTGTTAAAAACATTACCTGTTTTCTATATTCATTACGCGACTATTGTCGAAAAAGTGTCAAGCGAGAGTTCTGGGAGAAAATAACACAAAATTTCGCTGCAAATAAAATGAACGAACAATGAATCCATGATATACATATGTACAGACATATTTGCACCTATATATAAAATTTGCTGGCACTGAATAGAATAAATAAGTTCTTGTAAACAAGTAACAAAAAATACATTGCTAAGTTAATATATTTTAAGAATGAATTACAGAATACCAGTACGGAGGAAATCATTCAACTTTAATATAAAATAAGGAATACGCTCATAACCCTCTGTCAGCGTGACTTGTTATTATGTTATTGTGTCATTATTTACACCGAAACGATGCTAGAAGATCAAGTTTTCAACTCAAAACTCGTTGAGGCTGTAGAAAAATATCCATTCGATAGTGCTACAACGTCCACATCTCAGAAACTGATCATCTACCAGCTTCGTCAATGTACTGTCAAATATGAAATCAGTTTTGCGAAACTTGTTTCATAAAACCGGTTTTATGAAACCAGTTTCGTCAATGTGTAGTCTGCTTTAGCTTACTATAGAAGCAAACAAAATTTGAAAGTTAAAATATTTTGTTATTCAACATCTCTTATTAATTGGATACATTTATTACAACGAATCTGCAACGCCTCTAGATCTTCCAAACAAAAATTTTTGCATTGCTCTGTAAATTAGGTCTCCACAGCTTCTATCACCTCTTTGTTGGAAGAAAATTTACGATTTTTTGAACTTGTTTTCATTTGAGAAAAGACATGATAGCCGGACAGAGTCAGATCTAGTGAATAAGGCGGTGTTCGAATAATTCGAAACCTAAATCAGGAATTATTTGCATGGCAACATGCGATTTGTATGCAGGGACATTGTCCTGCAGAAACAAAACACCTTTGAACAACTTTCCGCGTCTTCTTTTCATAATTGTTTCTCGTAGAGTGGTCTGTTTCACTCTTATCCAAAAAAATCAATCATGATTACTCCGTGGTAATCCCAGAAAACTGAAGCAAGAACTTTCCAGCAGATTTTTGAACACGAAACTTATTAGGCCTTGGAGAACCAGAATGTCTGTATTTCATCGATTGTTGCTTTGTTTGTGGGTCGTAGAAATATACCCAAGTCTTATCCATAGTAAGAATACTTAAGAAGTTTGCATCATTTTCAAACCCAGCACAGATCAAACGTGATGCTTTCATCCTTGCACGCTTCTAGTCAACATTCAGACATTTAGCGATCCATTTTGCAGACGTTTTTCTCATGTTGAAATTGACGTCAACTATATGATGGACGTGTTCGTATGAAATATTCAGTGCCTCGAATGTCCGTTTTAGCCCAATACGAAGGTCTGACAGAATTATGTCATGAAATGCGTCAACAGTTTTAGAGACGGGCACAGAAACTAACCTTTCATGGTATATTGTATATTTATCAATTATTTTGCATGAACTGTTTTAACTTGTTAGATTTTTATCGATCCATTTTGATTTTGAAAATTTTTGCTAAAAAATATAAAATCGTGTTTGCGCGATAAATATAGCGCGTGTATCGTACGTGCTGAAATGCTATTTCATTTTACTAACGCTTGTGTCGCAAACTTTGCTCGCAAAACAATCCCATTTTACACACTCGTATCGTAAATTTGTAACTTATTATTGCATGGTTAGCTGTAACATGTTTGTCAGGGACATACAGGATCGTGTCATTCATACTACACAGAAGATACGGCGCACATGATTAGTTCCCTTACATTGATTTATAAAACGTGAGTTCAATCCATATTTATATTTTCACCTAAACTTTGATTAGAAATGTTCGATCCAATAGTTCAGTCTATTTATGAACCTATTGAGATGGAAGTAGACCACGTCGCTAAAAATAATTCTTCTAAAAAATTCTGGATTACCTGCATGCATGTTTAGCACTCAATAATTTCGCGTTCTTTATGATAAGCAGGCTTCAATTTATGTGACAGCTCCAGCATATAGGCTAAGATCTTTACACAGAATTCAATGAAAACTGTGATATCCTTAATTGTTAGGAACGTGTAGGTATAGACAAACGTGGATTTTTTACGACACCTTCAGCGACAGTGGTAATGTTTTGGGTTAACCTGATGATACGGCTTTCCACTGGCAATTTGCATGAGTATCTTTTTTGCCATTTTGTTCACTTTGCGATTTGCTTTACAATAACATTGTGAGAAGGTAATTCGTATAACTATGTGAACTGTTTCAACGAAATGTTCTCTCTTCTTCTCAGCGGAAAACCCTTTAGTTAATACTGGATACTCTTCTTCAAAGAGTGATCACCCATTAAGTGCTTTTATTTAAGATTTTAGGGGAATCATATATATTTTTCGGGATTTTCCTGTATAATTCAAGCTTGTCCCAACCTACCCTCTTAAACAGTTGAATGGTAATATTTAAGCGGGAAGATGTAGTTTGTGTAAATCTTATTGCACATACGTACATGTTTGTGCATTGTGTGAATCTGTGAGATTAAAACTGTAAAATGTCTAAAGTAAAAAGTGTCTGTCACGTTACGAAAAAGCAAACCTTTTTTCGAGAAACATGACAAAGATTTGAGTGTAATAGCTTTATCCAAAAAATATGGTGTGGGAAAGGCAGACATTTGTTTTATTAAAAATAATACATTAAAATTTACTAAACTAGTGAGCAATAAAAACCAAAAAATTGCGTATAATAGGCGCTCATGGTATATTGTTGGAATTCATCCTGCGAATGAATGGAATGAAAATAGACCAAGCATTAGAAGCGGACCACGTGGTTTCGACCTTGTAGATCTCATCACCGCAACTATGAATGCAAGATCTAATTTCATTGCCCTTCACATCACAACTTTAACTGTGTAACATCTCTGACAATGGACTAATTCCAACTCGATGGCTTCTAGTTGTTAGGGTGGGAAGTAACACTGCAAGGCACTACACAACACAAATCGCCTATTAGAGCGCCTATTATAGGATTTTTTTGGCTTTTATATTCTGGCATTTCTCGGCGTTTTCATGGTGAACAATACTTTGGCACCGAGCAAAAAGCGTACTCGAAGAACTGCCGAATTTCCAAAAATGGTAGAAAAACTGTATAAATAGTTTCTTAAACAGCGTGAGAAAAATTAGTCTATTAATAAATGTTAAATTCAATGCAAATCAAGGTTGGTTGCGAATATTCAAAACCAGGTATGGTATACGGCTTCTAAACATAAGAGGGGGAAAGGTATTATTTCAACTGGAACTGATCAATCTGTTTAAGGAAGAGTTTAGTCGAAAGATTACTGAATTTGGTTTAAATGAGCAGCAATTGCATAATGTGGAGGAAACCGGATTATATTGGAAGTTACTTCCCCACAAAACCTAGGTTATTAGTAGTAGTAGTATCAAAGCAGAATATAATGACAGCAAATTTTTTAAAACTTTTCAATTTTTAAAAGTTGAGTATGTAGTCTTCAAACAACTTTGAAAACTTTGTTTTAAATTGTTAACATGTATAGGTCAAAATACGAGATCAAAACATTCCAGAAAGGGCTATTCTAATTTTGAACAATGCTCCATCACATCCACCATCATAGGAATTAGAGGTCAGTGATGGTCCAACGTTTTGATCCAACCTATGGATCAAAATGTCTTTAAGACTTACCAAACTCTTTAGCGTAGGTTGAATTTAATCCCGCGGTTATAAAAAATGTTGGGACAACGTATTATCGAATAGTAATGAAGCATTTGATGAAGATGATCTGCCTTTGAGCGAGTTAAGAACAAAATTGAAGAAGATGATAGCGTAGTTGATACTATTACCTTACTACAAACACTTGAACCACAAGAGTACACTTCTGAGAACACTGAAGAATGGGATAGGCATATGACTGAAGTCGAAGAAGATGTGCAATAGGTATTGTAACGACAATATATTTCAGAAGAGAGTGAAAATGGAAATTAGCACCATAAAGAAAATAAAGTAACACATTCAACTACTATGAAAGCACTGCAAACATTAACATGGGCCACGTACAATAGGTTGGACATTACATCATTGTGTAATCCGCAACAATGTCAATCGTCAATCAAGATGATCGTGATATCTAATCCATTGAAAATGTGCCTAACCGCCGGATCTCGTACATTCAGTGAATATTTTCTTGTAATTATCAATAATGTTGAGGTGGCTTTGGTGGTACAAAATCCTTTTACTGTATTCATACGTTTTTTCCTCCTTGATTGTTACCAACTATAAATTACAATCATCACAACAAAGTAATTCTACTGTTGATAGAGGTAAATGATTTAACTACTGTATCAAATTCCAATTCATATTTGTCGTATTTCCTTGTGGCAAGTCAAAAAAATTAAACAACGATGTTTTCTCTCATTAACACAGTACTGTGTTAAAAATGAAAACCAATTGATGTAATATTTGCCAAAGATAAATATTTGTCGTTAATATATCTCTATTTGTAAAACAATTCACACTTATGTACCTTGGGTACATACGTAAATGTATATATGTACACTTTGTCATAAAAATAGAGCACTATTTTGTAAAATGAATAACATTGCAGCATTAACCTTTTTGCAAATTGTTTGGAAGTATTTATTTATGACTCTTTGTAACTGTATTATTTTATGCGGAGAAAAGTTTTAAAATGTGTGAGATACATATAACTTTTAATGTTATTATGTTTACATGGGTCCGTATTGGTTCTAAATTTCTAATGTTCGTAAAATTTACGGCTTTCCGGTGATATCCAAGGAAATTTAAATAACTTACAAAGACGATTTGAAATGCTCTACTTCATACAAAAGGATATAAATATGGTGTAAACATCCATAAATAAACAGACTTAGTAATTGTTTGAATAATCCTTTAAAATTCGAAAGAAATTCGCCTTAAATCTAGGCAACCAATACATCTTATTGAATGAAGAGTAAAACGAAATCCCCATTAATTAAAAGTAAATCGCAGATTAAAATTAGGACATCATCAATTTGAAATCTCAATTTATATTTTTTGATTCAGATAATAAGGATAGCGGAAACAAAGCAGAATTTCCTCGACTTGAGCGACCTAGAAGATCACTTGAAATTACATCAGCATTCCGGGAGGCAACTTATTGGATGTTTTTCGGCGGCGTCAAACGTTACGGGAATCCTAGTTGATGATGTCGCCTCGACTATGCTCCTGCACAAGTACGGCGCCCTCGCCTTTTGGGATTATAATCTGGTCGCACCGTATATCTCCATAAATATGAATTACAAGGTGGCGGGAGTCGAGGAGAACATTAATGTCTACAAGGACGCCATCTATTTTTCGGGGCACAAATTTATAGGCGGTGTCCAAACGCCAGGTAATTACATTTCGTTGTTTGCATTTATTTAATCGTTGACTTACCTTTTATGTACTTATGTTGCATTTATTTATTTATTTTCTTGTATTGTCAATATGAAAGAGACCTTCAGTATTGTGTTAATGGTGATTCATTATTTACGATCGTATTTCATCTGAAATACAGATTTTAGGATAACATTTTGTTAGTGGTATGTACCATTTATAAAGAGCTAAGAGAGTTAATTTTTCTTCCTCGTCAGAATTATAATTTAAAAAGATTTATTTCTGTGTTCATATAACTGTATACTAAATGTAGCGGGGTTTTTCTTCTAAATTTGGAAAGACCCTTCAACACTTTGTTGCAAACTTACATTTTGCATCTTTATTCAGACATTTAAAAACTAAAACTTATCATCCAGGCAACATGCCAAAGGCCTCCTACCTGAGAGAGGTTTTGACATAGGGTAGACAGCTTTGAGCTCGGTATTAATTATGTAAATTGCGTCAAACTTGGACGAGCCTGTTATTCAGAGGATGCATATTCAGAGGATGCATCCAGGTTTTAAAATTTTCCACAGCATTCAACATTGCTTCTTTTTGTAACTCTTTCTTTAGATAATATCATTTATTTTTTTGTTAAGTTTCACTTTCCTCTACTTCTTGTTTGACTATTCGTTTTCCTGTGTATTATTTACAATTCTAGTTTTCCCAAGACGCCTTCTCCTAGTGTTATTTTTTCTCGGTCCAGTTTTGGCAAATGGTTTCACCATCTCAAGTGTTTTAATAGTAGTCGTTGAAGGTGACGGAGTTCCAGAAACGGACAAATCTTCATTTGATAGCTCAACCACAGTTACAGCTACTGTTCCCACATCAGAATTTGTCTGTTGGACTATTCCTATTGATTCTTCGAAAGGTTGAATAGTCTTGTTGATCACGACTAAACTAAGATAATCATCGTCTGTGGATATTTCAGTATTAAAGACCCAGATAACTGTTCTTCTCAAAATCATTCTGAATATAGAGTAATTTAAAAGCTTGTGGGTCTGCGATGCCACCTAGTTGTGGTATTTCGTAGACTGTGAGTGCATTACCAGTTTATGATATTAACTCGCATGTTACAATTAGAATATCTAAGGATTACAGCTTGTGGCTGCAACGAGATGGAACTGTCTATAAAATACCCTTTTCTTTGCAAAAAAACAAAGCTTCTACAAAAATGTGGCTCTTTGGATTGTTCATTAATCCTTAAATACGTTTATCTCTAAGTAGCTTAGCAAATTTAGCAAAACGTTCCGAATAAGGCAAAAACGTATTAGTCATCCATTCTGATAGACAAGCAATTCCTTGCTCAAGAAGGATGGCCCCGGCCAACTTGCAACTTTTTTAGCTATGATTTTTGTGTGAGTTGCAGCAGTAGCAATTACTACTACTTACCTACTATTACTTTAAATATTATATTGAATAAATAATTACGTTAAGAAAATAAAGTTTAAAACTGTAAAGACGATATCATCAGATATCAAATTAACATTAAATGTCGTCTCACATGGATGTAGCTTGTAATATCTGCATATTTCCATGTATCTACTGTTTTTGAACTTGCCAACTTTCTAGATTTCGATTTGACTAGAATGTTCTCTTTGTTAATATTTTGATCAACTTTATTGTTATGAGATCTAGATAGATTTAGCTTCTTTAATAATTGTGATAGGGCAATGTTATATTCTTCATAATTACTGATTTCCGAAAGATCATTTGGCGTAGTATAAACAGTTGCCTATATTATTTTAGGAGCCAATTTTTTTATCCAAATTTTCATTATCTGAATTGCGTGAAACTTTATCAGAATCTGGAGCAGTTGAAATTTGAATGTATCCACAGAAGATTTTTTAAATTTTAGTGCAACTGTAAATTTCTTCAAACTGTTTGAAATCATCGTTTAGAATGCTTAATTAATTACTGGAATAAAATGTGACATAAATGCAATCTGTCTCATTTATGTGGGATGCGTACCATTTTCCAAAAAATGATCTAGCGCTAAAATAAGAGATTTGGAGGCATCATATGTATAAATTTACTTATCTTGATCCCCCAATTATGAATCAGATCACTACATTCAACAGATATCTTTAGAAAAAAATTTAGAATTAGCTATTTTGATAGTTCTTTGAACATGATTGATTTGGAAATACTACAAAATTATATTTAAATATTTATCAAATCTAAATGTAAACTTCAACACACAAACTGACATTGGCAAAGTCATCTAGTTATGTATTAAAGGTAAATTGTAAAGATGGGACAAACTTCACAAAAATTGAAAAAGTCTTGTAAACGAAAACATATTGTTATATGGTCTGGAATAGATTGCTATTTAATTAATTGATGTTTCATTGCCTAAAAGCGATATTCGAACTGGTAAACATTCTTGTGTGTTGGCTAATTATGCAGTACAATTTGAACATACATGTTTGCTTGAAAATATAGAAAGCAAACGGAAAATAGTGTTCATTCTAAAATTAACACTAGTCAGTTTACTCACAATGTACTGTAACATATTACAAACTGCAATATGGAGTCGTTTTGCTTTTGCTTGTAAAATATTATTTCGTGATTTATAAATTGCTTGATTGTTCAAGACATTGACATCATTAAATATATACTTTACTTTATATACTTTTTGGTACAGTATATGTATAAAACTATATAAAGTGTAGCGAAATAACAAGTTTATACGACATAAATCTTTTTATGATAATAAACTATTTTTTAATATCATCTACTTTCAGGGATACTGGTCGCAAAGAAGTTCTTATTTAGACGAACAGAAATATCAGATTCAGAAAGCTTCTTCGCACCACAAGAACAAAATAGGGTAAGTGTGCTTGTTATTCTAAATAACTAGAATAAAAGAGTGACTCATCTGCGACTTCATTATTGGTAAAAGAAACTAAATCTTTTAAAACACATTAAGTCTGAATAGAGTATATTAGTAATGGGATCATAACCTATATTTTTTTGCGGGCATTACCGACAAGCATCCTCGGAAACGTCTTTCAAGACACAGCATCAGGTCGGTTACATTTCCTATTCCCCATACAATCATGGAGATTAGCAGATTGGTGCGTTGTTGCCACCGATCTTTGTTACAGCGCAGCCTGCCTTTCCCTCTCTTCAATTTCCTTTACCTTCATGATATCCTTTATCGTTTTGTGTCTGGTCTTTCATTTCTTCTTCATAGATATCATAACATGGATTACATTATCCGGTGTAATTGGTATGTCAAGTGTCCCCACATTCGACACACAAATATTATGTGAGTCACATTGTCCTCTTCTCCGCCATACATGCAAGTATCGTCGTTATCTTTTGCGAATCTGAGAGTGTACGCCCTAGAAACGCCGTGTCCTCCCAGCATCTGAGTGAGGTAATAGTCCACTTTCCTAAAGTTACAGTTTAGCCAGGGTTCCAGATGTGGTATTAGTCGTTTAGCCTTGCACTCAACACCACCATTATCATGTCTGTACTTCTTTTTCTCCTGCCAGGAAGTCTATCGAAAAAATACCGGTGACGACCTGTAGTGCCGCCGAAGACGTGCTGCAAAAAGCTGACATTTTTTTTTGCACTATTTCTGCAATGATACAGTAGACTTTCTTTTCGAGCACTGGCTACCAGGCAGGAGTTCCATACAGTACAATGGAGTGCACTACTTTTTAATAACATATTCTATGTATATGCCATTAAAGCGGTTATAAATGTGCAGATATTAATATTTACTAAGATGTATAGAATTGCAAAGTTTATTAAATTATTTATTTTTAGCAAAATCATTCAAAATAGTTTTATTTATTTAAATCAGAAGAAAAACTTGCAAACTACATATGTAAATATTTCTCTATATAAAATTTAGATTTTACATTAACAATAATGTGCAATATTGATTGCTATGTTAATATTGAAACTATTTGAATAAAGTTGCAAATTGAATTAGGTCGTTCGTAGCAAACGTAACTAATATATTTCCTAGCAAAACTTTAAAACCTCAAATACTTTTGCGGAAAATGCGATCGTTAAGGCTGTCGATAAATTTCAATGAAACAATTAACTAAATTGGAAAATTCTGTTACTCATCCCTTGGCCGCAGCAATATATTGTGAGATTACCACTTGCCATTATATAGTAGAACATTGAAGAATGAATTGGGCTTCCCACTGAAATCAATAGCGTTTAATCTAAAGGAATTTTACCAAGTGCTTTTGTTAAAGTCGCTATTGTAACTAAATAAGTGGTTATGTTTTTAGAGGTAACATTACAATCGATACAATTTTTAATAATATATCGAAAGTAATGAAAAGTAATTTCTTTCTGTATTTCACTGTTAATTATCAATATGTTTGCTTATGTATATTTCTATTTATAGACTTTTGAAGTCCAAGAGGAAGGAAGTGCGGCTCCTGTAGTAGAATCGGTCAGAGCTGGACTGATTATGCAACTGAAAGAAACCATCACAGTAGCAAATATATTAATGCGACAAGAAAAAATTAATAAGTAAGTGTAATTATATCTAATACAATGTGGATTTCTACAACGTCGTTAATTGAGTCATCTTTTGTTCAAATAATAGGATGAATTTCATATGATTAGTAATTTTTTCAAAAATATTCAATACTATTTCAACATTTTCCCCCAAATTTTGCAGCGCAATTTTTTTGAATTATATAATCAATTTATCCTTGCAATTTAGAAGATCAACATCATTTTATTATTGATTAGCTTGAGCAGTATATTTTAAATTATACTGTATAATTTAATAATCATCAAGTTATAAAATAAGAAATTTCAAGTCTAAATGTCAGTGAAGAATATAAAATAAATTATCTATAAATAACCACATAATTCATATCTTTAATTCACGTTGACATCGCGAACGAAGTAATTGTCACTAAAGTCGCACCGACCTTGTTAAACGTTAACAAAATTCCGTAAATTATGATTTGTGAATCAATAACTCCAGAAGCCTTGAATTGTTCCTTCTGTGTTACATCCGCTTCCTTTTTTACTGCAATCCGACTCTCAATAATTTATTACAAGTTAGCATTAAAAAAAAGAACTGATCATCTTTGACATTCCAGATGCCAATGTCAATCGGGAGTTTATTGATATTGGCGCAGGTCCTTGCGAGCTTCAGGCAAAATCGTGTCAAGGGTAACCATTAAGCGTAGCACGTGTAATTTTTTTGTCCCGTTCATATTTATACGATGATTTATAATTGCGAAGAATGTCGTTAAATTCTGCAGATTGCGTGGGTAGTCTATTACAGGCATACACTGTATATTAATAAAATGTCTTTATTATTCTTGACCTGAAAACATTGATCTGCGAACGTAAACAACTAATCAAGATGCGGGCGGAAAGTGGTTTTGCGTTGAACGCGGAAGTGAGAAAATAACGAAATTCCAGTTAATATAGTGGTTAATTTACAATTTAAATTTGTTAGGTGAAACTGATCGCGATCAATTTCCATGTTACAAAAGGATCTATATTTAGTCGACACACTTTGTCTTGCGTAGATTAAAACTATTGAAATAATAATCATAAATCTTACACTGTATTTACCGATTTAAATTGATGCTAATTTATTCTAAGCAAACATGTTTAGATAAATTCAAACCTAGATAGATTCTTCTTATATTGATATATAAACTCCTCAAAAGATTTCGCCTTAAACTCTACGTTATTGTAAAACTCACTATTTTTAATGATAAATAATTTTTAATTCATAATTCCAAAAGAACAATTCACCATAAACGAAATCTTCTCTCTTTAATTCTAGACAAGTGCTTCAACACATCAGGACCATTCCAGAAATAATTTTGTTAGGAAACGCTTCAACCGGACTGAAACGAATCCCAGTATTTTCATTCATGGTGCGTCATCCACGCGGCACCTTCCTCCATCACAATTTTGTCTGCGCGGTCCTTAACGACATTTTCGGCATCCAAGCAAGAGGCGGATGTCCGTGCTCAGGAGCTTACGCCCAGGAACTGCTGGGCATCGACCAAAACCTTGCGGACCAATACGAGAATATCATCTTAGAAGATAGACGCCTTAGTAGCTTGAATCTTTCCATGAACAACTTGTACTTAGAACTGTTACGTCCAGGTTTCACTAGAATCAGTTTGCCATACTTCATTAGCGATGCTGAATTAGCTTTCGTCATGGAAGCTGTCAAAATGGTAGCCACTGAAGGTTGGAAGCTACTTCCTCAGTATATCGTCGATTTAGATACCGGTGAATGGAGGCATCACACGAACACCATCCAGAAAGATCGGAAATGGTTGGGGTCAATTAGATACGTTGACGGGAAGATGACAATGAATGAAAGGAGAATTTCAGGACCTGGTTTATTTCCGCAAAATTACTCTGAATGTTTACAAACCGCAAGAAATCTTTTTAATCGGGCTCGCAAGACTGCTCTGAGGAATCCTTACGAAGATCAAGGGATGCGTTTCGATAGTAGAGCTGAAAATTTACGATGGTTTATGTTACCTCATGAAGCGCAAAGCATCCTAACTAGTAATGCCCAAAACGTAAAACATACTGTTCCTTTTGATCCGCGAAATTCGTGTACGATGAAACGTAGTGACTCAGCTAAAGACGGTGATAAATCAGGTGCTAAATCGAACAATAGTTCCCCTAGACATTACAGTTTATCGGCCATGGATGATCCGAGATTGATCACTTGTTCCTCTCCATTACCTTATTTTGTTCAAGACGGGAATACGTTATACTACTCGAACCCTTACGTAACTTCAATGCATCAACCAGTGAATTTTGCTGTAGGTGAATCGGTAAACGCGGCGATTTTAGAACCTATTCCAAATAGCCCACATTTCTTCCGGGAAAGATGTTTAAGTTTAGGTGCGCCAACTGTTTCTCCTCCAGTGTTAAGTCCCCAAACGCGAATTAGTTTAGGCATCCACCAACAAAGACAGAGGAACTGTAGTTGCAGTAGTCAAACGGACTTACATTCCTTAGACTCGGATATCAATACATCACCAACGCACAGTTTAAATATCCTTTCAAATTCCTTCGATTATAGTATGATGGGTAGGGCGTCACCAGCTCCAGATCTCCAAACTTACGTTACGGAAGTGACCAAAGAGCTTGCCACTAACATCAAGTCGGAAATACGTGAAGTGATATCGAAAGTGGAAGACGCATTAGAGTGTAGTGATACAGTTGATATGAACGCCCTAGGATTTAACTACGATAAACAGGTATTAGCAAATTACTTGCACATTATTTATGTAGGAACATGGTTCTCCTCTCTCACTAGATATAAAAAATTAACCTAGAAGAAACGTTGATACTATAAGTTTTTTATCAAATACATACCTGTTAATTTGTTACTTATGACTTATGACGATATACAGCATTATATTTTGCCCAAACACACCTAACAATTCCGGTAATATTATTAACTATGTACGCAAAATAAAAAATATTCATGTTTCATGTACAGCCTCTCAAAATACTAATGTCCCTTCTTAAACTTTAAATCCTACTAAATTAAAACAAAGATTACAATTATCCCAAGTAAACTTCACTAAATCCTAGAATCTTATTAATTTTCGACTAATTTCCATTTTAGTAATCCATCAAATTTTCCTACAGGGGAGCAGCAGTGAGGATGGTAGAAGCGACTCGATTTCAGCTAACGAAGTTGCTGAATATATCGAGAAGGTGTCCAAAGAAATGGCCAACGAAGTCAAGTCGGAAATTCGTGACGTTGTCAGTGCAGTAGACGTCTATTTTACTCCAGAGAGACGCTGTTTCTCCAGAGCATCGAGTTCAGGTGACAGCGAGAAAGTCAGTAAAAACGATAAGAGTGACAAATACACACCCGGATCTTCAAGCGAAACGGTTATACAAATGATTAAGAAATCGAGTAGTTCTAGCCGGTTAAGCGACGAGGAGTTATCGCAATCAACAGAAAAACCTTGCCAAAATAAGCTGCTAACTTCCAACGTAACGAGTGTTAGTTCTCAAGATAGCGGCATTAACTTATCGTTCCACGAACTTGAGCATGGGGAGTACGCCCGAAGAAGTAGCGCTGAGCGACAGCCATTCTACAACGAAAAACTGAAGAAAAGAACATTACATAGGCACAGTGAGAATAGCGATTCAAGCGAATCGGATAAGTCTTCCAACGAATCAGTGAATAGCACCAAATGGATTTGTCCACCTAAAAGTATCTGGCAGCCAACAGTTGAGGCTATGCAAGAATATGAAATGATTAGAAACGGAGATAAAATCATGATTTGTTTAAGCGGTGGTAAAGACTCGTTAACATTACTACACGCTTTACTCCAATATCAAAGTATGGTACTCAATAAGGGGGTGGTATTCACCATCGCAGCTGTTATCATCGATCCGGAAGCTTCAGGCTGTGATCCATGCATCCTAATACCGCATCTTAAGGCTTTAGGAGTTCATTACATCATTAATGATGAATCTGACTTAATTAGAAACAGAGGTGAGTGAGATTTACGAAAATTTCCATTAAAAATCCTAACACATTTTTCGAATTTAATTACAGAACTGCCACCTGAGAACTATTTTAGTTTTTGCACGACTGATGTCAGGCGTCGGTTATATGAGACGGCCAAGAATGGTGAATTCAATGTAATCGCTGTGGGACAACATTTAGATGATCTCGTCGAAAATTTTTTGTTATCAATATTTCATAAAGGCAGACTGAAGGCTTTAAAAGCTCATTATTACATAAGGTGAGTGTTTTTTCGACGAATAAATTTTAATTTTGTTTCACTGAGTTGTTCAGGCTTCGAATGATACTTAATTTGATAATAATGTACATGACTATTCATTATTAAGTCAAAATAAGTGTGGTAGCATCATTGGTTGGTAACATTATGGTTTGAATTTAGCAGAAAATCTGCAGAATTCATTCCAGTTCAATCGTTTAAAGGAAAACCCTTGTGTTGCTGGGCCTTTTCGCTACCCTGTGTAAGTTTTTCTATTTCATCATTCTTGTTTTGATTTTCAGGGAATACGACTTAAGAGTAATTCGTCCATTAATCTACGTTCGTGAGAAAGCTATCAAACAGTTCGTATCCGGTAATAATTTACCAGTAGTAATCAACAGTTCAGTATGTCCGGAGATCACCAAGCAAAGACAGAAGGTGCGTCAAGTATTGGTCCAGCACGAGATGCTATTTCCAAGGTTCTTCACGTCGTTGCGGTCGTCCCTTCACACGTTGATGACTCCGGCAGCATTAGACGAAAGCGAATTAAAAAGTCGGCGCCGATTGAAGACGAAGGACAGCGAAGCCACTTCGGACGTCGAGACTGACGAGGAACCAATATTGAAAAATGACTGATTTTGATTTTGTATAGATGTAGAGGACTTTTAACGGACATTTTTATTCATTTTTTTCTTTCTTTTTCTACGTTTTATATTATACTGACATTGTTTGTTTCGTTTTCGCCAATTCTGCGTGTGAATGTTCATTCGTTTGTGTTTTTTATGTAAGTGCATGTTTCCTATAATACTTATTACTATAACTACGAATTCGTATGATGAAGCCCGCGTTAACTAAGGTTTTAGAATTAGATTCGAATATTCGTGGATAAATAAAAATAAAATAGAGCCATAAGTTATGTTGGTTGCAAAATGTATAATGTGACATAAAATTTTAATGTGTTTTTATAAATTGTAGTATATTGTACGAGGAGGACGCTTACATTGTTTTTGGAAACTTAGTATATCCATCAACTCTGAAACTTAGCATTAACATGCCTTGAAGAGATTGGCGGTAACTTTAAACTACCTGGCAACATTTGACTTTCGCTCTTTATTTCAGGTTCTTTCTCCTAGATTCTGGAATGGGTCGAATATCCTTTAAAGCAATGATTGTATTAGCAATGAGGTGTATGAATGGCGTTTGAGCCAGAATCTCGTAAGCTAGCTTTGCTTGAATTGAATGCAGAACGAGTTATGTTCAAATATTATATTTCCTTTAAGTTCTTATAGTGACTAGATTGATTTTGGCTATGAAACATGTGTTAAGAAATTCTTATGTTTGTCTCCATCTTTCAAGGTTAATGGTGCCGAATCATTGTGGTTATCTGTGAACGATGCTGTAATTGAAGATGGTACCGTCCGATCTTCATCTTCATCATCTTGAGCTGCTGCATTAAACTTAAACTCTGTAAAAACTTGTCTCTCACATGGAAATATACCTGTTTTCTGAAGTCTCTTGGCAGTAATCAGAGCTTAACATTTTATGTAGCTCTGTCGTAGGTAGCCACCACTTACTAAATGTCTTCGCTATAGTGGGTTTTCAGTGTTCTAAAAAAGGTCTTATCTACCGGCTGAAGTTTGTCTGAAGTGTGCGAGGGGATGTTTACAATAGTTACACTGTGCTCGAAAATTTTTTGAATATTTTTTTTTAATGCTTTTGATTTGTTAACACAATAATGGATCATTCTGTGAATAAATGAATTTGGAAAGGTAACATCTTTCTTGTTTTAACAAAATATCGCTCATATTTATCCATAAGTAGATGAACATTGGATAGATGTGCGTTTACCATTCATATAAAGATTGGCTAATATATCTATTTTGTGACCTTTATATATTTAACTTTCAATTCTTGAAATATTTCCACTCTTAGGTCAATAAAACAACAATTGGTATTTAATTAATTGTTGTTTTATTGACCTGAAGTGCAAATATTTCAGGAATTGAAAGATAAAGATTGGCAATAATTAATGCTACTTGATGCTTGTCCTTTCAAACCAATTATTCTGGGAACCTTTGATCGGACCATGTCCCATGTCATCAACATTAAGCATACAGATTTCGTGTGTTGTTTCTAAGAGACACCTGATATGCTACCTTTTTCATGTGATCTCTGGTTAATGGATACAAACGATTATTCATTTCAATTAAATATGCCACTGGCTATTTTTCCAATTCGTAGTTTTCGGAATGCAATCTTCTGTAGGTGTTGAAGGTGTATTATATAATTTTACTGCTCATCGTAGTCTTATTTTACTCTCTCTAATTGAATTGACCATTTTAATTATCACTTCTTTATTCCACCTTCTTAAATCCAACCTTGGAAAAGAAAATGGTTGTAGAAACAATTATTTTATTTGGCAATGTAGAAACACCAAATTATGTGTCCACTTTGCCACACTTAATTTATTATGATCACCTTAAATAATATGTAAATACTTACCTGTTGAAAGATTTGGAAATCACTGAAACACTGAAGTCCCTTATCACGGATGTAAAACTCACCGGTCCTCTTTATTGCATTATCATGATGGAACCTCTCTTCTTTATTAAATGCAGCATTTTTTTGTCTTAAGTTCGGCATCAAAACCTGTCAGCAAATTAATATAATATATGCTAATTATCGTTTTTTTTTCTTTTGAATAATCCGTAAAAATTACCCTTATATTTGCAGCAAACTGTCGCCATGACCCTATCGGCCGAAAAAGCTATTTTTTGCCTTCTTAGGGATATGTTCGTCGGTAGCAGCCTATTTGTATTTCTGTTTCTGGAGTATAGTGATGGATTTCATGCAACTGGATCGATAAATGAGAGTCTTTTGCTAACCAATTGGTGCATAACGATATTTTACTGAATGTGTTTGTATGAAAATGGCCAGAAAATTCCATTAAGCTTTGGAATCAAATATTTTTTATGATTTTTGCCAGATAATCAAATCAACTAACCTTACTTTTACTGGAGAGGTGGAAGTACTGGCTGTACAACGTTAGGTTTCAGAGACTAGTAATTCCTTATTACTGTACAGACAGTAAATAGGAATTACTAGTTTTATTTGGCTGGTTCCCCAATAGTGTGTCTCTGAAACCTTATTTTTACTAAACGTCCACGGTTCATAGTCCAGGGTTCTTAATTATTGTATATAATTTCTTTTGATCTCTTCAATTTTCGTGCCACAGGACAAATGTTTGTAAATGATGAATTATCTCAATAAGTATCAAAATTTATTAAATAGAGAAGTAAAAAGGATATACTTGGTTTTGCACTTTATTGTCCTTGGTTTATCATAAACCTTACATAGAGACACTTATGCATTTTTTTCCTTTGACTAATAGGTATAAACGTTGACTACTTAAATTATAGTAAGACACAACCGGGAAATAGGAATCATTTTGTAAACATTTTGTATTATCTATAGCGTAAATGTTTTCCATTACTTTAATGCAAAGAAATAATTAAAATGCTCTTTAATAATTGAAATAAACCGATAAACAAAAACCACGAACGACAGTTTCCAATTAGTATAATACGTAATAATCATACTAATAATTTACATAATCATGTAGCTGTCAGATTTTTCATTGTCAAAAAATCTGCAATTAACTTCCAAATATTCATACTATGTATGAGTTCAATCTTGTTAAATTTATTATTAAAACTGTAACGAAAATAATTACAGTAAAAACAAGATATTTTTAGACTGCCGATACACTATGCTCTAATATGAAAAAAACACGAATGTTCGAATCAATTCCTGTATATTTGCGACGTAAAAATACGCTTTAAATGTAATGTTACAAATGAGTATGTTGTTTCTCATCATCATTTAATAACAATTTCACTAAGCAACTCATATAACTGGTTATATACTTAATAGACAGACTACTTATCACATCTTGTATAAATCATACATGATTCCCTTAATATGTCTAACAATTTGTTGTGGAAAATTGTTTGATCTTCAAATTTCAGCAAATTGTATACCTACATACATTAGTTATACGTAGAATCTGGAAGAATATTTAATAACCCTCGGATAGAGTATATTACTTAGAAACTACATATGGTTGCTCCTCCGCTCACCGCTCCTAATTAATGCAAATAAGTTTATTAAAATGATGATTAACGACATATATATTTTCAATTTATCCTTGTGTGGTATTGCACCGTCATTGTTATCACAAAGAAACTTCACATCTTATTATTCTTAAAATAACTTAAAAACACCAAAAAGGCTATGTCTGTAGCGACCTAGCGGATTTGTAATTTACTACCGCATATTTCCTGTACATAAATTAGGTATTTACATACATAATATATATAAATAATATTTACCAATGTAGATTATTTTTAAAAACTATCGAAGGCATTTAATCTCATGTTATATTAACTGATAATCATCTCAGTGTGTCGAATTATTATATCTTAATTTTTACATCAAACAAGCATTGTTCTTTGTGACAACATGACAACTTTCACACTTTTATAAAGTTCTGATATTAATCTTGTATCTAGCGATTTGCAGTGTTTGAAGATATTTTATTTCTTGCGAATCCAGTCTCTCATTACACAGACCTATTGCATTATATAACATTCTTAATTACATTAAAAATACAATAATAATAATAATAAAATTAATGAGAATTGTATGTACAAAGCTTTTGTATAAAATCTGTTAATATTATTTTTATTTAGGCTTTATGATTTTACCACCATCGATTATATTAAAAAGAAGCAACCTAATTCGGTATACAATATACCAAAAAAAAGTAATGAGATAAAAATAATTATTTCTAAAATAATAACACTATTGTGTGCTAATTACATTTTCCTTTATAAAAGGCGAGTGATCGTAATGAAGTTAAAACAAGAGAAGAGATGTGTATTACTGTTATTAAATTTAAGATATTTAACGATGTTGTACTGGATTGTATTTTATTTTTAATTCTTGAACGAATAAAAACTATAGCTATAACATAACAGTTTGTATTATTTAATATTATCTACAGCTTTTACGTCAAGTGAATAGACTTGCTATGGAGAAGTCTATTGTTAACCTAATTGACAATTAAGATATTGACAGACAAGTATAGCAGAATGGGCAAACGCTCCATCTTACTGGAACCTGAAATTCCTTCTTGTTAATAAACCTACCTCATTTAAAAAGAAGGTTCATTCATCTTCAATAGATTGAGTGAAACTTCTCGTTCAGGTCTTATTCAAAAAATATCTAGTTACGCACTCAGAGACTACTACTGCTGAAAATTTGTTGGTCGCAACCAGAATGAGTTTTTCTGTTGAATAATAACTAGACTCGGCAAAGGGGAGCAAGTTTCAATGCAGTATGGAGACAACGAGGAGCGTCGTATCAAAGCACACTTGTTCAGTATTACTCCACTGGTAGTTGTGAGTTCTTATCAGTACACACGTACTCAGAAAATGTCGCAGTTAGGTTTTTCGATATAGGTGTTTGTTTTATTCTATGCAATCTACCGTTCACTTTACTGGACCAAGAAACATGTGTCTCCTTCTGGAGCAAGTATATATCCGGATAATATATCAAGTCAGACATCGATATGAAACGTTATGCCATCTACTCATGACTATGTTGAAACAAGAATTAAAAGATAAAAAATTTTGGTTGTGTGTTATTTGAAAGTGTTATTGACAAGGATTCAGATTTTCTTATACTAAGACAAGTTTGTGAAAGTGATTACTTTAAATTTGCAAATATAACCTCATTCGATGTGGAACGATCGTGTTCATCATTAAAAATATTTATTCCACACGCCATACTCATTTGACTAAAACATGTAGAGAAACCTATTCCATGATTATACCACCCAGTTTGTGATTTCACGGAAGCTTCTTAAACAGTAAGTGTTTCCGCGCGTTATTATATAATATATTTTTTGTCATTATTTATGTGTAAACAGCGTCCATATTGCCTATGCTTACTCATGAATGTCATGAACATAAATAAACGTTTTCCCCTTACACATAGCGGTGGAGGGAGCGGCCCTTGCGGCAATGCACAGACTGACCAGGGCAGGGACTGGAAGGGGCGAGACTCCGTACCAGAGAGCGTGGACATCTCAAGCGGGGCCTCTCCCCACTTCTAAATTTACCGAATGATGAAATGGTCAAAGAATAGCTTTGAAAGGAATTTCCTCACCAAGCTAAGCAATGAGAGAGAGTGTGTAGGAGAACACTCCACGTACTCCATAAAAGAAAACACTATCAAGTGGTATGTGGACGGTTCTAAATCCGACAAAGGAACAGGTGCAGGGATATTTGGGCCAGGAACCAAAAATTCCGAGCCAATAGGAATATACCCCAGCGTCTTCCAAGCGGAGATCAATGCCATTGGAAGATGTGCTCACGAAAATCTTAATTGACCTCTAACACTATCAGCTCGAAATTAGTCTGGGAATGTCTTAATAGATTTACCTAGGCACGAAAAATAGAGTAGCATTAACTTACCAGGACATATTGGAATCAGAGGCAACGAACAAGCTTTTTCAAGTGAACCGTTCTAGGGACGAGCACCCAAAAAAGTTCTACTGAGAGAATCTTTTTGGGACATTCCAAGATGGAAGCTACCATAGAGCAAAAATGGAACTTAGCAGGAATAGACTGCGCATCCTTACAGGGACTGTCCATTGGTCAACACAACATTTGTCGATTGTTCTTGATGAAAAGTTCTTTCACATGGATGAACCGTCTCGGTGGATAGACGAAGAAGATATAGAACACTAAACACTTTAACCCACTACCAAACAAGTTTTAACTAAAACACCGACGCGTTTCAACAGCAATGCTGTCATTATCAAGGCGATAATAAAACTCAAGTTTTAAACATCCGACGCTATTCTCGTTTCAACAGCAATGCTGTCATTATGCGATAAGAAAACTCCATAAATCTCAAGTTTTAATAAAAGTTCTCAAGTTTTATTATCGCCTTGATTGACAGCATTGCTGTTAAAAACGCGTTTTTTTTTCTAGTTAAAACTTGTTTGGTGTTTCAAATCAATAGGGTTAAAAAGTGAAACGTTTAAAGTGCCTTTACGGCTGCTCTATTGTTCTTGTGTCCAATGCTGATGGTTAGTCTTCAAATCGAATTTCTGTTAACACTAAGCAATTGTTTTAGCTAATATATCACATTTTCAACAATTTCCAATGCGTCAACTAGATTTGTAGCACTTTGGTGATTATCCTTAGACTAGCTTATTTATCGTAGGTTCGTCCATGAATAAGCAAACATTCAAAAGGCCAACATCGTAAAGGTGCTTAAAAATGATGCATTATTATGAATCATCCATAAATTTTGTTTTCCGGCTGCGAATAATTGACGTTAGTTTCTAACACGCTTCATATTTCAGACGCCATTCATAACGTCATCACAATAAGAAATTACTGAAATATGTCTAAGTGAGGGAATAAATTAAACTTTAGTAAATGTTCGGATGAGATATCAATATTTATCACGTGGGTGATACCTACATAACAATAATTAATATAATATTTGTATACAACTCAACAAATCTACATATATGGTCACTGTATCATGTTGATGAGCAGTAAAGTATTAAACGATGGTTAACACTAAAAAGTTTTTCTTCAATTTACAGAGATACGCAGACAAAATGACAACACCACATGTTATCTTTTGTTTCCAACATTTTAAACGAATCAAAATCAATTTGATTAAATTGCAATTAAATGCAATTGCATATATCAAAGCGCTGATTCTGAGAATAATTATTGTTTGTTTGTTATTACCAAAATAAGTATCACAATCCAAATTATATCGACTAGTAGCTGGAAATCGATTTTTAAAAATTTTTTAGAAATAAGCTGTCTTGATCTACTTTATTTAGTTTTCAAGAAAATATTTATAGGACCAAAGATATCGGAATCAATTCCTTTCTCGTTTCTGTGTTTATCTATTGTTCATTTACAACGAATCAAAAATTTGGTTTGCCGAAACCACCGTCAAATTCGTCGTTGTCACATAAAAAGAGAAAGCTGTATAATTTCGCAAACGGACTGAAAAAATATAGAAATTCGCAAATACACATTAAATTTCACGACATTGTTATAAGCTGTTTGGGATGTAACATAATTGTTGCTTAGTCATGGCAAGACTGTTGTACATCCATACGTATGTACAGTGGAGAGCTTCTAAAACGATACCCCTCTAAGTAAACGTCGACCTTATCGACACAATATAGGAGTAAAACAGATCTCCTTAGCTTGGGAGAATACATTAATGGTCCGCTGTATTTTCGCAAGTACCCGGTTGCGGTATACCCTTGCGTACGGATTATATTTAGGTAATTCTTGTTACTGTTGCATTGTAATTTATAATAATACAATTCTTATTTGTATTTAAAACATCATTCTCTCTTGAAATTTATATGAAAACAATTTAACCGGTATATGTATGGTAATGAATGGTGTATAACGCAAAAAGACTATTAGAATTAAGTAAATGTCGGTTTTTTTTCGAGAACGGAATAAATGAAAACTTAAAAACTGTGTATGTATAAAATTTAAAAACGTTTTAATAACTTACAAATTTATTAAAAACGTATCGTGTGACTAACTATTTTGATATACTGTGAAAATGTTACTTTAAATAAGTGAATGATCAAAAACAAAACATTTAGTGCTAGGTGTGAGTTCCAAAGATGTAATAAATCGATTTTTCTACATCTACATATATAACACTAATGCACAAAGAAACGACAATATCTGCAATTTTAAGAGGGTCGTCTACCAGCTGATTATTTTACAGCGGTGCCATATCTACATAATTCTATAAATCGTTTGCTTGATCTTATTTCAATATAATTTGAAAATTGGGCTTCATACACATATTTCTACAAATGTTTTACATCTACATATACTAATATTGGGTATTAACTTCACAATCTCTTTTCCCGTTACAGGCCGTTACCTTGATACGGGAATCGATATTACTCTATTAATTTTCAGATTTAATTACTGAAATTTGCTATGAGCCTTCAAAATACGTCTACACATGTGTGTATGAAGCCCGATTTTGAAATATGTTTTAAATAAATTATAAAAACATTATATTATGAAAAAATTTAACTGTGGCAACATCGCCAACTGTCAAACGGTATTCGGGCCTCTTAATGACCGACCCAGATATACTATTAAATTTGGAAATATGCGACAACGATCACTCTATTAATCGCAACAGATAATAGCGAACAGTAAATTATACATACATACACTTTATACTTGTTAAAAGCAATCATTACCTTAATAAGTAAATATTAAAAGTTTGAAGAAAAGGGGAAAGAAACGAACCATAAGTAATTAATATTGAAATAATTTTATATCCCCTTCTTTATTGCTCTTTGCAAGAATAATTACATACGGATTATTTGTCATTTCATTTCTTAGAATATCTTAAAATCCCTTTTAGGGAATGTCATTATATACAAATTTACATGCATTATTATCGATGTATGTATGTGTATGGATGTAATGTATGTTTCATCTCATAGCAGGTATCATAGGGACGATTGTTTGTTGACCAGGTCATAATAATTTTAAATGAAAATTTACAGTTGACCAATTTTGTATTCAATATATATAAGTTTACGACGTCCCCGTTCCGATTGCTAAGAAGGGCTATGAAATTCCATAACGGTATCGGTTAAGGTGCTCTCCACTGTACATAGCACTAATAATTTGGTGAAGTAAAAAAGAGCTTTTTAGTACTTTAGGATACCTGTGTGATGTGCCTTTACTACAATTTATATTGTTATCTCACTGAAAAATAATGATATTAAACTGAATTAGAATGCATACTTAAAATTAAAGGATGTGTTAGTGGCCATTGTAATGAGTCTAAATTTTTTTGTATCAATCTGGATGCTTTTATGACTTGGGATGAGCATACGGAAGCTGTAAGATTTTTTGGGCACATTTATTCCCGTGTTCTCATTAAGGAAACCGGCAAACAAATCATGTCGTCCATTATTTTGGCAACTACAAAGATTTCTGATTGTTCATTTTTTGAAATTTGGAACCTGAGCGTTTATTTACATAATATATAAAAGCATCTTGCTTTTCTAAAATAGGAACAAGGGTTTAACTTTAGAGCATTTGAGAGCTGCTTACTCCCAAAATACAAAGACATGCATTTTATAAAGTTGTTTATTGAGAAATAATTTTAAAAAATCGTGAAAAATTAATCATGAAATAGAAATATAGATAAATAAACAAACTCATAATAAATGTTCAAAATGCAGAACATGTAGCATTCATTAGACGCTTTTGTAAGACGACTTTATTTGTGCCAAGAAGTGAATGGGCAGCATTTTGAACATTTATTATGAGTTTGTTTATTTATCTATATTGCTATATCATTATTAATTTTTCACGATTTTGGAAAATTATTTCTCAATAAACAACTTTATAATGTATGTCTTTGTATTTTGGGAGTAAGTAGCTCTCAAATGCTCTAAAGTTAAACCCTTGTTCCTATTTTAAAAAGCAAGATGGCGTCGTCCTGCCCACATCAATTGCACAAAACAAGTGAAATTTATGTCAAAATCTTGGCTATAATATACAGTTTAACGCTACCAAATATCAAATCTAAATTTCTAAGCGTTTGCCTGTTATTCCACTTGGTGCAATACTTTAGCCGCACCCTGTATATACCAATACATGAAGTAGTCGCAGTGTTGCATATTGCATCGTTGTCTAGTACGTTTATCTGCCTTGTCATTCCTTCTCCAACTTTCTTGTATTCTTGAATTCACGTCAGCGATGTTTTGTTTTCTTTTTCTGTGGCTAATAGCTGTAAGTACTACGTAACCTTCTTTCTGTCTAAACTCTCAAAGCTATAAGATAAAAACGACTTGATTTTCAAATAAAAAATATAACTGTTTGCTGCTTTTCTATGTCTATATTGAGTTGTTCTATAAATATGTTGCGTATATTTCTGTCTGAAAGGTTGTTGAGGATAGCCTATAGATTGATTGTAAGAGGGTAGTGTTTGGATCATTCCTCTTGAAGGCTTCTGTGTACTATACAAGTGATCCTTTTCCTTAGAACTCGTTCTTACAGAATACCTAGTATACCTATGAACTATTTACTATAATTTACCTATGATCTTGCACTTGACTAGATGATTAGATTTTTCTGATATATTTATGTATTACACCGATTTCTATCGGAATGAACTTCAAACGACGAATAAGAACCTCCTCTGGAACTTTAAAATTATTTCACTTAATGTTTTTTTATTATTACCAGAAAGGTGCGTTGAAACAGATTAAATATCAGCAATGGCATAAATGTAGTTTTAATTGATACTTTTAAATGAAACATGTCCGCAGATACGCCGGTACTTTTACTTGAAATAATTTAAATTTGGCTTTTAAAGTAGATTAGTAGTCTTCTACTATCATCAATTTATAAAGTTTGTTTCAAATATCTTTACAAAGCAACAATAAAGTAAAATTTTAATTATTATATTTATTTAAATTAAAATAGAAAATAATATAATATACACATCAATACATGGCTTGAGGAAAAATTTTAATACATCTACATTTTTTTAAATTAAATAAATACAGGAACGTTAGGAGGTTCTTTCATTTATTCCTTAATTGTCGTCCGTTGGATTAGCAGCAGTCCCAGTACAACCGCAACTTTGCGCTGAAATATAAATAAAACTTCGTAAAAACTTAAAACATCATATGCTGTGTGAAGATACTGAGAAAGAAAGTGTTAAGTCACATAATCGAACTTTTGTGATAGAGCAACTTGAACTAAACTCGTCTGCAACTGTGTAACATAAGGGCACAGTATATCAAAAAAAATGTAAAAAGAACCTTTTTAATGTTCTCGCTGCTCATAAATACAAACACAAAGATATATTAATACTACTAGTTAAAAATAGAACTTCTATCTTCTGTTGAATTACCTGGATTGTCAGCGCATTTGCAATTTGGTCCACATTTGCAATCTGCTCCGCATTTTTCCTCTCCTTCGCCGCAATTTTCTGGAACAAAGAAAAAGAGAGAGGTAATGAGACGCGTCTGCAGCGAATTTTGCATTCAGCGTTAATTGAACCATGTCGTTCTTTCTACAAAATGTGCAATTAGTACAGGCTAAACCTACCACGCTAAAGTGAAAAATAACCTTGCTTGTAGTAGACTTAAAATAACATGTACATGTTGATTTTATAGATTGTAGTGAATTATTGTGTGGAAATATTGTACAGAATTAATTATTTATTATTTATATTTTTTGAAATTCGAATTATATATTTAGTTTTAGAAAACATTTCTTAAACAGTAAAAACTATTTGAATAAAGTGAATGTTGTGTGTGATATTCTAGTTCTCTAGTTTTTTTTTTGCTAACAAACTGCTAATAAACTATTATTAATCAATCATTACTAAATATTTTTCATATTTTGTTCTCTAACACTGTGATGAAAATTTTTGGTGCTTGGTTCCAGTTGGTGCCAGTGGTCTTCAAATTAGGAAGTATCCGACGGATTGTTGAGACCTTCTTACAAAGAGAATATATGGGGGAAGTTTGTAATTGCTTCTATTGGTTGCCAAAATAGCGTAAAACTCTTCAACGATGCATTACAAATGGTTCACGATAAATGCTGATTTCTAACTGGTTACCCAAAATCTACCCAAATTAATTGATTAGGCAGGGCTGAAGTGACCCGTATTAGCTTATTCATCGAAAATGCCTGAAGTTTATCATGTTAACAGCTTACAACAACACACTGCTATCGATAAATTTTACACCTTTATCGAAATAATAAATCACTTTAGAGCTGCGGATTTGCTTTATTATGATTGCGTCTGAAAATTGCCCAAAAGTTTACTTTTATGAAAGAGTAGTTCATGCACCTAGATGATGTAATATGTTCATGCGTGACTATGAAGTTAGTTAACAAATGCGTTTTCGGAAGTATAATACTTAGGATCTTTTTTATTAAATAAGAAATTGCTGTATTTAACGATAGCAAATTATCTTAGGATGCTTGTGGAATCTGAGACCCGAAGGATTTGCTTTTGCTCATGAAAAGGGTGAAGGCAAAGAAATGAATGCACTGATATATAGGTCTTTGGACTTTGCCAGGCTAGACGTGACCATTTATATTCTAAAAATTCCATTAATTTGTGAATTGAAATATTGTGGTGTGTCTTTAAAAAAAAAGTAAAGTTATCTTTTTTTATTCTTTTGAGTAAACAAATGACGGAAGTATGAGGTATGAACAAGATTAGGTCTGTTTGTAGCGCTCGATTGATGAAGTAGATGTTGAAGAGAGCGTTGTATTTGAAGATGAAGAAAACAAAATAGGACAGGATATTTCTGTCATAGACACAGAGCAAGAAACAGTCAATGATGCTTAGGCAGAGTCCACACTAGCAGAGGATCCAAAGCATGATTTTGTTTTTGAGGTAAAAGACGGAAAGGAAAATGAAAAAACACAATCCATAATTCGATGTTGGAACTTGGTTATTTTATGACGATATTTGGAACCAAATTGGCGCAAACACAAACAATCATACAACTAAATGAAGGAAGTACATAAAAACATGGAAAAGAAATTAGAAATTAGATTAATAGAACCAATTGCTGGAACTGGAAGAAATATCACTTTTGATTGATTGATTTACAAGTTTTAAATTGGTGACTTGAGAGGTGAGAAAAACTATAATCTTATATATGTGACAGATAAAAATAGACAATCATGGTCCATTGATTTTGTAAAATAAATAAATCGCAATTTGTAAATTCCAGTCTGTTTGGATATCAAGAGAATACAAAAATTGTGTCATATATCCCAAGACGATGACGATCCATGGACAGAAGAAGACCAAAACGAGTCGGAAATTATACCATTAACTCTAACAAAATAAGTAGGAATAGATAACGTGAAAGAGCTTTGGGGAAGTACCACGAGATGGTCTATGGTAATAAATAATCCAAAATAAAATAAATTTCCAAATCATTTTTCTGGCTAATCATCATACTCAAGAATCTATTATAGTTAGAAGAGAAGAACTCTGACGTAGTTTGCAGCTGCATTAACTCCCTCTATAAAAAGACTGAACCATAGAGAAAAGAAATAAGAGTTTCAACTTGTATTACCCAATTCCACTAGCATTATACTTTAAGAACTAATGCAATTTTTCGTAGTTTCACGTTAGTTTACCACATTGTCAGCTGTTCAGTATACAAATTGTTTGGTAAGTGTTTGTTTTAAAATCCTTAAATCATGAGTAAACAAATTTATCGTGCTGTATTCCGTTCTGTGCAAGTGTTCGTTGTAGATTATTGGAAAAAAATTGTTCACAAAATATATGCTTTTTTGTATTTGATCCGAAAACCTCACGAGGAAGGAGGTGGACAAATGTATTGAAAATGCATTTTCCGGAAACACTATTGGAAAGCGGTACATATGCCAAGATCACTTTTCAGAAAAAAATTTTACAAGTACATTGAAACGTAGGCTAATAAAATTTGCAGAACCAGATATATTCAACAACAACATAACAGCTGTGAATATTAATTCTACAATTATTGAAGATACTTGTCATGATACCGGTAGAACCACCAACAGAAACTCAAAGCACTTATTGGAAATAGAAGGATCATCAAGGTTGGAAAATAATAAAAGTAATAGTTTGTTTTATAAAGCACAAAAGAGTGTACTACGGGAATGTGGAATAAAGTATGTGATAAACTTACCTCAAAAGAGCCGATCACTTTATAAATTATCAAGAAAGCAACAAACAACAATTTTGAGATTAAAGAAAACTATTACTAAAGCAAAACATAAGCAGAAAGCTGCATTACGAGTAACATTGCCAAATTATTTAAACAACTAGAAGCTAGTTTAAGTGATCCTGGAGTAGAATTAATTAAATCGCAATTTGCTAAATGCAAAGGAAGAAAAAAGGACAACGGTGGCGTTTAAAAAATAAAATATTTGCTCTTGACTTTATAAAAGAGGTCCCAAATCCTACCGATTTCTCCAGAGATTTTTAAGATTACCAGGGCAGTCTACGATACAAGCCATTTTAAGTGCAATTCCTTTTGAACTGGCATTAATAATGAATTGTTTAAGAATTTAGAAAATATTTTAAAGAAACTGAACCCTGTTGATAAATATTGTTGCTTAATGTTCGATGAAATATCATCCCCTAACATACGATAATAAATTGAAAAAAGTTGTAGGATATGTTGATTTAGGTGTAAACGGAAGAACAAATGTTCCAGCAAATCATGCTTTAGTATTCATGCTATCCGGGTTTGGAAACACAATTGCCTACTATTTTACAAAGGATCAAATACCAACCGCAGAGCTCAAGAAAATACTAATTGAAATCATTAAACGGCTGCAATCAATAGGTGTAAGAGTAGTGTGTTGCGTATGTGATCAAGGATCTACAAATTCAGCTGCATTAAGGCAGTTAGTGGAAGAATGCAACTCAGACAAACCTGGACCATATTTTATAGTAAATGGTGAACTAACAGTTGCACTTTCCGCCCCATTTATTGAAGAATATAAGGAATGCTCTTATGAAGTACAACATAGAATTTGAAGATAAGAAAACTGCAAAATGGCAACACATTGTTGACTGTTTTGAATTTGATAGGCAAACAATTTTCCAGTGTTTGAAACTAAAGAAAGAAGATTTAATGTTGCAGAAATCATTTTTGAAAATGCTAGTGTGTGTTGCAGCAAGAACTTTAAGTTATACAATGGCGGCAGCATTAGAAACATTTTCGATAAGTAATTTTCATCTAGTTCATACAGCAAAATTTGTTGAGCATATAGACAGATTATTTGATTCTGTAAATGGTAGAACACCCTATCCCGAAAAAGGAAAAGAGATGCGTGCCTGTGTTAAGATCATCGAAACATAGAGAGTTCTGGTATAGCATGTTAAAACAGATTCGTCAGTGGAAGTTTTTCGATAGAAATGGAAAAATAGTTGCTGCACCCAGATGTAAAATGGGCTGGATTCAAACTATACAAGGTTTTATAATGATTTGGGATATATGTAGTGAAGCTGGTTTCAAATTTCTTAGAACAAGAGCAATAAATCAAGATCCACTAAGAATTTATTTAGCATTATTAGGCAGTATGGAAGAGGTAATGTGTTACCAGTTTAGCAGTGCTTTGAAAACGTCAATATTAAATGGATTAGTATCGCACAAAAACAAAGGCAAAAATTGTGAAGATGATGAGAGTGATGTTTTAGATGACTTGAATACATTTATTAGAAGTTGCATAAGAAAAGGTAACTCAACAACATTTGGAGAAGAAGATACTATACCTTGGAATGTACCAGACAAACCAGAAAACGCAGATTTTGCTGAATTACAGGCAGTAACATATGTATCAGGTTATATTGTTAAACGGCTTCAATTAGAGTGCAAAGATTGCGAAAGTGATTTATTAAGTTCTGAAATTTTACCTGAACATACATTTACAATGTTTAAAGAATATCATACACAGAAAGACCATTTAAAATATGCTCGAACGGAATTAATATATTGTATAGCCCATATGTATCATATTATCTATAAATATTTAGAAAAGCGAGGACATAATATAAATGTACTTTGAGTTTTGCATTAGTAAAAATGTAACGTTTGAGTGGCTACAGTGTACTGTGCACAAATTTAATGTTAAAAATAAAATAATTGAGTTAGTTCTTAATATGTTATTTAAAAAGTTTTTTTGTGAACTGGAAAGGAGTGAAAAGAATAGAATGAGGTGCGTAAAAGAAAGTGCTGCTAAAATATTGAAAAAAATTTCATCATATAAATCTGGAACAAATATTGTGTTGTTACTGATGTTTGTGATTATTATTGTATTATAAATAAGTATATCTTGCAACCTAACTTATTATTGGTGACTGTGATACTACAGTGTGCATCAATATTGATCTTGTATCGTAATTCTAGTGTTGTGTATTACAGTGCGAATAAATATAAAGAACTTGTTAGTGGTAATTGTTATATATAGATACCATACAGGTACAGATTACTTATCATTTTCTTCTTTTTTTTCATGTTTACCTTAACTGGCCTGAGGACTGCATTGAGTACACAAAAGACACCTTTACTGTGATAAATAGAAATACATATTTTTGTAAGAGTTTACTTTCTGTTTTTGTATTATTATTATTGTTGTTACAAGAATCTACTTTTTGTTATTTTAGTATTTTATTTATTGTTGATACATTGTAAAAATTTAATATCTGAAATGTCTTTATTTATTGTTTTTATGAATCTTTATTTATAATATAATGTTATATGTCTAATTTTATTTATTAACTATTTTCAAAAATAAAACTTACTATGTGTAACAATTTTTCTCTTTTTATTTTTAAAATAGTTGACTTCCATTAAGTAGTGTTTTTGAAAGTAGATGAAAATGTGTAATTGATTATTAAGTTGATAAATAACTCAAATGATCAATTATTGCATCTTTGTTTAAAAATAATATTAAATTTTAATTCAGAAAGATGGTACTTAAATATTCAAATGTGGCGCTATTGAAAATTAGTACAATAAGCTACTAATGGTGCGCTGTAATTCTGCTTCGAATTTGAATACGTTGAGTTGGTACTCTTTTTACTGTTAATTTCTCTATGGACTGAACTAAAGGATCCTGTTATCCACTAGCTATACGCATGTTCAGTTTCACTATTAGTTTCCTATCAGACAAATAAAAATCGCTAACATCAAACACCAGAAAGTTTTATTAATTAATTCGTTATTCGATTGATGATGAGGACTCATGAGCCCTGGAAACACGTGTCTCGAATTAATTAAACGTTGTGTTTTTTGGTATTACCGATTTTTATCTTTATCGTATTCACAGCCTGTGAAATCTTGAATTTAAGTACACGAAAAAAACTTTTTTATAAATAAGCTATATTTGTAAGGAAATTAGTAATAATTCTATCCGTAAAGCATAATTTCTTTTGCCAACCCTGATTTCTGGAAAAATGCTAAACTAAAAAGTATTTAAAAACTCAGGATTTCTTTGCAGCTGTCTGTCGTTTATCGTTATAAGAAATACTTCTACGAGTTTATTTTTAGCATCTAAGAAAAAAGAACAAAACACTTGTAATAGTATGATTTACTATAATAAACAAAAATTCAAAAAAAATAAAACTTCATAAATGTTATCTATGTAAAATAAAATAAAACTATTGACTTTCAATATGGAACAGAATCAACAGGCGTCACATACACCGTCCTTTTCTGGGAAATCAATACCGACAAACTGAACCAAGCTACTTTTTTCCTAGTTTTAATCAACAAAATATTGAAATAAATATATAAAATCTTACCTTTGCAAGAATCACAAGGTGACGGCATTTTGTTTCTATCTTCTTTTGTACAAGAGCCAAAAACTATTAACAAACACTGACTTGTTAAAGACGCTTCGAGTGAATGCCGGTAGTAGCAGAAAGCCTGCAGTACTTATAAACGCCGTTCCGGTAACCCCAACACCACAACTTCGATCGTACGTTGCTCTTGTCAGCTCATGCTGTAGTGGGGTGTATGGCGTAGAGTTTTCGCTTCGAAAAACTGCCTCCTTGAACTTGGAATGTGCTTCCAGTGACCGGACTAGATCTCGAATTCAAGACAAAAAAAGAAAAGCACGCGGAGATCCTAGATTCTTCTGGCACGCCATTAAAAAATCGTACAAATAATACGCGTTCCACTGGTGCGTTGATCTAATTAGACATTATTTATAAATTTAACGACCTTTATTGTCTGATGCGAAATACATCCATCTTAAAACCAATCAACACAAATTGATGCTTTTACCGAAGAAACAACACGTGCTTTTTTTCCAATTATACATCCTTTTACGTAATACTAAGAACGTATAAGTTTTATCTTCAGTGTACGTTTTACTTTCATAATCAATGAGGAAATGCAGAAATTACAATTCGGACAGCTTGTAGTTCTAGATATATTCTCTCTTATCGAAGTTCTTCATTTTTAGCCAGCAAATTTCGCGGTTAATACTTATACCTTCAGATAGAAGGATATATGTAGCAAAGAAAGTGAAATTAATGATTGTGAGACGATTACGTTAGAAATTGTGTTTCTAAAAGTTTTATTTTAAAATTATTAGAAGCCGATGACTTAAAATTAATGGTCACTTTGATGAATGAACACTCAACCTTGATTGTAAAGAGCCCTAGTAAATTAGAGAGAGGCATAAATCAAGTATATGGTGGTATCAGAGTTTAAAATGTCACCATTTCTTTTATAATTTTTTGCAGAACAGGTTATGAAGCAGTTGGTTTAAACAAAAAATCTTCCCTTGTTAGGGGATATATTAATGTTTCCCAAAATATAAAATGGAGGAATTTCGACATATGTTCATAAATACGGGTAAGCTACACACTTGGAACAGTGGAATATTCTGGATACGTTCGAAAGTGGCGGAAACTGCAGTGATCGTTCGAAGTATTCCATAGTAAAGTAAAAAGAACATGGTTTTTGGTTTTGTAGGCGGTTATGAATAGATGTTATTTAACAGGAGATATGTTGGAGGAAAGGTAAGTTACTTACAAGTCTAATTTGTGTTTCAGTCTTTGCAAACTGTAAACAATAGTAGCTTCTAAGAGTTGGGAAAAAACGTGCTAATCAGACATTTTCAAAAGAAATAATGAAACGAACACCATAATCAGTATTTGTAAATAAAAAAAAAAAGAGCACAAATACATGAAGTAACAAAATCATGCCAGTATAATTACGTAAAAAAAATTAAAGTAGCAGGACCGAATACTATTCAGGTCGTTCCTACTTTCCAGGCAATGCAGGTGATTACTAGTGAAATGGAAAATAATTTAGAATCACATCTCACTACATTTTCAAGTACATTTCACGGACTGCAATCAAAAGTTGCAAAAGTTAGAAAAGTGGCTTTTTGAATTTGTTATTAAAAATCTATTTAACTAAGTTTACAGGATTTCTGTACCGTAATTCAACGTTGTCCATAAATAGACCAGTACAAAGAGTAGTCGGGAAGAAAGGTCAACACTATATCGACCCACGCCAAGGGAAGGAACAGAACTGGTGCTACACTGCCAGCTACACTAGCTGCCAGTGGTGCTCCATTATCTCCTGTCTCTGTAAGGAATATAACGAAAAGCAAATGATTAAGGGTCTAACTCAGATAGGTGCTAGAGGACTCGTGCATCAGTCAAGCTAGATAACCTATAAAATAAAATGTTACTGATCCTTAGTAATCACGAGTACCATATTACCATTGAAATGATCGACTTTTGTAGGACTTATGGCATTTGTATGATAATCCTTCCGCCTCACACTTCAAATAAAATCCAGCAGATCGTGCCGTCCTTGAAACTTCCAGTTTCATTTTAAATCAAAATGCCCATAGTTGGATGATGGCAAATCCTGGCCGAAGATCGTTAGTTTATTCTGTCTTCCGTCTTTGTGCTCTCTTGCATGGGATAGAGATGCCGCATCTACCAATACCAAAAATTAGCTTTATAATAGAAACATCTTTTGCCAATAAAAGTTCCTATCGAATTTTTTGTCACTGACAAACCAATGAATGACCGAAATAGATCTATGAACAACAAGGTCAATATTGCGCCAGATCCAACATCGTAGGTGCCTGAGAATTTCAAAATAGTGTCTTTTAGATATGAAAAAGAAACTCTCTTGCCTTCAAACTGAGGCTTTAATTTTTCTGAAATTCTTCGTGCTAATCCAGAATCTGGCTTCTGAAAAGACATCAGAGAAGGTAGTAAGAAAGAGAATCCAATAATTCCAATTGACAATCCAAAAGAGAATGCGCTTCTTATAGAGAACACGGCAGAAAAACCTAGCAGACGAAAACTTTAATGAGGACTTTGAATTTAGAGATTAAAATGAAGGCAATGTAACAGAATCTGAAGAGGTAGAAATTTTGTGGCAACGGTTTGCGACACAACTGAGGAAGGATATAAAGTAAAATTTGTAAAGAGACGAACCGACTTTTTAGTAACGGAAGAGAATGCGTTTATTCGTAAACCGTACGTTGTGGTAAAATTAAACTCAATCATTGATACAAGAGCGAGATTCAAGGAAAGCATATATTTTCATCTAGTCTTAGTGCAATATAGTTTAGTGTGAGTTTGATTCGTTTTTTGTGTTTGTCCAAAATGTATATTTAAACAAGGTAAACAACCAAAATTTAAGACAATAATGATTTATAGCCACAGTCCCCTTAAATAAAAAATATAGATAAACATATAGATAATATGACATATTTATTGAATAGTTTGTACTACATTCTTCATTATAACAATCCTGATGAGTAACGTATCAATTTAAATAATGAAAATCCTATATTAGCAACACCACTATTATATTACGCTTACATATACAAAAAATGCAATATCATTGCGTACCGAGACGAATCTCATTAGATTTGGTGACATTGGCGACTAAAAAGGCCTTAATCAATCTGCATTCAACGAACCATCACCGTGAATTCTGCAATCGAAAGGAAATAGGGTCAGTGAACGTAGTAAGAATCCGCTCGTGCGATTGTACTTATTTTATAAGTTCGTTTTGCTGTGGTATTTCTTCTCGTCAAATTCTAGATGTAAGCGGACCTTTAGCGAGCCAGTAAATTAATTTCGTAGCACGAACCTGAGTCGGCGTAAAATTAACTACACGCGCAGAACATACTGGACGTGAACTACTACTTAGCAGGTAGCAAGTAAAATATTAGTAGGAGTGATAATCTTTCTTCAGGTAAACTTTCATATTTTAGCATAAATTGCCATACTTAATAAAGATCGTTGTTGGTGATAGAATACTTATAAAACTAAAAATGATACCTGATTAATTGTAAGGATAATCATAAAATAATGACATAACAGCAATAAACCTACCAGCCAAAACCTTTCGGTTTTGGGAGATTTCTAATCAGAACTAATAGAATAGTTTATTATTAACATGAGTTAATAAACAAGTGCTAAATAAGATTTTTATATTTTTATTATTACTTCACTATTTTCAATACTTATTTTCTATTGTGCTTAAAATGGCTTAAAATGCTTTAACAGTGAAACTCAGCGGATAGCCACAACATATTCAGGTACCTACATTAGCCGAAGTTATCTTTTAAATAAATACTAGAACTCAAGAATTTAAGCTTTTCTTTCAGATACAATTTTTTGTACTCCATCTTCATCAGAAAATCGAAACGAAGATATCAGATACGGTATGAGTTGCAGTATAATAAGATTATACGACACTATGTACTCCACAAGCTAAAAAAAAATATGTCTTAGTTTTTAGATTTAGGTTGTTCCAAAACTGCAACGAAGATTAGATTCTATTAACACTAACCGTTAGCATGAAATCACGTGTTGCTTCAAACACTCCACCAATTTTAATACTCATTCTAGTCAATGTTATTTGTTTCAAGAGAAGCGAACTCTAAAAATATAAAAAAAGTTATTTTAAACAACAGTTATGATTCTGTCCACTTTTGTAATTACAGACCTCCAAATTGTAGTCATACTGTGACATTTTGAACATTGTATAAGCAATCTTTCTGTGCGTCTCTGGTATGTCAGCTGCTGTCATTAAAATCGCCCTTAATCGCATGGTTTCAAATATTAATATGACCAAATTATCACTACGAAATTGTATTAAATTTTCGCCCACATTACTAAAACAATACGGGGGCATGGTGGATTTCATATGGCTGTTTATTTTTTTAAATAGTTTTTGGGCATAGAAACGATTACGTACTGGTGTTCATGCATTAGAGATATTAACAATAAGATAAAATAAAGTTTACAGTGATTGTGATAAAATGACTTTGCGACAATATCCCTCTTACTAGAAAAATAAGAAGCACTTTATCTTGACGGTAAAGCAGTGATGCGTGTTAAACTAGTGCGTCAGTAAATCAAAATTTCGCTGAATATACGAGTATTGGTTAAATCACCTAATAATGAACGAGATTCCTACAAACACATTCATCACTATCGATAGTAGATAATAAAATATAGTAAGTGAACAGAAATCGTTAACGGTATCAAACAAATAACAGAGTTTATTGTATTCCCTTCTACTACACATCCAAAAATAATCCACTTTTGCCTGTAAAATAAATTCCATATTAACAGAATAAACAATGGAAAAGTAATGTTTAATAAAGCCCAATTCATTTCTACCTTAATGCAATGATTATGTTCGATGTAAATACCATTCGATTTACTGATACGTTTGTCAACCACCACATTGAAGTGCTCAAGTTGAGATACGAATTTCGTAATTAACAATAATAAAAAGGCATTTATTAGTGAATACATCAGTAGTGTTATAAACGTAAACACCTACAAACGAGAATAATATAACAAATAATGTATCTAGCAAAGACCAGAATGTTATTGATAATAAAGAAATAACTCACAAAAAGAGTAGCGTTAATTATTGGTACATGTCCAAAATATTCATTGAGGCCACCGCAAAACAGGTCAAAATAATCCTCAAATGAAAACGAACCACTTTTTTGAATAACTTTATTGTATACACTCGTTAACAAATAACATCGTTCTACTGCAAATAATGAAATTTATACGATAATGGATAATTTATTAGTAAATAAATGCTTCCATTTACCTATATTAACCAAAAATATTCCATAAATTTCATATATTCTCCATCGTGAAGAAGGCTTTAATTCAGAGCAATGCCAAAGTTTCATTAATTTGTTCCACTTCTTCCAAATCATCACCAGGAAACAAATATACAAAAGAAACGCGAGCAGTACTCTTTGAAAGTATGCTGTAAAAAATTCAACATTCTCCATAATGTTTTCTTAATAATATATAAACTTTTAATATACCGAAAGTTTTAAAGTTGTAAAACGTTAAAACAACTACACCATGTAAGAAACAGGAAATAATGAACATTAAAATTATTGCTGAAGTTATTATATATGATCCAATTTTAAGTCTTTTAGAGATTGCATAATAAGGACCCAAACCAATCAAATTTAAACCAATTATTAAAAAGTTCCATCGCACTATTGGCTGCTGATTTACAAACATCCTAACTTTAGAAAGGTTTTATCACTATTATGTGGAGAGTTACAATACCAGAGAACTGGATCGATATTGGATATAAAATGTTATCTACAAATTATATTATCTACTATACATACTACAATAAAATTGATGAGATACTGCAGTGTGTTATGATCTCATTTATCTTCGAGGTATAGTATTAGAAACTGTACTATCATTTGTAAGGGATTGCTTATGATTTCATAAATTATATAATGAGATATTATTTCCAATACACTGTAATTACAAATAAAAGTATATTAAAACAGAATTATTATTAAATTAAAAATGGTTTCATTCATTGGGCATCAAGACAGGATCAAAGATAACAGTTCAAAATCGCAACGTATTCTATGTTATCGAAAATTAATGTCTAATAAGCTGACAAAACTCTAAATTCGTATTTGTCGTAACTGTTGAATCATCCAATTTTTGCAAGCTTCGAAGTCTTAGGCAGAAAAAATAACTATCATCATATTACATGGAATTAAAATTTATTTATAAAATAAGTGAATACAGAATTATTATGTATCAAATAGAATACTACATAAATTTATGATAACATCAGTTACTGACACCAATTGAACTTTACACAAATCAAACTTTTAGATGTGAGTTCTCGGTTACACAAGTTCAATCACATTTGCTGCTGCGTTGATTTTTGGAGCAGCAACTTTCACATTTGCAATCTTGACTTTTGCATTTGGTTCCATCGCAGCTACATTCTTGGCAAACGCAACCACCTTGGCAACAGCACTTCTTGAGTTCAGGTGACTTCTCGGTTACACAGCTGCAATTTTCGCACTTACAGTTTTCACATTTGCAGCCGCTACCATCGCAGTTGCATTTTTCGCAAGTGCATTGTGTCTTGCAGCAACATTTTGCTCCTTCGGGCAGTTTACCACTTTTCAGGCAGGAACAGCTTTCGCATTTGCAATCTTCGCATTTGCATTTGGTTCCATCGCAGGTGCATTTTTGGCAAACACAACCACCTTGACAGCAGCACTTCTTGAGTTCGGGTGACTTCTCGATTACACAGCTGCAATTTTCGCACTTACAGTCTTCACATTTGCAGCCGCTACCATCGCAGTTGCATTTTTCGCAAGTGCATTGGGTTTTGCGGCAACATTTTTTTCCTTCGGGCAGTTTACCACCTTTCAGGCAGGAACAGCTTTCGCATTTGCAATCTTCGCATTTGCATTTGGTTCCATCGCAGGTGCATTTTTGGCAAACACAACCACCTTGACAGCAGCACTTCTTGAGTTCGGGTGACTTCTCGATTACACAGCTGCAATTTTCGCACTTACAGTCTTCACATTTGCAGCCGCTACCATCGCAGTTGCATTTTTCGCAAGTGCATTGGGTTTTGCAGCAACATTTTTCTCCTTCGGGCAGTTTACCACCTTTCAGGCAGGAACAGCTTTCGCATTTGCAATCTTCGCATTTGCATTTGGTTCCATCGCAGGTGCATTTTTGGCAAACACAACCACCTTGACAGCAGCACTTCTTAAGTTCGGGTGACTTCTCGGTTACACAGCTGCAATTTTCGCACTTACAGTCTTCACATTTGCAGCCGCTACCACCGCAGTTGCATTTTTCGCAAGTGCATTGGGTTTTGCGGCAACATTTTTCTCCTTCGGGCAGTTTACCACCTTTCAGGCAGGAACAGCTTTCGCATTTGCAATCTTCGCATTTGCATTTGGTTCCATCGCAGGTGCATTCTTGGCAAACACAACCACCTTGGCAGCAGCACTTCTTGAGTTCGGGTGACTTCTCGGTTACACAGCTGCAATTTTCGCACTTACAGTCTTCACATTTGCAGCCGCTACCATCGCAATTGCATTTTTCGCAAGTGCATTGGGTTTTGCAGCAACATTTTGCTCCTTCGGGCAGTTTACCACCTTTCAGGCAGGAACAGCTTTCGCATTTGCAATCTTCGCATTTGCATTTGGTTCCATCGCAGGTGCATTTTTGGCAAACACAACCACCTTGACAGCAGCACTTCTTGAGTTCGGGTGACTTCTCGATTACACAGCTGCAATTTTCGCACTTACAGTCTTCACATTTGCAGCCACTACCATCGCAGTTGCATTTTTCGCAAGTGCATTGGGTTTTGCGGCAACATTTTTCTCCTTCGGGCAGTTTACCACCTTTCAGGCAGGAACAGCTTTCGCATTTGCAATCTTCGCATTTGCATTTGGTTCCATCGCAGGTGCATTTCTGGCAAACACAACCATCTTGGCAGCAGCACTTCTTAAGTTCGGGTGACTTCTCGGTTACACAGCTGCAATTTTTACACTTACAGTCTTCACATTTGCAGCCGCTACCATCGCAGTTGCATTTTTCGCAAGTGCATTGGGTTTTGCAGCAACATTCTGCTTCTTCGGCCAGCTTACCACCTTCTAGGCAGGAACAGCTTTCGCATTTGCAATCTTGGCATTTGCAGTTGGTTTTATCGCAACTTGGTTTCGCTGTAAACAAGAAAAATATTTGATATAGCAGTACTAAAGTAACTACTACTAAGTAACTAAGATGTAATAAGATTGACTGTTGACGGATCGTATTTAAATTAAAAATAATTCGTTTTCTTGGCCGTAATGTTTACAATTATTGCGTGGATTTCGAAGACAGAAGACAGAAATTCACTAGTAAATATTTTGGCAACAAGTTGTGTTATTCGTTGCACAGTTTGGAACTAAATACAAAGAACGACTATTACGAGTGTTTAAGAAATCATTTCTTCTTGTTCTTTGTATTTACTTCAAAATGTGCAACGAAAAACACAACTTGGTGCGAAAATATTTACTAGTGAATTTCTGAAGAAGGTAAATAAAGTTACCGAAAGCTGAAATGTATTTTAACTCGTCAAAACATTCATAATAGGCCGCGATGACAACGAAATCTTCTACGCATATTTAAATTATTCCTTAAGTTACAAACTGGTAACCAAAAACACTAAATTGGTGATTCTGACACTTATGCCCGGTTTCTCAAACGGCAGACAGCAGTTGTCTGTTTGGTATCTGGAAATTTAACAAGGACCGTCTTTGTTAAATCGCCAGATGCTGAGCAGATAACTGCTGCTTGACGTTTCAGAAACCGGGCATTAATGTGTTTCCTGAACTTGAATCATTATTTTAATACACGGGATATGCATATTTCTGTATTTATTACCATTTACAAGTTTCAATTTTGAAAGTTCAGAAAAGTGGTGTAAACATTCTGAAAATCATGCAATTTCTCAACCCGTAGTAGAATTCTATTATACAATATCAAAATTGTGTCACTATAAATTGTGGAATGGGAAAAATATAGAAGTAAGATAATAATAGCATACATATTAATAGCATTATTTGCGGAGACGATACCAAATACATTCTCATATTGAAAATTACAACGTAGTAAACATGCAGACGTTTATGAAATGTGAATATGTTTAGAATCATCCATGCCCACAATTTTAATAGTATTTAAAATTTATTTATTATATTTATTTTAATTATCCCTGTAGAGTAAAGTGAACATGGTAACTTTTTATGTAAACGTGGCGGCATCTATGGCTTAATGACGATCTAATATAGACATTATAAAGTCATCACTTATACTACACAATATTTCAACCAGTTTATGACGTTAGTAATATATTAATTAATTTACTTAATATATTGCTGTAGTAGAATGTATTACCAGCGAGATCAATTTACAATATATAAAGCAAATAGAAAACGTTTTACTCACCTAGATTTGCGTCCATGGTGCTTCGTTTTGTCACTAGATGTCTATAGTTCAATACGAGTTTAGTTGACTAATACACTGAAGTGAATGAATGAGGATGGTAGGCGGAGCTTGCTTTATACATGAAATTGGTGCTGTGTGCAATTGCGGACCGCTACATTCAAATTTTCTGGAGTAATCTGACTTCTAGTGATTTCTATCACGTGTTTGTTTGCACGTAGTATTTACAATAACTTCTAATTAGAATATTATACGTTACGTTTCAATGGAACTAAATAGAAAGATACATACCAGATTTTTATATTTATTAAAAACTTTGTATGTATGTAGGTGTTTGAATCAATGACTGATTTATTAGGAATTAATTTAAGATAAAATATATTCATAAGAACATGAATATTTGTAAAATTCTTCGCTTAGTTAATTTTCGATAAGAAGTCATATTCACATAAATATTACATATTTTCCACACTTGTTGTATTTTCAAGATAATTCTTCTACATACCAATTTCTAAATGTTAATTTACAATTTGTATATTGTTTGTATAATTATGTAATGTATACATCTTAGCATTTCATGTAGAATGATCGTATGCACATTAGCCAATCACTTATTTTGAAAGATCAGTAGGAGCAAAATTCCAAACTTTTTGTAACTTTAACTTTATAAGAAATGTTTCTGGTCAATTTATGTTGCTGCAGCCCGTGCAGCATAGATAATTTGTTAAATTTTTCTCAAAAATAAAAAGCTAGGACCATTCCCCTATATCATTTTTCCTCTAACTAACAAGTTACCTAGTCTTGTAGAGTTATGAAATTATGAAGTGGATAACCATCATGTTGTAAATACGTGGATTTTGCATAAATAAATGATAGATCCTCAAATTTATCATTAAAATATTTTTGTAGAATTTTTAAATAATTTAAATTTTGATCCAAACAATAAGATCGGATTATATAGCGGAAAATGGAGAAAACACTATCAGTTTATTCTCGCTTTGTCTCTATTTCCACAAACAAAAGTGTAGACGTTTTGCTTAATTACCTATTTCCAGAATTTGTTTAAACAGTGGTAATGTTCTTATCTCTAAAGATCCTTTTTTCATTACACAGATTCGAGTACTATAAAATTCGCAGTATCGTCCTCGTATTTCTTTTTCTTCCTGTTAATGTCAGCAACTGAACCCGTTGTTAAAAATGTCTTCGGTTGCGTACACCAATATGAGAAATGTGGATCTTGTGACACCGTTCGTGCAGCTGCAATTACTACACGATAGCTGTACCGTAGCATTGAATCAAATGGATTCTTTGCTTTAGTGTTGACATTGCTGCTCACATAATATTACATTTCTTATAAAAAAAAGGTACGCATTAATATGACATAATAATACCACACTTTGAAAGTTGTGGAAAGAGTCAACAAAAAGTCTTAAAGGCTTCCCTTATTGATATTTTATTGTTAAATTCGGCGCTGAACGTTGTTTACCCAAGTTCCAAAGCACGCAAAAACCAATTACTGCTGTATGTGTGTTTTCAGGAGTTTTCTATTCTATTGTCGTGGACGACTGTGGCATAGGGGAAATGAAGCCAACGTTTAGTACTTTCAACATTTTTGTAGTTTTCCAATACATGTATCTCGATTAGCTGACTCAACAGCTTCAAATGTAATGTTAAATTCATTTTTAATAACCACCGATATCTTATAAGGGGTTATGTATACAATATTTCCACTCCATTCAAGTAACAATTATCCGGCCCGATAGCTGAAGTGGTAAGATTGGTTAATTGCATAGGCAAGAGATTTCCAGACGTATATTCGAACCTATTTTTCTGGCAATCGTCTGTTGTGGTCTGTACACTTTCGAGCTATCATTTGCTGTTGTGGGATATAATTAACAACACTACTGCGAAGCGATGCAATACCAAAGTCATGAAATACTTTATATACATCAACTTCCATAGCAAGAGTTGTATTGATAGTCTTGATCAACAATACATCAGAAGAACCCGCTAGATATAGCTTCACCCACCATATAATAAATAAAAATAAAAACAACTTAATTGTATTTTCATCCAAAATTAGATAAGTGTTAGATTGTATTTAAGAAAGTATTTATTAATAAATTAACTACGCCGTCTTAAAAATGGACGTCATACATATGTCGATGTGTATTATCGGAGCAGTAACTTAATTTCTTGTTTACGAAAAGTATATTTATTTTTTATTTATCTTATCAGAGCTGAGATCATTACTAAACGTATGAAGTCGATTACTAAATGCAAACTTTTTTAATGTAATTAAACTAGGTACAGAATCCTCAAAAAAACATCGATTAGTCCCGGTTTTAAAAGCAAAGCTGTTCTTTACTAGAGTAATGTTAATTAGAAATGCGATTAATATTTAATTTTACTACTTTTTCTTATGTAATTTGTTCTTCGTTTCTTGGTACTTTTACTGTCATTTTTATTATAATTTTGTTTGTGTGTGGCCAGTGAAGTGTGGCGCGAAAATATTTCCATATATAATGGTAGAATTTAAAAAAATCTTGCAAGATTTTTTCGAAAATTACAAAGATAAGTGATGAAAGAAAACTACAACTGCAACTGTCACCTTTTTAAGAACTTTTAAGAAAGAGAATTTCGCGCCACTCTCCACTAACAGTGCAACATACAAGAATAAAAGATGGCATTGTGAACTGGTATACATATATTATAGAAGTTGTGCAATACAAAAATAAAAGATGTCAGTATGAACTGCTACGCACATATAGAAGCTAACAGGCACATTTGATAGGAAACTGTAAGAAAACATTGGTTTAATTCCTAGTTTTGAAGAATGTGTAGTTATTGCATTGGTTCACAGATAGCGCCATCAGCAATAAATATTCTTCAGACTTTGAGGAGTTTTAGAAATTGTGAGCCCTAATATATACATCTTCGGATTTACAATAATTTTGTAATATTATGTGTGGATGTTAAGTTTACTTTATGAAAATGCTAACTGATTATACATATAATAAGTATTAGGACAAACAGCTTGTACAGATCTTTGGCGTCAATTCTAATGTTGATAACTGCTGTTATTCCTAGAGGCATATTTTGACAACAACGTTGAATGATTCTCTAGTAAAGGAATGCTATGAAAATTACTAAAAACTTTTGCTTAAAGCCAATAATATTTCGTTGTGGAAAATGGTCAGGTCTGAATTTCCGTCATGATACTCATGATCAGTGTTGTTTGATTTTTTAATAAAACAAAACAAAGAAAACTAACTTCAACATCTTTATTTACAAAATATATATTTATATGTATATAATACAAACGAGACTATATGGTAAATAGAAACAAAACTCATCTGGTAATGACTCCAATCAGCCGAAACAATATAAATAAGGTATTTTGTTAGGTACTTCATATTTGGTATAAAACGTTAACACTTAAAATTATGATATAAATTAAAAAATATATAAAACTCGTCTAGCTAAACTAAGGTATCTAATAATTCTTTGGTAAAATGTGCCTTATACGGCGAATACTTCTTCCCTTTTCGGTTACCGTTCAAACTTTGCGAATACAATAAGGCCTGTAACATCTCGAATTCTCTATCCTCGTTCAGAAGATCTTTATGCAAACTTTCCAGAAATAATTTCCTATTGTCTAACATCTCTTTCGTTTCTTCTAACACGACTTCGTTGTGTTGCATTTCACAAGTGCCCTTCGCCATTTCTTTTCGTATGTTACCTAGGGCTTTCGTGGTTTCTTCAGTAGCTGACTTCGTCTTGTCGTATTTCTTAATATTCGCGTGCAACCTTACCAGGCACTCTTCCTCTTTTAACAGTTTCTTGTTAATTTTATTAATCATTTCGAATAGCTCCAGTTGTTCTTTTATGGTTGCCTCGCTTACCGTTGAGTTCGTATCGTCATCTTTCAGATCTTTGTGAAACTCTTCGGACGACGGTGAAAAACGTTCAAGAGGACTCTGTTACAGAAGAAAAAACATTAAAAAATGTATAATAGAAACTTAATAGAAACAAATATAGTTTTTGCATTGAATTTGAAGGAATCCTTTTTACGCACCTCTGTTGAACAGCCAGGTTTATTGTGATTGCATTGTTCGCTGTCTCCTTCAGTAACAACACCACTATCGCTATTCTTATCTGCTATAATTTGTTCGAGATCATTTTCAGGATCCACCGCTTCGGATAAACCCTTAAGGTAAGTTTCGAGAAGGAAATTGCTGCCATGTTTGCGCGTCCTAACTCTGTGCGTTTTATCTTCTAGAAATCCTATCTGATGTTCACTGTGTCTGTAACAGAAATAATTTCTAATTAAAAAATACGTACCGGCCGATTTTCAACGAATTTATTATAAAAACGTTTCATTCACAAATCATTTATAAGTAATTGTAATGCAATTGACGTTTATTATTATTTAAAAGTATCATAGGATTACATTAGTGTAGCAATTAAGCAGCTGGTTGGTGGCCAACGATACTACGTGTGAAAGAAATTATAGCAACCGTATTCTAGGAGCCCATCTGTTGTTTCTGTCTGCAAGTGGACAAAGGACGTAATTCATATTAGCTCTAAGCTAAAATCGTAAGAATTACTTCTACGCTTTCCATTTAACCACATGACGTCAATTATGAAATTCTTTTGAAAGTAATTTTGAATGTAGCAGATAGATTTCTATTGTATATGCAGGAATGAATACGTTTTACCGACCACAGTTTTCCTGTCAAACTTTCCTGTTATCAGAGAAGCTTCTTTGATTTGTATTAACCTTCAATTTAGTCCTAATTCTAAATAAAGCACATTCATAATTTACCGTTACATACAGTTACTCCAAAATAGCTGAGTTTGTCGATAAATGCTTTTGCGAATTAATTGGATAATTTCAGTAATTCCCATTGACGTTGAAAAATAATCGATAAATATTGGAAGTTAGAGACGTTGTAAGAACCATAGTAAACAAGTATCAAGTTTTATAAATAGATACTTATCATTTAACAAAGGAAAAAGTACACAAGGCAATCTTCTTAAGATGAAAGAATGATGTTATTTAGTTATCAATATTCGTTTTGTCTCCTTCAAAGTTGTTCCAGTTCAACATAATACTTGCATGTCAGCGCTTTTCGATATTTGAAACATTACTAGAATGGAGTTTTCGGAGTGATGTTTTGATGTTTTATCAGAAAGAACCCATGCTAAAGTATGTTATTGAAATTAAAAAAGCAATTAGCAAGGCTTTCACTTTTGATTGAACCTGATAAGCTTCATCTAGACTTATTCTATTTCTGCTGGAAGCAACGGTTGAGATGACTGGAACATAATTTTAATATTGTATCCATATACCCAATATTTGGCATTGATTTTGGCCAACATTTAATAATCATTTTATAAATTTGGAGTAAATTTAGCTGCTGTGTATGCACAGGATATCCAAAGAATTTCTTGGCATAATTCGACCCAAATAATCACCCAAATTTTTTTTAATCAGTTGTAAACGCTTACTTTTCTCGAGGAAGTCTAAAAACAGATGTGAAATTTCCAAATTTTGTATTTTAATCCATTATTAAAGCAAAATTTAGTACAAATTGTCTGTTTCCCTTTTGCACAAGTAAGAAATTGCGAGCACACCAAGTTATAAGAAACATTTTCGGCAACTAAAACTAAACCTATGACAAGATCTGTCTCTGCAATTACGGGGTCAACTGTAATATTAACCATCGAAAGACAAAATGGATACCAAAAAGTACTCAACACTTTCTAATTCTGATGTTATCACTTTGTTGTCCGATATTCATAAATTCTGAAAGAAATTAGTGTGGGCCATTTATATATTTATTATTTTCCAAATAGTTAAAATGCGTCGTTGGACGATTTAAATCCAGCCTTGGCACAACATGGGGCCAATATTTCTATCGGTATCATGTTTTATTTGTTTTAGAAAATATTCAGGTTATAAAAGTATGATTGACAATGTTATGAGGGCTTCCGGGTTTTGACCGCGTCATAGTAAAGTACATATATACAATATAAAATAAAATAAAACAAAAATGATTACAACACTCGACGTTTCGCCACTAATGGACAGGAGCAAAATATTTCTATCGGTATCATGTTTTATTTGTTTTAGAAAATATTCAGATTATAAAAGTATGATTGACAATCTTGCTATGCGTGTATGTATAGTGCCTGCCGTCGTGTAAGCTGTTATCATGATCTTTTGATCTATATAGAGCAAAATTTGGTAAGTAATTTGTAGCCTACCCCAACAGGATCACTTAGATCACCATAATTTATTTTCGAAAAATTAAAAGCACCATCAGCAGCAATAAGTCGAAAGACATTTTCAAATGTGATGAAAATTTTGCGATTTGATTCAAAAGATACCAGGAACGAGAGACGCCGTATAGATAAGTTTGTACCAATTTGAGAAATTTTCGAAATCTTCAATGACATTTTACTAAAATATTTTGTACCAAACATGACTGCGAATTGATGAAATGTTGACGCTTGTTTCGCTAACGCTGTTCAGTACGGCGTCTATGAAAAGAAAGCCAAGAAAATGTAGCATTTTGATTAGAACGTTAACTGACTGTGGGAGTCGTTATGCCTTTCGGACGGAAGTCTATTCTGGTAAAACTGAAAGTAGTACCTATTACGACTTCCAGCCACTGTGAAGCGATTGGTCTCGCCAATTCGTAACACTGCTAATAACTAGAGAAACGATCAGTACTACATACAGAAAACATATTCCAGAACTTTCAAAAACCGATCCACGCTCTGGAAAACTACCTGTGACACTGGCATCCTGGAATGACAAAAGAAAAACTCAGAAAAGTACTGTTGCTTCTTTTGCTTTAACACAATAAAGACTGTATCAGCAATGGCTCCAAAAACAAAATAGAAATAAATTTATTTTACGAAAATGCCTACTAGAAGATGGCCAGTATCTATTTGCTTTACACTTCTTGAGATAGCAGCTCTGAATACCTATTCATTGTTGACTTTAAGTCTTCCAAACTGGAAAAAAAAATTGCGTAACAAAAAAAAAATTTTCTCCAAAAACTTGGTATTACTTTGATGATTCCTAACGTAAAGGCAAGAGCAGCAAATCTAATTGGACTTCAAAACCATCTAGTCATCATCATGGAAAGTGTTTCGGGACAAAAATTGACTCTGAGAAAAGGAAAGATGGACTGCCTAGAAGAAACATCAAAGAACGATGCCAAATTTGTTATAGAACGAAGGATTCTGCTGAAAAATTCTTGCTAAAACATAATAATTTAATGAATAAATATTAAAATAAATAATATTTTTGCAATTTACTCGACTTTTTTGTTTAAATGCTGATTTAAAGCGGTTGGATACCTTTGTCTCATCTTGGTTCGGGTATTGGTTTATTGTGTTGGATATACATATGTAACTACATAGATCATTTACTGTTAAGAAAAGAAGAAAATAGTAATAATTTATCTAATAGAAAATGTAGGTGTAAACATATTTTAGATTTAAGCTGTCTAAATTTTGATAACCCTGAACCTTAAAATTTGCACAGAGTAAGTTTTTAAACTTAAAAAATTCTGTATAATTTCAAATCGGTTGGCGATTTTATTGTGCTTGTTATGTATGCAAAGCAGCAGATGTTTACTTATTCCGAAAGTATAGCAGAATGAGCTACGAACTGCCATGAAAATGTATGTTGAGACGCAAAAATGATTTACTACATGATTTTATTTGACTTAAATATTTTTTAAGAAAAGATTCTCATGGATAGATTACCGTTTAATACTTTACTATTCTAAAAGTATTAGAATATGTTAACTATTTCCGTTATTAAGGTTTTCTCCTAGTTGCGGTCATCTAATAAGATCTTTTGTAATTTTTGAGAAACGTAACGAACGTGGATGTTTTAGATCATTCTTACCCATAAAAGTAGTAGTTTAGAGTAATTAGACGTGGTAATGGTAATTTTCTGTTTATTAGATTTATGATCAAAAAATAATTACAGTTATATTAAACAGTATAAATTCTTATGTGTTTCACAATATGTATATAAAAGTTTAAAAGTATTGGATATCCTCTTTGAATTTGTCGGTATCAAGTAAAACTAAGAAATAAATTCAATTAGCCTACATTATTGAGAGTTAATGAATAATGCAAGATGTCGCTTGTCATCGTGCTTTTCTTAGTTTTTCAGTAATAAATCAAGAATACCGGGTATATTTATGAAATAATAAAATAATCACACTCGATAGACGCCACGTTTGTTAAGTAGATTCCTATATTATTTATCTTCATTTCGTCAGGTTTTTTTATGGGAAGCCACCATAATGGATCATTATCTTCGACATATATAGAACTGCAATATGCGATATATAAATTATTGATTTACAAAGTAGGCAGTTCTTATTAACGCACACGTAATCTGTAAGGCTAATATTAATAGTTTCGTATCGTTTCCATTTAGAAACTAGTTAGGTAGCCTATATTCGAGTTCTATTATTTTTAATTAACTACAGAATTGATTTACGGCGCTAATTTTAGTTTTTGTTTCTGCAGCGTATACAAATCGAGAACATTCTAGCATTACTTTAATAGATAGTAAGGTATATAGTGTAAGTATCTGATAGAATATTTCGAAGTAAATTTTGTAATTCGTTCTAAAAGAATGTTTTTATATTTTGGGAAAATCCAAGATTATTTTATGGAATTTTCGAGCACAAGAGAGTAAGTGTTTAGTCAATCATTTATTCAAGAAAACTGACTCAGTTTTTGACCGGAATTAATGGATTAAATATAACAATCCCATAGTATTAAAACCCACAATATTATATTATTATTAAATATTGTAACAATATTGGATAAGTAGGTACATACCGTAATTTTCTCAGTTGTCTCCTGATTACTTCTCCTTGCGCCAAAACCAATTTGAGAAGTTCTTCGGTACTAGATGGTTGTTTTTCGTTCTGAAGTGCGTTCAGTCGTTTTGGGTGAATTGTTTTCCAGGCGCTTCTATCTGACCACGTACTGGAATCCGATCTGTACCTGGATCGTCGCGAGAGGGTAATTGCGTGGTCGTTCTTTATCCTTCTTAATGAGATCTTTACCTGCAAAAGAATTTAAGCTTAAACGTAACAATTCCGGAAACTCGATGAAAGCTAGATTTTTAAAAACTGAAAATTGTAACATATCCTCTATTATTCTTTATGCTAGATTGAACCAGGAAGAATTTTTTTTCTGTAGTTATTTATCTGACGCAAAACAAAGGTTATGTCTAACAATAATTAATCTTCTTAGTTTCATAGCGCTCGATTTTGAGGCCTCCTACATTTGCAATTTTTTCCAATCAATTATTTATGCTAGTTGTAGATGTTCATCTGTAAGAATGTGGCAGTGTTTATTTAAGCTACAAATGCAGATATAGATACTTTAATATGGAGAAAGAAATACATTTGCATTTAAAATGTTTAATTCGTAAATTAGCTTAGATTCACTAAAATTAATTACCAAAATAGGAATTTTAATATCATATCAGAAATGCCAGATATGAACGCGTCAAATTCAAATCAACAGAAACTAACATAATTAATAATAATAGTAAACTATAAAAATATTTAATATCCTGCGAAATTCAAATTAATAAAACGAAACATTCTAGTAAAACAGATTGTGTATTTATGGTAAATTTATTGTTATTTGCTAAATTATAAATTAAATTTTGAAATAAAAGACCTAAAAGTATTAAAATTAGATATACATATATATGCGATGTAGAATCTTTTGACTGCCAGCATAATTTGTCGATTACCAGCATATTTTGAGAATGGTTTTTTCTATTTTTGGGAATATCTTTATATATTATTTCAAGGAGTCAGTGATTGTTATCTACTTTCCGGTAGGAAACAGCATTTAGAAATTCTGGTGGAGTTCAAAACTCATCATTTGGAGTATTTTGGCTCACACAGAATGCAATCATACATGTGTAGGTGGTTGGATTTGCTTTCCAGCACTACAGAAAGCCTCCACGATTATAATTTTCAACTAAAACTGTATTGTACGCAAGATTATTAGTCGGAGATATAATTGAGCAGCATTATTTACGTTTCCATCATCAATATCAAGCATTATAGTATTTCGTAGAAAAATTGGTGCGATATAAATTGGATTTTTTTAATGTGTGGTGGGTGCTTAGTTGCAGTGACTCCCTAAGCTGTAATACTTGCCTGGCTATCACTGCAACTCTCGCGGTGTAGTTTTGTGTGTGTAAATTGTGTTCAAATGGCTTTGTGACAGCATCATACTGCCGTTTATAATGCAGCGCTGTTATAGTCACCTTACTTCCAGCAGCGAATGGTAACTCGATCGGGATTTCGATTCTCTGGAAAAGTGTCACCGTCCCTCCAGAGAATTGAAATCCAGCTCCTATCGTCCTGCCACAACGATAGTCAGCGGCAATTGACCCGTCTTACTTTTCGCTATTAGTTCACAAATTTACTTCGACATAGGACAGACATGTCCATTAATTCCAACAAATTAATGAGTAATCATTTTTATTATAATTTTTTTTCTGTAGTTGTCTTGTTTAAAACTGTGAATGGTAAAGAAAGGAAACAAAAACTCAAAATGGTATGACGTTGCGTGATTTAACAATTCAATAATTTTTACTTTACAAGTAGTAATCTATCTGGATTGGTTTAAATTTAAAGTGTACTAAACATTGTTTATTCAAAGTTATCTTACTTTGTATTTGCTTTGTTTATTAGTTCGAATTGGGATAAAAGTAAAACTCCTTTTAGGATCATGATCTTTTTTATTTCGTTTAACGACAGGAACAAATTTAGGCATAGTTCGCTCTGCCTTTACAAGATATCTGTGTATACAGTGATCGCAAATGTTTGAGTCAAATGTGCAAAAGTTTTTATTTTTGACTTTACATAAAAATTTTATCATTAGGGCTTGTTTGGAAATCTATTTTTTAAAGTCGATATTGACTTCTGACTATGTGATAAGTTGCTGTACCGACTTGTGTTGTGTAGTGCCTTGCGGTGTGGTACTTCCCACCTTGCTAGAGGGCATGAGGTTGGAATTAGTCCATTGTCGGAGGTCTTATACCAATAAGTTGAGAGGTGAAAGGCGGTGAAATTAGATCTTGCATTCGGAGTTGCGCTGATGAGACCTGGAAGCTCAAAACTACCTGGTCCGTTTCTAATGCTTAATCTATTTTCATCGCATTAGTCCGCAGGGTGCATTCCAACAATATACCATCAGCGCCTATTACAGGCATTTTTTGTTGTTTTATATTGGCATTTCTCGACGTTTTCATTTGATAACTTCTTAGTTTGTAATCATGGTAAAGTAATCCTAATGAGTTAATTAATTGCTACAACACAAAATTTTCATATTTTGGCTCAAACAACTTCTGGTGCGAATTTCCTGCATTGTAATATGAAAATTGTGTTTGAAGCAATTCTAGACAATTGACAATGTTAAATTTAAGTTTTAGTGTTGTCATATTGATTTACGCGATCCATCATTATTAAACGAATTTTCGTTTGCAATTTTCAGGCAAATAAACATTAATTAGTTGATCGTCACATTTTGAACTGACAAGGGAGGTTTACGGTGGAAAAAGTGAAATAGTTTTAACTCTCACTGCTAGAAATGTAATTGTCGAATAACGTAAATTGGAAGTCATGCAGAGTGTTCGTGTGAATCTAAGATCCGCTCAAGAAATTTCTAATTACAATGATCTATTTGCCACACTATCAAGAGAATTTTGAAGAAAAATAAATTCACCGTATAAATCGAAGTTCATTCGCACTTTGTAATAAAAATACTTTGCAATAATAATCAACTATTGTACAACTTTAGGTTACAAGAACAGATGAAGAGGCGGTGAAACCTCGACTTTGATATTGAAACTAGAAACCGGTTTTGTTTTAAAACTAACGTGTCGTGTAGAATTTTCAGTGGGCTCTATTGTTTCATAGAACATCTGAATTCCAAAAGGTATTTTTGATTGTGGCAAACGAGTTTTTGATAAATTGGAAAAATTATCTTCAGAGGCAAATCAAGGATTGGTTTTCCAGCAAACTTTTTTTAACTTTAGTAAAATTTTGATAACTGTTGACTTATTTAATTTATTATAGCAATTTCTCTGGGGGTAATTTTATTATCCTCGATAAGTTCTCAAAGATTAAAAAATCAACATCAACTTTTGAATATATACTGCTAAGAATGAAAAAATAGTAGAAATCGAAAGTTATTTTTTAGTAAATTACCAAGGTATAGGTTTTCAGACAAACACAAATTAATTCTGCAAAACTTTTTTTGCAAAGTCAAGAATAAAGATGCTCTCCATATAACCCAAACTTTCTGGCTGTCACCCTACATAGCTATCTATATATATTAGGTAAAAAGATTAAAACAAACTTTAGCCTAATTATTTCGTGAAGACTTTAAATCCAAAGCTGGATTCAGTGATTGTAAGACAAGATTATAAATTAAGTACAATATCTGAAAGTTTAGTGTAATACCTCTTACTGACCTCTGGTTGAGCTCTACCCCATGCATTCCATATGTCTAAAATACTTGAATTCGGATCCAGTGGTTGTTCTACACCTCGCCATCTTTCTGTTATGTGATATTGTTCTGCTCCTGCTACATGCCTCCCTATAAAAATAATATGTTGATTCATTTTAAATTTATACTGACTATTTATAAGTGTGGTACAAGAAAGCGTTGAAATGGATTTTCAAAATCAAATATAATATTTACACGTGTTTAAAATTGACAAAACTCACTGTTTAATGTTTATAGCCGTTTGCGAATAATAAAAAAATTAACCTTGTGTTTAGAATGCACAATAGAGTTCCCGATATTGTGGAATTCGCAAGGTTTCGCCTATTGCATTATGGATTAAGTGAAACTAGTATAATTAAAGTATTTTTTCGTGATAATAGTTGTGAGATAACACAATTTACAGCGGCAATTAGTAGATGTTTATCTTTCGTGATCGGAAAACAGAAAACGACCTGTCGCTAATTAAGTGACATACGAAACACCAATCATTTCGGTAATTTATGCGACTATAAAACGGCGATTTATATTGATCGGTCGTCGGCATTGGTAGCGTTTGTAACGCATTAGCGTAACATAAACATTAATTGATATGATCATTTATTACACGGTAGGAGACATTATCGCCGTGCGAATGTCCTATATTTTGGTGAAGCTGTATAAACCTATCACAGCGAGCGGCTAACGAACGATAATGCGTGGAAAAATTGTCTGTTTTAGTTCAGGAAATGCTCCGATTACGGCTAGATCGATGTATTAAACCGGGAGTAAATACAGGTTGAGTGAAGGATTTAATTCTAGAGCGGTATCAAGCATTTATCGGCGATATTTTATGTAAATTGCTTAATATTATACGCTTATTATTTTTGTAAGAAGTCGTTTAGATTCCGAAACGTTAATTATAGGTGTATATATTGCAAAAAAAGGTATGTGAAATCGTAGAAATACGGCGTTTCAGGTTTTACATTTCATTAAATGTATTCGTTCTGCTTAGTAGTTTGTAATGAAAATGTCAGGACTTTCAGATTTGCATACATAGTACATATATTTCTCATGCTTCTCCATGAAGTTTTTAGTCTGAACGAGAGATGTTATTGGTAACTTGTTTTCTGTTAACCATCAGTTTTGACGACGCTAAGTTTATTTGAACCTTTTAAAAATACTGATTTTATTTTAAATTGTAATTGTTGAGTTTTATTTATTAATATTTATTTCGCGCATTATCTTTGAAGACAATACTATATAGCTATTCACAAAAGACTTCTTTCATATTTTAGTAAAAGTAAGTTTATTTCAGGGATTAAGTCATTCATCTTGAAACATTAACTATATTGTTAAATATCAATATTTTTTTGTTTTGTGGTGGGTGCTAGTTGCAGATTTATTGAGCTGTATTGCCTGTTTAATATCGCTGCAACTCTTATTGTGTAATTTGTTTGTTCATTGGCCTTGTTACAGCACTATCTCGTCGACAATAATTGTGTGCAGCCTATCACTTTCCTACAACGACAAATGGTAAATATATCAGAATACAATTATTCGAGAAAAATGTCACCACCCCCTAGGAGAATTGAAACCCGTACCCAGCGATCTCTCATATAAGTGGGTAGCCGACTAACTACTGTGACTATCAACTACGGGGTTATTAAAGCTATCCCTTATCTTAATCTTCCATAACCCCATAAAGGATGTGATAGATGATGGTGTAGTGCTGAACGTCCTCTATATTAGGTTGATTGCAAATTATGTGCATATGCGGAGTGTAAGTGACAGTAAGCTGTCATTTTTGACATTTTCAATAGTTGAGACTAATAACTTAAAATTTTGTTTTCTTTAAATTTTTCAAGATAAGAGTACAAACAATGAAATTTCCAAATACCAGACACTTCAAAACCGCTTCATTTTTAATATGGGTTTCTATGGAAGAGAACGGGAAAGGCTTTATAGAGTGAGACAAGGGTGACAACTATGATACTAATAAGGGTGTGGGTATTTTGGAAGAACATTGCACAGCATGAGAACTGTCCGGCGGTGAGAAAAAATTCACCGCAAATTATTCATTTGCAAACACCTTTTTTGTGGGAAAAGCTAACATGACCACTGGTCAAAACATACTCCGCCAACATCAACATTCAAAAGTAAGAGAGAAGGTATTATAAATCATTTAGCTGGACTTTAGGGAGTTATAAAAAATCTCAAAGTATTTTTAATTCCTTTTTGAATGAGGAAAGTCTTGAACAAATCGTTGAGTACCTACATCTTGCAAAATATTATAAACTTCAATGATAATGATTCCGTGAAAGAAACACAAAAGAAACTGACATTTTGGAAATACATACTTTTCTATTTGAGTGGAGTTCTCAAATCATGCTGGCACACTAACGATTGGTTATGGGATAATTGTATGGATGTTGAACAGTTCCATCGTACAATGTCAAAGTTCCGTTTCCAGTTCCTGTTGCAGCAATTGCGGTTCGAAAACATTGACATTCGTACCAAAGAAAACCAAATGGATCGGCTGGCTCCAATTAGGGACTTATTTGAAAAAATTTTCACGTTACAATTGACAAAAAATTGGAAGCAGGATATTTATTTCGGCAATACATCTCCAACGAACCGAACAAATATGGACTGAAAGTATTTGCAATAGTAGACAGCCAGATAATAATTATTATAATAATGCATACCTCAGAATTTAAAATAGCCCAGCGTTGAACCCTATTCTGTCGATAACTCACCGTCAATTGTTGCTTAGCAACTTGTGAAACTAATTCGATACGCCGAAAGAAATGTGCCCTGTGATAATTGGTTGTCTAGTGCACCACCGATTAGACATACATTCTTGGGGACCAGGAGGAAAAATAAACTAAAGCTTCTAAGCTAAATTTTCCATGCCAACAGAAAAATCAATAGTTTCCAATATGTTTGGCTTCGCTAGAGATACGATAATTGCCTCCTAGACATCGAACAGAAATGAAAATGTGTTGCTCATAATTCCGTAGTCTTCACCATGATGATTTGTTTGGTGCGGAAACGCAAAAACCAGGGATGGTTATTAATTGTAATGATTCTAAAGGTAGAGTTGATACACTAGATAAAATATATGTTGCCTACGATTGTGCTAGGAATACTTGGCTAAGATCGGTCTTTATTTTTTATTCACTATTCAACATAGTTGGGGTTAATGCCGTGGTAATATATCATTTATAGAATCTAAATAAAATATTAACGCGGCGAAAATTCTTATGTCTACTGTTTTGTCCTAATGGAAAGTTAAGAACTGGCATACTGAAGCAGTAATAGATGGAAATAGGCAATTTTCTAAAAAGTATGTCATAATTTCCCATGAAAATGATGAAATTTTACGAATTATTTCTCATTATTCAGACATGCGCACCAGGATTGCAATAGAAAGAACTTGACGAACTCAATTAAAACTTATGTCTAATTAATTCTAGGAGATCCATCAAGAGCAACAGAGAAAGTGCTGCGACTAAGCTATGATAAAAAATATGCAAAACATTATTTAGAATTTAGGCCATATGCACTAAGTCTCTCGACTAACTTCAAGGTTTCCTTTATTAAAAAAAAACAATAAATTAAAATTATATTACAATTCAAAAATTCAATCTGTGCAGAATGTTTGCTCGCTATTGAATTCGAAACTGAAACAATTTATCGAAACGTGCCTTCGAATTGCCTCATTATATACCGATCGTAATTCTCATTTCAATAAAAAAAAATATATTTTTTAGTATCATTACTACTTACTCTGACCTCCTCGTCCTGCAACAGAACCGTAATAATATCTTGACACGTCGTTTCTCCAACAACTCCAGACACCCATCTCTGCTCACCTCTCACCCAAATGGGCAGTTCTTCGCCGCTACTGTCGCTATCCACGTCTGAGTCATCGTCTTCATCACCCAAGAGGTTATTGGTACGTCTCTGTTGTTCGTCCACCCACATCATTTTCGTTGACTTCGTTTTACGTATATTTATCTGTAACAAAGGAAGGAGATGATTAAACCGAAATCAATTTAAATTTATTCTTTTGTATTCGTTATAATAAGAGATGGTATTAGCTTCGTTAAAGTATAGAATGACTTCGAATATCTGAAGCAACTGCAATAATCGCAGTTAATTCATTATATTCTGAAGAACATCTGCGATTAAGCACGACACGAAAAATAGAAGCAATTCTCACCTCATTAGTACACCATTAAGGTAATCTTGTGACTGAGATAGTATTAATTATGCATTTCGATTGAGCAATTCATACTGAAACCTTGTGGAAGATGATCATTTCTCGATTGGTATTTTCATGTAGATGGGCGCATTGATTGTACTGATGTGAAAACGAGAGTGATTGTGACAATACGTGAAACATTATTTCTCGTCATCATAACTACTGCAGCTTACGCAAATTATGTAGATTCTATGCTCTAGGTATTCATGTCAAGACTTTCAATGATTGAAAAAATATACGTTGTATTGTTCATTCATAGGTCACAAACGTGATGGACTTGATTCCGAATGTTTTATTCTTGCTGTAGAGCAAAGATTTTAATCTGTTCATCTATAGAATTTTTCGAATATTATATGCAAATTTAAAAGGAGTTCAAAAAGGATAAAACTTTTAATGTGGTATTTATGAGATGATTAGAAATTACTCATAGAACATAATCTATAATTTATAGATCTATAAATAGTTTATCCATATGTTCGGAAGTTTTTTGGGCAATTATTTTATTGTAAACTTTACACATATTCTACGCTTCAGTTTAATCGTCTAGTCACTCAGCTTTTATGCTAATACTCTAGTGACTTCGACATCGATTATAGTCTTTGTGTATGCCGACGATAAAAAATACATATGAATTTTTTATACTTCTGATTTTAATGTCTTATAAACAATATTTTGGAAAGTAAAGTCCCGTGGCGCCTCCAGATCATAAGGTACGCAAAAGAGTCTCACATATGTTGCTGCTAATTGTAACCATTTATCACAAGATCAGCGTCGTCACTGAACATGATTTTGTACGAATGCAGAGGTAATTGCTCCGTAATTCCAGAAAGTTGCTCAGCTTGGAAAAGATGTCTCACCAACAAGATTGAGTTTTGAAAAAGGTTTGCTTCCACGGCAGTAATATTTTCATTGCCATGTGAATGTGCGATGTGCGAATTTATTATACAAATAAAAATAAAAAAGAAGCTTTCAATGTAACAGTCGCTACTTTTGATTAGTAGCAGTACTAGGTATTGTTTTCTGTCCACACCAAAAACAGACTTCGAAGGATATTGATCGAACATCAGCAGATCGAACGAATTGTTTTATTTAACGTTTAGAATCCAACAAAACAGAAACAAAATTATTGGCGTTTGAAATGTATCATTTTTTAATAATAAAATTGCCTGTCCGTTTTGACAGAAGCTTGCTACGGACCTCGTTTGGAGATCTGACACTGAAGCAAAACACATGACTTAAGCATACAGACATATTTAAATAAATATTCAAATTTATCCAAGAACAATGCTTCATCAAACCATATCTTTCATCGATTATCAAATATAACTGATATAAATATTAATACGCTATTATCGAATCTTTAACAATCATTTATACCTATTTGAAATGTCAGGCGCGGTTTCTTTGTTTTGAGACTACTATTACTATTACTCACAACAACGATATTAATATTCCGACAGCGAGACTATGTTTAATTTCAGAATTGTCTGCGGTTTTTTTTTTTTCCACGATGTTTCTTTTTGATCCTTTGTTTTTGTTTTATTTCGATTTTGTTTCGTGAAGTATTCATGTCGGACAATCAAAATCGGACATAGAAAGGGAAAGCATGTATCGCATGACATAAAGTTCAATATTTATGGCCAAGTGAGATTCTAATTTTGAATGAGGAATTTTTAAATTAGCGATTGGTATTCCGGCGAAACTAAGAGTGCTGTGGTTTTTATAGTTTTAGTATGTAAATCGAGGAACACCTTTATACACCTACGCGAAGTAATTTCTTTGTCTTGTTTGTTATGTTTATTAATTAAAATCACTTTATTTTTGCACATACATCTACAGCTCCGATCAAATAAAACAGGCAGGGTAATTGAAAGTAACATAGATATTAAAAAAGTCTCTAATACTTTACAACAATTTCTAGGATGACCCAGTTACACAGATTTTTTAAATTAATAACAATAATATAAGATTAATTCAATTAATGTAATATATTGTGTTTAACAAGCTTCTTTTATAATCACTTGTTTGTTGTTGTTTGATAATATAGAATCTATTACTATTAATATATACAAAAATCTTAGTTCGCAAGATAACTCTCTTAATTTGTTTAATTTTCTTGGAGCTGTCAACGCATTTATTTATTGAATTTTTCTGTAAACGAATAAATGAGCCCCGTAAGGCATGCGCTTTATGTAACACTAACCTTTAACTTGAAAATACTCAACAATATAGTTGTGCATGTGTCTGTAGGTAATAAATTTTGCGAAAAAATGACTGAGACAAATGTTATAAGGTAGTTGACACTGAACTTGTGTTATGTAAAGAACACACCAAATCGTACACGTGTTTAGCATTTCTCGTTTGTTTATTGGAATAAAAATAAGTTTGTTATATAAGTATTTACATTTATATAATATGTACAAATGGTTTTTGTATTCCAAATCTGTTACTTGTACTAGAATATACATAAGAGATAAATTTATCGTTTCAACTACAAATATTTATCCATATCAAATAGTTAACAGTTTAAGGATTGTTTGTCGATATTTCAACTATTTTGAAAATTCTTTTATTAAATGTTTATGTAAAGCACTAATACATATTATGCCGACACAAAATAAAAAAACCGAGGAAAGAAATGTGCTCGTGAAGCAATTCAAAAATCATGGAATGAATGAACCGCTGCTTCTTGATTTGCATATAAATCGAAATGTGTTCGATTGGATTTAAACCTGGTGTCTGAGGTGGTTACAGCATAAATCTAATACTACGTTGTCGGTCGGAACTATCCAATATTCTGGCAATTTTTCATCGAAAATATGTTTTAAAGTTTAAACATTAAGGGCGGAGCAAATATATATTTTTTATCTCTGGTGAGTGCATTAGAGATGTTAATGACGTATTTTAAATACATTTTTCTCTACAGTTTATGTTTAAAATTTGAGAAAATGTGAAACACAAGGAAGAGAAAAATACGACATCCTCAGGAAAAATATGAAACGGTTTTGTTAATGAAACTGTTAGTTCTGCATAATATAAATTAATGTGTGGCTTAACGAAAGACTAAGTGGCATAAAATTAAAGATAATACCAAAGTGGGGTTTTTCTTTAAGCAAAAAAGAATATTACAGTTCTTTTTACATAACAGAATAACTGATCTTTAAAAAACCAGATCATTAACAAATTTAGAATCTAGAAACAAAGCTGTAGACGTGAAATGAATACTAGGGTCCATAGAACTATTTAGGTTTGAGAGAGAGAACATATTTTATTATTAGCATCCGACCCTGGAGCAAGAGCACTTATGCTCTTCTTGATTATATTTGCAGCAGGAATGTTACAAACAGCTCAGAAAGCTAAAAATGTTATTCTGAATACTTTTTATTGATATACTTTTATTTGACACACTAAATAGGTAAGACAAAACATATCTATTTTAAAACTTTCCTCGCATACTACAGACTTATTACAATTATTGAATGTTTGTATTGCAGATGAAAGTTTTGAACATTAACACTGAACGGCTGCTCTAAAAATTGGGATTCCAAATTCTTTATTTACAAAAGAACGCAAATCTACCTCTTCTGCAAAGAAGTCATCAGCGCAGAATGTAAGCAGAAGAATGCCAACTTTGAACTATAATAGTTTCGTATTTCTCCATTACTGATCTCTAATCTATATTTTAAATGGTAGTTGTTTGTTTGCTGTTCAAGTTCGATACAATTTTAGATTATTACTATAATTTTTATGCTATTTGGATACCTAAAATAAAGTTTTTTTCAGCAGCTTTTTCTATTAACTTAAGATATACATTACTTTATTTTGTACTGAAGTAAAACTGTCAGATTTTAGCACTTTAGCTTGCATATAAATAAAATCAAAAAAAGTAATTGTAAAGCTCACGTAAAACTGAAAAGCTTTATATTTTGTTGCATTTTACCATACTGGACCCCACATCTAATTACTTGGCTTCAGATGGAAAAATTCACGTGGAAAGAGCATCAGTTGAAGACGTCATAATCTATGCGCAAGTGAGTGTGAATCCTCATTATAAGGCGGGAAAAACAGATTAGTGTATTAACTAGTATAAATGCAAGATCTTGAGAACCTGTAGGATTTATTTTGAACGTAAATTTTAACGTAAGTTTCGTTGCTCTAGCAACATTTCTTTGTGTTGAATGTACTTTATAGCTCATGTAGAAAAATCAGGAAAGTATGACATGTAGTAATCCATCAAAACGTTTTTTTAAAAATGTACAGGAAATATACGATTCATATTATGTACAATATTTTATACTGTGGGACTAGAACCAAGAGCGGAATGATGACAAAAAAGACAGCAATGCATTTTTTCCAATATGTCAGCATATCTAAGAAAGGCTGTGTTCTAGCATAACGATACCCATAATATCAAAATGCTAGACAATGCTGCTATTTAATCGAAAAGCAATTAAAAATAAAAAATTCCAAAGTAATTTGGCTTTTCCATAATAGAAAATTTTAAGTCATCACCCTACTCTAAATGCCGTAAAAGTGGAATGTGGAAAATAGGATTATTAATATATATAATACAAGGAACAAGATTAAAGTACCGGATTTAAGTGAATTGTTGCAATCCTCTGAAAATATAGACATAGTCTGAGACTTTTAGATAATGTAAGATCCACATCTTTCGAAGACGATATTTTGAGGGTTTGTTGAACTTATGGTAGATGTAGACGACCTGTCTACTGATCGTTCATAGGTAATATATAGAAGAAGAATAAAATTTGTATGGTGCAGTACTGATTAAAATTGTTAACAGAATAGATATCGTACAGTAATTACAAACATTCACTTTATTTCCAGACTTAGAGATGTGTGTTACGTCTGAATTACAGAAAAGTTAAAACCAATACGCTTAGGATCCGACAATTAATACATGTAGGTAAATACAACAACAGCATCATAAAAGGATGTAAGCGAGGCGGTTGAAGTCACACACTTTTTTAATATTTTCTTGGTTTATAAAAAATACAACAGTAAATTGAATGAATAAATAACATTTTAATTGAAAATTTAGTAGTTTACTCGCAGTTTATAAAATGCGATGTGCGAATACTTATAACCACTTATATATTTGACAGCATTATTTGCATGTTATTCCAATAATTTAATATAAAAATAACAAAAGGATCAGATTCACTTACAAACAATGTGATTTAGCGCCAGCAACAAAACATTTAGGATATCCAAAACAAAAATTTTCGACGAATTTTATACCGTCTAGTAAGCAAACAAATAAATATGTCTCTACTGACGTCTGTGAGTCACGTATATGCATTTTATTCCTGTATTAATTCCACCAATTTGTCATGTGTCTGAATAAAGAAATATGCAGGGATTGCAACCGAAACTATAAACGAACACGTTGAAGTTATTATTTACAAAGTTAGCGTGGTATAATGCAAGATGGTTTTCGTATAAATTACTTTGTACAGACCAGGTAAAAGTATGTAGTAAAAACAATGTCAATTTAACCGGATTAACGAAGTAATTTTCCAGTTTATAACATTTTCTCTTGTCTACCACTAACATTAACATAATTACATACTAACCTGTGTCAGTTTAAAGGTGACTAATGATCTGTAAAACTGGCGACATAAGCACCATCACGGTTTCAGTTATAATCGCTGTCATCTCTTGTAATTTGTTATAACATAACTCAGATAAAAACGATTGACTTGCTTCACTTCCCGATGATGGCACGTTTTTGCAGTTTCGCACTTAATAAGTCGAAAGTAATAAACTTCAATCGATTAGTGAACATTGATGAATCGCGTGTCAGAGGATGATTTATAATTTGATGGCGTGAAACGTCGTTTGATACACCTCGTTGATGATACGCTTTCCAACGATTACACTCTTGTTTATTTTGTTTTATAGCACAATATTATATGTTTCAACGTTAATAATTCGTAGAATAGGTGTCTTATTTGCAACCTACAAACAAAGGTTATTAATACATTGATTGTGCGTTGAGTGAGTATAAAGGTACTCGGTTGAAAAATTCATACGTAATACCAATGCTAACTAGGTATTGCCTAAAGGTTTAGTAAATTACTTGCTTTTGTAATGTTAGAAATATTAAAGGATTCTTACTATTACCTAAGTAGTTACCAAATGATTTTACATTACAAAATTACAATTTTGGAGTAGTCAATCTTTCTTGGTTCTGACATGAAAATTGGAAACTCAAATTAGTAACATTAAAATATTTTTTGTGCTAAAACTAGTTTTGTGATAGAAATTGTATTAGAAAAAAAAATCGTTTTTTAGAGCGATTCTTTAGTATTAGGGCACTGGAATATTAGGAAACTATCAACGTAGTGGGAATATTTCGATCGACTGTCCCACTCACAAAAAAACAGCAGTGCTTTGCGTACTCCAGTTTTAAACCAAGTAGAATTGCTACAAGTTTGAGGTCAGCGCTGGTATGCCATTTGTACGCTTTGTAATTAATTTTGTCGATAAGACGATAAGAGTCATATTTTCATAAGTTTCCATCATAAGGGCTGCGTAGCCAACCAGAAACGAATACCATTTTCAAAGTTAGCACACCAAAAAAACATAAGTACTTAGGTATATGACGAATTCGTGAACACAATTTTCCCATCATAGCGCTGTGTTATTATTCTTATTACGGCTACTGTTGGAAGTGAAGCTCTAACCATCAATCACTAATCACTATTCTATCTATTGAATAGATAGAACGCCAAATGCATATTTGCCTTTACTAGAAAGCTAAGAGTTTATTGAAAACATTCTTAGATTGTCAATACTTGCTTTTGAGATCTCGTTTCCTTATGAAACAAATAATAATAAAAATGGGTAAATAGATACCAATTTGTTCGCTCTTGAAAAACCCAATTACACTAGTGGCAAAATCTCGAGTTCTACTAAATGTTTTATATAAATTTGAAGATCTGTATTTTATTTTTGCTTTTATTTTCTTGTATTGTATATAAGTATTGTACTTTAGTATGACGCGGTCAAAACTCGGAAGTCTTCATAACGGAAATTTGAATCGTGGAATCCTTCAATCATCAAATAATTTGTAGTATTAGATTGAGAACCATACGATGCTATAATGTCCTCGACTTCACTTTAAACTCAACTTTTTTAGCCTGCACTGCACTCCGAAATACGATTCAAAAAAAATTTGACTTGGTGCGCCTTCAATTATCGATATGTTGATATGCTTGTTGGACTAATGATAGCACAATAAATACAGCCAAGTGTTTTGTCCCAAAAAGGATAGAATTAGAGTTAGTGTCATTACTAAAAATTTGATCTTATTTATACGATTGATTTAAAATTCTGCATGGTGACGTATATACCACAATACTATGTCATTCCCAACAATATTTAGTATATTATTCACGTCAAAATCGCTAATATTTCTGTGTGACACCTGTCAAAAACACGCTAAAGTTTATAGATTTTGACAGCTGACAATAGCAGTGATAAACAGGTCGATAGCCACAGTGGCCAGTTGAGTTGAAATCCGGATCGATTTACCATTCGCTGTTGGAAGCAATGTGATTAATAGCGCGGTATTATAAAAGGCGATATGATGCTGTCACGAAGCCATTTCAACACAATTTACACACACAAAACTACACCGCGAGAGTTGCAGTGATAGCCAGATAAGTAATATAGCTTACGGAGTCAAAGCAACTAAGCACCCACCACAAAACTACCGCAGAAGGTATTTGAAAAGCAAATTTGATTAATACTGATTCTTCCTGATCACTCAAACGCGTTGAATACTATTAACCATTCTCTGCTGTTGGCTATTTTGGACTTTATTGGTTGTGATTAACCCTCTTCATTCTTGTTTGCAGAATCGTATACAACAGGTCTGCGTTAATGGTAATATATCAAGTCAACTACCTGTTACAGCTTGTGTACCTCAGGGGAGTATGTCGGGCCTTATATTATTTGCAATTGCAATGCTGCACTAGTTTAAAAAGTGTAAAATATTGTCAATTTCTGACGGCACTCAACTTTTTGAGTCATTCCATCTTACTGCTGTTGTGATCTTCAGTTGTTTGTTAGAGAATCTAAACATGATTCTCTCTAGAGGAATTTGGTCTTGACCCAAGTCACAGTATTTTAACAGTGTATTTCTTCCTCACTCTGACTACTCTAAAAAGTCGTGGCCTTTATTTTAACACCAAAATCGGATTCATGAAGCACGCCGTTGTGTCGTAGTTCAAAGCTTTGTCAACTATTCAGTTTACTGAGGGAATTTTATACTTTATTTTTGTTTTCTTTCTCAACTTTTATCATACTTACTATATCTATATTTTGTATAAGAGCTTTTATTGCATTTATTAATCTTTTTCAACTTATAATTCTATGTAAGTTTTGGGGTTAATAAAACACATTCACATTATTATTATTACTTTGTGGAGATAATAATTGACTATAGTAAAAATGTCAGTAAAATATGGAAAAATCTCGTTTAATCAATTAAATATGAAATTAACCGAACAAACGTACGATATCCAATGAGCGCATTTAGCAAATTGACAGGTATAAGACTTTCGAAAATATTCCAATTTAAACAATTACTTCCTATCACCGCTAAATTGCTTATAATGCTGCGCACACTATATATAATTACGTATTAAATAAAATAGAGTAAGTGATTCATATAGGTAGCAGAGAGAGTTAATGAGATACTAGACGTCGATAAACTTCTTGCACTTTCATCCTATTAAAATTAAAATACTTTACATATTACATCACTAAATAATATCACTACCAGTAGCTGTAGATAGTGATGTACGATTTTATATTATGGTAATCTAGAATATATATATATTTTCATACCTAATTTAGAATATTTAAATTCTGTAGTTAAATGGGTAACGGATCTCGTTATAAGTTTATTTTGTCTGTGTTATAATGCTTTCCTTCCTATTTTTCTGTTTTGTATACGAATAAACCTGTCGTGGTGACTATAGTTTTCTTACCGATGGTTTTTTCGAAGATGACAATAGTTTGAAGTCAAGATAAAGTCGTTAAATTCAGATTAAATGGGCAGGTGTGTTAGCGATAGCATTTTATTGTGTTTCCCACTACTACATAAACTTTGCACCTGTCGAAATTAATCATTGGGTGATTGGCTCTTTTATTGTATCGTTCGTAGATAAAATGAAAGTAACTAATTAACTTACCATCCTTAATGGGACAACTTATTACATCTTAGGCTTGTTCTTCTATACTAAAATACAAGCGTCTAATCATTATCTCAACACATATTAAATTAAATTAAAATGAAACGTGAGTTATTGCTAATTATTTTGCATGTCAGTATAAGTAGTAGATGTTATGGCAGCCTAGATAAGATGGTATAAAATAACTCAGTGCACTTTACTTTCCCAAAAAAATATTATTACCTTATAAGTAAAACATATTTAAGAAAGTATTATAATATGGTGAACTGCAACATTGAAATATGCAGTTTGCAGTTGAGGAAAAGAGGGGAAGAAAAAAAGCAAAAGGGAAAAGAAGGAGATGAAGCAGTAAAAGTAGTAAAGAGACGAGGAAGATAAAAAGGAAAATGTACAGAAAAAGAAGTACAATAAGAGAAAGAAGAAGGAAAGGAGACGCAGAAGAACTCGGAAAGTCAGATGAGAAAATTGAATGAGAAGACGATGGAATGGAAAAGAGGAAAGCAAAAAGGTACAAGAGGAAATTTTCAGTTAGATTTAACCTGAATCATAACGATATCTATTGACCTAAATTGAAAGGAAACGCTTCGAGTCGTCAACGAGAGATCTTCGTTGCTACCGTATTACGGACGACGACGATGCGACGCGACGGGAGCATAAACCTGCCTATTGCCGTGTCGACTGTATTAATATTCATTAAATATCGAAACGGTTAATGAGTGCGGCGTGGTGCATTCAACGATGATGACTCGGTTACTTTTGCTTTTCCACACAGCACTTCAAGTTTTCATTTTTATTTTCTTCGAGTACGCGTTTCCGCTCCTTCTCGTTTATAAAAAGCGGATATAAATATTAAATCGAATCACCGCAGGTTGTTTACTGGTTAGTTTTCAGAAACTTGAGTAACCGGCAGATGTTGTATAGGTATGCTAGAGATTCCTAATCTACTCTTATCTTTCTGTAAATGTCCCGGTAAATGTTATATAGAAGAGATATAGATTTAAACATATGCCATTAGTTTTGATTTCTGTCTGGATATCGGAAATTGTTTCGTATAAAAAAAATATTTCAAGCAAATCGACACAGACAAGACGCATTGTTGGGAATTTACATTTCTGAACAGGTTATTTTTCTTGTGTTAGTGAATTATTACATGCCCTAAGTTGTACGATCAAACTGTAGATAGACAAGAGATGCGTTCTGTGTATACACGCGATGGTATAAGTATAGATACAGGCCGTTTTAATGCCACAATTTGCGGTTTCTAAAATACTCAGCGATGTTTGTTGGCAACAAGGAGAAAATGTTTCTATATGCAGAAAAGCAACGGCTCCAGATCTAGTAATGTAATGTTGAGATAATTGAAACAATCTTTGGAACCACTTCACGAACCTGTACTTCCTACACCATCGTTTTTGTAGCCAGACTTTATCTAAAATTGGAAAAAACTTACTCTTTCTCTGAAAGACTGTTCTTTAACGTGACCATTTTTTGCGCCTATTGAAGCGCAACGATGGTTTAGTTATGTTTTAAACTATAAAGTATCCTTATATAGTTATATTTTAAGTTTGTTAATTCTCCAATAGATTTGTTAACATGATCAACAAGTAGTGGTTTTTTACTTCCCCCTACGTTCAATATATTGAGTATATATTTAAACGGGTCGATGGCCGCAGTGGTTAGGCGGCTGACTATTGTTGTGAGAGGACGATAGGCGCCGGGGTTCAATTCTCTGGAGGGACGGTGACATTTTTTCAGAGAGTTTAATCCCGGATCGACTTCCCATTCGCTCTTGGGACCAAAGTGATTAACAGCGCGGCATCATAAAAGGCGATATGATGCTGTCACAGAGCCAATTGAACACAACGTACACACACAAAAACTACACCGCGAGAGTTGCAGTGCTAGCCAGACAAGCGATACAGTTTACGGAGTCACTGCAACTAAGCACCCACCACAAAAAAAAGAACGTAAGAGCATTAACATGGAACTGTATAGTGTATTCCTAATAAATATTTAGTAGCTGCTGTCAGCAAAGTCCGATTTAATACTAATCGTAATGCCTTTCTGGATATGCCGCAGCCTTTTTGGGAAAACCTCCGGAGTCGTCTATCCTACTCTAGTATAGTGGCCACATACCAACCAAAAGACGGCATAAATCAAACTGCAACAACTCTTCTGTCTACTTAACTACTTAATACAATACAAAAGAATTGCTGTTCTTAGCTTAGAGTTACTCTGTCTGAAAAATTAATATTTTAGGAGCCCTACAATTATGAACGACCATCCGGGGCTTTATTTCCAAGTAATGTGGTATGGAGTTCAAAAATAATCGCTTAGGTTAGCGTTAAGGATGTGGAAGTTGGAGTTTATCACAACCTATTAGATATGCACGCCATAGATTCCTGCATTCAAGATTTCCAAAAACATAAATGGAGCAAACATCTACATCTCTATTCAGAGTCAGGCTGCACTGAAAGTGTTAATTTCAGGAAGTCAACATGCATTTCTTTAATGTTCCCAAAAGCCAACTTAGGAAAAAATTGAGGGACAGGGAAAAATATCTTCCTTCGGCGAACAACAAACTCAAGTAAGAAACTTAAGAAACGTGCCTGTAAATGAGAACAGGAAAGTGCTTGGTTTGGCTGAGCATATATTTTGTGATAGCAAAGCCTTAGCTCGTCTAAAGAATCAACATCTACGATTAATCACTACAGCGTGAGAGAAAATCAAAACCACGACAGATATGTTATTACTAAAATTTACTAAGAATGCTGGATTGGAAGACTAGTAATGGAATTAGGTAATTACAATAGGTCACTAGGCTTCAGTGACGAAAGGATCTTGAAACGTGAATGGCCCTTCTACAATACAACTGGTATGTCTGGTTGTCGTGCTTCACAGACTTGATGATGCAATTATTTTAACAAAAGGGTCATTCCTTAGTTTGTCATCTTTGATTTTTTTTTTGGTTTAAAAGACAAGCAGTTGAAAATTGCAAGTTGACAAAATCAAGTTATTGGGCTATAAAATTCACTAACGATTTATGGAGGGTTTCTCAAATTAGCGTGAAAGAGAATCACGCTTTTGATGCTATAATGGAACAGTGCAAACAAAAAGCTACGAATCTACACATCTATCGCAGTTCAAAATATTGTTGATGAAATACAATAAATTAATGGATAGGAAGAAAAATAAATTCGAATATTCGATTCAAACAAGTTTGGGTGGTGTATCATATTGCATCATATTAGGAAATATAAATTTATTAAATAATAATAATATAAAATCAAGTTATATTTAATGAATACTTACCATAAAGGAGTAAATTTAGCACTGATCACGTAGTCCCATTAGATAATTGGAAGTATATATATATATTTATTATTAACACTAAACACTTTTATCGCTCGTATTTAATTAGTTTTTATGAGGAAATTCACAATAATATTTAATACACTAATATTACACTAACACTAAAGGGTAACAAAAAAGAATCACCACGTCGCGTCGCAAGGCAACTTTGCTTGTCGACTTCAGGGAATGACACCAATAGAAGCGTATTACAGCTTTCGCGTTTCGACTAGTCCGGTGCCGTAATTAATACTGATGGATACGGCAATAGAAACATTGTGATAGAGGTAGGCCCCTCTATACCTGAACCTCATGAATTTAAATAGCACCTTCTCTACCACACACAGATATATACACATTTATACATTACACGCACGGCTATTTTTTTCGTGGAAAGAGGGGATGTAGACGATCGTGCATGGGTACGGTCTCTCGATGTTGTCGTTATCCTTTCCTGAAGCCTCGTACTGCTCAAGCGATCTTTAAAGATCCTTCGGTAATTTATGCGAAGATAGAAGAACACGGAGTTTTTTCGCTGCGTTCTTGTTTTTTCTTTTCTGGGTCAGGTGGAAAGAGGAGGCTTCATCGGAGAACGATCGCGCATTCTCAGATAAATTATGAAATAATGACTTTGTTAATGCAATCTTAGATTGTATTTATGTATAGATATTGTTGTCTTTATAGGTCTCGACTCTTTATAATATAGGATTTTATAAAGAGTATTATGAAAGGTGGAGTGTATTCTTATGTTTTCTCTAATTGCATTAAATTTATTTCCTTCGCCTTTATTTTTACTGTTTCTTGTAAACTTTATATAGTTTTAGTTCTTGAAATTATTGAATTTGCACCGAATGTTTTTCGAAAGTAACGAATAGATTCTATTAAATGATTTATTTAGAAAAATGTCTGGAGATATTAAATTTGATTTCATACATAAGTATCATTTAAAGATGTAATTTATTTTAAATTGGGTAGTAAATAAGCAAGACATTCAACAAAAATCTAATTAAATCCAAGCAAGCGTTAATAGAGTTATGGCAACAGCTGATAAAAACAATTGCAAATTGTTTGACATTAGATAACAAAAACATTTAACTCCTTACTAAAATCGTCGACAAATAATATACTTAGGTTTACACCAGAATATCAACTAATCAGAATTGGAAATAGACACATGAAAAACTCCGTACTGTGTTCAGTAAAACTCGTTGAAATCGTCCTTTCTTATCTCAATCAATGTTAAATCGAATTGAGAACAAAATTTCGCAAATTTTGGTATATATGAGATAAACACAAGATCGAGTGTCTATTGGATTTAGATAAAGACCAACAATTGAAGATCTTGTTGATGGGACAGGAGAATCCATGTTTAACACTTCTGAGGCACGTTTCACTCCCCAGAAGCTTAAAGTGTTATGACATATTAAATAGCAATCAGCAAGTTCTGCTGAATCAAAATATTATAATAATATAGGAGATACGACAAGAAATTTGCTCAATCGCCCAGACACTGGTAGACAATATTCTAGGAACGTTTTTTTCTATATTGGGACCATGCCTTATCGCTAAAGGATAGCAATTTGAACACCTAATTCAATCAATTTTCAGAAATCTTTCCCAATCATTTTATAAAATTTATCTATTAATTTCGAAGGGTACTGTATATAGCGAAGTGCCAATGTAACTTCTTGAGTGTGGCAAGAAATAAACCTGCTAGCATGGTACAAGATATCTCAGGGAGCTCTGAATTTTACTTTTGAGTTTTGCTCAGGTATTATTCATTTCCTCAAGTAAGTTTATTTATAATTTAAAATTGCATTTATTAGAATTTGATGTATGGAAAATTATATCATCTAGATGTCAATTTCCATTACTCTTCTACGTAATGTAGAAGTAATGGCTTCAGTCTCTTCCTAGATACGATTTTTTAGCTAAATCAAATTTTCTGAGGCAACTCGTAAGATAGGCTTACAAAAAAATGTTTGGAGTTAAGTCTGGGATTCTTGATAGCTAGCTTGTGTCGTTAAAGTAAGTTAATGTAACGATATTAATAAAACGTTGTGTGATCCTTGCATCTCTTGCTAGTAAAGTAAAAGATAGACGATAATCTAACAACATTTATCAGAATTAATAACTTAAACTCGACATTAAGATACTTATCTGACATCTCGCTCGTCTCAACTTGTATTTTTTTCCGCGTAGATACGCAATTTTAAAACATACTCACATACCTCTCATCAATAATTAGAGAAAAATTTGCAAGGCTTTCCTTTAGAAAAGCATAATGGAAGGTCAAATTCTCGAATAAATATTGCTAGTTTAAATTCCACTATATTTATGAATTCCACACTGGTTATTAAATGAAATAAATTCCTACAATTATAACTGTATTCTGCGAAATTAACTGTGTCGAAGACGTAAACGATTACGAACAATTGGCAGAATGGTATAGACTGATTTACCACGACGAACATCTTGAAATACAACAAATCACTGTGGCGATCGTAATTATAAATGATTGTGCCTATACATCAATAGTGTACGCCAAAGGTGTATTTAAGCTGCCAATATGGAAGATGTAGATGCTATTGCAAGTGAATCGCTGGCTATATTCCTTTCGTCGGTATGTGCTATTTTGCGTTAACGTTATCGAAAAATCTGTTTTCATTGCTGCAGTTTATAATGCCTTTTAAAAAATAAACTTGAATAATCATTTAATAAGAAAAATTGTCGTAGAAATTAGATTTATTATACATATATGTAATTATGCATTTTTATGTGTTTTTCAAATCTTATCCAGTAGTTCTATAAACATTTAATTCGATTTAAATCAGGAGTATGGATGTATGTACATGTTAACAATACTTTCAATTTCTAGCATATGGCGTAGGTTGCTTAGGGTGCGTTCGGCTGCTTTTATATCTTCATTGAGCATTTATTTATGCTCATACACCTGTTGCATAGAAGCTTTGCACACAACTGAATTACTGTGGTTTCTAAAATTTATACGATTTGATTAACTTTTATGTTTTCTGATTTTCTAAGTTTTTACACAAACCTTAAGTTTATTTGGTTATGAGTTGCCAGTTTTAAACTGCTACACTAAGCCATAAGTGACAGAACAAGTGAAATACCGGTCTTAATTACAGAATATAGGATTTACCTGCTTAATTTCTAGAACGAATGCGGTCGTTATTGATTCACACGTTTCAAGTTTATAAAATGAGTCTGCATGGTGATAGTATTTAGCTTGAATAAAACGCTCCAATTTGAAGTACGTTTATACATCTTAGACTAGAATATCGTGATGAAGGGCAGCATTGTGTCATTGAAATCTAATGTAACTGTATTTGAATTTATTTGGAAATACGGAGGTTCAAAACCTCAATGAAACTTTAGTCGCACTCGATGACAGGTGTTTTGGATGACACGTTTTTAATTATTTTATGCGCTTATTTACTAAAATTCTGCCACATTCTGCTTTGCCATGCAACAGTAACAGTTATCTAAAAATCTACACTGTTTTTATACTCTATTTGAATGAAGGATAAGCAGTTATTTCAACCAATTACATTCTCTCATAGTTCCGACATCAGGAAGGTGAATCACTTTTGGTTTTACAAGACAAATCAATAAAGAAACGCAAATAGAACTCGTTACTCTTAATTTAAGTAAACTCTGTATGTATGTGGTCAGTTGTCGCCGTCTATTTAGCGTAATTGTTACCATGATTGTCTGTTGAAGAAATGGTGGACAAGATTAACGATGTCGTGTTGGCCGATCTCCACTTGAAGCTGAAAGAGATCGTAGAGACAACAGGCATCTCAGAGGAATGCGTTTGCCATAGCGTACACGAAATTTTGGGCAAGAAAAAGCTTTCAGCGCAATGGGTACCGCGTTTGCTCACACCGGAGCAAAAACGAAATCGAGTGACCGTTTCGGACGAGTGTCTGCCATTCAACGCAATCCATGGGATTTCTTCATGCGTTTCGTAACCGTGGATGAAACTTGGATCTACCCTCCCCATCCCGTACCCCCCCCCCTCCTCCTCCGAAGACCGTTCCATCGGCCGGAAAGGTCATGGCGACCATTTTTTGGTATTCCCAAGGTATGATCCTCATCGACTATTTGCAGAAGGAAAGGACGATCGCAGGGCAATACTACAGAGATTTATTGACCCAATTCGATGCAGTATTCGCGTGCAGCGGAAAAAATTGCTTTTCCGCCACTACAATGCACCAAATGCTAAATGCTACGAATTAGTCTCTCATCTTCCATATTCACTGAACCTAGTCCTAAGCGACTTTTTCCTATTCACAAACTTGAAAAAATCGCTGGCAGGAAAGAGATTTGCCTCATATGAGGAGGTCATAGCTACTACAGATGATTATTTTGCAGACCTCGATACATCCTACTTTTCTGATGACTTGAAGAGACTGGAACACCGTTTGAAAAAGTGTACTGATCCACAAGGAGACTACATGGAACAAAAATAAAATAATACATTTATTGTCAATTCCGGAAACATTTCAGGTCACCCTCGTAACTAGGAACTTGAGTTCATTGCTATGAGTCACAATTAGTTAAAAATATTACGGGCTTACGGTTTTCTGGATTCATAAGCTAATTTATTGTTTGACTATAAGGAAAATGTGTCGGTATTACGGCACAATACAATACAGTATTATTAGGAAAACAAAAGATGCAATTAAAGGAAAAGAAGAGTTCTCCTTTTGCACTACAACCCACGCTATTTCAAAATTTTGTAGTAAAAACAAAAGATCTACCAAAGCAATCTTATAAACCTATGAATGCTGTTAACATCTAAGGATCCGAAGTATTAAAACTGATTTGTTTCCGTTATTTACAATTTCTTACTCCTATATAGCGGCTTATTATTGTTTATGTTTAATATGAAGTTATAGAAATAAAACTTGAATACACAGAAATAAAAACACCGATAAAGTTTACAGTTAATCTATTTTAAATATTGCAACTTGCATGCAGGTTCGTCACTATTACCAACTGCATACTTAGCAGATTATATATATAAAACTATGTCAATATTCTGATAAATTTTAATATGAATGAAGCGACCGTTACACATTTTATAATTTGTGTATATAATCTGTAATATATAGATCACAACATTAATATTAACCCTACTAATTACAGACAAACAAGTAGTACTATTATAACATCCTGTTTTAAAATAATGTCACAGATGGCGATTTTCCCACAGTGTACCTGTTTGTATGCGTCACCCCTTATCAATTTTAACGTTTTAAACTGTGAGCACCACAATCCACAATTGTGATTAATTCCCCTTTTGTCAAACTGTCATTTCATATTGTAGCTGTACCTGTTGTTTTAACGCTAATTATACCCTTGTAGATTGTACTCAAAGAAAAAAGCGAAATCTTCTGTAATGACTAAGAATGTGATTTCAATCACGCAATCTGTTATGTCTGAGTTAGCTTCAGACACATACACAGACCTTTAAGCGTTTATTTTTTATATAAATTTATAATAATTGACTTAGAAACGAAGGATAAGTAACTCGGAGTGAACGAGTGTCATTATTTCGTGTCGAATTCGCCTTAAAAGAGCATTAAGACTGTTGCGACTACTGAATAGTGATAATTAACAGCTTTGACCTACCTAGATAGTAATTTTTCGATTCTTTGGTAATATGATCCTAAAAGTGAAGGTTGTAAAAAATTTATAATTGCCAATCGCATTCTTTTGAGCTATTTACGCCTAATTTATCAAGAATGACGAGTTGTCTTGTGTAACTGCTTCTTACAACTAATTTGGCGTTTAAATATACATACATATATCTCGAAACGCTAATATTATTATGTTACCTATCTTGACATACATACATCAACAGCAAGGTAATTAGTTTTAAATTTCTATCGTTAGAATATAATACCATTACAGGTGTTATTACAGGCGAGGTAGATTTCTAACAGACAGATGTATTGAAAAGCTTGTAATAGTTTAAAAATTGTATGGAAGGACTAATTGTTTTTATTAGTGGATGTTTTTAATTTAATAGTTGTTGGCAGTTAGTTGTCGTACTACTAATCTATATCCGATGGACACCTATTTACCTGCTTATATTACTCCAAGGAATGCGTCGTCTTTAGTGGATCTTTGAGGAGTTTGAAGTTTCTAACGATTACTTTACTAACGTTTCTACGGTTAGAACCCAAGGATTAATGATTAATGTGTTGCTGTTTTTCAACTTGCCAATGGTTAAAATTCTTTAGATTGGAAGCAGGGCCATCAACTTGTGTTTATTTCACAACTCCTCAGTTAATCTGACGTCAGTTGTGGTGAGAAACAGACTTGGTAGATTCTAAATTTCAAATTACTTCAGCAAATATTTATTGGAGCTTCCCATACTCTTCCCTGTATTGTATCTTAGGATTGGGCTAACTTTTATGTAGTTGCAAGACCAATCTTGTGCTGTAGAAATTTAAAGAAGTTCGCTGAACTACAAACTCTAATCCCATCAGTATACATCAGTCAATATTAATACCTTGAAAAAGTCTGCTTCCTTCAAAATCATACTTCACATCTTATCTTCGATTTTTCAAAAAATCTAATTGATGCCAGTTTTTTTGCCTATCGCGGTAATGAGAACTTGTTTTATAAACTCAGAGCTTAGAGACTAAAAAAGTGACGAAGCATTTATTTCCTTAAATTAAAATAATAATGGTCGTAAGCAACTAGAACTGGAATTAAATCAAAAAAGCAAGTATTTAAAAGTCATAAAAGTGCACAGGTAATTAAAATAAATAAGGTTCTTAAAAACGTAGTATAAACTTTTTCAGTCATTTCAGAAGCCGGTAGTATCAAGAAGCCAGTGATAATTTTTATTTACGTAGCTACTAATTTGACCAGACACTTTCCTGCTTCTGTTCAACACCGTTGACGTTTTTCATCTGCATCAATTTCCCGTCACGCAGTAATTTAATTTAACGCCATCTCTATGCATCTATCTACAAAAATAGCTAACATTATCCATACAAGGTGCGATCGTTACTACTTACTATCTGCACTACGAAGTATTGACGGCTCGTTTAGTTTTATAAATAAATTATCCTGCATTAAGTTCACTGGACAGATTTAATAAACCAATAACGTTAGCTGAGAGAAAAAGATACTGACTCCTATGTGTCGTTTAAGGCGTAATTTAGTATTTGCATAATTAGCATCAGCAATGCGTCCGTTGGCTATTTGATCTCTTTTCTATTATTAGTCTTTGGAGATTCAACAAACGTACGGACATCCGCTCACGTGGTTTAAATAAAATTCCGAGGCACGAGTCCTTTCTGTTTTTCGATGAGTGATTGTGAAGTCACGGTGTGTACATTACGCTTCCGGATATGGGGAGATATAATCTGTTTATTTTTACGTACATATTTACATGTTGTGCTGCATTAAAGCCGAAATGTGTTTAGATTTAATGGCAGTTAAGCAACAGTTAGATCCATTAACAATAGATTAAGTAACATTTAAGTTAACGATAACAAGAAAAGAATGAGTTTTTATACCGGAGTGAACAATTAAACAATCAAAGAATAATTAAATAATCAATATCGGGTATGTTCTGTGCAATGGTATATGCATTCAGCTATAATATATATATAAGATATGACGTTATCATGTGTTTTTTTAATGGAATACCCTGTATATTTTTAAGAAAATCATGAAGATGAAGCTTCTCATGAAGATTTCAACGATATATGAGTTGTTGGGGATATCTTTAATATTTACTTGTAAAAATTGAAAAAACACTTTTGGTGGAACAACGTCATAAAATAATTACAGTAGAGCTTAACTTGTTTATTTTTAAATCCAAAACAAAAATTTACTTAAGTAAATGTTCAAATTGCTGCCCGTTCACAATCTGACAGTAGCCGAGGCGGGAAATAAACTCAGTCTACAAAGTATTTGCAAGTTTTCTGAAAACTCCAAACGGCGATCAAAATCATCTTCCGACAATTCATGGACAAGATGCACTTCATAAGGATGATATTTCTGCTTATGCCAAATTTGACTAACAGTCTCATGGTTGCAATTAAAGTTTAAAGTTGCTTGACGAGTAGCACAATTCGGATTATCTTGCACTGTCAAAAGAACAAATAACTTAGTTTCATCATCCACTTTTGGTCGCCCAGTTTTAGGTAGATCCCTAACATTTCCGTACTCCTCATACTTTAGAAGTATTTTACTTACAGTTGAGCGAGTTATTGGTTGCCGATTAGGATGCGCTGCATTAAATAGTACGCAAACTTCCACTGTACTCCTTCTTCGGTCACCATAACCAATCATCATAAGAAGCTCAATCTTCTCTCTCACTTAGACCCATTTTTATCAAAAGAAATGGCAATTATAAAACAAGCAAGGCCAAACAAACTAACGGTGGTTAGTCACTGTCAGGCCGGTTTCACTAGATTACCATGACTACTACCAATATTTTTAATGCGAACGTCCCCATGAGAGGCGCTGCAATGCAATAAAGCTGTTCAAATGTTAATTTGTTTAATTTTGATTTAATTGACATTTGTCAAATTATTGTCAATGTATAATTGCGTTAAGCGTTGTGTTCAATATTATTGATTATTTCGAGTTATTTTCTTTCTTCAAACACAATATTTAATTACTTTGGTTTTATTGTTTCATTTTGTATTTAGTTGCATGTTAATTATTTTAGTGTTCTAGCACATTATCATAAGTTAATAATTAACTAATATGGAAGGTCCACGTTGCGTTATAAAAAATGGTTTTGCAGTAAAATATGGTAGCAGACACTGTTTTCCTAATTCAGCGAAAAATATGGATATGTTTAAAAAATGGATCAAGTACTGTGATAATGAAATTCGTAGTTTGCCACCAGAAAATGTATATCAAAATCGACGAGTTTGTAGAAATCATTTTACTAATGATCAATTTGGGTCTAATAATAGATTGTTGTCTACTGCATATTCAGTTTTAAATATTCCAAGTAAGCTTTCGGTCTAATTCTCATTATGCGTGTTGTTGTTGCGGCAAAAATTTTAACATTTCAGCGATTGTGCGCTTTTCACCTATTTTTATCAGTGGACTAAGGTAGTTTTGAATTGAGTTATTAATATTATATGTCGTTTTAGTATGATTTGAATATTTTTTATATTATTTCTATGGGCGTCCGATTTTGGTAGACATCTACGATATTGCTTCATACCAATGAAAAAAGGTTTCACTTACAATCATTTTTCGGAGTATTTTTGAAGAAGTTCCAGCTGAGAATTTGCCAAATTATAACAACAATATATGTAGTGAAAATTTATGGTCTCAACCTATAGCCATGAAAATCTTCTTATGGAACCGGATCTGAAATACTTTCCATAAAATGTTCGTATTTCTCTGTATTTAAGCCGGCCACACCAGTAAACGCATCAACTCCGACTTTTATTCATATTATAAACAAATTGCAGCAGCGGGCTAAATGGCTTATAAATAATATAATTACTCATCATTAACTTAAATTTTTGTTTATTTTTTCTATTGTATAGAAAAATTCTATTGTATACAGAATTCTTATGTACTTACGGCCCGATTTCATAATAATGTCCTTCATTCGGTTTATTCCCGGTTAAGCAATGAGTATGGTAGTTTAACGGTACATCAAAAAGGACTTTAGGAATATATCAATTAATGATCGCATAACACTATTTTTTTATGAATTATGAAAGTCAATTTGTATTTAATAGTGACTTTAAATAATAATACGGCATTAGGTTTTATTACGAAATCGGCCCTTATTTCTATCAAATATGTTATCCTTTTGTAATTTACTTTATTCATAAAAATACAATATAACTTATATATACATATTTGTTATTTATGTTTTGTATTAATTCATTAAATATAAATTGAAATAAAATGCATCGTACGCTTTGGTATATTTAAGCGTCGCGCTTTCGCATAATAATGCGAACGTACTCAGTAGATGGCGCAAAACATGGTTATGATTGACATACGTTATCTGACGCATCTATATTATATTTCATCTATGGTCACTGTCTAATTAGATAAGACGTCATCTTCCATACTGACAATTCTGTCATGACAACGTTGAAAGATTAAAACTACCAAAAATTATTATGTAGTTCCACCAAAAGTGTTTTTTCAATTTCTAAGTAAATATTAAAGATATCCCCAAATAACTCATATATCGTTGAAATCTTCATGAGAAGCTCTTTTGATTTTCTTAAAAATATACAGGATATTCTATTTAAAAAAACACATGATAACGTCATATCTTCTTTTTTGATAACCCTGTATACTTCAATTTAATCCAAAAAAAATGCGCCTTCAAAAATAAAAAAAATACGTATCTGAACGTTTTTGCTAGAGATATGTTTTAAAGCTGATATTTTGAGTGTTCCTTACTTTATTGACACACTGTATATATATGTATATATGTTTTAAAATGTGAAATTACTGCAACTAGTGCAGAATATGGGTTCCTTCTTTTAATTTAAATGAAAAACAGTAGTTTCCTACGTGACGTTTCGGATTTATTTAATCCTTCTTCAAACCTGTATATAAATATATAATAAAACTTAACTATTTTTAAACCAAGAAACAATAACTTACAACAAGGATAATCGTTTTTCTAAATACAAGGCTCTAAAAATGTGAAACAATTTTGACAATTTTGAATTTTTGAAATTTGAAAACATATGCAAAATATTTGATAAACAATTTTGTAAACAAAACCAGACATGTTAGATTTTAAATTTCGACATTTTACAAACAATATGTTGAATGCAATGAAAATATATTGTATATACGAGAAGAAGAAAAAAAAAAAAAAAGGATTAAATAAATCCGAAACGTCAGGTAGGAAACTACTGTTTTTCATTTAAATTAAAAGAAGGAACCCATATTCTGCACTAGTTGCAGTAATTTCAAACATTTTGAACTATAACCCATCATCTTCTGAACCTTTATCGGATAGAATGCGATGCGAACTAAATGTCATCTTTAAATCCACAACAAGGTTACATTCCTGTAAATTATTACCATAGAATGGAACACAGCGAATTAGGTAGACAACAAAAATATTCACTTTTAATCCTAGTAAGTAAAAGTGGTTATTTTTAATCCTAGGATGAAAAAGTATTCAAATTGTTTCAAATTGGACCACTAATAATCACAAATAAACGCAATGACAACTAATGTATGACTAATATTTGACAACATATCCATGACAACGTCGATATAACTTACTTACCTACTTCGTTTTCTTATCCCAGTGCATGATTTCGGTTGAATAGAAAATAGACTTCGTTTTATTATCGCAATGCATGATTTCGGTTGGAGAAAAAATAGCATGTTCCATTCGTATTAAAAATGTCATTTCGACTCGTCCAATGTAAAACTGTACTCGTCGAAGAAAGAGACATTTTTAAGCCTAATACAAAAATCTACTATAATTTATATTTAATAGAATTTCTTGAGCAATTCAGAACAAATTCGCGCAAATATAAAACGAAGTTTAGAATTAAGTCTAAGCCTGTTTTTGATCCACAAAACTTGCTATTATTAGATGAACGAATGTGTTTTGACCAAGCTGGCGTGCAGTATTTCTAAAACATTCCGCTGTAAATATAGGGAACAAAGTAGGGTGAATCTTAAAAAACCCCTGGCTTTAAGTAGAAATTAAAAATCCGCAATTGCTAAAGCTGTACCTGTAGTAGCAAGTTATATATTCATTTATAGAAAAAAAAATAAAGCTGTTAACACAAAATTATTTAAATCATAAAGAATGATATATAGTTCAGTGTTTTAATGAAAATTTAGCGGAGAAGGATTGTGCCCATGAATTTTTTATGCGTAACCCGTACCTACTTAAAAGTGAGAATGAGTGAGAGTATGAAGCGAAGCAGAGAAGATGTTAATAAAACAAGAATCTCTTGTTGATTATACTTCCATGACTCGAAGTTTTACCGAAATAATATATTAAGTGCTACAGTTTATAAACAATATTAAAACAAAAACGAACCAATGATATAAATGTGCAACCTGTCAAATTTCTCAGAACTGAGGGGTTCGAAATGAAAATGTTTGAAAATGAAAATTCTGTTATCCAGAAAAGAACAAACGTTTCGATAAGTGAATTTGTGTTGAACTGCAGCACACTGGATGTGTCTGAAGTCACTTTTTGAAGTCAGTACCGCTATATGATTTCAAAATCTCTTCGAATTACCTTCGTCACAGCCGGCTACTTTCGAAGTGCCGCCACATACTCATCAAGTAAGGTAACAAGAAGCGTTGCAAATTGATTTGATTTTCTCTCACCTTAGAGTGTGGTCAGTGAAAACCACAATTTTCTTTCTGCAGGTGTCCATGAGATTTATGCGATTTTGTTATTCGTAGATTATCAGCTAGATTATATAATGGGAACATTAAATGACTTGTTGATATAAGCTAGCTAGAATTAGAAGTAAGTAACACAGGATGTCTATTCATTGTCCTAACTACTTTATTTAGTAGTTTTCTTATTAATATTAACAGCGACATCTTTCCGATTAAACAGTAAGATTAATTTCTGCCTTTGATAATATTCCATGCATCAACTCGATAGTTAAGAAACAAAAAAAAAGTTGAAATCATGATTATTTGAAGATAAGGATCTCCTTTGACATTTCACAGAGGAAGAGATCAATACAAATCGATCTCATTGTAATGCAAATACTGGATTTGGAATTGATTGCGCTTACACTCAGATTGTGTACATGTTGTACCATTGTTTAGCGTAGTGAGATATGTAAAAAGCTGTTCTGATTACATTAAAAATTTACGTTCTTTTACTGATTCATTCACCTAACAATACTTAAACAACAAGGTTATAAAAGACACCGATTCTGAATAGACAAATACACGCGTGGTAATTTCGTAAAAATTGATGTACGAGGGTGTAGTGGGCGGTTAAGAACACATGTTAGTACATCACAACACCGAAACGAAGTCTTTGATTAATTATAATTTAACGCTAATGTTTTTCAGCAGATGTTTCATCTTCTAGTGCACGCATTAAGTGGTTATGTAAAGGCGGATCAATAGTATACGTGAGTATATTGTTGACAGATCGATCTACACTTGAGGTAATCCATCGTAGCGGACCACTGTAACACCTTTATTTTCAAATTAGCATATGCCTACATGCACACGCTGAAGAAGAACATGTAAAACTTTCTAAGTGATGTTTTAAATATTACTTTTGTCTATTTAATTACATATAAACAAAACCGCACCTTCATAAAGCTTGAAAAAAATCGTACATTCACTTTTACCATAGTAAGTTTTAGTTTAGTTCATAGAAATTATTACGCTATAGTCGTGGTTATTTTTATTATGATTCATAAAAGTATTCATTTTATTTAGTACAGGAGGGAAGTCATACTAAAGCTGTGGTATTTGAAGAATATTAAACTTAGAAACTTACTTGTGAGTCTACAATGATGAATGTCGATTGAAATACATATGTACATACATACTGATCGAAATCGTGTCTTTGCTGAAGTAAGCAACACAATATTTACCTTATAAAAGACGCTACACTTACTAAACGTTATGATTTATAATCGTGGGCGTGAAAATACTCACAACAAAGAAATTAAGCAAATTGTATTAAATCTCATAAATTTATGATTTATACCAATGATCTTTAAACAGCCTACGTTAAATATAAATATAAACTGGAAAGATTTTTTGGAAAATCGCGATAATACTGCCATGAAATGCGATGTTTCAACATTAAATGACACGCAAAGGAAATTAAGTTTTAAAGCGTATATATCTGAAAATTTATGCATCCGTCGATAAACTTTTCTAGCGAAGGAGTATCCATAATTTATTAGATAGAAATTAATGATAAATTGCTTTTAATTGAAGATCCCACCATAATATAAGAGTGCTAATATTTTTTTTGCATCGAACTGTGCCATCGCTATAGACATTGAAGTTAGGTCAAGGCGTACATTACATTCGTTTACGTTAATAAATAATCTGCACCAATAAATGATGCAAACATATTCAGACCTTAAGGAAACCCAAGCTTAAGTCCTGTAATCATTGTGTCGGTTTAAATTCTGTACCGATGATTTGACAGGTGATGGGTAGTGTGCACGAATAAGTATAGATCTGAAGAGATTGCCGAAAAACCCGACATTGCCTCGGTAGTTAAATTGCACGAGATAATTCATAAGAACCAGTATGAACCTTGTATTTACGAAAAATGAACGAAACATCTTCGTAGCACGGCTTTCTTGTAAATAAGAACAGTACCGGGTTCATTCGATGTAATTTTCTTGAATTAATATGTGTTTTGTGTAAACGGACGGTCACGAAATTCCGTAATAATACCGCAATTGCGAAGTTATAAATATTGTTATAAGTTAAATAATCAATTTCGATGAATTAATGTCAGGTTTAGGTATATGAGAAGATTTATAAATTAGTAACCGCGGGAGGCGCACGTATTGAGGATAAAATTCTAAGAATTTTTTCACAGTTGCTGGTATAAAATTATTGGAATTTCATACAGAACTTATGCTAGAGTGATTGCTAGCGATGCATTAATAGATGGGGATGTTGATTAATTTGATACCACTGCTGCTATGAACTTTCGTTTATACATCTACTTTATAAATAGGCTACAAGCTGATTTAGCCTAACATTGGCAACAAGTGAGAACAGTGTTTATACAATGGAGAAACTAATTTATTCAAAAATCGGATGTGACATCCAGCATCAAAAATATAACCGTAACTCAAAAGCAGGACTACAACTGGAAAGGGAGAAAATTTTAACATAAAAACTGTGGCAATGAAGAGCTGGGTACTTTCATCCTTACTGGTTATTAGTCATGGACAAAATATTTCATGGGCCATCTAGCCTTGGTTTCAAAATACAAGGCTGAGCAGATAATTTAGTAATTACCATAAGAGGCCATCCTGTCGGTCTAATCTCAACTCGTTCCTTGTTGCACCTACACTTGGGAAATTGTAGCTACACTTTTTCAATGAAGTCTAAATAAGTATTTTCGCCTTATTTAAGAGTTGGAAACTCACTTGGAGCACATACCATCAAATGGAAAATGGAAAAGGCCATAATAGCACTATGGACTTCGTAATCATCTTGGTACAACTTGGAAACTAAAGTTTATGCTGATTATTTTGATCAATAGCTAATAGTCGGAGCCATGGTTATACATGTGTCTTTAGTATGATCAGATGATAGTAAGGTACTTTTCTAGAGGTTTCCCAGGGTTTGTACATTTCAGTATAATCTAACTTAGGACTGTTTACTAATATTCAGAGGTTTGAGGTAAAAAAAACACACTTGTACTGATGAGGGTATACCAGGTCATCGACAGTGTAAAGGTAGTGCAACTTCCTATAGTATTGTGACTCACAAAAGTCTTACCTTCAAGGGATACCGAACAGAAAACAACAAGCGAAAAAATCTAAACATTTCAAGAAGAGAGTACTATTACGGCTTTATTATTTAATCAGGGAGCTCCGAAGTATCATCTCAGAAGGTGGTGTGATCCGAAGGTAGTATTAGTATGTACCTTGAACTTGAACTCCTGAAATTTCTTCGGAAGTTTAAAGAATAATTCCAACTAAAATATTAAAACTTTTCGTAACAGATTTTTCAGATTGTACGACCTAAACAATCCATTGTTGTGGCATAAATTAAATTTTATGCCACAGTTTTAATTTCGATTCAAATTCATAAAAATCTTTCTTATATTGCTGTGACTAACTATGTTGTTTGCAAAAGAACAAATAGCTCATTTAGTTGTTAATAATAATAATAATAATATCCATCGAACGAAAGAAAAAGTTAATAATAAACATCGACCCGATCATAATTGAATTGATTTTGAGAGTGTAAATTATCTATTGAAGTCTGAAGATTTTCACCGTCGGCGTTAATGTAACTAATATGGTTTTCTGGGCTGCAGAGCCCTCATCGCAAGGCTTCGCATGGAACATTACATGCTAGCCGCAAGTGCAAATGAAACGGAAAGTTGCATTATTTATCATCTATTGCATTCAATCAGTAATATTCAATTTTTTGTGCAAACATTTTTAGAATTACAAGATGCCGAAGTCAATCTTATTGACCCTGTTCCATTTTTTTCCGAGATTGTTTTTAATATAAGTACTGCAATAATTGATATTTTAAGAATTCATGTCGGCCTATTATATTGTAAGGGCGCCCATTTATCAATGACAAATTCCACTTATTTATGGCGAATACTATTTGCACTGAATATTATTACAATTAATATACTCTATGTGGCTAAGAGTGTAATGTAAAACCACCAAGAATTTCTTAACATCGCAACATTGCATGCATATTACGCACGCTTTTCATCATCGTAATACTTTTTTTTTCTATATCTGTCATAATTCACGTCAAACTTTTTCTATACTATGCAACTACGAACCTGCGCGAGAAAAAAATTTAATTAAATTTATGCACAACTGCAAGCGTAAGTATTTAGAAATGCATGTAGATTAATTCAAATATAAATGAAATATTATGTATGCCTACGTTACTATATGAATAATTAAACTCAATACTCCTTTTATCCAAAAACAAGTTAGTTTTACGAGTGACCAATTAGGTATACACGTAGGTCATACAATATAAAGAGCAGTGTAATATGATACAATACCGTAAATCAGTGTAAATGGACTCTAATTCCTATTAGAATCAATTAATGGCTTATTTTTGAATTGTATACCATAATATCAATCAGATATCTTGCATTGAATGAAGAAATTTACTCCGAATAGAACGGTAATTATTATAAGGGTCGCTAGAAAAGTTATGATACAGATAACTGAAAATGTTATATATAAAAATGTTATTGGTAAAGCTCAAAACAAAAATTGTCAATGTTTGACAATCGTCACATACCTATTATACGAACACTAAACAATTTGTTTAAGTTTTTATCTTGTTTGATGTAAAACCAATACCATCCATACGAAGTTGATTTCTTCGTATGCATCATCTTCAAGCATATACGCCAAATTGCACAATCTTACGATATCACATTATCATCATATACTGTAGGGTAGGTTGTTAAAAAAAGTTATTTTATAACCTTAAAGTAAAAAGTTTTTATCATAGTTACTTGAAACGCAACGCATCCTGTATCTGGGAGTCGTGCCACAAAGTAAGTTTGGAGTTTAGCTTTGGAATTTGAGACATTTAAGTCTAAGTTGAACGTAAAAAAGAATAAGAAAAGAGTTTAGTAAACTGCGGCTAGAATGAACTACGGTTTAATAAAAAGGAAATGAAGGAATTAGTCTAAGAGTTTATGACTGTTAATAAGAAGATAGACATGATGATAAAATAGTTGGAGAGGAGTGAACGAGGACTTTCATGGCTCGCTATCCGTGCTTGAAATTAAGAAAGTTTGGACCAGCTAGCTTACGCAGAGCTACTAGTTTCAATAGAACTAACGTAAATTGGTTTTATGAAAATATCGAAACTGCGCATCGAGCAGATAGTCCAATACCTACCGAACGAATTTGCAATTGTTGTGAAAGTAGATTATCAACAGTCCAGAATCTAACAAAAATATTTGCACCACAATATGCTAAACAGAAGAGCGTAGAAGTGTTATAATAATGTTAGCACAACTTGTGCTGCAGCATTTGATACTATAGGAAACTACTCCAGCTTTGCTTATGTTAGCACGAATAAACTATAAGTCTATATCGTCCTCCATTTGATTCTATTTGCGTTGTAATAGATTCTGGGTGCTTAAATGAAAATAGGTTCTTTTTCTGTTTTTAAGGCATTTCACACAATCTGTCAAGTCTTCAAAGAAAGAAAGAGTTATGCTATTTATGGATAATCATCAAACGCATCTAACAACTTATGGAGTAAATTGTGTTATAGTTGTGGTAATACATATTTGTGCCACATTACTTCAATAAAGTACAACGCATTGATGTAATGAGGGTAAACGATTAACATTTATGGTGTAGCAGAATTATTAAGACAACCTTACATACAGGCTTCCAACATTACAAAAGACCTTAAATCTACGAGGATATATCCCTTGGATGAAAACATTTTCTCTGACAAAGACTTCCTCCTGTTACACATCGCAGACCGACCAAACCCTGATCCTTCTAGGTTATACAGAAGCGAAATTAACATCCAGCGAATTGAAAACATTGACAGTCGTGTTCAAAATTTACCTAGTTCCTCTATAAGGCTTTCGACAATTCAAGAAAAAAAAACACTATGGGAGCGCTCCAAAAACATTTAAAACTCTTCACCACATCCAAAAGGTCTGCTAAAAAAAGTAAAAAAACTTGGCAAACCCATTATTGTAACGAGAACTTCCAAAAAGTTAGAAATTAAGCTGAGCAAGGAACCACAAAAGACATGCAGTGAATAAAGGAAAATAGAAACAAATCTAAGAATAGATTTTAACTTGATAAGCAGTTGCTTAAAAATAAGTTGCTAAAGCAAGAAATGGAAAATCAAAGAAGAGAAAAGATTATTAAGAAAAAAACGCTGTTGTTTGTTATCCATCATTTGATGAATAGGATGAAAATGAAGATATTGTACCTCTGGTATAAACAGATGACGGAGATAGTACTGACAAGGAATATCTATTTTGTGGTGAAGCTTATGGAAAGGATTTGACTGGAGAAGAATGGATTAGACGCATAACATGCAAACAGTGGGCACATGAATTGTCTCTTGGCACTAAAAACAATGCTTGAAAGGCATTCACCTCTAATTATTGCCACAAATGCTCTGACATTTGATAGACTTATTTTTCACACGTGTTTTATGTTGATTCCTCAGTTTTGTTTGTATAATATACATAAAATAAATTATGATTGCCTCTAATAGACGTCTTAATTTATTTAAGACACAATTTAAAATATCATAAATAATACGTGTGATAAGCAATGATTGACTTCGAAAGTGTTTCGAATGGTATTTGTAAAATATTCCTGTTTTTCCAAGGTAAAAAGGTAAGTTTCAAGGTACAAGGGGGTGTGGTCCAAAGTACACAAACGTTTTGTACTTTCCAGCAAAAATTTTGTAGCTTTATATATTTTTTTATTACACAATTTTTTCGAAAAACAACATAGAATGCTCATGAGAGTCATTACAAAGGAAAGCTGTGTCATTATTAAACATAAAAGACAGCCATAATTTAATTGCAAAACAATTAAATGGAGAAAGTTTTCAAGATACAAGAGGGTATATATTGACAAAATAAAATCATTCGCAATTTTTCAAAGTTTTACAATCGATTATCAAAAAGTGCTTGAAAAAAGGACATGTTTATTCGATTATATACGCTGGGATATTGTTTCTTGGGATTTTTTTTTAATATAATGATGTTTCCATAAAATGATGAGAATTGTCTGCCGATCATAATGCTTATCATAATCAAAGGAAATAAGATCATAGATAGTTTGAATTTTTGTAAGGCTATTCGGCGGCATATTCCTATCGATAACTAAATTTATTGCGCAGATTTAGTAAATAGATAAATTAAGGTAGATGGTATAGTAAACTGAAGAATATATACGAATTAGTGAAAGTTGGCTAAAATTATGTAAATAGAAATCGGAACTGTCAACTATATTTGTAGAAATTGCGATGAAAGAGAAATTAAACCATATTTAAAAAAGTGTGTACTTTTCTCGGCACAAATTGTATTTATCAACAGACCTCCGTAGAAATAACCATATTGAAATCAAAAGGTATTATAACTGGAACAAAATTAGCATTGAACACCATTGTACACATACATACGTAACATGTCATATAAGCAAATACAAAAATGAAATTAATGCGGACGGATAATTGCACAGAAATCCTTACAAGTGCTAATTAATCAGTCCGCAGTTACTTGTTTTCTTTTAAAACCAACCATTTTCTGAATCGAATCGGTAAGTTAAGGCCGAAGATCATAATAAACTCGATAGGAGATGGTCGTAAAATAAAATTAGATTACTTTTATGCACTCCGCTTATGGTTATCACGATTTTCTTGGTTTACGCGAGATTTCCTATTTGAGAATGTGCGGATCTTTTTGTCCGTTAACGCGTACTATAACGTGAAGAGTTGGTTTGTTTGGCCTACATTTTTTTCCCTCTATTATTTATATTTATTTCGTGATCTGCGTATGGGAAAATGTGTTTGTTTTTGTCGTCCGGTAAAGAGAAACATTACTGGAGAATTTGTTATTAAGTAATACAATTATCCAAAAAAGGGTTTAACGCCGGCTAGTATACAGATTTATTGTATTCTGGTATTTAATGCATTTAAAGATGTAGAACAAGTATAAACGATATCGAAATGTATATTAAGAAGTATCTAAATTTTTACGTTTAACATGAACATATATAGTTTTCCTTGTGAGATGAAAGAAGCGGCAAATAGTGTATGTTCGTTTTTGATACTAAAACGAGAAATATTATGAAACGATATATAAATTGTTTAAAGATTAGTGCCAAGGAGATTATAGTAAAATGCACTTTCAGAAATTTTAGTTCTAGCATACCTTCATGGAAGGCTGAGAAGCGAGTGTTCTTTGCTAAAGTCGACTACTTTAGAAGTGGTATCATTTCTTAATACTTACACTAGTATATGCTGAAATGCTGGAATACAACTGTCGAAATAAAACGATTGTTTAATTTTTTGAGAAAATTTGTAAAGGCCTTTCTTCAGGTGAAAGGTCATTGTTGTAGAATATGCTCCTTGCGAGCCATATGCAAATGCAGGTCAATCTCTAAAAAATCCGGGTCGAAGTAATCGAAACGCTGTTCCAGATCTAGCAAACTCTTTCTTTAAATCACTCCGACTTGCATCGGTGTCAAAAGATGTGAAGACTGCTGAATTGCTCGTAAATCTCGATTAAAAAAAACATACATCAAGTTTGACACTAACTGTGACTAGATGATGATGATTGCGAATGCAAAAACTCTTCAGATTCACTAGAACTTGACGAGGAAAGCGAGGAACACGAGCAAGAAGATGATTCTGGGATATGCCTTCCACTTGACCCAGAAAATTTGAAAAATGCATATTTCGTTCAAGTCGTACTCAAAGAAGAAAAGAAAAAAAAACTGCAAAACACTTTGTTGCATGAGTGTTGTTCTGGAGATTTTTACTTTACGATATTAACAAAAATGCTGTCTGGCGTATTTGTTTTTCCTCTGGTAAACTATGAATAAATGCAAAAGATATTACAACAAAAGGTATACATTTATTATTTCTGAAAAATTTTGGAGAATAAATAATGACATCAGTCTTCCCTATGAAGGAATAGTAAGAATGCTCAGAAGCTAATTTACAGATCCTGCAAAGCATGATGGTTGGTGAGATCATGATATTTTTCTTCCAGAGAATTTGATTGGACATCCAATAATGATCGGGAATTATTCTCTTACTGTCTGAATTGTTTTTCATAATTCCTTAGTTAGCAATTTATTCTATTTTTCAATTCAACTTATAGATTTGCAAGTAGATTATGGTCCAGGGATTATGTCAGGTAGATCAAAAATTTATTTTAATGTTTTCAAAACATTTCTTGGCTATTGTAAAGGGGCATTAATGGGCGTTGAATAAAACTGAAACTGCAATTCTTACTATATTATAAAAATATTAACAATACCAAGTAGTTTTACTATTACAATAAAATGGATCAAGAACAGAAGTTTTAATTTTAGTAATTACTTCTTCTACGGGTATTTTTATTTCATGACTTTATAAGTAATTGGTATTGCTTATCTATCTTCCTACATAAAGGATTAATGCTTAATATTAGAATTTAATATTCTATCCTGGCAGCTGGGGAATTATCCGAAAACAAAGAAGCAAAAATAATATAGTGCGTCCATTCATGAAATTTTGTATAAGGGTGAACTACAACAATCCATTCCATATATTACATTTTTTATCGCGTTTACAAAGATAAGGAAGAGCTGAAGGACGTATAGTCGATCAACAGCGGATTGCAAGATTGATAAAGTCTGCAAAATAGAGAATTGTGCAAAAATATAAATAAACAACCAAGCATGTTGTTTATCTATATTTTGGTGTTTAGTTTAATGGCTCTGTGTAAAAAGAAGGAGTATTTCGCTAGCCTTACTCTACAATGACTGTAGGGGAATTTTTTAAATGCATTTAAAGTCAGTTTCACTGACCAACATATGTACATATGTAGGTTTACCAGTCGACGATAGCTCAAGCTGTACTTTATATTTAGTTTAGACAGAGGCTCTTGCACTAAATGATTTCGATGAGTGCCTAATAAAAACCCTTCTATAAAAATATTTAACTGTATTACATAACAACAATCAAGGTTAATGGGTATCCTGCATAACGAAATAGGCAGTAAACATAAATAAATTGTCTCGAAGTATGCAGGTTATGAAGATATTGATGGCTGAAGTGTTATAAAAATGGCTTTCATTCCAGGACGATTTTTTTTTACGGTAAGATAAAATAGCAAAGTCTGTGAGCAACTTTATTGATTATGTGAATGATTGTTTTTTTCTTAGATTGCCACCCAGAAAACGGAATATAATCATCATAAACTAGAAAGAATAGATTAGAATTAGATTCAAGCAATTTTGTTCTACAGTTTGGCCGTTCTAATTTAGAGCGATACCTGACTTCTATGCATTTATAAAATACATTAAAGTCAAGCTCTTCATACAAACATATAGCACTGCTTGTATTAATTTTACATTGAACATGGCCATATTTGAGAAAACAATTAAACGCACGACTGCCTCTGCTGCATTACATAGTTATAGTTCTAACCTAAAACTAATATGTTTTATAGAGCAAAATAATAATACCCACTTGATATGTAATTATCTCTACAACCTGTCATTTGTTGGAAACAAACTATAACATTGGAAGGTGGTGTAATTCACTGCAATATAAGGAACTTACATCAATACGTTTACTATATGAAATACAGAAAATTAAAAAAAAAAATTTATGGCTAATCTAGTTTATCGATAACGTAGAATGTTTATGCTTAACAGGAAGGAAATTATCTTTAAACGAGTCAATAATTTTCACTATTCAATTAATTTTAAGAGCCTTGTCTATCGCTATAATAAATAACAACGATCAATAGGTATTCTTATATAATACCTCAGGAGAATGAAATATTATAAATGATCTACGGTTGTCAAATTTATTATTATTAAGCATTTACAAACAGGGAAAAAACTACTTACATTATTAAATTAAATTATAAACGTATAATCTTCAATCAAACATTAGTGAAAGGTGTGTTATTGGAAACACAATGGTTGCAAGAAAAAGCAATTTTAATATTTAAAACTTGACATTTATAAAACTCAATTTATCTTCCATATAAAAAAAAGATGTAACAAAAAAATTAATTCGTCGCCAACAGCTAGTTTTGGCAAATTCGGAAAGTGCAACGTTACATAAGAACACACTTCAAAAAAACCAATTAAATTGCAATCTTGTACGTCAATCTCTATAGTACATGCTGAACTTCTAAGAACCCTTCACTACATCTCAATGTGAAATTCACAATTCCTGCGCATTAGTACCTTGAGAAATATAGTAAAGAAATTATATTGTTCCATGTCAATAAATTAGCTTGACTACTATCTACATACATAAGTAGATACATTCAATAATTAGTTCATTTATTTATTTTGGTATTACATCTATTATCATCAATACGGTTAAAATATCTAATTAAAAAGATATATGTAGTGTTTTATTTTACATTTTTAGTGCACGATAGTAGTTTCTAAATATTCCATTGCTTCTTATCGCTTTTAAATGTCGGAAAGTATTCATAAAGTTTTATGAGTTGATAACAAATAGTTTCGAATAACTCCTTATACAAAAAGAAATAAATAAACAGGAAGCAGTGTATCGTCTTGTTGACGTTTCTTAATTAGGAAAGGTATACGGTTGAGAGATAAGCTCACCGATCGTTAGGTGTGCTACTGATTGCAGTACTGTACCAGATTATTACACGAAATATGTATAATTTAGTTCTGAGATTGCAGCTTGTACAAATCGTTTAGAATTAATGTCGCCAACTTTTCAATTTTAGTCTTTGTCATTTAGTTGAGGTTAGATTTTAACGATCGTTGTTTACTGTGTTGAAGTCTTCCGGGTGTTGTCGCATGGATAAGTTTGCACTTGACGTCAGCTTCTTCAGAAGGTTTCTAAAGATTGATATCATTGTCTTCTGCTCGTCATCACTGGAAATTATGAAGAATCCAAGTAACTTTAACCGAGAAGATGGGTACAAACTGAGCAATATCTGGCGAATAACTTTACAAGATCGTCGACGTAACCACGATACTACGTAACTGCTGCAGCTCATCGAACTGTAACGAATCAGCGAAGCGAAGAAGAAACAAGGTATATAACAAGGAGCAGAAGACCATAACATCAGTCTTTAGAAAACCTTAAGAAATATTGTTGCCATGGAAACTGAAGCAGATGAGAAAAAACCGGCCGTTCTTACTGTGGTGCGAAGGAGTACTATGTTGTCGTACTTTGTCCTCATGACAACTTAGAGCTGTTTGACCAGCAGGAAATGAAGCCACACTTACTACGCGAGCTCTACGGTGAGCGTTTGTTAGAGAGTGGACTCCGAGAACGTTGTGCATTGCAGCGGATTCCAATGACTCGCGAGAGTGGACGCTCGTAAACAATATTGTAAACGAAGCTGTGAAATGTCGTTCAATCATGGTTATTGATTGTTTGATGTGTCTAATGAAGTTTTGAACAAAAATTTAGTGTGACAACCACATTAAATATTTGAGAAAGACTGTTTGGTTTAAGGTAAATGTTTCAAGAACTGTTTATATTCTGCAGATTTACAGCCTAAATCAACCAATCCACTTGTACTTGAAGCTGGAATTTCACAGAAGTGCGCTCATCCGAAGATCCAAGTCAGGCAGTCTACTGTCATCAGTGATTAAGAAACATACAAAAGCAAAATCAACGGGAATGAATTTTGTTCCGTATCCACATCTAAAATCTTTCAATGAGCAGTACTCTCTTCCATTGAGACTAACAAATAAATTAATTCTAGTAAGGTTTCAAAGAGAAAGCTAAACATCAATACAAGCGCGCGGAGAATAAAAGGGAAACATTGCAGTGGTTTTTTCAAACAAACGAACTCAATTTTGCTTTTTATCTCGAAAGAAGACCAATTTTTAATATGGATGCATTATTTTTTTAATTGAAGCAACAATTCAAGAAGAAATAATGTTTTGGAACAGGCTCGCTAAAATCCGGAAATATATACTGGACAAAAACTGTCCAATCAACAGAATGATTTAAAATATATACAAAGTACGACCAGAGTTTTGTTCAGAACAGAAAACTTGATAACATTTCTAAATAATTTCTCTATAAAGTATGATGTAAATATACATAATGTATACATATGTATTTATGTATATGTAATATATGAAGCTCTATACTGTATAACATAGTGGAAGACAATTTTTGAGGAAATTTCACAATCAAACGCAATTACAAAAGGTTAAATCTACTAATTCTAGATGGCCCGTAAAGAGAATCTCAAAGGTTCTCGCCTTATAATTATAGGCTTTTATCGAAAAGAAAAAATCTTTTTAAATGTCACGGTGAAAGTATTTTATAACGTATAATAATACCATTAGGTCTAAAGAAAATAATTATACGTGCACAGCCCGTAGCAATTTTCCGCAAAAATTAGAAAAAATTCCAAACAAAAAAGGTAATCACGCATACTTAATTACAATACTCATACTGACATAAAATGCGAAAAAATATAAAAAATAAAACCATTAGGTTAATAGCTGACACGTTTTGCGACGTTGATCGTTTGAAATATGCGCGCACACGCACATACGTACACATTGCACACATAAATGAAAGAGAAAACAAAGTTAATTGAATATAAAACGGTCGGTATTTATGGGCACGTCCGCTCAATTGTCTCTCAAAATGCGGTGTATACATTTTAACGGTTAGGGTTACTGAGTTGGGTTATTCGAGTAACACTTTTTAATAAAACTGTGCAAAGTGTAGTGCGGGTAATACATAGCATGTGATTTAATGCAAAGAAAACAGGTGGTTTTGTTAATTAAAAAGCTTTAAGCAAAACACCTTTTACTTACTATACTCGTAACTTATGTAGAGGCTTATGTTTGTTTTAACTCTAGGGAGATGATTAAGCAGAAAATAAAACTGGATTTTAAAATAATTTTATAATTATTTATTTGTAAGTGTTAGAAGGGTTAGAATTTGTTTTTTGTGGAGCGAAAAAATGTTTACAGAATTAATTTAATTTTTGAAGACGTGCAATGCAGATTTATAATATAAAAATATTTTATATCAGACAAAACTGCACATAAGTACTGTGCAACTAAAAATTCCTCCTGGATTCAAGTCAGCCATATACAGAATCCACAAAATTTGAATATTTGAGAAAATTTCACTATGTGCATTACTTTGAGTAGGCTTGAATTAATACCTACTCTATGGATTTTATTTTGAAACAATGAGAAGCCACATTTACCTAGTTTTAATGTCTGATGTCAAGAGGATGGTGATGGTGATTGCATTGTCCATTTCCTGATAGAGAATACCTAGAAATGTCTAGATCTCATGACCTCATCCAACTTAATTTGCTTCTTTTTTGGACTTCATATTGGGAGGTATGGAAAAGGAGCTTAAGAAAAGTATTGCTAGAATACAGAAATATCGAGCTCCTACCACTGCGGTAATCGAGTTATATACATCTGTAATATCATGTTGAGATTTGGTGCTTATTCCTTATAGGGAAATAGAAAATATTTTAGCATAAAATTGTCCACATAATTTAATTTATCATTTGTATCAGTGGACACCGTTTTTGGACTTAGGTCTGTTGGTGTTCCTCAAACTGTGTAAATAAATAAATAATACTATTAATTCTTCAAAAGCGACTGACACAATGCTGTGAAATCACTAAATATAATTCTGTGTCGTGTTACTACTAAATTATCACCTCTGTCATATTTATCTGTTAATATTTGATTATTGTTAGGTTGATGATATTTTTACTCCCAAAATTTATTTAACAGCTCTAACAATCGGCCTGGTTGTTGTCTGATGACGAGTTATAAATATAACAATTCATCATTTAGACGAATGAGATCTTATCAAACCATTTAAAAACAAAACCACGTATCACAAGAAATAAAGGTTTGAAATATTAATAGGCTCGCCCAATAAAGAAAATTTGATAAACTAGCAAAATGAGGACATACTACTATATTGATACTTGAACTATATTGATACTTAGCTACATTTGCTACCTAATAAGTTTCCCTAGTTCTTCCCTAGTTAGAATATGGTTGTGAAAACATTTTAAGAAAAAAGATCTACTTATGAAGTTAGCAGTCGATTAAATAAGGCATTATTTAAATCCGCAGATACATGTACACATAAACTCTCATGTGGAGGATTCGAATAAAGATTCCGAATTATCAGATAGTGATCTGATTAATTTCTACAACAGGTTTTCTTCTAAAATGTCAGTTGTTACAGCAGTCACCCTTCATAGTAGCTCTGAATCACATTAAGAAATAGTCTCTAATAACGAACATAATCTGCCATTAATAAATTTCCTAAAAAATAAAAATAGAATTTATGACATATATTTGATAGAAAAGGGACTTAACCACAGTACACTAAATTCGACATGATTATAGGGATGCAAATATTTATCAGATGTTACAGTCATCATGTATCAGTTCAATACCAGATATAAAAAAGGTAGACCAGTCTGATGTCCTTGGGCTACACCTAGCAGATCACTTTATCCCCCTTGAAATTAAAACTTTTGCACCAACACAGTAGTGGATTTCTTTGAACTGACTTTTTGATGATTTTCTAATCTGATCCAAAGCATTACATGCTGGGCTTTAAAGATAATATATACAAAAATATATTTAAAACACTGAAACTCGAATTACCGAACGGAATAACGAAAGAGTACGACTGAACTACATTTTTTGTGGAAAAGGGTTTCCTATTCACGATGGTGTTATCTAAATTTTGATGACAAGTTTACCTTTCGACCACAACCAATTCTTATAGATGGCCTAGAACAACTCAAAAAATCCTGATGCCGAAGAAAAGGTTAAAACAATCATATATTATCTTACGAGTAAGTGATAATGAACCAATACGAGTCTTAAGAAAGAAGATACAAAAAAGTAAATCACATTAAATTGGACTGAAGAAAAATATATGTATTTCTACTTATAGAACTAATTCGGAGAAGAAAGATAAAAGTGAGTTTGTCCGATCTATGAGAAATGGCGTCACAGCAATTACCTACAAGGAGAAATATGTAAGAAATGTCAAACATTTGGAGTCTAAAATATTGAAGACATTAATAAACTAAAAAACAAAATAAGATAGTTGAGCACCAAAAAAATTGAAGTTTTTAGATGTCGGAAGAATAATAATGGTACAAATGTTACCGATACAATAATTTGGCTGAAATTAACTGACAAAATTACTGTGATTAGATTGCAGAAAAGTGCAACACAAAATACTTTAAATACCACGGAAATAAAGAGTTAGATAAGGTGAAAGTAACTACAGGTACAATAGAATTTAGCGATACGAGGTTGAACAGTTGTTATGTAATTCTTTAATTCGGGAAAAAATTCTTTTCGACAAAATGGAACACACCTTCGAAATTGTTGGGTCCTTGAAGCAAACCACTAGATTTTGTTTTTGAGGGCAATTGAAAATTGTCGAAGGATGCTGGTTATCGGCTTGAGAATTGTATGGAATTTTAATGGAATATATTTGCAACAACTAGCTGAACCCTTTGCGTGTTAATTGTCTTAAAAAGTGAAAGGATGAAAATGATTGAAATCAATTATTCTTCAACACTATTGCGAGAAAATTTGATTTTTAGATTTACAGTGTGTTTTTGAGTGTGCAAAGTTAACTGGCGACTAGCAATTATATGAACTACCGAGTTCCATTTAAGATACTACACGAACGTAGAATATATACCTACCAGACTGAGTGTACTAGGGCGAGTACACGTTTATCTCACTACGAGTATTTAGCCTAGCTGGAGACATGATGAATGCCTTGATTTCCTATCGGAATTAATCTAATTTGATTTACAATCGTTTAGAAATCGACTAATGAATCGTTTGCCTTACATGGATATAATTAAAGTGAATACTTCGTTTACAAAATAACAAAAAACAAAAATTTCTCATATACCTACATCGCCATATTTGTGTGAACATTGCCAATAACTGTAGCCAACAAATGTCAATATTTATTTAACTTGTAATTTATTAGATTCGATTTTATTTTGTCATAAATTTTGTACACAACGGGATAAGTGCTGTCCGTACTTGTTTTACAGGTCTTTAAATCATTTAATATTAGAAGAAAAGATCATAATTATATACAACACAACGATGCTGAACGATGCAGAAACACAATTTAATGTTACGCAATTAGTTTGTATTGTGTAAGTGCGAGTTATGTTTTATATATAAATCTAGGTGAACACTTCTTAGCACTAATTAACTCAATATATCAAAATCAAAAGTGTTTAATAACCTGTAAGAGTTTATTGATTACATATTGTAATTTTAGATAATGACACAGCAAACGAGTGAAAGCAAATTCGCTTTTTTATCGGTGACGATAGCCAGAAGGCAATCGAATATAATATTCAAATAATGTTTTAAGAGTTTGGAGTTCCTTGTCAGTATAACGCTAATAGCTGTAATAACACGAAAGGCATTTAATAAACCTGTAATCTAGTAATATTGCGGCAATAATGTTGTTGAGCGGTTCACGAGTGATATGTGTGGCGATTGTGACATGTTTTATACACTTGCTTACTGCAATTATGTTGTTAATAAAATTAAACACAATCAATTTTGTCTCAAGATTATTGGAGACTACCTAAAGTAAACCTATATTAATGCCAATATTAATTGATGCATATTATAGACTAGAAAAATAAATTAGAGATTTATATTTTTTATATTTAAGCTTATATGTAATATCCTTCTCTTTCAATACACGTTTTAGATGACCCGTTCTTGTAAAAGGAAGTGCTAATCTACGTAATAAAATATTATGACTAAATAATTTAGAATTCTTAGTAATAGAAAGTTTAAAACCTTGTCAATTCGAGATCCGATAGAAAATTGATTCCAAAAATGTCCAAAGTATACTTTTAATTTAATAATGGCATTGATTTTTTTAAAATTTTCTATTGCATTCGTGTAATATCTACATTTTATTGTCCCCGATAGAGTAGCTCTGACCTACATACATCGCCACCACATTAGGTAAACGTTGATTAACATCGTTGTGTCACATAAAAGCGCACATTGTTTCACGACATGTAATATTAATTACGTTAATTACGAAAAATATTAATTGCACTTCACTTTTATCCTTCGCGAGTTTCAGATTAATCTCTCGCTTGACCGGAACTCCTGTTCTTTTAATGACATCATGCGGCTCACATAAATTTTACGGTCTCTTGGAGCATATGCATTAAATAAACTTCCAGAGTACTTAAATTACAGAAAGGTTATTTTTAAGAGGAGTATTTAATTGTATTTACCTGTTCTTTGCACGTGCTTTAGTAGAAAACATGGTGAGGCGATTAGTTGACGAAAAATTAGGTTGATTTAATGTAAAAAGGAAACGTTAAACAAAAGGTTTTTATATAAAGTACCTACTACACGACTAATTCTAAGTAAACAGAAAATACTACATACACTCATATTTGTGGTAAAATTGAGAAACAAAATTCCTATTTACGTAAAACAGATACAAATCCATTATTCATTACATCGGAGTAATAAATAAAAAGCTTCTTATTTGTATATAGACCACAAAAGTTAAATATTAGTTTATCTAAAGTCGTTTCACTTGTCAGTATACTAATCAGTACAATATTTAAATATGCATAGCAGTTGCACAACATTCTAGAAATTAATTAATAGCATAGCCCGAGTTATAAATTTTACACGTATTATGATTAGCAGTCCAAATCAGTATAATTATAGGCTATAAACCTTGTTAAAATTGGGCGTTTTTGTTGTTTGCTATTGTCGCTACATACCGATGTCTTGTTATTTAATCGTTATCTATGCTGTTTAGAATTTTCTAAGCATAATAAATGGTAATATTTACATATTAATATATTTAGTTAAGGAGATTTATTCGAAACATTAGTGCAATTTGGATATCCTAAATATTATTCTCTTAGTTCGTTAAGAACTTAATTATCATCGAACCGCTTTTTAAGCTTAGAAATAGAGAAGAATCGATGGGGACATTACTTAGGAGGTCGAGAGACTAGGGTAACAGTTGTATGGGTTGTTTCTCTAAACACTGTCATACCTAACAGCGACTTATCATTGAAAGTGTTCATCGTCTCGAGAATATAGTAAATACCTTTGAAGTTATTATAACATGACATGCATCAGCATTCATTTCATTTATTGCAATTAGGGTTGAACGCTTGTATCCAGGCACTTGAGCTGGGTGCTCTTTGTACCATCCCAATCAAAACTATCACTTCCACAAGTCCAATATCTTGCCCAGTAGAAACTTGAATACCCTTGAAGGCTCCAGTAGATCTTTTCCGAAATGTTTCTGCCTGAGTACCTTCAATTCCTCACATGTGCAAATTACATGTAACCTTGTTTCTTCCTCTAACTCGCATCTTCTGTACCAGGGTTCGCTCACCCGACCTGTGGTATATAGATGCTTTCTCAGAAGATAGTGTCCAGTTATCAACCCAATAATGGCCTTAACTTGTTTTTTATTGCGCCTACTTAGGTGTTTAGAGAACCAAGACCAAATCTCCCTTCATAATAATGCGGTTAATAATAACTGGTAGTTGTTAATATACGTCTCAGACTTAAAAGTTATGTAATTTACAAAGAGTCCGCTATCGAGAAATACTGGAAGTGATTAAGGCAAAAGAAAGAAAATAGGAAAACGTATTAATTTTGTTATCGAAAGTAATTGTTGCAACATACTTTGCAAATCTGATACAAACAGATGCAAAGAAGTAATTTACATTAGTCCAGCTTTTTCGTTTGAAAGACGTCAAAGTTGTGGTTTGTCGTCGAGTCATAAACGTATGTCGTTAAAGTATACAATTTTGATGTTTTACGACAAATGATAAAACGATTACGTATCAAAAAATAAATAATAAATGAACGAATAATCCAATTATTACGTTAAAATAATTTTATATAAAACCGAAGAACATTATAAAAATGTAATAAAAAGAAATGAGTTTTGGGGGAAGTTGTCAACTTCTTTAAAAGAATCCTTATGTATTGAAATAAAATATAGATAATTGATATTTATCTTCGTATTTATGGGCAGTCTTTAGAAAGCATGATCAGCGAAACGTCAAGTGCAAACTTATTGACGCGACAACAGCCAGAAACCTTCAACAAACTAAAATAATTGTTTATAAATATGAAACAAAGTATCAAAGCGAGGAAGAGTCAATATTCGACAACGTATTCCATTAATCGCAACCAGATAATTTTGAAAATTCCATTTATCATAGAATTTATGAGCAATACCCAATCTTCTACATTTAGAAACTGTAGATATTTTTTGTTTGAGTAGTACACACCTTGGGTATTAATCGATACATAGTTGGTTTATCGTTATGAAAAATCACGATGTTAAATAGACTAAATCACCATTATCATGAATATATTTATGTACACAAAGAGGGAGCAGGATTCCAAAGCCTTTAAAAAAATTCTAATTATAGTCGAGGCAAGATAAATATCGATGGACGTCACGGACTGTTAATGACGTAAAATACTGCGTGGTTGTCAAATAACTTGACAATCACATATGATTAGTTCTTGTCACTGAATATGATGAACATTAGGTTATGTTTGTCGACGTTCTATGATAACCTGAACAAACGGCACAAAGACAAGGCGAATGTCAGACTATCAAATAACAAACAGTGACAATAGTGTAATTTAATACCAATAGTTGAGAAGGAATTTTTGCTTTTTGTTAATTGATAATACGGTTTTAAAATAATGAATTAAATATTGTAAGTGATAATGTGCGGCGAAGTGGGGCAATTTCAATTATTTACGTCTTAAATTATTAATTATAAAACGCAATTTACATATATTTTAGATAATGGCAAATACGGATCGCATCGCTATTTATCTTGACTCGATTATAACTCATGTTAAACCAAGAGAGAATTTTTTATAAGACCCCAAATTCATGCGTCACAAGATCGAGAATTTGAAGCAATCTTACGCAAGTTAGTACGAGCCGCTTGTAATAGCAAATTTGAAAATAACGAGAAAATTGTGAATAAACTGTTTAGAAACTAGATCTTAAAACGGTTAGCAATATACGCTGCCTGCATGTGCGCCTAGACTTCTTTCTCTAAAATCTTGCAGATGTCAGTGATGAGCACAGTAAAAGATTTCATTACGAGATTCTATTTTTTTTGGTTGCCTATCCAGGACCTTCATATCTTGTTCGCATAGATATAAGTATTTGTGGAGAAAATGAGTTAGAATCGAATTAAGTCTAGTGGCACGAACGTTTCGTGGTTCGTCGCGAAAACGTAACTTCATGGTTCGATTCTATGCAAAGTCGCATATACAGCCGTGGCCATATGTTATAGTCCAGGTAGCTGATTTTCAATTATAAGAAAAGTAAACGCAATAAAGTCAAATAAAAAATTCATTTATATTTTAAATAACATAGTAATAAATAAAATTAATATTTAATTGCACCCCCTTAGCTTTTATTTCGGCTTTTACTTTTTTTGGCATACAAGATATTAATTTTTTACAGATACCTGGCAAAATTAATTGCCATTCCTGTAAAATTATTTTTTTTAAGGTCAATTTGTGATGACACTTTACGTCTTCGTGTATTTTCTTTTAAAATACGCCACAAGTTTTCAATTGGTGACAAGTCAGGCGATTGGGGAGGCCATCCTAGTAATGGTTTCTTGTTTTCTTTAAACCATCTCATAACTGCCTGAGATTTATGGCATGGCGCATTATCTTGCTTAAAGAAATATTGGCCTGACTCCCATTCATAAAATTTTACAATGGATGGCTCCCTCTGCTGTCATACACCCCCATCTCATTGATGTTGATTGATGTTGATTGCTATCAAGGCAGGGCAGTCTCTAATTATCCCTAACACTGCGGTCCACTTAGCCTATTGTGTTATTCCTGCCTTGATTCCGTTTTACTCAAACAGGTTAGTTCCCTCGATCAGGTTTAGAAGCCTATTTGGTAAATCTTTCTCCACTGGTAGATCAAATGCGCTTTGTAAAGTAACCCTACGTTGACTTAGTGCCACGCATTCGAAGATGATATGAAAGGCTGTTTCCTCCTCCTCATTGCAGAGTCTGCATAGGGTTCATCTTTATAGATCCCCATCTTGTGCAGATGACCTCTTAGACAGCCGTGTCCTGTTAATAGACATGTCACTGCCCTAAGCTGAGTCCTGTTTAATGCAAGTAAGTCAGCAGTTAGTCGTTGTGACGGTCGTTCCATCATCCGTTTGCTGTGTCTTTGTCCAGCTACATGATTCCAATTTAGTTGGTTGTTTTATAATCCACTCATTAATTGCACCACGTACTGCACTCTTTGTGATACCCAGACCTGGCTCCGGCCCGGTGAATTTAATTTGGGAACCTTCCCTCGCTAGCTGGTCTGCGGTTTCATTGCCTGCTATACCCCTGTGTCCCGGCACCCACACCAAGGTGACCTTGTTGTCTCTGGCCAGGACAGTTAGGTTTTGCAGACACTTCCATACTAGTTTGGAGGCTGTGTAATAAGATGCTAGAGCCTTTAAGGCTGCCTGACTGTCAGAGAGAATACAGATCGCCTGCCCTCGCGGTTGGCGGCGTAGACTCTCCAACGCACAGGTTTGTATAGCATATATTTCTGTTTGAAATACCGTTGTGTATCGCCCGAGTGGTTCACATACCTTGTAACCCTGGTTTTCCTCGTATACACCAACGCCAGAATTAGTGCCCGCCCTTGACCCATCTGTATACCAGTTTTGGGTGTGCGGTTTTCTCCCCTCACCATTTTTCCATTCATCCCAATTCAAGAAAATCTTGAAGGGTTTGTCATAGGAAATCCTGGTGACTGATATGTCGCTCCCCATATCAAAGATTGGGTTTTGTACTATTGCTTCTATTCTGGTGTGCCCCAACCCATAGTGGGGTCTCCAGTTGCTAGTATTCCTTAGTCTGTATGCTCCCATTCTAGCCTCTCCCATGATAAAGATATCGAGGGGAGGCAAGTTTAGCATGGTTTCCATAGCAGCCGTCGGAATACTCTTGATAGCCCCAGTTATACATAGGCACGCTAATCTCTGAATTCTCGAGAGTTTAGTTATCACATGCTTCTGCTTAACTTTTGGCCACCAGACCAAGCAGCCATAAGTTATCATGGGTCTTACTACCATACTATACAACCAATACGTCATATGCGGTTTGAGTCCCCATGTTTTTCCAACTGTTCTACGGGTTGTTATTAACACCCTTTTACATTTGTCAGTCATTTTCTCCAAATGTGAATTCCAGTTTAGTTTAGAGTCCAAGATCACCCCCAGGAACTTGGCCTCCTGACTAATCTGTATAACCTTATTGTATAGAGTCGGTGCTCTTAGGCCTTCCAGTCTCCTTCTTTTGGTGAAGGGTACAAGTGCAATTTTCTCCGGGTTTACTCCAAGGTTCTCCCTCTTGCACCACCCTTCTACCATCCCCACCCCATCTCATAGTATTTTCTCCGGCAAATTTCAAACAAAATGTTTAAGTTTAATGTGTTCTTATTTTGTAATGAAAATTATGAAATTATTATTTTCGTGGCAACTAAATGTGAGTTTAGGCATGGCAGTTTCTTACCTCTCTACTAGATTCATCAAACCATATCATTTTTGCCAATCGTCTTCTGTCCAATTTTTATATTTTTTTGCCCAAGCAAAGCGTAGTTTCCTTTGCCTCTCTGTGAGAAGCGGTTTTCGTCGCGGTCTATGTCCATGCCAATTTGCTGACACCAACCGCCTTCGTATCGTACGTGCTGAAATTTGAACACCATGGTGGTCTCGAAGGTCTGCAGAGAGTTGTTTCGAAGTTCTTCTTCTGTCTCGAAATGCAATTCGCTCTAACATTCCGTCTTCTCTTCTCGATGTATTTTTTGAGGTGGACTATAACATATGGCCACGGCTGTATTTTCAAAAATAAAAATATTGCTATATTAATTGGCGGTAAGAAACTACATACATTATATATACAGGGTGTAACATTGGGAACGCAGTGGTCTCTGGTAGTCAAATGGAAACAATTTTGAAAAAGCTACATACTGGAATATACGTAGGTGGATTAGATCTACAATTTAAACATAATAGGCAATATACAGGGTGTTTCAAAACTTAGCAATGTACCAAAGTTATGTTCTTCTTAGTGGAACACCCTATATTTTATGGAAATTTTGAGTTGTACACTGAAATCTAGATCAACTTTATTTAAGGTTTCCTATGTCTAATTTTTGTAGTTTATGAGATATTTCAAGTTTTTTGAATATGCAATGTTGCACGAAAAGTAGTATCTCGAAAATGACTTAATTCAGAGAAATGGAACGAAAAGCGTAAATAGTAGATCCTTTGGCTGATTGAATGCCATATTCAAAGTTATCAAGTATTCTACAGGTCGTTCAAGTACCGAGGCCAAACTTTGTGAACTTCTTTCGTGCATACCTTTATTATTTTAAATGGAACACCCTGTATGTATTTATCTTATCAGATTTTATTATCTAAAAACCAGTATCAGAAATCCCTATGACTATCTATACTAGTTTTTAAGTTATTTGCGATTCTTAGATAACTTACAAAAATTGTTATTATTTAATCTAAGAGGTTGGATCCTCATAGAGAAAGTGTCAATTTGACATATACTCTTTTAACACCATGAAGGCATACTAGTTGCAAGAAGGAACTGATATGATTTTAGTTATTAGTGAGTGTCAGTTAAATTGCTTCCTTGCGTCTCGGGTGTATTTGCAGAAGTACCCAAATTGAAAACATCCAGATAAAAGGGTATTTGAAAATTTGAAAAAGAACACCGAGATCCATGAAGATGTCGACCCTCTTCAATGGATTACTGTTTAGAAGCAGTGGGATTACGCTTACGAGTATAGGAATCAGAGCAGCACTTATAGATATTTAGTCTCAATCTGTACTTCGTACACCAATCAGTGATTTATTGGATATTGTCTTGTAAATTTAAAACATCATTCCAGCTTGCAATAGATCTATAGACTTTGAGATCATCTGCATACGCAAGAGCAGGATAGGATAAATTTTCCAAAAGATTATTTATATACAAAACAAATAACAAAGGGCGCCTTGTGGAGCACCTGAAGATGGAAAGAAGCTCTATAGCGATTATAATGGACGTAAATAAAAGTCAATTAATTGTAAGAAGGAAAAGCTTAAACCAAAGTTAGAAAGTTTATGAAGCAGAATTGCATGATCCACAGTATCAAAAGCACTACTGAAGTCAGTATGCACAACATCGACTTGTATATTTATCCATATCTTCACAAATGTATTGGCAAATGGTCACAAGATTGGTGACCGTTGAACCTCCTCGTACGAAACCATGTTGATGGAGTGATATGAATGATCTAGTATATTCATGTAAGTACGAAAAAATGAACTTCATAAACTTTAGAAAAATTGGATACAATGCATATGGGTCTATACTTACTAATTTCAATGTTTGCACCTTGTACTAAAAAGTTTACAAATATTCAGTTCAACCTGGACCAAACTACATTTTCAGTGAACATACACGATTTTATTACATCCATCATTGCATGAATTTCTTTTCATATTCTAATTTCAATTTCGTTACTAGCCCGTTTAATTTAATTAAGAACGAATTAGCACGTTTTCGAAAGTGACCATTATAAGTTCTAGTTGCACGAACGGAATAATGATAAATCTATTAGGTTCCGGGCGGATTTGAACATGTACAAGCGCAAAAAAAAGAAATTTCACAGTGAGCACGCGCTCCTTAACTGTTGTTAATTGACACCGAATTCTGCTGTTGCTTTCACGCTTAGCTTCACGATCACGAAATTTTAAGAGTTATCTCCAGATCACGCTTATTTGGAGATTTATATCGACACCGATTGTGCTCTATTGTATAGATTCGTATTGAGAAAAAACTTGCACGTCATTCTTTTTCTATTTAATAAAAAAGGAATGCTTATGATTGTGAGTATTAATAGGCCACATAAGAGTATCTAATAATACCTACACAAAAACAGATGATATACGGCAAAGTATAATGTGTACGACGTAAAGGAGTAGTTACAATTAATATTAATAGAAATGTAGGAATATTGAATCCTTTTAATATTAGTTTCTAGTTGTAGTAATCCTAGTTGTTGTTAACCTCCAAAAAAATTTTTTTTAATTAATAAAATAATGCATACAATTCAGTAGGTATTTTAAATGTGGTTTCTTTATTAAAAAGGAACGTTTTTTAACAACTCGAACGAGGTAGAGAAGGTGGAAATATTGTTACTGCTTATTTGACAAAATTTCTGTCTGTTGATTTAACACAGCGTGAATTTCGTCGTTCTTTTCCTCGTCGTCGTGTTTCATATGCTCGAACAATTAAGCGTGTGCCTGAGAGCCTCATGCAAACTGGGTTCACTACAGATGTTGCAAGAAGTGGCTGCCCTCGTAGTGCTCGTTCGAACGAGAACATCGCCTCTGTTGCAGACGACGCAAGAGAGCATACAGAAAGATTTGAAAATGTTTCCCTATAAAGTGCAAACTATTCACGAATTGCTGCCTGCTGACCGTCGGACAAGGTTAACTTACTGACATACTCTGTTGAACTTTGTGCAAGAAGCGGCACATTTCCACTTAAGTGGTTATGTTAACAAACAAAATTTACGTTTCTGGGGCACAGAGATTCCACATGAAATGCAAGAAGAGCCATTGCATCCCTTCAGAGTGACTATTTGGTGCGGCATTTGCAGTGAAAAAGTGATTGACCCTTATTTTTCTGAAGACGCTGATAGCAGCACCGTAAACGTAAATGGTGAGCGCTACAGACAGATGCTAAACGAGTTTTTTTGCCGAATGTTGCTGCATTGGGTCTCAATCATTGTTGGTTTCAACATAACGGAGCAACCGCTCACACAGCTCGGGCGACTATGGAGATTTTGGGACACCAATTTCCAGGTCGAGTGATCTCACGTTTTGGAGATTTAAACTGGCCATCCAGTTCGCCAGATCTAACAAGACCAGACTTCTTCCTTTGGAGCTTTTTAAAATCTCGCGTTTATCACAACTAACCACGAACCTTGCAAGTCTTGAAAACTAACATTGAAGAAGAAATCGCACAATTTGGAGCCAGATGTTTTGCGAGCAACAATTCAAAATGCCGTAAAACGAGCGCAGTTATGCATCAACTCGGGGGGTGACCATTTGAGCGATATAATTTTTTTTCCAATTAACGGATAATAATAAATCTTTATTTCACATTCAAAGTAAACTAAAACCACAATTTTAATATATTAACTTTCAGAAAACAAATTCAGGTGTCTATATCAGACTTCTTCCTTAACCAGATAGCATTTATAGTCTGTATTTGTTGAGTGTATTGACTTTGTCTATACATCTAAGTTCCTATTAATATTCCGCATGATTAACGAGATAGAAATTCGTCGAAATCTACAATAAAAATTGAGAGGGATATTACACAGAAATGGACAGTTCGTAAGACATTACCTGTCTCCATTGTTATTCTAACAATGCGGCGACTGCTTAACGCAATTTAAAACGAAATAAAAGTGCGATATATAAATTTTCCTTGCGGTAACTCGCATCGCTTGGATTCTTTCTTATTCAACTCGTTGTCTACTGTAATATTTCCGGTTATTCAGAATAAACGTGTAGCGTTTTATATTGGGAGTTCAGTTTATTCTATTATTTCTCTCTTATGCATAAATATCATGTTGTTGTTAAAGAGATGCTTCTATTAAAAGTTAAGTATAAGTAGATACCACTTTATTAATGCGATCAAAATTACGGCTTCGATAGATGTGGTTTTACATCACGATGTTTCTTTTTCTCCGTATATGCAATTTGCGCTACCAACCAAAAAAATACAGTAGAAAGTTAAACGCTCGTGCTTCATCACAACTTAAACGCAGTAGCCCGTGGGTAGCCCTTTCCGTACAGTAGGGTAAAAAAATAATTTACGGCGTGCATTAAGCCTCATGCCGAAAGTACGAATTTGATGAATAATAATTTCGATGATGTCTGTCAAAAATCGAGTACAACGGTCCAGAGATCCGGGGTGTAATTTACAATACTGTATAGTAAAAAACGAAAAAAGAAAATAACAGGTGATAAAAAGAAAGGAAAACGAATGAGAATAAATACAAAGAACGCTAAGAACAAAGTGAACGCGCGTAACGGCGCCATCTACATCACGCAACCAGAACCAGAAGTTAATGCAGGTAGTTTCTTGTGAAAACTGACCATATAATTAACGCGATACACCGAAGAATACTACCTTCTACTCTTGAAAAGTTTAAAATAGAAAGAAAAAAAAAACAAAGTCAGACTTATCCTGTAATTTGGACCACTTCAGAAGCTAACGTTGGGTTACCGAAACGCTGTGGCGGTATTAAATTAATAGTAAACGGGTTAGTTGTATTGATGCACGCGTTATAAGCTGATTATAGTTTAATGATGGAAAGCAAACTAGGTGGTATGATTCGAGGGATTAGAAATTTAATAATTGGTTAGTTACCGTTGAAAACATAATGTTAGGGATAATTTTACCAATTCTTTGCTGAAATTTGCATTTGTATACTTATATCGATGTAATGGTCTAGAAATTTCGATAGGATTGGATACAGTTTTGTGAGTGAACCAAATTTTTGTTACTACCTGAAATCCAACAATTTTATCTGTGAATCCTTTTAAGTAATATATTGCCGTTGATTGCTAAACCTATTACATCAGAGAAACTTTCGATTTGATTTTGGTTTGTCTTATTGTATTACACTGTCATTTTGAGCAACTTTAGATCTTACTTGAATATTTAGTTGACGGAACTAAAATTTAACTGCCAACGATGTATATTATATGTTCATATTAAATGCTTAATAACTAACGAAAACGCGATTTTTGCAAAACTTAGCTTTTTCTAAACCATCTTCCAAATATTCACACTTTCATCAAACTTAGATAAGTTATTTGTAGAATATTCGTCTTGGCTACTCATGTACATACATCAGACATTATTAATTTGTAAATAAGACATGATCACTACATTTCTAACCATCAACAAAGCCTTTGCGCCTTCGAGTCTGTACTAAAATTATTCGCTACAGTTTCAACATGTGCAACAATAGAAACAATAGAATAGAAATAGAAAGAATACTTTTACCTAGGGGAAGCCCCCTCAGATCAATATAATTACGTATATCACTAAGATTGTACTACAATATGTAGACACCATTACAAACTTGACTCTAAACCTATTACACCAGAGAAGCTTTTGATTTCATTTTGGTTTGTCTTATTGTATTATTGTCTTATTGTCGAATGTACGATAGATATCGGGGTTGATTTTCGATTATGTTTTGGCACACATAGACTGGAAACATAATCAAATTATACCACCAAAGATTAAATTCGAGCCTCAACAACCACTTAGCGGAGAGTGGGTTTTAAGTGTTAAACACTCTTTTACGAAGCCGTTAATACATCCAAATTAGAGTTCGGCTCTATATTTTGTTTTCAACGAAAAGGCTTTGTAAATTAGAAATGGTGCAGAATCAAGGGATTAAGTGAAATGCGCAAACCAGTTCTTGGAATGTTTGCAATTGGCTGCCTGCTAGAGACATACGACATGAAAACAATGTCCAACCGGGAATGCCTATGTGGTAGCAGTATAGCGACCAATTGCCTGAGTAGCTTATAGAACCACCGTCAACTGGGAACCCTCTACCTCGAATGTACTATTTTTATAGTTGATCTAATACTCGTATTCCTGACCATTCAGGATGCACTCCTTGAGTATACGTCTGGCTATAAATAATTGTTCCGTTATAACATGCTCCAACAATATTGTTTGGGAGATAACACAGCGCATTGCCGATTCGAAATTACAAACTTTAAGGGTTGTTCTTATGGGGCGTGCAGAAATTGACGGTAGCAGAGGTGAGGATTGATTAACTTTTACTCTATTTCCAAAAACGAATTGTTTTTTTTAATGGCGATCACTAGAACCACTGGAAGGACGAAAGGAGTAAATTTGTTTTCCATCCAAAATCACGTGAGCTTGATACCCTGATCTGGTTGTCAAGACACTTTATTGCCACTTCCAACAGGATAACGATCATTCTCATTTCATTTCACTAAAGCACATCTCCATAATATTGGAATTCTTTCCTATGTTCTCGCGGCTAAGTCGGGCGGCTAATCATAAGTTCCTTGGTTGTCCTAACTAATTAACAGATGCCGCTCAACTTATATCGCTTCAAACCTCATTGAGTTAAACCAGAAGAAGATTAACTTCATGTTATACAAATTCATAAAATTTTAATCAGATCTTAATGTATGTGATCAGACCTATATGTTTTACTTGCTTGTATAACAGATAAATTAGTCACCTTCGCTAATTAGTAGGGAATATTTCCAGGCCGAAGGATAAGAACATAATTGGAACCAATTACAGATTGATCAATATGTGCCCCATATTCAGCATCTCCATAAGCGAACTATGAATCTACTCACCTTGTACATATTTATCAATCTATGACTTTATTAAAGTATTTTCCCTGTTTCCCAATTTGACAAGCAACATTTCTCGTCTACAAGGAAGAAGAAAAGAAACATAGTAGTTGTAACTATATTAATTACATCGAATTTAGTCTATTAGAAACTTCTCGGGGCAATTACAAAGCAATATTTCCTTGTAATTATAGTAGATACAGTATATGCCGTGTTATGTTTTGAATGATTGCAGTTATTCTTGCTTTGAATTCATCAATCATAGTGAATTCTGGTAGAGGAAACGCTGGCTCTTTCATGTTGGTGAATTGCTGCGCGAATTTGGGAGAAAGCGACATTTCTTTTTGCCCGATCATGAATTCCACGGCTTCCTCTTTCAGTTAGAAGAACAACCAGACGTGAATGTTATTTGAGTGGGAAATATTACTAACAGTGGATTTCTATAACAGACTGGTTTGACACAGATCACACACAAATTAAACCCCTCAGTATCTATAATGTACAAATTTTTCAAGTAGGTATATCGGATGTAGAGCCTTGTAGTTGTGATAGTGTTTTGTAACCTTGTATTTTACAGTAACTTTGGATACTTTTTATATCTTCTATTTCTTGGACTGCCTCCCTATTTGATCGTGTTACCGAGAGCTCAACGCCCCCTACTTATTTCTTCATATCCATTTTATTCCTGATATTGAATTTACTGAGTTCTTAAATACCTACAACTTGATACAGAGTATATATTTTAACATATACATATATGTTAAATGAAAGACAATATTATAATTCTGCTATTTTTTCAAAGACATCGTTATTTTGTGTTGTAAAATGTAAACAATGTTGCTGTAATTGAAAACAAAATATTCTCTAGTTCCACTAAAATTAAAAATAACCGTCGCGAACTCGATGCATATCTTACGGTCTATAGAGAATACAACGATATAGCAGAGAACATTCAAGATGTTTAGAGTGTACGCATTCATGGTTTAAACTCATTCTCATTACATTCGTTCAGCGAAATACTATTTACAGCACGATACATACGTGAGTCTATGCAACAGTACGAGCTGTAGTGTGTTCCACATACGCAGCAACAACACAGGTAGCAAAGCTGTTTGGTGTCCCATAAGTTCAACAACGATGGCCACTAGGATTATATATAGACATTGGAGTCGCATAAAAAACCCTAGTAGCACTAATGTTTAAACGTCTAATTGATATGATCTGAGTATTCAAATGTAAGTGACGCGGAAGTAATTCAATGAAGGAATCATGCGCGTCATTCAGATGACAGCATGTATAAGTTCTTGCATGTCAATTAGTTTACTGCTAAGAGATATAAGCTCCTGTAGGTACTACCTGAGGTATAATTTATCTTGTTATTAACGTAATAATATTCGTGCATCCTATTACTTTTGTTTATAATATAGTTTATTTACTTTCAAATTTTATTTCTATGGTTGAATGTTTACGATTAAAATAAGAATTTTAATCACTGTGTTTGATACCTTCAGGCAGGGCTGTTTCAAGAAAATGTCTTCACGCCTCAGAGTGCTAGTTATTGCTAGTTAAAAATTTTCTTTAAGTGAATCCGATTCCGATCGCATAATTAAATAAAATAAAGTTTGGTTTAATGTTGGCAGCTGTGTTTATGCGTTATATATTTATACTTATAGTGGCTAAAAAGTGATATGCAGCGTGGTCTTGCAGCGCAATAATCTTCTAAGCATTTCTGATGTTCATATTTGCAACTGGCTTGTCTGGGTATTATTGGCTGGAAGCATACTATGTAGATAAATAAGCGATAATTTTTTCCCAGAAAAGCAAACATGAATGGGTAGCGTATGGAAGAGGGTTACTGGTGGTCTTGTTCCCCTGTTGCACAGTTTGTGATGATTGTCCAAATTTTATGCCCGATAAACTTTTACCTGGAAGCCTATCGGCAAATCGAATAAATTAGCTGCACTAAATGCGAGGAAAATGACTCAATCATACATATGATTCGCCATCTATTTTACCGAACACTATTGCATGCCGTCTTTTAAATCTATTTAACCATCCAGTACTGTACTTCATTCTTCAGCTTTAAATATAAAGTCTTACGTATTGTATTTTACGATTTTCCACTTTCAATTGCTTCAATAATTTTGAACTTTTTATTTAATGAAAATGATTTTTGATTTTGAACATGCTATTCTATTTTATCTGAATGTTGTGAGAAGCGTACACACAACTGAAAGCACGTGCTCAAATAATAGTTTGAATTTCAGAGGAAATTACCAATTATATCATGATTTCCACTGTAGTTAGATGTTTAGAATTTTTCCAATGTCGTCCTAGATTAGTATTAACCAAAGTAAAGTAAAGGTACCTTACAAATGGTCCATCATGTATAAGCAAAGAAATATTTCGATACAAAATATTGCAGAAAAAAATCAGTTTATATACATCCTGCAATTTTTTACAGTTATCATGCTGCACGAGTGTCTATAAGTTAAATACGCGTGCATAATATCTGTTAGTATATTTCAAAGAAAAGAACATAGGCATTGCTTATATTTGTAACGCTATTGTACAAGTACAATGCTTAAGAGCAATCTACAGACTTAATAATATTTAATTAACATGCAATATACATATCCCTAAAGCATGAATGTATTTACCGTAACTAAACTTTATTAAATACATACTTTGTTTGAACGAGTGTAACGAATGAATAAAACAACATAATATACACAATTTATATCGTACTTTATCACTAAATCTTGCTTAGCTTTGTTCATACATTAACTCCTGTTTTTTCTCAAGGGAACAATATTATCCGGTAGTTATATCAATGAAAAACGCAAAACGGTTATTTATTGCTGCTGCCCTCTAACGGTAAAACCCTGTCATATGTTTATGCGCAGCGTGAACATGTACTATTTGTAGCCTCACGCTTGAAACGCATATACACTTGTATTATATTATATTCTCGCGTCATATATAGATAGAGTAAGTGGCAAACGTAAACGTCAAACAGGAAATCTTGTTATTATTAACAACCATTAAGATTTTACTCAAATAAGCTGCGCAAGTATGCCATTGGCAATTGCATTAACTGAAGAGAAGTGAAAGAATTTCCAGTATATGTGTATCGTGAACATTATTGAGAAAGAACAAAAATGTTTTTTGTTAAATTTTCATAACTATTTCCACCAGGAACCAACACTGTTGTTCCCTGTATTAAAACATCAAAGAATAACTGGATCGAAAATATTTCACCTACACTCTGTTTATCAGATTTTCAAATTCTCCTATCTATGTTAGTAATTGAAATATTCGCACTTAAAACTGTTAGCTTTTTCAGAATATTTCTAAAAAGCGAAAAATCTGAAGAACCTGATAGTATGGTGAGCAAAACGTCAAGTTTGAGTTTAATTTAATCACATCATCTATGGATCAGAATTTCCAGATCAGAGTCCAATTAAGAGTAGAAACACTGACATATAGATAGAAGACCATTAATGTAGAGTAGCATGAGTTCCAAATCAGCGTTCAATGATACTTGGTGTGTGAAAGCCTACAAAGTATCAATATAATTAGAATTTGCCGATATGCGTCTTTTGTTTCCTAAAACCGTGTCGGCGTTGGCTCTAAATTATTGTTGTTTTCCATAGAAATGGTTTATCAAACGTTTTGGAACTCATTGGCTTCTGGATTGACTCTGGAACTGATTTCCAGAGCAGTTGGCAAGGTAGATAGCAGAACTATCAACTATTTTGCGTTAAGGACCTGCCAATTCCCTAGATATTTTTTTAAATATATGATCATTAATTCTCAAAACTAAAATAACAAAATTTCACTGTTATCAAGTGTTAGTTCGTAGTATTCTAAATAGTTACTCAATAATAATTTTGAGTATTTATTATCGAGAAACTTTTATATGAAATATGTATATATTTATTGAAAAACTAACTAATATTATTGATATATAAACAGAAATGAGGTCACATTAGTTCAGTCTCAAATAATAATAAAAAAATCTTTCGACTACTACAGATAATTAGAAGTCTAATCAGAGATCACAGTTTGAGAAACACTGCTATAAGGTATATATTAAAAGAAGTGCGCAAACACAGATAAGGATCGTAGATGCCTTTTCCGTGATTGCTGCAGGTATCTGAACTGTATCGTAGGCGGCCAAGCGAATTAGCCACGTGCCCGCAATAGAAAGAAACAAAAGAAGAAACGCATCGGAGAACAGCAAACATGGAAAAAAGCAACGAACGAGAGAAGGTGGCCATAAATTAACTAACTTCCTTCTTGTACAGCATAACTATCGTACCTACATGTATGTAATGTTTCTACGCGTTATAGTGTATATGCAAATCTTTTAAGAAGATAATAGACGAAGTATAGTATGCCGGCGTTTCTAACAACTCAATTAGCAACAAATCAAGAATGATCTCGTAAATTTCCTCGGTTCTCTTTATTTGTAAATATGTTTTGTATTTTTCGTTTCGTAGAGCAGTGCTAGAAATACTGTTGTTAACCTATAATGATTGCAAACTTGTAAACATTTATAGGAACGCCTCTGTTATATTTCTTATTTATTATTAAGCAATATCTTTAAGGAGATCTCAATAAACCAGTAAATTTTCATTGAAGCTGAAGTAAAACCGACCTATTAAGAAAGGTTGGAAAGTTACATGTCTTTGCTCCATTCAAATCAGTTTGCGTAAATTATTTTTGATTAGCTGAAGACTAGTACGTAAGATTGCAAATCATACATAGCGAATTTGGTGCAATTTCTAATAAAATAATAAATAAAACGGGAAATTGTTTTAAGAAGTTGTGGCGAATTTCTGCTTAGACATTCGCAGTCATTATCAAGCTTTTGGTTTGGTTTTGACTACCCAATGCTTTTTTGGCTAGACAGACAAACATAGCAACTTCGACTGAATGATCAGGTTACAGCAGGAGTTATGGTTATTTTCACGTCCTTTGCCGATTTTTCTTTAGTTTTTCTTGCCTCTCATGATTTACATGCCGTCCTCTTCTTCCTCTGGTTTGCTCCGCTCCCATTATTCTTTTAATTAGCTTGCTTTGTTCCAAATTGATTATATGCCAGTACCACTTCAAAGAAACAATAACCAGAGATTTATCGGAAAATTTAAAAATTCGTTCTAAAAAGGAAATGTTATTTTCTTCTATCATTCATTTTAAGTAACCTATTTATGCGTTCATATATCTCATATATCGTCCCTGCAGAGAATTGAAATCTGGCTCCTATCGTCCCGCCACAACGATAGTCAGTCGCCTAACCACTGCGGCTATCGACACGTTTAAGTATGATATAAAACGTTTTAAACTCAAAACTGCCAAAGCTGTGATTTAGTCTCATGTTAGTCATGCCCTTTGTATATCTAATATCCTTAATGGAAATATTATCGTATGGTTGGTTGTAGATTTCCACTTTTGAAATCAATAGTAGTTGTTTCAGAGAAGACCTTAAGGTGTCTTCAATTAAGAACTTCTTGATGCAATCCTCAACCAAGACAATTGGAATTGCATTAGTGAATGAACTGGCTGATCTTGATCCCGATCACCCTCCACCTAGGGTCAATTTTCGCAGGGCACTCGTCATGGACGATGGAATGGTTGTAAATTAGGAGGAACTACCACCATCTCTCTGAAGGTAAGTGCACCACAGTGAAATTTGAAATGGAGGACATGCAACATACTTAACACATTTTCAGTTTGAAGAACTGAACACCCAGAAAGAAAGGGGCTTAGGGACCCATACTCCAGCCTCAGGGAAGCGACGAAGGATCACAGAAAATCGTACGGACATAATACGTTCTAGAGTTGTCTTTTCTATATAAAATATCCCATGTATTAATAGGTAATCAAGCTGATCAAAAACTGTTTAAAGTAGGTAATTCAAAAGTTGTCAGAAGCATCTTTTGAGCAATTCTTGATTTATTCAAATTTTCCCACTGTACAAAAAATGTTTCCAGATTGAAGTAGCCTCTTACCCACTGTTGATCGATTTTTATATCTTCGAATATAATTATGAGGTGCCCCATTGGCAACAACTTTGAATATTTCCCTCGTTGCTTTTTAATGTCTTACGGATGCTTGTTAGTTATTGGTTTTATCTTTATGGGTATTCCCCATTTTCTTTTTTATTCTGACCCAGTTCTCAGTCATTTAGACATTTTTCCGTATCCACAAATAAAAAAGTAAATTTTTGCTACTGTTGATTCTAAGCACTAATACTGATCATCAAAGATAGAGAAAAACCAAGGATCTTTACTAATTATTTTATACCATAAGAAATTGTACGGAAAGTTTCTTCATATATTTTATGGTGGCCGCAGCTGCAGCGGCTGCAAAACTTGTATTTATTATCAACTAACAAAACTAACAAAATGTATGTACGTATATTAAAAGAAAATTGTTCTAGTTGTTACTGTACTATTATTAGATTTATAAAGCAAAATACAACTACTAATTCCTTATAGAATTCAATTAAATCTTATAGTATATAAAATTTCAAAATGTAGCGTTGCTACCTTGATAAAAGTGACGACTCCATTAAATCATTTATTTTTATACTTGTACAAAATAAGAAGTATCCTTAAACATTCAGTCACTAATTAAAATTCATCGATGTTAAAAATTCTTCCTGCTAATACGGAATTTCTAACAGTAACCGGAGTGTTTGTTGACAATACTGAAAGTAAGAAACGAGTTTCCCGTGAAGAACGACCTCTTGTGATGGCTAATATTTTCGCATCAAATGATGATACGACAGTGAGAAAACACAAGTGCTTACGGTTAGATCTTGGTGCAATCGTGAGCAGCAGTTTATGCATTTAGTTGGTACTAGTGCTGGTAAAAGCTTCGTGAATGACTCTATCCCTTAAACAAAGTAGTTGTTCTTTTTTTTAATATTCTGGCATATTACAAAAAGGTAAAACTATAGAAACTACAAAGCATACGTTGCTGAGAGTTTGATTCTAAGAAACAGGTGAACCTTAATCTACTAGGATGTTCTGATGCTATAGTAATAACATAACAAATGTTGCAGTACTTTTGCTTATCAGTGTACAGTACAACTTTACAATACACACTCAAAGCAACAATGACGTGCAGTTATATATTATGTGGACGATTGTACCGGCAGGCAGCATAAAGTCACCGTATAAATGAGTTATCAAGATGAAGTGACATCTTACAAATTCTTACTGTATGTTCTCTTCTTACGGGATATCGTGCCGCAAGAGATGCTATCAATCCATCCAGTTTCATTCACGATACCATCAACAATGACATTGGTTAATCGTGCCGTTTACAATTAAGCAATTTAATCTAGTTCAATAAATAGACGACTAAAATGAGATATAGAAATTTTGAGCTTTTATTTCCAAGATTCTGAACTGTACTTAGATTGGAAATTTATTGAAAAATTTCCATCTTTAGATTCAGTGGTAGAAAGTAAGCATGAGAGAATATAATTTATTTACGAGTAACGCTATTTTCTCTGAATTCTAAACGGTCTTCTCTATAGGTAAAATATCCGTTTATTGCAACGGATAGGTTAGGTAAGGTTAGATTGAAATGTAATGAATATGTTTATATGATGGCTATTGCATTGAAGGATGGCGTGTAAGGATATAAGCGATATTGTTGCTACTAATAAAGATAGTTTTATTATGTATTTTATTGCCGTTGTGGATGGCAGGATATGAATTCTTATGTGCTGTCGTGTAGCTGTACTATAATATATTTAGTAATAAGTATTTACTGTACTTGCAATACTCTATTCAAAATTTATATTCGAAAAGAATTTCGATCAGCTTTATATTGAAGGATCAGCTCGAGTTTTATTGTTTTACATATTTATCCTAATTTTCCATTGGGATTTTTAACGGGCCCGTCTCGGAAAAATAAAAAACATCTCCCACCACTACTAAGATTCTCCTTCTCTTTCACAGGGCTGGATTCCAAGCCCTTCAACCCTTTAGTCCTCCATATTGCATGAGACCTTCCTCGTTGTGTGTTACGGTGGGAGTTTTATCATCAATAGAAATGTATGTAAGATTGTAACTACTAAGTCAAAAGAAATACAACAAAAAACATGAAAAAACACATTTAATAAATAAAAAACGACTGGTTTAAATCGGACATCCACAACAAAAAGTGACTAGTATGTAAGGTAGTCTTCAGTAAGTGGTCTTTCAAACAAAAGAAGGGGGATTAAGTAGTCCCAGTGGTGCTGGAAATGCGGCCAACTCTAACCAGTGGCGACAGCTTTAGGTCTTGGCGGATCTGTAAGTTTCTCGTGTATCACGTGATCTTATTTTGAAGAATCTTAATTTTTCTTTTATGACTATGACTGCAGAGCTCGACCAGACCAAGGAGTCGTCAGTTACAATTAGTCCCAAAAATAAGGTGTACACCAAGACCAATTCATCTGGTTTCTGCCCTCTATAGAAACTGAGACACGATCAACTTAGCTATTATAAATAAAACAGATACCTTAGATAAGTGATATCTTAGGGTGAATCTGGAGTCCTGTGTCATACCAAGATACTTGACGGTGGGGCTCCAGGGTAGACGGACGTCCTCGACATAGATATTGTCTGGACGAACAGATCTTTATCGCAAGAATATAATCGTTAGACATTTTTCTTGGTTGTAGGTATACCGGGCGTTTCTGGGAGGTGGATCGCCCCTATAATTTCTAAAATATTTGACATAGAGAAACGAAATTTGGGACTTTAATTTACATTTCTTGACATAGTCGATACATTCTTATCACTTCCGCTTTTACCGGAAATTATTTTTTCGATTTTTAAATAGGACTACCTGAATATTTTTCGATATTTTGATTCGGGATAACATTTTTAGTACAACTGCAGCAAAAGATATTTTTGATATAAATTTTTTTTTCAATTTTCTTTTTATCGAGAGTGCTTTGAAGTTCTTAATATGCTCAGGTGTTAACTGTATAAACATGATATGAACAAATTTTTTCATGTTTACTGTATGCCCAGTTTTTTAAGCTCATTTATAGGTCCAAAATTTAGTTTTTATGTTTTAATATAATTTTTCCAACTGGGAACAGGTAGTACTTTGATTTTGATTTTGATACCCTACATTAACCGAACCCTACATAAGCCGAACGAACGTTTATTAAGTACCTATTTTTTGAAAAAAAAAAAAATTATATCAAAAAATATCTTTTGCTGCAGTTGTACTCAAAATGTTATCCCGAATCAAAATATCGAAAAATATTCAGTTAGTCCCATTTAAAAATCGAAAATCAAAGTCATTTCCGGTAAAAGCGGAAGTGCTAAGAATGTATTGACTATGTCAATAAACGTAAATTAAAGCCGCGTACATAATTCCCAAATTTAGTTTCTCTATCTCAAATATTTTTGAAATTATAGGAGCGAGCCACCTCCCAGAAACACCCGGTATAGGCCAGACATAAAAACCAGCAAAAGTTCTGGACCGAGAAGAAAGTTCTGCGGAAGTCCTGCTAGAATGGACAGGTGTCCATCTCAACAGCAAAAGATCGGTGCGACAGGTAGGACTTCAGGAGGTCGATAATATTGGGGCTAAACCGTGCTAGGTTTATTTTAAAGAGCAAGCCGGAGTGCCAGACAGAGCCAGAAGCACTTACAGCGTCCATGAACACCGCGCCCGTGGACTCTCGTTTCTCCAGGGCGTTTCTGATTTTCTCAGTAGCTATAAGGAGATGGAATTTGGTAGACAGTCCTTCCTTGGAGCCGAACTGTTCATTTGGCAAAATGTTGGCATCAGTAATTTCTGTTCTAGGACGATTTAAAAGGACAGCCTCTAGTACACTTGGACGCGGAAGTGTTTGCGGCGTTCTTTAGGCCCAAAACGACTTTGTCTGGCTACTTCTTAAGGACAGTGTTAGTAATGCAGTCATAGCCAGGAGCCTTGCCGCATTTACGAGCTTTTATAGTATCTGCATCTAAAATTGTCGTAATCAACCATTAGAGACAAGTTTGATATGACTCAGTAGCAAGTTTTTGGATTATTTGACCCAACCTGTTTTTTTAGTTGCTTCTTTCATTTTACTAATGATTTTCTTAGGTAACATCTCTACTATCATCCAACAATATTTGGAAAGTTTGTTTCTTAACACCCTGTACATGAAAAATTACAGGTTGCAAAACTTGATACCATTTAAATGCTTTTGTGTTTCGGGCTACCAAAGCCTTTCATTCAAAAGATTTTCTAGTTGATGTTTTTTTAATACAAAACAAAAATATTTTTGTTTGTTTGTGAGGACCGTTTTGAACATAAAGTCTTAAACCTTATCGAGCTTACTAGATACATGATCCTACCTCGAAGCTGATTCCTGTTTCTATGAAAGTCAGCTTAGCAACAAAACTAAAGCTGTATGATCAAATACTAGTTATATCGCAATTTCATCAATCCCAGTTTTGAGGAAATTATATAGCATCGTAACAATAAAAAAAAATTAGAAATTAGAATTTCCGTTTATATAGTGTTGTGGATATTTAGTTTCAAGTTACTTTTGCAAGATGATCTTATTTAATGTATTAATCTATTTTGTGTAAATTATTTAAACGACATATTTTCAACTATTCAAAAGAATTCAATTAATATAAATATCCATATAGTTATCATGAATCATCAATTTATTGATCAATTAGCAACTACTTTATTTTAAACGCCACCTTAATTACAAACATAGAGGCTGTAATTAAATTTAATGATATATCGAAATTAGATAGTGAACCTTTCCGCATGTACAGGTTTTAAAATTAAAGATACAAACAACCGATATCCGTATAGATTGATGAGAAATATGGCAGATACACTATCGATTATAAATGTAATTTCTGGTTTTCCTCTACTAGCTTTACCAACGTTGTAACTTTAATGAGAGCTTCATTGACAGATTTTAAAATATTTTCTCTTTTAACTTAATGGTTTCGTTAATTTTTTCTGCATTAGAGTAATTTGTATTAATTCGATAATAACGTAGAAGATATTTATAGCCTCTGGTGTAATTTCTATATACGTTTATTTTGCATAAAGTATCGAACATGATGTACGTCAAATTTTCGGATCCAGGTGAAACGGGTTCCGATGAGAAGACCGGAAACAATAATTCATTCAAATTTAGTTAGCTAATTCATTCCCACGACACCGTCAATCCCTAACAGTTGTTACACCAGTCCGCAAAATGCCGTATGGCCTCGCCACTAACCGTTTTCCTCTTCTGCAATATACTAATTAGTATACATGCGTATGTATGTATATGTACTAGTGCCGGTAAAAATTGTGTTAATGAATTCAATCCTGTGTAAATGAACGAAATTAGTGTAATAGTTCGTGTAATGAGACCTATTTCATTTTGTTCGTCGCGATTACATCTCCGTTCTCTCATTATAAATGACGAGTAAGAGTCTCTGTAACAGGAATTAAATTGAATAATGTAGCGTAAACGGATTATTACTAATAATACTTCTTACGTTTTGCGGTAATCGGATCACATTAAAACAACACGTATAGTAATACGTAAAAATTACCAATATAAATGCATTTTATTCCATTCAGCCTTCATATATTCAATTAAAATACGCGACTTCATTGCAAGGATATACCTTTTAGATACATATTACTTATTTGCCAATTGGTATTTTCGTCATTTTTGAAGCGATTTCACCACATTGTGGTGCCAACTTCGCGGACATCTTCATAACTGGAACCGGATATCAGAGAGTGATGATTCATTGCTCAGAGGCGTGCGCCTGAAATTTGTATTTTTTTAGAGAGCTTCTTATTTTGTTTGAATAATTTTAAAACAAACAGGTGCATTGATAAATTCTCATAAATATACGACATATATGTATTTTCCTCGAAAACATAACACAGCACAAGCATAGAGACGTTGAAATTTTAAAATAAAAAATTTGGAATGCCGGAAAAGGAACTATTTGATTTGCTGCGTTATTACATCAGTTATAAGTTTTAAAGCGATAATATAAGAATATCCATAGTTTACTAATAATATTAAATGCCTTCACGGTTTTCTATACATCATAGATGTCGGTGATAACATCGCTTCAAAGCCAATATAAGGAAGGAACATCTAATACTCAACTGTAAACATACTTTTACTATTGAAGTGTTTGGAAAAAGTACAAAAAAATCCTATATCGTAAAATGTCATCTTGCAGATAAAATATGCATTATCTTATTTAACAGCATATCTACTCACTAGAGGCTTTAAGAATGTATTTATTAATAGGCATTAAAGCACATGTTACACACGCATAATTATATTGTGGGTCATAAACGTTTAATGTTTAAATAATTATCTAACTATTACCGCATATTTAAATTGTATTTCATAAAAATGACTTTTTAGTTAATCTAAAATACATTGTATCAATTTTATGTTCTTCGCGATGGCTGTACTTAACAAAAACTCTATAAATTAAGTAATTTATAAAGTGTTAACTCAGGTAAATAAATAAATATTGAAATTTAGTTTATCTCGAACTATAATTCGAGAATAATGTTCTATTTATACGAAATAAAACGCAGAAAGTTTGTACGTTTATGTGAACATAGAAATCTGTGAAATTTGTCGAACAAAAAGTCTGCAATGAGTAGAAATATGTTGTGTTCCTATAAGGTGGAAGTTTTTACTTTGGATTCAGAAGACGTAATTATTCGTAGAGCAATTTAACATAATTATGAAAAAATGTAAAAAATCTATATAGATAATTTGTGCTAGAGTTAAACGTGAAGTAGTCGATGATATACAGGGTGTCCCAGATCGAGTGGGATTACGTGAATATTTTCTTTATTAATGAAGATAGAGATCTGACTAAATGAGCAATGTTCTGAAGTTTTGGTTGCTGATTCATAGAACAATAAAAAAGGTGGAATTGGTCCGAAGTTAACTCAAAAGCTAAGTCAAATATCTTTGTAAGTATAAGATTGAGAGACCACTTTAAGATTGATGTCAAACAAAAATTCAAGACGGCAACTTTTAACATATTAATCTGAGCTTTCAGCGAATTCGTCGGACGCCATATAATCTTATTGTCCCACTTTCACACTTCAAAACGAGATTTTGTCTTTTAAGACCAGGCTAACAAATCATTTCCTATAACTTGAAAAATCCGATACTATGCATAATTTAGTACTTTGTCAAGCATTGCACGTTTTGAATTCTGAATTAATTAATTTTTCCCAACATTTCATCATAGATTATACAGGGTGCTTAAAATTTAGTAGCAAGTCCCAAAAAAGTCCAACTTAAGAAAATCATTTCTTTTAAATTGAACATATTCTATATTTCAACATATTTCCCTGTCTTTTTTTAGTTGTTTTAGATGTTTTAAATTTATTCTACATCCCTGGTGAATACGAAAAAATTCTAAGCAGAACCTACAGCATCTTTAATGAGCGATACCCTAATTAGTATTTAGGCACCTAAAAATTAGGTAAAGACTATTGGTGAAATTGAAGAAATGTAAATGTGTTGGCTTATTTTCATGCTCATCTCCGGGATTCCACAGTCTAATGAAATGAACTTCTCTCCAATACCGATTCATCGCATATTAGAGCTTCCCAGAATGTACCTTTGTAAAATAATCATTTTTGGGCAAGAGAAAATCCTCGCGTTTACAGAAATGTAGATTTTCAAGACTGTTACAGTTTTAATACATACTGTTTTATTTTAAATGATCTAGTTTAAAAAATTTCGGATGGTATTTTACAGGAACAGAAACCCATTTAGGACTTTTAAGAGAACCAGTTGCAAATTTGCCGCTTGCTTTACCTCCAAACTTAAAGCAACAGTGTTGGTATTAACGGAACGGTCCACCTGCCTGCAATACGAGGAATGTTTATCGGCAGTTGACAGAAATGTTAAAAGACTTATGGTGTAATTTTAATGGATCTGGGATAAAACCTTCTTGATGCTCGGAATTTAAGCCACTTGACTTGAGCATCAATGAAGATAAAACCACTAAAGATAAGTATAGGGTAAAAATGTACAGGATGTTCAGTCTGAAAGAAATTACTAAGTTTCAAATTGTGGTGTGTTTCGAAATGTAACCTTTTTTATGATTATACTTGCTGTTTGTAAAATATAAAGGTTTTATGTTTAAATAAGAGCGAAACAGACTTCATTAAAAATGTCTTCGCAAAAGACAAAACTACATAAAAAATATTTTAGAACAGAGGAAGGCTATGAGTTATCCTTATCCTGAAAGTCTTAAATTCATAAATAGTCAAATACTTTGGAGACTTCTAAGAAACACGTTCCGTAGTAGACCCTGTATTTCTCTTCTAATGTATCTACAGATGGGGTTTTTTGACGGTGTCATTGAGGTGAACTCTTAGTTTAACAACGAAACAACTTCTGGGATGCTACAAGACATAAATTTGAGTCCGGTGTTATTCAAAATTGATCGTTTCCCACCCTTACGCTACAATGTATTAGCTTACACAGATTATTTAAGATGTACGATTAATCATTTTATTTTTATTTCATGTCTGCATTAAGTGAATTAATCACTACTTTGAATATCTTGAAGATATCCTGAATTATCCTAATATGTATTCAGAACACATAAATTAACGACTTCGTTAAACTACATCTAACATTATTACAAGGATCTGGTTTCTGATAATTTATTATTTCATGTATTGAGTTTTATTTATTGTTATTGTTTTTATGAGAATTCTATTCCCATTTTATAAAGTACATAATTTTTGTTTGTCGTTTTAAATAGTTCGTGTTTCTGCTTTTATAATTTGTTACAAAATAATAACAACGCTAAATGCTTTTTATATTATTTGGTGAAACGGCTGACAAATTACAAAGTTACCAGTCACATTCATCATTTAGAAAAGTTTTCAAGCAATCCTTGTAGCAATCTAGCATTCGTGATTGAAACACGAAAGACGAAGAAAAACAAAACGAGAGAATGACGAACCACAATAGACACCCGGCGATCGTATTCTTGAACGATGAATGAAATGTACAGTTATAGGTGGAACAATTATCGCCCGTGCGTTTAGTTATTGAGTTTACTAGATCTGGGTAATTGCACATCGCCGCTGGCGCGCATAAATAACGTTTAGCATAATAAATCATGCATCCAGATTGTTTTGTTTTAACCTTCGTTGAAGGTATATAAACGCAAATTTAATAACGTATTACTGTAACAGATAACATTGTAACATAACGTTCAAGCAATATAACATTCCAATGAACTGTGTGAATGCTGTAGGTATATAATCCTTTTATTTTATTGCCTGGTTTGCTCATTTATATACTGCAAATTAATGGTAATTTGGTATTAAGTGAGTTATCAGCTCAAAAATGAGATAGCCTCTGGATGTAAGCTGTTAGGATTTTTAGATCAAAAGGGTATGGAATATGCTGTGATATGTTTATGGTACCGTATGAATATTGAAACGTTTCATTTAATACATAAAAATGATTTCTAGTCTCGATTGTATACACACAATTGATTACGGATAAATAAATTGATGCTTTACATATAAAGAATTGTCACAAACATCTCTATCAAACCAGCGTTCTCTTAAGCTGTTCAAACCACTTGTGGCATGTGCTCTGTTAGTTTTTTAGTTACCCTTATAGTATTGATTTTTTTTAAATTTGTAGCGTGTGCTAATTTCAGCGTTCTGGTGCTGTATTTTTGTCTGACTATTGCTGGAACTCTTTTGCGTAATTTTGTGTGTGTTTGTTTGTATAAATGTGTTCACTATTTTGCTATTTCTAATGCTGCGCTGTGAATAAGTTTGCTGTCACCAGCGAATGGTAGATTGATCGGCATGCAATTCTTTGAGGAAAATATCACCGTCCCTTCGAAGAATTGAACCACACAGTCTATCAATCACTCATATAATTGGGTAGCTGTCTAACTATTGCGGCTATCAACCCGTTCAAGTGTTGCACACTTCATATTCGATGTCTTTATGTTAGTTCCAGTATAAGCCCATGTAGATGTGTTAGCGATGTATCAAGTTTGCCTGCGGTGAGTTCTTTTACTCATCCATGCTCTAATCGATGAGCATGAATCAGATATCAAGCGAACCGAATTCTGAGATGCAATATTTTGATTTCTCTTTCTTAAGAGGAAACTATTGGAAGGCCGCAAATTAAATACTGAATCAAACAGATATAATTTCGTATATTTAAATGACCATCAAACGTTGTTGTCGACTATAAAAAAAGAATTAGGTAGACAATATAAAATTAATGAAATAGAAATGTTTGTAGATGGCTCGGCGTTCTGTTTTATCCTAAAAGATTGTCCGTGTTTGTACGGACAAACAACAGTGGTTATATTGATGAAACCATCATAAATTTACAAAAATATTCAAACTATATAAGAATACAGAAATGGTCATTTCTGTATTCTGCTGACTAAATTCTTTACAAGCAAGAATTACAAAAATATTGACTTTTAACTCCATGAAATTATATGAGATGAGAATGAAAAACTATTCAAACTAGCCAATATTTGATGAAAAGCAATAAGAATAAAACAAAGTGAAAGCTTTCGCATTTTCTTATGATATCCTGGGCAAGAAGTATGCTTCACAGAGGTTCGCTTAAAGTTTTCAATTGGGACGGGCTCAAAGTAATCTAAGCCAACAGAAGACAAGACATATATTTCTACTTGAGAGTACTGGTTCGTACTCACCAGTCTGGTTTTAGACAAAGACATGCTGGCAAATATATGGCAGTGCAAGTACAAAAAAAATATTGGAAATGATTCGTAGTATGTAGAGTAAATTCACGCAAACTTTATATTTTTTATTCATATTTGCTATTACAGTTATAATTTAACGAGCTACTGGTTCCTATGCAGGTGCTGTTCCCATGGTAAAGACGATTAAAGACAACCTTATTTACTGTATTTAGTGAGACTTGTTCGTAAATGTTTTATTTTAGAGCCGTGCTGATCTAAGTATATATACATATAAATCAGTTTTAAAGCAAAACAAAAACGAAATAACGATTCCAGGAACTTTGCAGGGCATCCTCGTATGATTCCTAAATATAGATCGACGATGTTAAGAAAGAACGCTTCCCGCTGTAATCACCGATGCGTAATTATGAAGAGGAAGTGTTTAAAAATAATTGTAGAAAATAACGAGATGCGGCACAAAGGATTGAAGAAAAATAAGAAGAAGAAAGTTGCGGTAAAGTGGATTGTTAGTCCATTCATATGTGCAGTTAAATTATTTTTGCGGCTTAATAAGAGAAAATTGTTGAAAGTATAATTTTAAGGACGTATCATTCGTGTGGATATATGTATATACTCGTACATATTTGTGAAAATTAGTCAGGACTGCCAACACCAGAAAGCAATAATGTTAATTTTTTTTGTGAACCGTCTAGTTTAAATTTAGATTATCTTTACGCGAGTTAGAAAAATTAGAATACGTAGATATAACTTGTAAGAAATTTGAAATATATTTTATACATATATATATAGCTATTATCCACAGTTTGCCTTCAGGCAGTCGTGCTTCCACAGTCAAAAGTATTACAACACTAACACGTAGGAACAGCATATATAATATATTCTATTTTTTCGGGTAGGTATAATCATCGAAGTGCGCATTAAGAGTCAAAAGAAACATAAGCGCAACACTCTAAGAATACTAATCGCCGAGCATCGGTTTTGTAGGCTTGAAGAAGTGAGACAGAGTTTACGACTTTAAGACACGAGAGTTTCCCATTGTCGCGTGACCAAATCTCTTTGCTTTGCTACCGGTCATACATGAATTTTACCTTGAAATACACACGTTTATAACTTGAATGATGATCTTAGTATGCGGATCCACGAACGTATAAAAATGTTTTGTTTATTTTTTGATGTTAGAAAAATTCCCTTTATTCATCCATCCCCTTTATCCATATATGTATATTGTACATACATGTACATAAGTCTATTCAATTATTTTGAGCTATCCTAATTTCACAGCTAGAGATTTATAAGTCAAAGTAAGTTCGAATCTTTTGAATACGCCATTCAGTTACTCCACCTCAGGATTTTATTTACGAGTTTAAACAATCATAATAGAGAAAAATTTCGATTGATTAGGCTGACTATTTTTTTTAACATTTTCGTAATAAGACACCAGCAGCAACTTCAGATCTACGCTCCCAATATGAGTTAATTCCACATGAATGGTGGGACTGTATTGTCTGTCACAACGAGAAAGCTCTGAAGATCCTTTGTCAACATTGGTTCTGCAACCCATTTTTAACGCCTTCATCATTGTATTGAACCATTTATTCGCTATTTATTCAGGTTCAACATTATTAGGATAACCCACCTTTGCTAGTTCAGGGATCTCTTTGGTAATGACATTTACCGCTTGGATATCTTCATTATCAACTAAATGATGAAGTGAAATCTTATGCTACAGCCAAGTATGAATTGAACAAGTATTCATTGGCAATGCTTAGCAAATGTCCAAGCGAATTGTCCATTAAAAAAGTAGCGGCTTTTATTTCAACGTTACATTACGTACGGGAAGGACAGACATTGAATAGCTGCTTCAGTATCTTCAAACTCTAGATTTGCTCTAGCTTCCATCGCTCTAATCACTAACAGTTTACGTTTTATACTTATAGATTTTTCGCGCTTTCGCGTATTTTTGCGACAGGCCTGCATTCAGACTCAATTATGCCATTTACATACTAATACTTATAGTTTTAGGATAGGCCTCAAACTAAAGCTCCCTTAGCACGCAGAGAAAGAGGAGGACATGCTTAACAGGATTGTTACTGGTGACAAGTCATGGATGCTGCACAACCAACTCTAAACAAAGCGTTGTTTAATGTAAAGGAAACATCCTTTTTCACCGTCAACAAAAGAAATTCAAGCTTGTTGCCATCAGCTGGTAAGATTATGCTTACCGTGTTCTGGGATTCTCAAAGAGTGCTCCTAGCTCATTTCCAGAACAGAAATGAGAACGTAACCGCTGAATCAACTGTAGAGTATTGACGTTGCTTCGGGATGTAATTCAACAAAAACGTCCTGCAAGAATATTCCTCTCGTCAATAGGAAGAGAGGAATATTCTTGCATTATGGTAGTGCCAGTACGCATTTGGACCACTTGACTATGACTTGCGATAATTGCAGAATTAGGGTGGGAAGTTCGTGAACATCCGACTTATAGTACCGACCTAGTCCCAAGCAACTATCATCTGTTTCACCCAAAAAGCATCTTGGCAGCAAACATTTCGAGGGTGATAATGATGCTCAACAAGAGGTATGCAGGTGGTTCAAATGGCGGATGTAGATGGAGACTTTGTTGAAAAATGAAACGTGTTTTTGTGTATAAAAATAGAATAATAGTTTAGCTGAAGCAGAACCGGAGTCCCAAAATTAAAACAATTTTACGCATATGAATCAACAACCTACTATAATTTTTCTAAAAAAGACAAGAACAGTAGATACCTTAATAATAGAAAATTAGTTAAAATTTATTCTCATTGCCTTCACCATCGGTTTACAAGATGGAGATAGATTTGCGTGTTTTACACGCAATCAGAAAAAAAAGAACAAATAACTCGTATATAGTAAAAAAAAAATGTGGTAGAGATTTCGCAAAAAACTCAATTGTTGATTATCGCAACGCGAGCTAGTTAAACATTCCTTTAGCAGACACAATAGAAATAAAAAATAAGTGCGACCATTACAGAACAATGTGAGATATGTTGGAGAGGCGCGCATGGAACGATAGGTACTCGCGCGTCTCTTTCTGTTTATTGGACAAGCCGACGGCGTAACTAATGAGAAAAGCAAAGGAAATTGCAAATAACACCTTCTTAGAAATCTATAATAAACACACAATTTGCGCTCGCAATGTTCGTCTGTTCACCATCACACGATACTAGTACCATTGGTTAACAGCAATGACGTGCATAATGATAAAACAAAGGTTTTAATGTTTCAACGTAAACAAGAATATCTTTTGTAAAAATAAAAACGGTGTTGGGATGTATAACATATCGGAGAAATTACTTGAAAATTTTGGAGTACACCTATTATTGCAAGTTTAGATGTTAATGATTGCATACTACTGTAAACATTTTAATTAATAATGGCCTTTCGGTAAAAGAGACTACGTAATTTTTTACTAGTGTGGCGGATAAATCTTTTGTAGTCGATTAATTCATTCATTGGAATGATTTGGTGGGTTGTATAATACCCATTTAGCGTCAATTGAAAAGCTAACTTTTAGCTCCTAAGGCCCTAAGCTGCATTTGCGGCTCTGTTATAGCATTATTCCGCCATCCATACAATGTCCCAACCATCAAATGGTAGGCTTATCAAACAGTACCGATTTAACAAGATTGACCTATATATGACCAATCCTTTTCATGATTCCTTTGTCAAGTATATGATTTATTATTTGAAATGTTCAATTAAGATTTTGTCGTAAAACGTTATAGTTTAAAGCAATCAATGTATTACGGAAATAATGTTTTGTCATTAACTTTCTATACTAGAAATAAAAATAATAAAAGATAAATATGAGGCAATGATATCGAAATATACTCACCACAGGCTTTATGTAGTCGAAAATTCCTAAAACAAAAATATAGTTTTAGTTATTACTGAAACGCTTATTTTCATACAAATATACTAGTACCCCAACATTTGAGTACAGCAAATTATCATTTCTGCTAAAGAATCCTATAAATAGTAAAATGGTTCATGTGGCACATGCTTAAGAGACGATGCTAGTTTAAAGTTAAGCACACATATGCGCATAATTGACGTCTTTTAGATATGTTCACACTCCTATTTGAGTTTTAAAATGCTCTATGAGCAGTAATATGGAACAAACAACAAAAAATATTTTTGGTCATTTAGTTTAACAACATTGTGGAAGTTACTATCTACTACAATGACGGGTGATAGACCCACCATTCTGTTAGGCACACAACTCAAGGCGAAATTTTGGAAATTTTGTAACATGTTTTCAAATCTAAGCTGTTGCAAACGAA